>OW240924.1:87005618-87017755 GCA_933207985.1 Pelobates cultripes | reverse complement strand
GGAAGGTATTAAACTGATCAGAACAATACTAAACACACCACAAATAGGGTTTCTCTCCTGTATGGCTCCTCAAATGATGCTTAAGATTAGAAGCGGCTGAAAAGCATTTCTCACACTCCGAACAAAAATATATTTTTTTAACATTCTCTCCACTTTGAACGAAATGACGTTTTGGGAAGAGATTAACATAATTAAACACAGGCAGTAAAAATACAGTTTTTAGCCATACACTGTAACTTTAAAACTACACATCCCATCTTCATAATTACATATTTGGAATCAGTACACTTAAAACATAAACATAACCAAAAATCAGCCAAATCATAGGGGTTAAAAAGTTAGCTGGAGGTCCCTTTATTGACCGACCGCAAGCACATTTCTTCCCAAAACAGTTTCGTTTGGGCTGTGGTCAGTCTGTACAAGGCTGGAAAAACGACTAAGTCCCATCGCGAATGGGACTTAGTCTCTGCAGCTGAAATAAGGCTGAAAAAAACGGCTGAAAAAAAGACTAAGTCCCATCGCCGAATGGGACTTAGTCTCTACAGCTGAAATAATTTCCCATTTACTGAACCAAGTGGGAAATAGCAAGGCAGGCACAAAGGGTTTGCACCAGGTCTGGGGACACAGGGGACACAGTCTTAAAGGGGCAGTGTCCCCAACAAGTCTGGGGACACGGCCTTAAAGGGGCAGTGTCCCAATCTTCCTGATGTCCCAAAAAAGGTGTTTAAAGGGCCAGCACCAGTCACATAAAGAGTCCATAAGCCCAATATGCCCACCAACAGTCTTAAAGGGCCATACACACCAAATAAAAGTGCATACATTTTCACAATCTCCCAGGGGCCATAGTCATGCGGGAGGAGGCTGGCAAATAGGCTTCTCCACAACCCAGGGAAGCAGGGCAATTTGCCATTTAAAGGGTCCGTTACAAATAGCAGTTTGTAACAAGGTGTCAATCCATATCTGCCAAGTGACCCTATGTAGGGGGACCAGTCCCTATTCTGCTCTGTGTCAGTGTGTATCAGGGAACCTTAGGACGGGTGTCAATCCATATCTGCCAAGTGACCCGATGTAGGGGGAACAGTCCCTATTCTGCTCTGTGTCAGTGTGTATCAGGGATCCTTAGGACAGGTGTCAATCCATATCTGCCAAGTGACCCTATGTAGAGGGACCAGTCTCTATTCTGCTCTGTGTCCGTGTGCATCAGGGGCTCTGAGGACAGGTGTCAATCCATATGTCAAGGTGTCAATATGTCATATGTCGGGTGTCAATCCATATTGATTGTGATTTAGGAATGTTAGGTGATTTCTGCCCTTTATGGATTAAAACCAGACTCTGTATCAACTGTGTAATTTTCCATGAGAGTTTTGCCATGGATCCCCCTCCGGCATGCCACAGTCCAGGTGTTAGTCCCCTTGAAACAACTTTTCCATCCCTATTGTGGCCAGAAAGCGTCCCTGTGTGTTTTAAAATTCGCCTCCCCATTGAAGTCAATGGCGTTTCGGGCGGTTCGCGAACACTTGCGGAAGTTCGCGTTCGCCGTTCGCGAACCGAAAATTTCGGGTTCGCGACATCACTATTCTTAAATTTACTTACTATAACTCACGATAATTACATTTGTGACCAATGTTTCTGCCCCTTCATGGGTCTTTCTCAAGATCCTGTAGTTGTAGTAAGTAAATTAAAAAAGATTATTTATTGAAGAAAAGCCCTGTAAGTGCTCCTATTTTTGGTGAAAAGTAAATTTTTTAGATATTAAAAAAAAGTAATACCAAAAATACAAGTGTAAAAGGCGCTAAAATATCATTACACACAAAAAATACTGAAATTCTAATAAGCAGCACCTTAAAAAGTGCAATAGCCCAAATATACACTTAAACCCAAATAACAAAAAAGATGTGCTTTGCCTTTTTAAATCACAATGTTTAGTGTTTATGACAAGCAGAATTATTTATGAAATAAAATAAAGTGTTTTATAACAAAGGTACTGTGTAAGAAGTAGATTTGCAGTAAAGCGCTTCTCAATAATTGTGCATTGTGAATAGATTTACAATAAAATTATATTAAACAAAAGTACAATATGCACATTAGACATTTACGGTATATGGTGTATCCATTCAAACTATGAAAAAAAAAAGGGAGAAAAAAAAACAGTGTAATATTGTTAAATGTGTAGAAAAGTAATATATAAATGGAAACACTCAAAAACAAAGAGCAGGTAGAGACTGCTTAGGCTATGAGCACTTCAATGCTATGGTATAGACCTCAAAATGTTGATAAGTAGATGTATTTGACACAACAACAAAAAAACAAAAACAAATAAAAGCAATAGGTATAAAATAAATAAAAGGTAACTTGACCTTTTTAAACTCTATACACAGAAAAGATCATTCAATCCAGGGATAATTTACTCGCCACTGCAAGTCTTGAGGCTGTAGGTTAAGCTCACCTGGGGTGAATTTTTACTCACCAGTGGCTAGTAGTGGGTGAGTGCAAATTTGAGCCCTGATTAAAGGGATACGCCAGATTCCTAAATTACTTTTCCAATAAACGAATGAAAAAAAAAGGTGTGAAGTTTACTGTGACTTTGCATACATCTACACTAGCACCCCATTTAAGCGTTACGGAATCTGTTGGTGCTATATAAATGGCAATAATAATAATAATCATTTATATACTGGATTAATCCGACTGGTATCTGAAATGCAGATCGCAGGGCGTTAGATTCTGCCTTTTAGTGACCTGGTTGAACAACACATGGTGATTCTCCATTAACAAAAAAAATAAAATAAAATCGTGCTATTACAGCAATACATTGAAAATAATCACATTTAAAGAGTACGTTTATACACAAACTTATTCTACATTAGCACAGTAGCAAACAGATTCACATTTCTCAAAGGTGGAAAGCCCTAAATATTTCAGTAGACCAAATTTGAAATTTAAAAAATTCGGAGGCCTCTTCTGCTTATTTGAAGAGAAAAAAAAAAGAAAAGTACACATGAATTGCAGATCAGTTAAAAGTATCCCATTAGTCTTTCTACAATACATAGTCACCAGTTTATGATTCACAAACAGAATGCAAACTTGCTGGAAGACATCATCTGGTCTTTAAGACATATAATCATCAATATGTAGTCTTAATTAGTTATTCGTTTTGTAATACTGTATTACCCATTGTACTGGGGAAAAAAATAAGCTGTAAAACACCAACTAAATATATATGGACTCAATTCATTTCTTATTAAAGTTGTCTTTAAATGAATTCAAAATACAGTCTAACTACCTGTACCCTCTAACTACCACTAGAGGGCAACATTGCACTATGAATCAGTTGACAGAGTGGGTACAATGGTGATATTTGGAGAAAATAATTTAAATATCAGTGTTTGATTTGTACCGTGCATGCTTGTTTTTATAATGGGCTGTTTATGTTCCAAAAACATTCAGCAAAAAATAGTAATTGGAAATTTTTTTTTCCAGAGTTACAATGTAAAAAAAATGTAGTCAGTATTACAATAAGCACAAAACAAAAAACAAAAAAAACCACAGTGCTCAATCAAATGACTATTTAGAAAGAAGCACAATACATCCCATTTTTTCAGGTTAATGCATTGTTTATTTCATCATATGTTATCTTTCGGCTCAAGAAATATGCCTTTTGGAATACAGGTTAAATTATTCGGCTTAGGGGGCGTGGCCTGGACGAGCATGGTGCAGGACGCATAGTGCGAGAGCTCTGCACCCCTGGCCGGCTAAATTAGCTATCAAAGCACGGCAAAGAGAGGCGATGGTGAGAACAAAGAAGCCCCTACCCTCGGGAGCTGCAGTGGCAAGCTCCCCGCACCGTAATACCGGTCCCATGGACGATTTTATCGCCACCCCGTCCGACCTTCGCGGCACCCGCCATGTGGACAAGATGGCGCCCGGGTCCCCGGACTCAGAGATGACGGGGGATTCCCAGTCGGAATCCAACCAAGCAGGAGACCTGTCTCAAATTAGAATGGAGCTCTCTCAGATCTCCAGGAGGATGCTCACCAAAGCTGACACAGGCCCCATTGTACAGGAACTCAGAGCTGCACTGAGGGAAGAACTGGCGGGCCTGCGCGAAGATCTGTCCACCCTGGAGCAGAGAGTGGATGAAATGGAGTCGGTGGCGAGGGGCTGTGACGACCAGCACAGAGCAACAGAAGTGGCAGTTACCAGGCAGGGTAACATGCTCCTTACCCTCCGGAGACAAGTGGAGGATTTGGAGAACAGAAGCAGACGCAATAATATCCGCGTTCGCGGCCTGCCTGAAAGGGAAGACGAGCCGCTCCCAGACACCCTGTCAGCGCTGTTCTCACAGCTCCTCGGAGCTGCACCGCCCGCTACGCTCACCATAGACCGCGCTCACAGAACCATGGGGCCTGCGAGACAGGATGGCAGCCCCAGAGATGTAGTCTGCTGCATCACCGCTCCAGGCCTAAGAGACAGAATTATGGCGGCGGCCAGGGGCCTTCCATCCATACAGTTTCGAGGAACGGCAGTCTCACTGTACCAAGATCTCTCTAGCCTGACCCTAGATGCGAGGCGGGCCCTGAGGCCGGTCACCAGTGCCCTGAGAGACAAGGGAATTCCGTATCGCTGGGGTTTCCCGTTCAGTCTGCAGGCGAAACATGGGAATGCCTGGATCACGGCCCGCTGGCCTGAAGACGTCCCCAGGCTCCCGAGGGCCCTGGGTTTAGCACCATCGAGAATACGCAACTGGATTCTGGACGAAGCGGCTGCTTCACGAAGAGATCCACTGCTGCCACTACAGGACGCCGATGCGGCTACAGGTAGACCACCGGAGCCGCGCAGGAGAGGGGGGCCGAACGGCCCAGAAGAATAGGACGCTATCGCACAGGTCAGCTGGGGGTTTGGCGGGAGGTCTGTCTTTGCTGGGGACCACATCTCCGGACTGATATTTGGGGAGGGGGGTTTGTGGACAGGGGGATACTCAGACTGGCTCACAGGTCTGTGACTCTCCGTAGCTGCTGCACACGGTACGACCTGGCCCTGCCAATGCCACGTGCACATGAGAATAACAGCCACCAAGGGATTATGTGATACCTGGGTGAATTACACGGCCAGGGACTACTGCCTACATATTAGTTGGGACTTTACTCCGGGTCACTTCACTCCGATGGTCTATGCGGGATCTTTGGGAGGGGAGAGGGGTCATGGCGGGACATATGGGTCTCCTCTCAGAAGGCGGCCGTACAGGGACCTATTGTTCCTCAACACCAGATCTCAAGCCTTGTATTTTAATGTAAGATGTATTTTGGTCACTGCACTCACGACTTGCCTAATAAGCTGCACGATAGATTGGAGCCGAGGAATTGATCCGTCAGGGGCTAGGTGGGGACGCCTCTGGATGGGGGAGGTAGGGGGTTAGGAGCAAGGGCTCGAGAGACTGGGACCGCACGAGTCCGAAGACAGCTCCCATGATAGGTGACCTTAGTCTGGCTGACACACACTCCTGCATTCTAGGTGACTGAGACACGGGGGACCCAGGCCCAAACCAAGGTAGCAGACGACAACATTGGCCTAAACGCTCCAAACGGTTTTACGCCATCCACCCTGCCAGAGGCCCATATCCATGGTTGTTGCCCCGACCCTGCCCGCACTTAGCCATACTGCCGCTGATCCACGGAAAAGTGACCACAGAACACCTGTGACCGGCTGCGCATGGACCCCCCCCCCCTCGCTAGGCCATGCGGGAGGACTAAAAGTCAAGGAGGCCGTGATCACACACGGTCCCCAGGCAGACAGGGGTGCCCTTCTACACTTCAGTGACACCAGCGACCCCGGGGGGGGCGGGCAGCCCCCCCTCCCCACCCCCGGCCGGACTTGAATGACCGCATACGGTTCCCGAAACGACTGACTGGGATTGACAGCCACCACGCATACTGACCTGCCTACATACCCTCGGCCAGGGGGGCAGACGACTAGTGGTTTTGACTCACACACACTTAACCGACACCCTTAGAGGGTCTTGACTGCAACGGACTGACAAGCCCATCCTACACAGTTAGAGAACACCCACACTGGGCACGTGGGTTACATTGTGATCTAACCACCCAGACCGGGCGCTGTGCCGGTGCTCGCTTGGCCTAGTGCCCCGCGACAGACACCACAACTAAATTTGGTGGGAGACGGTGGCCCACCCCCTAGGAGTGGCCCGCGCGACTCATCCTCCCCTGGTGTCGAGTCTCTGTGACCCCTGAGGGGT
This sequence comes from Pelobates cultripes, assembly GCA_933207985.1. Taxonomy (NCBI): domain Eukaryota; kingdom Metazoa; phylum Chordata; class Amphibia; order Anura; family Pelobatidae; genus Pelobates; species Pelobates cultripes. Next base: position 87,011,502 of record OW240924.1, on the reverse strand, counting down.
CCTAACTAAATCCTCTCCTCCTCTCTTACTCTCTCACCTGTTAGCTTCTTCCCCCTTCCTCACTCCTCCTTTGCCTGGAACAATGGGATCGGGATTCACTCCTGCGCCTCTCCACATCTGGTCAAATAACACCAGGGGCCTGAACGTGCCGGAGCGGAGATCGCATCTCTTGCGCACCCTGTGGAGCGAGAAGGTTTCCATAGCGTTCCTCCAGGAGACACACTTCCGGGGGAACAAGGGCCCATCGCTACGCGACTCCCGATTCCCACTGGGTTACTTTGCAAATCATCCTACGTCAAAAAGGGCAGGAGTGGCGATCTTACTGGCCAGCACAGTTCCGTTCGTTTGTACGGGGACTGAGTCGGACCCGATGGGACGCTCCCTCTTCATCAAAGGCTCTATAGCTGAATGCACATACACCTTTGCCTGTGTATATGCCCCAAACATACACCAACGCAAATTTCTCAGACAGACGCTGACCAAGCTGGAGAGGTTCCGCGAGGGCTTTCTAATAATGGCCGGGGACTTGAATGTCGCCCTGGAACCGGGTACGGACACGTCCAGAGGAGTGAGCTCGTTCTCACCACAGGGCTTGAGGTCCATCAGAAATGGGCTGCGGGACGCTGGTCTTGTGGATGCCTGGAGGGCGCTTCACCCCTGCGACACAGATTTTACTTATTACTCTACAGTCCACAAACGATATAGCAGACTGGATTACGTGTTCCTGGCCCAGGAGCTATTACCCATGCTCCTTTCGGCAGACATACACCCCATGGGATGGTCTGACCACTCACCGGTATCTGTACGAGTTCGATCCCCACTGTTCCGCCCGACTGGGCGCCAGTGGCGCATGAACGAATCCATCCTTACCGACATGCCTATTGCCGCGGACATCCGTACGGCTCTCACCAACTTCGAAGAAAACGAATCCCCGGACATCCCGGCACTCTCGATCTGGGAAACGCATAAGTGCGTCATTCGGGGACTGCTCATTAACATATGCTCACACCGGAGCAGGACACAGAAACAGCGTATAAAGGATCTAACCGCACAAATCACACAATTGGAAAATGACCACAAGACTACCCAGACGGCCGATAACTATAGAGCCCTCCTGAGCGCCCGGAAGTCCCTACGGGATATTCTGCACGGGAAGCTACAGTACACCATCCGTAAATCCCAACGCTTCTTCTACGAGTATTCCAACAAGTGTGGCCGTCTTCTTGCCCGGACGCTTCAAAAGAGGCGCCGACTGTGCCACATCACGAAGATCAAGACTAGAGACCAGTCGACCTCACAGCTACCGGATAGAATAATTGGCGCATTTCGCGGATTCTACGAAGAGCTTTATAACTTACCCACGGACCGCTCCGCAGAGGCCGACCGCCGCAGGGATACAGAGATAGAGGCATACCTCCAACGTCACGTAATGACCACCTTAAGTCGCGAGCAGGCGGAGGAACTGGATGCCCCTCTAACTCTGGAAGAACTCCAATTAGCGCTGAAGGGCGCCAAAATAAACAAGGCCCCGGGCCCGGACGGCTTCCCGGTGAGATATCTTAAGGAATTTGGTGATGTCCTGCTACCTAAATTACTTACGGGCCTTAATTCCGCTGAGGGCCATGGGCTTTGGGTCGCATATGCTGGCGTGGATCTCCTCCCTGTACGTGGACCCGACTGCACGTATCCGGATCAATGGCGCTCTATCTGAGCCTATCCAGATTCGAAACGGAACACGACAAGGCTGCCCGCTTTCCCCCCTTCTGTTTGCCCTCTCCCTAGAGCAATTTCAGGGGGCGGTCAGGCGGGACGGGGGAATTGAGGGACTCAATGTATACGGGCAGACACATAAGGTAGCGGCCTACGCCGACGATATGCTGTTTTTCGTTGCTGATCCATTGGTGTCCCTGCCGAACTTGCTGAAGGCCTTTGCGGATTACGGTAGGGTGTCTAACATGAAGCTGAACACGGATAAGTCAGAGGCTCTCCCCATTACCATTAACAAGGAACTGACCGAACACTTGAAGACCCAATTCGCCTTCACGTGGTGCTGCCATAAAATCAAATACCTGGGAATATGGCTCTCGGCGGATTTAACCCAACTTTACACCCACAACTTCGTCCCGATGCTTCACACCCTGAAATCCGACCTGACACGCTGGGCGAGCCTCTGTGTGTCCTGGTTCGGAAGAATAAAGGCTATAAAAATGAACCTCTTGCCCCGCCTCCTTTATCTATTCCAAACCATCCCCATTAACCCGCCTATTTCCTTCTTCAGATCCGTCGAGGCAGCCATCACACAGTTTATATGGTGCTCTAAGACCCCCAGACTGAAGAAAATCCACCTTCACCAACCGAAAGATCGAGGTGGAACTGGCCTCCCTTCTATAAGAGACTACCACAGGGCAACACACCTGCTCAGAGTAGTGGATTGGCACGTGCCCAGGACCGACAAGGCGTGGATCAACCTGGAACGAGCACAACTGGGGGGCACCCTCCTGGCGGTTGCCTGGCTTGGAGGCCCACTGTCGAACTCGCGGACCAAGAACCACCCTCTGATAGGGGCGACACTGCGGACCTGGTACTCCATACGGACGAAGCTCCAGATGTCCACCACACCGGGACCGCTCACCCCGATTACACACAACCCGGAACTCGCGGGGAGGCTCACTCCCCGGGATATCGAGGCGTTTGGAGAGGCGGAATGGACGTTCATGCACCAATGGTGTACAGAGGACGCATTAAAGCAACTCCCGGACCTGATACGAGAGGCAGTGCCATCGGGCCTTGACAGGTTCCGGTACTTCCAAGTCAAGACCTACTACCAGTCACACGTTGGACGCCGCCTGTTCCATAGACCGACCACAGAACTCGAGGACCTGTGTGTGCAACAAGCTCATATGGCCCGCGGTGTCTCTACCCTCTACAAAATGATCATCTCCGCGTCAGTCGGGGAACCCATGAAACACATGACACGCTGGGAGGAGGCCGCGGGCATCACACTTTCAGCCCCCCAGTGGACGAAAATCCACATCCTGTCCCACCAAAGCTCCATGAGTTCCAAACACCAAGAGCTAAACTATAAACTACTGACTGGCTGGTATAGGACCCCAGCGCGGCTTCACCGGATGATGCCCGAGGTCTCCGAGATCTGCTGGAGGTGCGGCACGGGGACGGGTACTGACTTGCATATTTGGTGGTCATGCGAAAGGATAGCCACGTACTGGCGGCAAGTCCATGCAAAGATTAAGGACATTATGGATATAGAGCTCCCCTTCCAACCGCTGCAGATGCTCCTTCACCACACTCCCCTACCCTTATCACGCTATAAAAAATCTCTGACCAGACACCTCTTAAATGCGGCCAAACTCCTTATCCCGGTCAGGTGGCGGTCCCCTCAGGTACCCACTCTCGTCCACTGGATGGACAAAGTGGAGGAGATTCATGGCATGGAACAACTCACGGCCTCTCTCCGGAACACCACGGAACACTACCTACAGATCTGGACTCCATGGCTCATGTTTATTGCTGAGAACCGCACGGCCAGGACACAACCAACGACCGATGCCACCCTCACAGCTGGAGGGGAGACTGCTTAGGTCACTCGAGGGCCTCGGAAGACCTGGGGAGCCCTTGGGGAGCCACTGTGGAGGGGCGCAGAGAGGGATTGCTCCACGGACGGGTGCATCCCGGCATGACCACATTGTCCTCTACCATCCTTCCCTTATGCCGTTAAGCTTCCCTACTCCCCCCTCTCTTCTCTTTTACTTCCTGTAACCCCGCTCACTCTGCTCTACCTGCTCTCACATCTTCAGGCCTCCCGTACCGTACACGTCTAGCGCTTGACGTAAGCGGTACAGTCAACGCGGGCTAAGGCTGGACCAACCGAGTACCTAGAGTGAGGGCCACCCCGTACATTGCTTAACACGTTACCGACGCATTCTGACAGACACACCATGAGATGGAGAGAAGTAGGGTAACGCAAGGTGGACATACAGCTACGAGAGCCCCCTAACCCGGACGACGTAACATGACGCCAAAGACACAAACATGGTGGAGGCCGACGTTCGACTCATGACGGGGAAGCAGCGCACCCACGAGAGCCCGGGGTTTGCCGGGACGAGGGGAACTGAGATTCCCCATGATTACTTCATCACTCTTGACACTTAGCTATCTGACCCCCGACAGATAGATGACTCCGGGTTACAAGCGACCCTCTGGGGGAGACATCCTGACGAGTGCCGGGTAGACTTACGCATAGTAAGGGCTGTAGGCACGCAAATTACCCATGCAATCAGGGGATGGCAGTGCTTATACGTGCCCACAACCCAGAAGTTTAGCTGTTCAACTGTAGGGGCTCACCACTCTGGGTGAAGCTCACTAACCATGCTAGTATCTGCTAGGTACACCCAATCCAAATTATCACTTCACACAGAGAACAACGCTAACACACTTATTTAAAGTGTGCATAGGCAAAGCTTATGGCCTAAACTTCACTACACGCTCGCAGAGAGTTGGAGTGAATGCCCATGTGCTTCTCACTTCCCCCCGACCCAGCCCCCTGTACTCTCCTACATTTTCACTATTTGAGATACCTAAGCCTCGCATACAGCTGCCTGATTAGACTACCGAGAAGCACGGTCGATACAAAGTTACTGAATACCTTTATACAAGATCAACCGTTTTACCACCACTACGTTACTCTCCCTAGAAATGTTTTACTTAACATAAACAGAGGCTCAAAGTTACTAAAAACTGTCTTAAAGTGTATTGTATTTTACCTGATATGTATGGTTCCTTGTTGTCTCCCTGCTTTCATTTTGTATCCCATACAACTTAATACCTCAATAAAAAAGAGATTGACAAAAAAAAAATTATTCGGCTTATCTTGGGATTTAAAAGCATCCAAAACAGAAAAAAATATATCTTGAGAGTCTTAACCCCTTAAGGACCGAGGACGGTTCAGGACCGTCATCGGCATTTTTGCGTTGCCGACCGATGACGGTCCTGAACCGTCCTAACGGTCAGAGCTACTTACCTGATCGCCGTCGTTCCCCCGGCGGCGATCAGCGTGGCTCCGGTTGTGGGGAGACTGCCTGCAGCCCAGGCAGTCTCCCCACACTGATTTAGGACCCCTGGGGCCATGTGATCGCTTAATAGAGCGATCACATGGTCACAATAGGTGTCCATGTGTCTGCCTGCAGGGGGACTGCCTGTGCTGACAGGCAGTCTCCCTGCTAGTGTAAAATCAAAAAAAAAAATGTTAATTAAGTTAGTGTTAATAAAAAAAAAAATAATAATTATATATGTGTATATATGATATATAGACATATATTATATCTATATAATATATGTCTATATATCATATATATAATGCCATACTAAGTGTATTTTTATATTAATATGTACTTATATTAATATAAAATACACTTATAATTAAATTTCACACGTATATATATAATATATATAATAACTATATATATTGTATATATATATTAATATAAAATATAAATAATAAGTAATTTAAATTAAATAAAAATTTTTTAAATAATAATAAAAAATTAAAAAAAAATTATATAGCTATATGAAATTTTATTCTAACTGTATTTTAAAATTAATATATATATATTTATATCAAAATACACTTAGAATGAATTTGTATATATATCTATGTATATAAAAAATAAAAATAATAAGAAATATACATACGTCCATATACAAAATTACATAAATAATTATATAAATATACACGTAGACTTCAAATATATAAATATGCATATATATTTATATTCTACGTGCGTATTTATGTAATATTTTTACATAATTCAGTAATTTTATTGATTGCAATTTGAGGGACCTGCCTGCCAACCCAGGCCGAAATTCC
>OW240924.1:86822510-87005518 GCA_933207985.1 Pelobates cultripes | reverse complement strand
CAGTGCCCCCACACACACGGAGACACGCATCCCTCACACCCAAATGCAAGGCGCTTACCAAGCTACTTATGGAATATGACATTTATGATGCTTGGAGAACTAAACACCCTAACAGTCGAGAATACACCTATTTCTCACCCATGCACAAGACGTATTCTAGGATCGATCATGCCCTAGTAGCCCGCTCACTCTTACCCTCTATAAAAGATTGCCATATAGGAGACATAATATGGACAGATCACGCCCCAATAGACATAACCCTAATGGAAAGCTTCCCACACAGGGGCAGAACCGCATGGCGGCTGCCTGACTACCTTTTACAGAACCATGACTTCAAAACAACGCTGCAAACAGAAATTAGGTCATATTTTAACGCAAACGACACACAAGACATCTCCCCTGTGACACTGTGGCAAGCACATAAAGCTGTCCTAAGGGGCATCGCAATAAGCAAAGCAACCCACGTTAAAAAGACAGCATTACAAGAATACAATACACTACTTAAAACACTAAGAGATCAAACCAACGCACAACTTCTCAAACCAACAGAGGCAGGGTTGAAAGCTATATCGCAAACAAACAAGAAACTTAATGAATACCTACTAGCCAAGACAATGTCAGCATTGCAAAGGCTCCAGGCCCATACGTACTGCCGGGGTAATAAAGCGGGCAAAGCTCTGGCTTCCCTGCTGCGCCACAAACAAAGCCAATCTAAAATCCCATATCTAAACAAACCAGATGGCACAAAGGTTTTTGACCCACAAGACATTAATAATACCATGGCACTATACTACGCCTCGTTGTACAATCTCAATCAAGACCCCAAAACACATCAACCAACACATCAGGAAATAAAAATTTTTCTCTCACAGACCACACTTCCCACGCTAACTATAGACCAACAAGACATCTTACAAGCCAAAATCACCCTGACAGAAATCACAGAAGCCATCAAAGCCCTCCCACTGGGGAAATCACCCGGTCCAGATGGATTCACAAACACTTACTATAAAACCTACTCTGATCACCTAGGACCATATTTACTTAAAGCTCTGAACCACATCATAGACTCAGGAACTATAGCACCAGAAATGCTTCTAGCTCATATCGCTACCATACCCAAACCTGGTAAGCCTCCAACTGTACCTCAAAACATGAGACCCATATCCCTGCTCAATACGGACACAAAACTTCTCGCGAAAATATACGCGAACAGGGTATCGCGCATGCTTTCCTCCCTAGTGCACGAGGATCAAGTTGGGTTTGTTGCAGGCAGACAGGGAGCCGATGGCACAAGGAAATTGTTAGATCTGTTGTGGAGCGCGCGGAGGGGGAGGAAACCCAGTGCATTTCTGTCACTTGATGCTGAGAAAGCATTTGATAGGCTTCACTGGGGCTTCCTCTCGGCTGTCCTCGAAAAATTTAACTTCCCCCCGAGATTTATGTCCCTAATCTCAGCATTGTACTCTAAACCGAGCGCCAGAGTAGCGAACAGCGGATTCACTTCCACAGAGTTCCCAATTACAAATGGAACGAGGCAGGGCTGCCCCTTGTCCCCCTTACTCTATGTCCTGGCACTGGAGCCTCTGGCACATCTCATACGCCACGACCCACATATCCGAGGAATTGAGGCAGGCAAAACTGAACATAAGATCACAATGTTTGCAGATGACATAATGATATCACTCACAAAACCACACACCTCACTGCCAAAGGTCGCAAACTACTTGCTGTCATATAGCACCTGTTCATATTACAAATTAAATGTCACCAAAACAAAAGCAATGCACCTTTTCATGCCAGACCAGACACTCAACACTTTAAAACACACATATGCATACCAATGGGATAACAACAATCTTACATTCCTAGGCGTAGACTTCCCTACCAATCCTCAACATTTATTCCAAGCCAATTATGACGTGTTGGCCAAAGAAATTAAGCAAAGGTTATCTACCTGGCAAGGGAAATATGTTTCCTGGCTAGGCCGCATAGCAGCTACAAAAATGATTCTCTTACCCAAATTGCAATATCTATTCCGCACTCTTCCTATTGCACTCCCACCACATTACATCGAAGCCTTGCAAAAACTGTTCAATGACTATATTTGGAATTACAAAAAACCTAGGATAGCAGCCGCGACACTTTACAAACCCTTTAAAGAGGGGGGTCTGGCTGTCCCCAATATCGGCAAGTACTACATAGCATCACAACTGAACCCATTAATCTCCGCATGCTACACCAAGACCCGACCGACCTGGCTCAACATAGAAGCACAATTCACTGACAATCATGCACTCACAGAACTAATGTGGCTTCCACGGCACACAAGACCCAAACACAACCAAATGCTACCTACCACGTCTCTAACTCTTGCTTTGTGGGACACATATCAGAAAAGGCACAAAGATTACCTCTCCATCTCGCTAACAACCCCTATTATGGCAATAGCGACTCTATTACCTACTTTCTCCGCGACCATATGGACCGCGTGCGGAATACACCAAGTACAACAACTCCTAGCTGGCCAAAAAATGCACACATTCCAACATCTTCAAACCACATTTGGATTACCCAAATCCGCCTTTCTCACCTACCTCCAACTAAAGTCCTGGCTCACAAAGCAACTACCTATAACGACTTCTGCACAAGGCAAAACAACGCACCTACATACACTACATCTTACAGACCTTTGTATCCAACAAAAAAACCCCACCAAAGTCATTTCTACAATATATGCACTCCTCACAAGACAACTGCCCACTGGGAAACCCTCCTTTGTCAAAGCATGGGAGGCAGACTTCCAAAAGACACTGGACCAAAACCAGTGGACAAAAATTTATTTAGCAAACAAGACGCTCACCCTATGTAATGCACACATTGAACTAACCAGAAAGGTCCTCTACCGTTGGTATATGGTACCTGCAAAACTCAAACACATAGACCCAAACAAGTCAGACTTATGTTGGAGGTGTAAAATGGCCTCCGGAACTATGTACCACATATGGTGGACGTGCCAAAAAATCTCAAGGTTTTGGGAATCAGTGGGGCTAGTAATTAAAGACTCAACGACGGTGACAATCCCATTAAGCCCGGAGATATATCTTCTCCAACTCCTTCCAATCGACATGACAAAAGCTGCAAAATACTTAACTTACCACGTATTAGTAGCGGCTCTATCTACCATCAGTAGAGCTTGGCTCTCTGAAGCTCCCCCTGACATAACTTCTTGCATCCAGATAATCCAAACCACCAAGACATATGAGATTATGGCTAGACAAACTAGACCCCTCAAACCGTTCTGGAGGGAAGCTTGGAAGCTTTGGGACTCAGGCCTACTCAAACAAGAAACCCTGTCTATGTCTAGAGCCACACGCTCCCCACCCACACATCAGGGGATCAAGGCCACCTAAGGCTACCTAAGGAATAATACAGCTAAACGCACCACACACCTCAACCACACGGCATATGGAGATCGAAAGCCAATCCCGCTTCCCCCCCCACCCCCCCCCCTTTCCCATCCTATGTTACTTCACTTCCCTCCCCCCCAAGCTAGGTATTACAATGAGTATAATGTAAAGGTCAAGCGGCAATTGCGCAGCCACCCGAGCTGCACGGAAAACAGTGGGGCCTAAAGTAACACAAATGGAGCAGACCGCGAAATAATTGAGCAATGACACATTGTGAATGAGCAAGCTGAAGTTTATGCAAACCCCTTGCATTTGGTTCACCCAATTGTGGCCTGGGCGACACACTGTGCCGCACTCTCCACTCTAACTGCAAATCTCTTTTCCTTTCCTTGATAGGGCGTAATGTGTTACTTCAAACTACCGCATCCATTGTCTTGTTGTTTCATTATCTTGTTGTCTCATTGTTGTCTCATCTCTGCAACTCATGTAACCACTGATGCATTTGTATCATGCGTAACCTTTGCAACAACTGTACCCATTGTTATCCTCTTGCCTTTTTGCTGAATATAAACTCAATAAAAAGATTGAACATAAAAATTCATTTAGAGAGCAGGAGATAAAAACTTCTAAAGTAAGCTAAAACCTGACTGAAAATGAAACCATTATATTTTTTCATGCATGCTGTCACAGTTCATGCTGTCAGTCGGGGAGGGTGTGATTGTGTCTTCATGGACGGAAACAAAAGTGATTTAACTCCTAAATGGCAGTGAGTCTTTAGAGGCACGATCTATACACTAAAACTGCATTATTGAGCTAAACTTGTTTTAGTGACTATTATATCCCTTTAATCTTTAGGCAACCAGTAGATGAACACTGTTGGGAGATAATGAACCAGTGACTTTTCGTATAGAGAGGCGATATACATTAAAGCCTAGGAAACTGAATTTTCTGTAGTTTTCCTGAAGTGCCGCTCAACGTGTTCTGAGACACAGCTATAACACATGAATGGTTTATGTTTGTAAATATATATTTTATTTTGATTTAGTTCATGAATATACTTTCTTTTATGCAACATTACTAATCCAGTATAGTTGACCATTAGTTTACACTCGAATAGGGAGACTTTCAACTTTAGGAATCTCTTGAATCTATTTATTCCTACTTTATGTATGACAAACATCAACATTTTTTTTTTGTTTAAAATCTTAAGGAATCACTATTACCCTTTCCTGTTATTACAGTATGATAATTAAAGGTATTTTGCCAACAGCTCTATGAATCCAGTAATATCCCTAAATGAGTGCAAATAGTCTTTAAAGAACAGATTGCCGTTTTTCAGAGGTTAACATTTTCTCACATCTCCGGCACAGTTACAGAACATTAGCATGTACGTGGGCATAGTGTGTTGATGTTGATGTATTTGTTTTAATTCACCATTGTTTTAGTCTGTAATGTGTCATGTTATGTTTTACGCAGATGTATGAGCAGAAACAAGACGAGCCTGTTCTGCTTTCCAACAGTATGGGTTTTTGTGAAGGCTCCAGATTAGAGTTTTTACGAAAGCAGGCAGCGACCGAGGAAACCAGAAATTACGATCCAGAGCTCTTTAAATATGGTAACCTAATTACCCCACCACAAAAATGATATAATACATAATAAATGACATTTTCAACCCAACTGGACGCGCTGAGTGCCTTTCCCTTACTACCAAAGAATGCAATTAAAATCTTCTTCTATTTTATTTAATCACTTCAGGATTTTTTGGAATTGTCTCAAAAAGAGAACATGGTTCAGTAGACACATTTATTAGGAAATCTGTGAGCTACCACAGATAGATAAATAATACTTTGATGTCATTTCTTATTTGGCTTAATTGTGACAAAATATATCTTAACAAAAGCACTTACGGAAGAACTTGCACATTAATGCAACTAGGCTGTTTTGAACTTCTAAAATTAATAACATATAATTAACAGCATTTATTTTTTGGTAGCTGAAATATATTTATGCGTTTCATGCTTAATTATTAAAGGGTACTTATGCTCCTTTATGAATTGGCTTAAAGGAACACTCCAAGCACCCTGACCTCTGTAGCGCATTGTATCTGTTATTGTACTTGACACTTTAATGACTACAGTACATGGAGTGTCCTTTTAAGATGCAATTGATGAAACTATTACTGGTGTGTTTTTTTGTTTTTTGGTGGAAGTGACTTTCATGTTTAATATTTTGGGATAAACTTTTAAAATGATTTAAAATTTGGAAAACTATTTTAATATTTTTTGAGATATTGATATCTTTTATTTGTGAAATTTGTTTTTTAATATTTTATAGTTTATCAAAATTGCACATCATTCCTCACTTTAAAAGGTGTTTTAAATCTAGCATTGATCTTGTTTTGAGAACGAAATTGCTTTTATTGGTTTCATAATACTTGTCAATCACCACTAATATCCAGGTGTCCAGTGATGGAACTTTTATATTTCCATGACATTAGATTTTAATGATTTACTTTCCATTAAAACTGTTTGAAGATTGAATGTCTGTTTAGTTGTATTGTTTCTATTATATTTTACAAATTGAAATACCTAAATTAAACATCACTTACATAATGTAATAATTTTTTATTTTTTTAAAATTATTTTTCCATAGGTAGAGTTGTCATCTCCAAAGTTTTCATTGCAAACAGCGTTCAGGCATGTCCAAATCTTCCAATTATACCTGAGAATTATGAAAAGGCAAATTCTGTCTTTAAACCACAAAACTATGAGAACAGTGATTTATATTCTCCGGGTGATGGTAAGTTTTTCCAAATAAAAAGGTAATTGTAATTTTGTCTGCAAATATGTCAGACTAACCATATATGTGTATTTATGGTTAGTTTGTTAAACCTATCTTAGATCAATCAAACAGCAGCTTCACAATTTTGTCATACACCCCCAACTCTATGATACATAGAAAAACAAATCAAGAAAATGAGTGGAGCTCTTACTAATGGTGGTGCGATGCAGGAATAATTATACCAAAAGTACTTTGCAGACCTTCTCTCCATATAATACATGAAAAAATAAAAGCATGTATCATGCAGATGTAGTGTAGTATAGATATATATTTTTTTAGTATTTTTAAATATACACTAAAACATGTTGAAATTGAAATAGATTTTAGCGCTTACAATGCCAGCAATCTGTCATAACAACTAAGAAGTAACCGTTCTTGAGGTTACAGCCCCTGTCGTCTTAAGGTCTTTGTTCTTTAAGTGTGTCTCTCATTTCAGCATATGAAATGTAGTGGCTGTCTTTTAATCCTTCAAGGTAAGCATTGCCATTTCTGCAAAAAAGGCAATTTTTTTACCTTGATTGGTTAAAATTATTTATTTTTTATTTGAATCTGTTTATCTTGTTCTATGTAAATAATTTGATTGTCATCTATATTTTTGTATGCATTGTGATTATTTGCTCATAATAAATGTTCCTTTTATTAAGTTCTGCCTTTGGTAAAGAGTCACATTACCTGAAGAGACTAATTAGTGTTTTGCTGTTAAGTTAAATTTGGTGGGTTTTTATTATTACGTTACCTGGGGGACCATGACATCCCCATTATAAATTGACTTGGTGGTGGCAGCGTTAAAATAGTAATATTTATATTATTATGCTTAAGTGTGGGTGGTGGTAAGGGGAATTTTATCATTATTTCCGGCCTAGTGCAGACAAATAGTGAACTTTAAAAGCCCTTTACCACCACAACTACGTCACGGACACTCTTGAAGTAGGGTGCGTTCGTGACACTAAACCCTTCTGACGGAGGATTCAGATGGTAGTGTCCACTTCTCGCGGGTAATCTTCCGCCTGCGTGGGCGATGTGAGGCAGTTAAGCCTCGTTTGGCTCTCTGTCCTGGTGGGTTAGTAACAGGTTGCTTGGGTTAGTTCACATGTCGATTGCCCTGAAGTGGCCCCTCCGGTTGTACGCGTCTCTGGTTTCTCATTTCCAGCTAAGAGTGCATGTGTATGTGCTTTACTTTGATTAGATTGCGTTGCTATAGGGTGAGCCAAAAACAGTGAAAGAGCTCGTTGAGCCGCAACAGGCAGTTTGCTGCAGAGCCATGTGAGTCTAGGAGAGTGGCGCCCGCCATGTTGGATCTTCTGAGAGCAGTTCGGGACACCCTGGGATCAGTGGCAAGTATAGAGTCTCTTGACCCAGAGGGGACCGGGATAACCCCCCAAAAGGTGGTGGGGGGGTTACAGGGCCATCACTGTCCAATATCGAAAGTTTCGCCGCGTACCAGGAGATCAGCCGCTTCTCCCGGCCGTCCACGCCACTATCTCAGTAGGCCTCGGACTTGTGTGGTATGCGTGAAATCTCTCGGTTTAGGGAGCAGGGATTTTTGCATATAATTGCTTGTTCTCTACTTGAGTCTGGGGAGCTACAGGAAAACACGTCCAGCCATGTTAGATGTCAGGCCCCACCCCCCGACTGTAAGCGTTTTGTTTTTTTTGATCAGGGCTTTATTAACCCCTTGTCTCTGTTATATACTGTATGTAAATTACTTGTCAAATATTCCGCTTCTATAATGTAAAGGGCTACGGAATATGTTGGTGCTATAGAAATGCTCATAGTAATGTACAATTTATAGATTGTACATGATGCTATGCCTACACCTCCAGTTTCATTTTACATGTTTAAGCCATTTCCTATATTCTAAAATTTTGTAGATTTTTATTTTTTTATTTTTACAGCGGCAACAAAATAGGTTTTGAATATTCCTTTTTTTTTTTTTACTCAAATTTACTGTTATTTTTCTTGTAGGAATCTGCTTCTCAAAAGAACACAGAAATTGTGAGTGCCGTTTACGACAGTGCGAATGGTTTGTGTTTGATCCTGAACTAGTTCTGCCAGAATACGTCGTTGAGTTTGAATATGTCCCTATGGTATGACTACGTCATGGGGTGGGCGAAAATATTTCCCTAGGAAAAAGTCTGAATATTTCTCTATGAAAATAGTGTGGAGCTTGTGTGATGTTTTTGGAGCAGGCGTACAGAGATAGTCAGTGAGGGGACTGTAAATAACTGCTTCAAGAAGTTGTTGTGGTGCCAGGAGGCCCCTTGGCCACATGTACCTTAGGGGGTTAAATTGTTCTTGAATGATTTAACCACAAAGTGTGCTTCCAGCACAATCTGCAGGTCCCTCAGGCAACATTCAACTTCTGAATCTCAGTTTTAGGAAGTGCGGAGTGCTGTTGGGTAGGGGCACCGATGATTGATTGGGATCAGTTGATACTCCAAGCCAATCAGTAGCTCCCCGCTGATTAAAAAAAAATGATGCCTCTTTTTTTTATCAATGAGCCTTTGGCACCATAACTTAATTTAGATGAAGTTGTTATGGTGACTGGAGTGTGCTTTTAAGTAAGGATTAGGGTGCAAGGTGACAAGTGGCATTCTCTGCTAGAAAAATAGGCCAAATATTTGACCCGCTTTCCATAAATACATTTAAAGTTACTCTGTTGGGGGGTCATTGTGATTTGTTTGTTTTTAAGTTATTCCTGTAGTTCTCCTACAGCTTTATCAAACCTCTTTCCTGTTTTCTAGGAACATTCATCCTTATTTCCAAAAGCAAACCATTTTGAAACTGAAGATTTATCACATGAACTACAGATTGATGAGACCATTATTAAAATGGAGCCAGTCTCTAAGCCGAAACCAAAAATGATCAGCCTGGATGAAACCACTATTCTATCAGTAGCTAAAGCCAATATTTACAGCCAGATAACAGTAAGTAGTAATTGTTCCAAGCAATGATGTCCGATAAGTAGGACTGAGTGAGGGGGAAGACTCCTGCTCTAATGGAATTGGCGTAACATCGCTAATATACAGTAAGGAAAGTTGCCTGGCTAAAACCAAGTATCTGTATTTGAGTTATGTCTCACTGTGTGGCCAGAGCTCTTGTGCCTTATTCCTCAATTAATATTAAAGGGACACTCCACTGCCCAAATGTAAAATTAATAAAAATCACTGATTACTAGAAATACTGTCATAGCAAAATGCCTCAACTAAAATGATGTCTTAACAATATTAACAGCGTACAGAAGAGATCCCAAGCAACTTATATACCAAAACTAAAAAGTGCTCCTATTTAAGGACTATTCAGCTTAAATGACCCAGAAAAGCATTTGCCCTAATCTGCAATCAACTTTACAAAAAAGGCATCCAATTTGCTCTAATATACCCAGTCACTTTACACCTGTAAATTGCCGGAAAGTCCCTCTCTATCACCTCAGCAACTGAAGCTAACCTCTTCCTCAACCATGTCTTGCCAGTATTGGCTGTTGCATCTCCAAAAGTAATTTCTGACACCAATTGGTATAATTTCGTCCTCCTAAACACATCTACCCATACTTAAACAATGTCTACACTCTATTCTCTTTCTGCACACCGTTTACTGGGGAAAAAATACAAATGGCATCTCTCAATCGCTAGTAGACTCTCACACAATACATTTTGAAAGCACACACATTTTTTATTCAATTATTGTCAATGTCCTCCTTTCAAGATTTGAGTGTTAAAGTTCTTCACTATGCTTACTGTGCCATGAATAGAAAAGCCAACACAAAATGTTTTAAATGTCCAGCCAGAAGTGCACATATGCAATACTGTTTCTGGGACTGTCCAGTGATTCAGAAATTCTGGGAGGAAATCTCAAACCAACACTCCGCACAGCCACACCAATCTCAGCATAACTGATTCCACTCCAGTTTGACAGAACAGAAAACAAACCTACCTACCTTCCACGATTTCCAGAGTCAAGAGACATATGGCAAATATGTTGTTTCTAGAGTTTGTGGGTTTTATGGTTTAGTTCTTGGAGGGATGGACTAACTGACAGTCTAATCAGTTATCTTAAAACCATTGCACTGTTCCATTTCCATCCACACAGCCCCCCTACCCCCATTTTCCTCCATACAGTTGTTTAAAAACTAAAAAGAGAACGTTGTCTTTACATGCACCAATGTCATGTGATCATGAATTTTTCCGGGGGGGAGGGTTATAGTTATAATGATATTCATGCTCTGCCCCTTTTTGACAGTGTCATGCCATGAAGGGGAGGGGCATAGTCATTATCGCATAAAGCACATACATGCAAAGGGTTGAGAAACCTGATGCAAAAGCTTAATAAAAGAATCAAGTTGCCATTGTCTGATTTGAGTGTTGCAATTTTTAATCGGTTTTAATGTTAACACTATTCAATGCACCCCATTAGTCATACGCCCATGATCAAGACACCATAACTGAATTATAAAAATAAGAATTGAGAATCTGCATTTGGTGTTACATTTGGCCACAGCAACTATAACACCAAACTGCACCTACAGCACTTTTCACATCACAACACCAGACTGCACCCACAGCACTTTTCACATCACAGCACCAGACGGCACCCACAGCTCTTTTCACATCACAGCACCAGACTGCACCCACAGCACTTTTCACATCACAGCACCAGACTGCACCCACAGCACTTTTCACATCACAGCACCAGACTGCACCCACAGCACTTTTCACATCACAGCACCAGCTGAGAACACCAGACTGCACCTACAACACTTTTCACATCACAACACCGGACTGCACCCACAGCACTTTTCACATCACAGCACCAGACTGCACCCACAGCACTTTTCACATCACAGCACCAGACTGCACCCACAGTACTTTTCACATCACAGCACCAGACTGCACCCACAGCACTTTTAACATCACAGCACCAGCTGAGAACACCAGACTGCACCTACAACACTTTTCACATCACAACACCGGACTGCACCCACGGCACTTTTCACATCACAGCTCCAGCTAGAACACCAGACTGCACCCACAGCACTTTTCACATCACAGCACCAGATTGCGCCCACAGCACTTTTCACATCACAACACCAGACTGCACCCACAGCACTTTTCACATCACAGCACCAGACTGCACCCACAGCACTTTTCACATCTAATCAGTTATCTTAAAACCATTGCACTGTTCCATTTCCATCCACACAGCCCCCCTACCCCCATTTTCCTCCATACAGTTGTTTAAAAACTAAAAAGAGAACGTTGTCTTTACGTGCACCAATGTCATGTGATCATGAATTTTTCGGGGGGGGGAGGGTTATAGTTATAATGATATTCATGCTCTGCCCCTTTTTGACAGTGTCATGCCATGAAGGGGAGGGGCATAGTCATTATCGCATAAAGCACATACATGCAAAGGGTTGAGAAACCTGATGCAAAAGCTTAATAAAAGAATCAAGTTGCCATTGTCTGATTTGAGTGTTGCAATTTTTAATCGGTTTTAATGTTAACACTATTCAATGCACCCCATTAGTCATACGCCCATGATCAAGACACCATAACTGAATTATAAAAATAAGAATTGAGAATCTGCATTTGGTGTTACATTTGGCCACAGCAACTATAACACCAAACTGCACCTACAGCACTTTTCACATCACAGCACCAGACGGCACCCACAGCACTTTTCACATCACAGCACCAGACTGCACCCACAGCACTTTTCACATCACAGCACCAGACTGCACCCACAGCACTTTTCACATCACAGCACCAGATTGCACCCACAGCACTTTTCACATCACAGCACCAGATTGCACACGCAGCACTTTTCACATCACAGCACCAGATTGCACACGCAGCACTTTTCACATCACAGCACTGGATTGGACCCGCAGCACTTTTCACATCACAGCACCGGATTTCACTTGCCACAGCACCAGACTGCACACAAAGCTACTGCCACAGCACTAGGTAGCATGCACAGCAGTTACTACAGTACTAGGAGACACTCACAGCTCTAGCTACAGCACCAGAAAGAACCCACAGTACCAGATTGCACCCACCACACTTCCCGTACCTGATAAATGCCAGTAATAATAATAAAGGGCCCTGGGGGGGGGACATCTAACAGAGGCCATCTCAGCATCCATTAGAGAGTCTTAGAGAGTAATAAAATAACCACATTTTGTGTTTCTTATCCCATCTTTTAAATGTCTTACCCCTATTAGTATATCTACCCCCCTTAGTTTACTTTATTTGTACCCTTTGTGTGTTACACCCCCCTTGTGTGTCTCTTACTAAACCCTTTGTGTGTCTTACTTTTCCCCATCCCCCTTGTTTGTCTCTTACTTCCCCCAGCCTCTTTGTGTGGCATTGTCCCCTTCCCCAGACCCTCTGTGTTTCTTTTGATCCCCATCCCAGACCTCCGTGAGTGTCATTGTCACCATCCCAGCCATCCTGTGTCCCTGTCCCCTTCCTAGCCATCCTGTGTCCCTGTCCCCTTCCTAGCCCTTTGCGGTGTCATTATCCCATTCTCCAGACCTTTTGGTGTTTCCTGATCCCCTTTCTAGCTCCTCTGTGTCATTGCCCTTTTCTCCAGTTCCTCTGTGTCATTGTCCCCTTCTCCAGCTCCTCTGTGTCTCTCTTGATCCCCTTCTCTAGCTCCTTTGTGTGTCATTGTCCCATTCCTCAGCTCCCTATCTCCATCTCCTCTGTGTATCCCTGTCCCCTCCCCAGCTCCTCTGTGTCATTGTCTTCTCCCCATACCCTCAATATTTCTACCCCCCCTCCCCCCACCCTTTTGTGTGTCTCTTGACCCCCTTGCTCAGCCCGTGTGTCTCTTAATCCCCTTCCTTCACCCCTCTGATTAACAAAGACCAAAGAAGAAATGTCTCTTTTTCCTCCAAGCTCCTCCATGTGTCTCATCCCACCAACCCCTACTTGTGTCTCATTCACCTTCCAGCCCCTCCATGTGCCTCATTTCACATCCCCAGCCCCTCTGTGTGTCTTACCACCTTTCCCTCCTCCAAGTAGTGTAGCAGAGCAGACCGCAGTAAAGGATATTCAGCTCAGCCATGCTTCGTGGATTGAGTGGCAGGAAGGGAAACGCTGTGCTGTGTGCTCCTCTCCTGCCAGTCACCCTTTTCAATTTACTCTAAATCAGAGTTTCGTGAAGACCTTGTGTGTGTTTTAATTTCTGCAGAGCTCCTTAATGTAATATTTAGTGTATGAACGGCTATAACATTCTCATATTACATGATCATTTACCTTCCCCCTTCCCCCCTGTTACTCTGTAATAGTGAGCGTCTACCCATATTGTCCCTTCCTCCAGTGGTGTCCCTCTCTCCATACTCCCCTAGTATTCTTCTCTCCACATTCCATCCCCCACTTTCTGTCCTCGTATATATTTTGCCGCCAACTACTGTTTTCCCTTTTCTAGTATCCACCCTCCCCTCCCCCCACATCTTCAGCTTTCTCCATATTCACCCCCACACACCTTTTGTCCCTTTTCTCATAATCTACCCTCAAACCTTCACCTTTCTCTATAGTCTCCGCACATGTCTCTATTATAATCAGACAGCATGCAGCCAACATTTATTCGTATTACTAGACTTTTCACTAGACACACACCTTCCATAGAAACATAGAATGTGACGGCAGATAAGAACCATTCGGCCCATCTAGTCTGCCCAATTTCTTCATATCCCCCCTCTTCATACCCCCCTCCCAACATCTTCCCCTTTACTCATATCCCTTTCACACACACCTTCAGCTTTCTTAAAAATCTCCACTATACCTTGTGTCTATTTCTAACTCCCTACACACACCTTCAACTGTCTTCATATCCCCCCTCCCTTCCCTCATTCTGTCTCCCTCTCTCTATACCCTCCATTCCCAATTGTATAATCATTCTCTCCCTACCTGCTCTGGTGGTAGTTTGGCTGAGTGGCGTGGGACTGGTAGTTCTTGGTTTGGTGCCACCTGCAGGTAGGAGGGAGAAGTGATAGTCTATCCCTTCTCTATATTGCAGCCCAGACACAGGAGTGAACACTCGGCTGCTTAGTGTGCAGTGTGGCTGTGCACACAATATTTGTAAGTGCAAACAAGTGCTGGCTTTTTTACATTTATTAAATAAAGTACCCACTTCAGGTAATACTGTATTGGGGGGGAAAGTTGAAAAATCCAGGGGGGGAGGTGGCGTAACCTTGCCAACACCCTGGACGCCTATACATGTGAGGTTCAATTCTCATATTATACATTCTCAATAAAAAAATGTTTTAAAAAGGTACATTGCATTTTTTATTAATTTTAAACAGGTTCTGAATTTACATGGCAACAGTCTGAGCAAATTAAAGGACATCGCAAAACTTAATGGCCTTCGAAAGCTCGTTATAAGTTTTAATGAATTTTCTACCTTGGAAGATATTTCCTACCTGGTGAGTAGCACTGCTTATTTATCATTATTGATTGTAGTAGAAATTTTATTTTGTCAGCAAAATATCTGCGGGGTTGGGTAAATATGATTTTGCCTTAGGACATACCTGAAAACAGAAGGAAATCGTGATATATTCTTCCTGGTAAAACACTCTGACCATTATTATAATTAACTTCACAGGTGAAAAATTATGGAGAAACTACTCAGAGCTCCAATGACACTGAACTTAGTCTCATTTTGTAAAAAGGCTTCCTTCCATCTTCATTGTTGCGCATAGAAACATACTGAAATTCTAATTTGCAACAACTCCGTCTAATGTCTTCTAATTTATTAGCACTTGTCACTTATGTCATCAGTTTTAGCCATTTCACTTTATGTGTAACATTGGACATTAACAAAATTATCAACATGCTAAACCGTTTCTGTTGTTTTAATTACAGCCTTCCTTGGAATATTTGGATGCCAGCCATAATCGAGTGCTCACACTGGAAGGATTAAGAGCTTTGGAAAAGCTGAAATACTTAGACTTGAGTTGGAACCAGTTAACAAAGACCAAAGAAGAAATAAGTACTTTGTGTAAGCAAGCAACGCAGCTTCAGTCCTTGAATATACAATGTAACCCATGGCTCAAGGTCAGTGTAGTGAAAAAAGGTCCTAAGAATTGAATAAACCTTTATGAACTTGGCAAATGTCTTTAATTAACGAAGAAAGGGGTGATAGGGCAAAGAGTCATACGTAGCTTTGCTAGCAGTTCTGCACGTCCCTAGTCTGGACTTTTGAGAGAGGATATTTTTTTAGCGATCAGCCCATTCCCCCAAAGGTGCAGGCTCTGCCCCTACAGGTATTCATGATTTCCAGTGAGAGGCTTCCACGAAGGCATGTTTAAAGTGTATCTATTGGTACCATATCTTCTAAACGTAAATAGTACAAAACAGCTGTTAACCTAAAAGGTGAAACAGCCGAGTATGTGTCCGGGGCAACCTGATTTAGGGGATAACCCTCACATATGTGTAAATAGAAAAGTAAAGGGAGACCTTGGGACAAAGGAAGAGGAGGGGGAGAAAAAACCACACACACCCTCCCTGCCTTGACCCACAAGGTCAACCAAATAGGAAGCCCCTGCCCAAAATGAATGCTAAAACTTAACCTTTAATTGAAAACTAAGATAAAATGGAAAAAAGGAGGGAGCAAATGCAAAATAGGGTATGAAAACCACTAGGATCACCTAATGGTAGTAATAGACTGGCTATAATAGCAATAAAGCATACCCTTATCCAGACTGGAATAAGCAGTGAGGCAGGAGTAGGGAGAATAGTTATTGATAAACACAAACCCCTATAGAAAGTAGCTAGAGATCAGACTATAAATTACTGAAAGCCTAGTCTGAAGTGCAACTAAGTGACAGTAGGAGAAGCATTGATGATTGATACAAATAGATACACAGTAGCTCGTAGCTACTGACAGAGAGGGTGTAGAGACATAGTGGAATGTCCCTCAGAGTACAAAGTAGACTAATGAACTCAGGAACTCCTATTAAATGGAGTATCGCAGTCTAATAACTGCTACATGTGTGGGTCATAATGACATCTCCCACCACTTCGCAGAGTGACCCTCATATATAGCTAAATAGAGTATCCAAAAGTAGCCTCTATCTACCTACAGTCTAACGTAAGACTGTAGGTAGATGGAGGCTACTTTTGGATACTCTATTTAGCTATATACATCCTTTAGTGTATCTTATCCTTAATTTTCCCCCTTGTGTGTCTCTTACAATGTCCCTTGTGTGTCTTACTTTCCCCCATGTCCCTTTGTGTGTCTCTCACTTTCCACCAGGCCCTTTGTGTCTCTATTTCTCCCACAACCTCTGTATGTGCCTCCTACTACCCCCAGTCCCTTTGTGTGTCTCTTTTCTACCTTCCCCAGCCCCTCTATGTGTCTCTTCCCCCAGCCCCTTTGTAGTCTCATCAGGTAGAGGATACGTAAGATTCTCAAGCGTGTGCATGCTACATGAAGTGACTGACAGTGGGGAGAATGCTGTGTGCTTCCTTCCTGATGATCACCACGAAAATTGCACCTCCTGGTACCTGTGCCACCCTATGGTTGCGCCAGCCCTGACCATCTGAAATGCACCACTGTTAAGAAATTGATTTTTTGATTACCCACTCCCCTAATTATTTTATTTTTGTTTTCTGTGTGTATAGTGTCCATAAGACTCCTTTGGATGAGCACTCCAAACCAACTCACAGGTGACCATATTTTGGCATACATTTCTCAGATCTCCTCTTGAAGCAGATTTAAGAAATATTTTTGGCATCTAGAATTGATATCAGCCATGTTCTAGATGTGCCCACACCTTAAGTCATTTTTTTCTAAGTTCAAAAGAGAATTACTTGCAAGGGTTACTAAATTTACATCAATACATATATTGTGAATATATCAAAGCTACATTTTTAGAGAACATTTCATTTCATTACACTTCAGAAAGAGAAATTGCTTCGTAATGTTATGCTTGGCTATATTTTCTATAGATGCTGTCAAATGTAATATTCTTGTCATCTGTAAACTGTGCACGTGCAGTAATAAGTATGTATTATTAATGCCCTAATATTATTTCTGCTATCAACTTTTGTTCATAATACGACCAAAACAATGCCTGATTACATTTGACGTAAAATAAAAACATTTGACGTTGTGATGTTTTCAAAACGCAGTAAGGTATAGGAAAAAGCAATGACTGGCGCTGGTAATTTGTCACATTAATGTTCCAGTCCTTTTGAAAAGAAGATTTCTAACCACTGTGATCGTTATCTCCTTGTTGCCTGCACCATCTGATAAGAACATAATCTCTGATTGAACAAAATGACAATTACTTGGCTTCACCGCACGCCTTGTTTGCCATATATATTTTTGTTTATTTTGAAATCTAATGGATTGTGTAACAAGCGGGTTTTAGCCTTTTCACCGTTGTGATTATCAAAAGCATTTCTCACCATCTTCATTATCCTGCAACCAAGATGGAAAACAAGAAAAGAAAACCTGTTTATAGTGCAATAAGGATGTTATGGGCTGACGAAGATGAACAATTGCAGCAGCCCCTTTCATGGGTTTTGAATGCAGCTTTGAATGCATGACCTAGTTTTGGGGAAACCTCTGAGAGGGAAGACTTTCTGTAATATTTTCTCGTAAACATTCTCATTATTTGCCTTATGTAGAACCTCATAAAACTTATATAAAAGGTACTTTTTTGTGGGTAGAATTAGTGATGATTTAAGTTTTAAGGTGTAATAGTTCTAGTTATTTACATTTTGACTTGTGTTCTTTTTAAGCCATCTTTAGTGAACAAGATTGCGATTGGGCAATTAAAGTCACTGACTCATTTGAATGGACTCCTGATTACTGAAGATGACATTACTGAAGCTGAGCTGTTTTTCTCTGGAACAAGGATCTCTCTGGTTAGAAAAAATATCAGTTTTAGAATTTTTCTCATTGATGCTGTAAAATTGTATTCTTAAATTGTGGTCACTGAGACAACAGTAGCTCCATATTCCATAAGGATAGCATAGGTTAGACAAGTGTGCATGTTTTTTGGAGTATATTTCTCTGTACACAAAGTGGAAACCAGAAGGAATATATTGTCGTTTAGAATCATCAACCCTTTGCCAGCAATGTAATGTACCAATTTAGGGTTCCAATGCTCTCTTGAGACTGTGGTCTCAGAATTTGTCACACATATCTGGTTGGTCAACCGTAAATACACTTTAAAAAAAATAAAATGATTAATCCCATAGTATGATGGAAAACGTATACCACAAGATATATTAGCAAATGAGATGAATGTTAGACATAGCAGAGGTTATTGTACATAGCAGCATATACCCCAGTAATCACAGAATGAGGGAAACTGGCCTGTGTACCTTGACTTGCCAGCTTGTGGAACATGGCTTTATTTTAAAAGTAAAGTGAAATCTGCAATACAACCATTTATGAGTGTTTGTTATTAAATTACCTTAAAACCCCATCTTTATTTTATTTATTTATTTTAGAGCCCAAGTGATTTATGAAGGTTTGCAAGTTGTTTTATTCACTAAATTTAGAATTTTAGAGAATGGAGAATGGAATTGAATCGTTATTTAAGCCAAAATAACTGATTTCAATCAATAGCTTAGCTGCAGATTTTGGCCAATTAAGCTATTTTGGACAACTATTTGCAAATGCCATATCTGTTCTTCACAATTACCCTGTTTGGCGAACAGACCCTAATGGTCGTGTGAAGAAGAGTTTTAGGTGCATCTTTTGTTAGTCATTTCTTCGATCGGCTGGGCATTAGTGGTGAAGGAGAAGGCAATAATTACTCCGAAATCCGCAAGCTTGAAGTGTAAAGTTTATGCTTGGACCTTTGGCTAATTATCATAGCTGTGTCTGAAAGATAAAATAATCTACTTTACCTACTCTTCTCTCCTGCTAATAAGTAAAATTGACATTCTTATGTTTATTTTTGCAGATGTCACTGATGACAAACTGTAGAACCGATGATTTAAGACCTCGTTGCCTTAGTATAATGTCTTCTGCTCAAATCCTCTCTCGAATCAGCCAAAACTGCATTTTACCAGGTGAAGTCAATGCCAACTGCTATAGCATGGTAAGAAATCCTTAAAACAAACCTAAACAAGCACAAATTAAAAAGAAAAATAAATTAACTTGGAGAACACACTTGAAAAAAATAAAATTATCTATCTGTATAGTATACATCAAAATCGAACTTATGGCAGTCAATATAATATGCCAATACCAATCAAAATCAAAGAAGTCCGCTAGGGAGGTAACGAGTATTGATGAGCGTACTTGCCGTATATTTAGTTTTAGAATGTATAATTTTTTATTTTTACCAATTCCATTATTGCTTGCAGTTAACACGCGTGATTCTTACTGATAATGTCACATTTCCATATTTAATGTGAACAGAGACTAGCGCTTATTATAAAACAATATATTTATAAACCTCAAACTATTATGTCGATGAATTTTACAATAAGCAATCTACTTAGACATATACCTAATATAAAAATGAGCTGCTAAACATTCGTGTGACTCCTTGCAATATCACCAAAAGTGAAAGAAAATTGAAATAGAGAATGTAGCGCTTTAACAATGTAAATATTAATATCACCTTGTATGATGTAGAAGAAGGGAATATTCGTTTATGTCCCAGGTTACATAAAATCTACAAGAAATAATCACAGCATAGTGTAGACTGTAGATAATTTAAACATATATATATGTAAAAGAAAAAATGCACACTCACAGACCCAGAGCTGTAGACTCAGCTCTAACAATGTCCCAATAAAAACCGGAACGCGTTTCCCCACTTCAGCGTGGCTTTCTCAACCGGATAAATCAGCTTTACAAGTCCTGGTTCGTCGTCTGTGTATGTATACTGCTCTTAATTGATATAATTGAAAAACTGTGTGTGTTTTTGAATTAAGAGCAGTATACATACACAGACGACGAACCAGGACTTGTAAAGCTGATTTATCCGGTTGAGAAAGCCACGCTGAAGTGGGGAAACGCGTTCCGGTTTTTATTGGGACATTGTTAGAGCTGAGTCTACAGCTCTGGGTCTGTGAGTGTGCATTTTTTCTTTTACATATATATATGTTTAAATTATCTACAGTCTACACTATGCTGTGATTATTTCTTGTAGATTTTATGTAACCTGGGACATAAACGAATATTCCCTTCTCCTACATCATACAAGGTGATATTAATATTTACATTGTTAAAGCGCTACATTCTCTATTTCACATTTCCATATTTGTACGAAGGAAAAGATCAGAAATTAGTTTTTTGTTTTTTTCTTAGTCTCTAAAAGGGAGTCATAGAGATAGAAATAGGAGGCTACCGAACACATTTAATCAGTAGGACAGTGCAGCAAAATCCTTTACGATTTTTTTTTTTTTAAAGAGTGATTCTGAGCAAAGGGAAACATGTGTGACTAGGATAGAGGCCCAGAAACTCAAATTTATAGTATAGCTTTTCTGAATTCTGATGTGACCAATCAAGTGAAGTCATGCAATTCTTCCAACAATGAAAGGTTAAGAGCATCTCTGTCAGTTCAATTTCAAATGTTGATTCCAGAATTGCTGGGAGAAAAATGTATCTTATCTGATAACCATAGTGTTCAGCTCTCTAGATATTATGAGATGCACATTTATAACAGTTGCCAAAGCAACCCAAGCAATAAATTGAAAAAGAAAAAAAATGTTGAGAAGCAATACATTCTTGGGGAAAGATAATCCTTTTAATGTAACTGTCAGTGGCTTGCAATAGACATTATTTTCACAAAATTATAGAGGTATGATCTGTACTACTTCAGGGCATAATGTTAAACCTATAAGGTGGGGGACGGGGTCATTTATAGGTGAATACTTTAGGTAATGCCCGTTGCATAATTTCCTCCTCAGTTTTACAATTTGGAGTCTGTAGGAAGTGGAGATGGGGGAAGGATGTGCAAACTTTTTCAATTTACAGAATTCCATTGAATTTGTTTTACAATTTTGTAGATTTAGCAATTTTAGTATTATTTCTATATGTGTTCATTGGGGTTATATGGGAAAACCTGCTGTGTGCAGCCTTTGCAAGCCCTACACACTAATTCAAAGCTTCTCGCTGAGAGCTGCCAGCATGCGCGCGCGCACACAATCACAGTTTTCCTATGCTCATTGAGAAGAAGGGAAGGCAGGCACGTATTAATACAGCATGCCTGCCGCTTCCATTGGCTCTGTGGAGCTGAGGGAAGAAAACCTTTCTGAATGACAGCCATGAGGGTGTTTCTGCCCCCTGTTATAAAAAATGTAATATGCTGTCGAGAAAAATACAAACTCCAGACACATTAAGCAAGCTGAAGTGCTTTATGTATGTGGAGTGTTCCTTTAGAGTATTCTTCTTCTGATGGGGACGGATTGTGAACTCTCAGCATCTAAAAGGAAATGAACTATTAAAGTAGCATAAATGTTGTGTTTCTGCTTACCGTTATGGCCAAAAATCAGTAGTGCTGTGTTCCTGCTAAATACTGTACGTTTCCAGAGGTGCATAAAATACAGCTAATTATTTAGGATAAAAACCACAAAATGTCTAGACATTTGTATTGATTGTGTCCATATGTGAGGTCATAAAAAACCCCAAGTAATACTGGTTGGCTATTTTTGGCATTTCCCAAATTCAGTAAATTAACGGCATTATGTATGTTTGTATATTTTAATCAGAAATATATCTTTTAGATTACATCAGTGAATTTTGATGGCCAGAATATCTTCAGAATAACAAATTTAGAAAAGTTGGAAAATTTGCGATGGGCATCTTTCAGCAACAATTTTCTGACAAAAATAGAAGGACTTGAATGCTGTGTCAAGTTAGAAGAACTCTCTCTGGATGGAAACTGCATTGTGAATCTGGAAGGTGCTTATACATAAAACCTCTGTATCTATAGTTGTCTGGCATATAACTGTTTTATATTTGTATTTATCACTAGAAGAACATTAATATGGTACAGTCCCATGTTAAAGTACATCCTATTTTATCACAATATTATGATAGTTGGACGGTTCACCAATATATAGTTTGTCATGGGGGTTGTACCCCAACTTACAGGAATGGCAAATCCCACAAACAAAGGTTCTAGATAAATGTATTACTGGGCATTGGGGTGGCTGACTTAATGTTAATCAAGATAAAGACAGAATCAGGAAAACCAAGGTCGGCAATATAAAAATGCGGATACAGACTAACAAGCCGGGTCAGGATAACAGAAACAAGCCGGGTCAGGGTACCATAAATACGCAAAGTCAAATATAAGCTGAGGTCAACTTTAAAAGATAACAAGAGAGGCATACTGTAAGTGTAAGCAGTAACGTGCATCAGGACAGAAACCACGATAGGTCAAAGAAGAAGGGTCCAAATTAGAGTTATATAGGCTAACAACATTTGTAATTGGTCCACGTCATCTCTGCGACTCCAAAATGATTGCTAATGAGGTCGCCTGGATGAAGTTGTCACTATAAGGGTGGGTTTGATGTCACCACATTTGAATTTTATAAAAGCTGCACCATTCAAACGTGCAGCGTCTAATATTATGCAGGGAAGAGGATTTCGGCACACGTGAACCAGCAGATGGAGCTGTACGCTTGGCCGAATGGTAAGTATTCCCTGTTCAGGCCCCGCAGCCCCATGGAGCATACAGGCCGTGTGACCTGAGGAGAGGAGCATCACAGCCGTTAATTGAAATGTTTTCAATAAAACACTGTAAAATGTTTGTGCTCAGAACCTGAAATCACATCATGGACAAACAAAATATCAAAGATGGCATTGTGGGATGGTGTACAAGCATCTTCTTTCCATAGATGCCATGCAAGTACATCAACTCATATTCAAAATGACATTTATCCTGGGGAGGTAGGTGCAATCTGCAGGTAAATATATGTCTACACATTTGCTGGCAATTTTCCCAGCGCTATTTATAAACGCTTCTTATGGACAGTAATGTCTGTATACAAAGAGACACCATAGGCACTCAGACCAGCTCAATGAAGTAGTCTGGGTGCAATGTTCCAGGTCCCTTAACCCTGCAAAGGTAATTATTACAGTTTTTGATAAACTGCAATAATTACCTTTGAGAGTTACCTTCACCTCTAGTGGCTGTTTTCCAGACAGCAACTAAAGGGACTCTCAGGTCATTAGGTGTCTTTATGGTTGCTATGCATGATGACATCCAGCGTCACCCAAAACCCCATAGGAAAGCATAATACATGCTTTCACATGGGGGAAGTCCTTATGCGAGTCCTGCATTGCCGCGCATGTGCATTAGGTCTCCCCGGCAGGCTGATGTGAGCAGGGGAGGAGTGAAAGCAGAGCCGGAACCAGCGACATTGGCCTTGGAATCCGCTAAGTGGCAGAAGGCTTTTTAACCCCTTCTGCACCACGGAGCGGTGGGGAGCCATTTTTACTGCTACAAGCAGCTATTACAGAAAGCAGGTAATGGGAACTGAAAAGGCACAAAGAAAATGATAATTAGAACATTTTGAAATTTAACGTCTGTTCTAATTAGCTTCATTGTGTTTCCACCCAATAAAAATACAGCTAGAATTCAAGTTTTGTCCCTCACGCGAGAAAGCACAGATAAACCAAAGCTTTTCATTAAAGTATTGACATCTCTTTTACTTGGCTTGTTCCAATCTTGTTTTTTTTTTGTGTGTGTTTCTTCTTTTCCTCCAGGACTGTCAAAATTGACTAAACTAAGACATCTTAGCATCAATAACAATCAGCTGGCAAGCTTTGATGGCGATATTGATAAATTGAGTCATCTTCACTTCCTCTCTGCTGAATACAATAACATCACCTCTCTGGCTGGTTTGCAAAAAGCCACTACATTACTGGAACTCTACTTAAGCTATAATAAAATTGACAACAATCAGGAAATCTACTATGTAAAGGTACTTTTTACTGAATTGGGGATTTTCAAAATTTTTCCTACTGAAATATTCTCTAAGATCAAAGATAGCAAATTAATGGATGACCTAACAGCTAGGGTGAAGGGCACCACACTAGCGTTTCAAAAAATATGGGAACCCTGGGATAGCAGCCCACTGGGACAGTGAGGTAAGTGAGAGAAGTCCCATGAGGAGCCAGGTGACAAGATAGACAGTCGCCATGGACAGGACCAATAGGAATGCAACACTGTCACGAGCATTAAAAGACCGGCCACCCCTACTTCCTGCTGCGCGCTCCAATGCCCATCTCTTTCTAAATGTCTATCTTTTCCTTTCACATCTTTCTTTTCCTTTCGCTCTTCTTACCCCATGCTTCACATGGGACCATATGTATGCCAGACAAAAAAAGATAAGCAACAGGGCGGTACAAGCTCAGTAGATACAGAAGCTGTAAAAAAAAAAAAAAAGGGTGCAATGGCGGAAGGGAGAAACGGCAGCCGATTATAGCTATCTTCAGTATACTCTCCTAAAAAATACACCTTGGTTGACAGCAGAAAGGAGCTGAGTAAAAGTATAATGTACTGACATGCATAATGTATAACTAAGTTGAATTGCACGACATGTACTACAGGCTTTTGTACAAGCCGGTAAGCTATAACGTTTGTCTTACTGTTTATGTCAAATTTCCAAAACTGAAAAATAAAGAATTTAAAATAAATAAAAAATTTCCCCCCTTCATTTAAACTATATATTTAAATGAAATAATTTGGATAGAACGCAAACATCATAGCCCATGGTAGCTTTATGCTTTTATATTCTGTCTGCAGATCCTATAGTAGTCCTGTAACAATTATAAAATATTAAACTGTTAGGTAATGTGATTGTTTTTTTGTTTTTTTTTATTGTTTTTTAATTTTCCCGTATTCCCACTTGTATGGATTGCTATTAATATGTTCAGATTGTTTATTGCTGTAAACATTAACAAGATGGAGTTTAAAAGTAAAAACCTCTGTCAGTGTGAACCGCCGGTCTAACCGTCTTCGTAACAAACTTGCTCACCCCATAAAAGACCGTTGGGAATGTAATGTTACTGTAATGATTGATTAGGAAAAGGAAATAATGGGAAGTAGAGGTGTTACTAGGCAGCAATGTAAACCCTGCCTTTTCTCTGAAAAGCCTGCGGGGACAGGCTATAGACACCAGAACAACTACATTAAGCATTCCTACCATTTAAAAAAGACAAATACTTATTTAACTTATAACTATGTTTCCTCCATCAGGGCTTGACCAATTTAGTCATCTTGGATTTGTTTGGGAATCCAATTTCATTGAAAAATGACTACAGATTGTTTGTTATTTTCCATCATCCAACACTCAAAGCTCTGGATGGAAGTGCCGTGGTAAGTAATGAAAAAGACTTGTTCATTTTAATATCACTTACACGTTAATAGCCTGTCTAGAACTTGCACTTCAATGGCCATATGGCCACATCTGGTTCCACGCTTAATTAAAGACTGATTAAAGAGAATGCAGGTAATAATTCTGAAATTTAGACTGTAGGTTCTCTTGTCGTGTATGCACTTCTTTATCCATGCTTGTGTTTTGCTCTTTAGAGGCAGACTGTGCTCAACTGGTCTTGTCTGTCTGCTTATAAATTAACCTGAAAGAGAGTTTTGACCTTGAGGTGGAAATTGCTTGTTGGAATTGGATAGACTTACATCTAAATACTTTTTTGTCTCTTTATTATTAAATTAGAATAAATTAAATATTTATCTGACAGTTAGGACAAAAACAATAACACCATCTTGAGTGCATGCCCTTGCCTCCCACCCACCCCCTCCCCTTGACAGGAAAGAGGGCAGTTTTTCCCCTGGATAATACTGGGATCCTAAAGAATAGAATAGTACGGTGCCCTGATTCAGGCATTGCATTACGATAATATATAATCTATAACCGTTTTGCTACAGTTTTTAAAGCCACATGCAGAAGCCAAATGTGTTTGACTGAAGCACATTTTAGCATTGTTTGACAACTTACATTACTAATACTGACCCACAATCATTGGCTGAGAGTATCAGATGAGCTCCCTCTGACAATGATTGCAGCCTTGCAAAGTCCTGTTTTGTTTTAAAGAGAATAAATCTGGCTTCTCCTACTGAGAAGACTTCTCCTACTTAGAAGACTGGACTCAGCGGATATAGCACAGGGGGACCCAGGTAACTGTACTAAACAGTATGACATCTTACCATGGGATAGCGGCAGGGCACACCTGGCTTCTTAAAACATTTTTTGAATTGGGTACAAATTACTTAATTGCTTTGGTGACTATAGCGTCCCTTTAAATCAAGCATGTCGAACTTGCGGGCTGCATGTGGCCCACAATAAATCCATTTGTGACCCGCCTGGCCTGGGGCCACTTAGTACTGTGGCTACGACAAGCCACAAGACAGGAAAGAGCTTGAGGGCAGAGTGGCTGTCTGGCCTGCTTGCAGAGAAGAGCATAGCTGGAACTGGAGGACAGGCGGCTCATCTTAAGGTAGGGGAAGAGCTTGGGGGACCTTCCTGTGTAGTGTGTTAAATTGGGGAGGGGGAAGAGTGTATTAATTTGGGGAAGAAAGTGGGCAGTGTATTAAATTAGGTGGAGAGTGCATTGTATTGGATTTGGGGGTAATGTATTGGATTAGTGAGAAGCGTATTAGAATGAGGGGAGGGGGCAGTGTATTAGATTGGGTCTGCATGGGGGTGCTGAACGCTGCCCATGGAGATGCTGATTGGGTGCGCAGCTTTTTGCCACACATGCACAACCTTGTTTATTTGGCCCGTACTAGCCTTTGAGATTGGCATGCTTGCTTTGTTAAACATTTGACAATAGGTGTAGTAAAGTAGTTGTAGGTGTAGTAAAAGTTAGTTTTTTACCTGGCATAATATTTTATTCAAGATATTTAATAGACTCTTCAATTATTGGAAGGAATCTACAGAGAGTGAAAATGCTAAGGATGTGTTCGGAGGCAGACTTTCCTCAGATATGATTGCTGAGAAGATTGGTCATCAGAACTTCCTTGAACTGACAGAATTAAATTGGAGAACATCATCTATCAGGTATAGCTTTACCATACACAAGAAATGGAATATAATGTTACAGTGGGAATGTAACTGCAGACACACGGCCATGCACATCTATGGCTAGTAGGCTTATTTTCGAGAATACATTTTCGTGTGACTTAATGCACAAATTGCATTAGAATTTCTTTTTAATGAGACCTTTACTGGAGCCCCTGTATATGAAGATGGAACTTTAAAATCACATTGCTTGTATTTTTATGAAGATTCATAATTTTTATGATTTTGCTAAAAATGTAAAAGAACACTAAAGGGACTCAGTGAAGTGGTCTGGGTGCAGTGCCTCTAATATCTCCGTGACAGCCGCTAGATGCTGCTTCTGCATCTACAATCGAGTTGACTACATTCTTTGACATTCAACGCCCTCACACTTTGCATGAGGACGGAGAATGTCCTATCTGCACAATGCCTGCTGCACTGATGTTTGTTATAAAGAAGTATTTGATTGGCTGAGTGTGTAGTTTGCTACTCTTGCATTGCTCATCCTCAATGCTTCTCTATGAGAAGCATGTAATGGGACGAGAAGTCACAAAGAAGTGAGTCTGCAGGAAGACAAGAGGTGGAGTGGGCAGCTGGAAGCATTGAGTCTCTGCACTGGAGAAAAAGGTAAATAAAGGGTTCTTTAGATTGATTAACAAAAAATAAAAAAATGTGGGCCGGCGTTTTATTAAGAAGCCCGAAAATAAAATACATTTTAAAAAATATATATTTATATAATTAGCACAGAGTCATCCAAGTATAATTTTTTTTTTTTACATTTTTTTAAACACTGCATAGCTACAAATTGTCACCACAGAACATTGAAATATGTTTGGTGGATTTGCTTAGAAACCATATCTAAATGTCGCCTAACAAGTGATAAAGGAAATCTATCTCCAGATACATACAAACAAATGTAAAGGCCCCCAGCGCATTGTGTGCACTGGTGGAAAGGTCAGCTCTCGAATGCCTGGAGCTATCAGTGTTTCACAAGAGGGAGAAATTGGGAGGAATAATGTATAAAGTAGGCTATTTATACTTCTTCAGCGAGGCTTGCTTTCCCTTCATCTTTCTGCCAGTGATGATTTGTGCAGAGATATTAATGCTGCCCTCGTGTTTACCTTCCTGATGCAATGCCCTAAAAAACGGAAGGAATACTAATTGCTTGTCATGGACCCCAGCCGAAATACCTCGCATCATAGCTTTGCCACTTTAATTATCATTTCAGGCCACAACAGAATGTAAAATGTGAACGGCTAATATAACTGCTCTAGAAATATTCATCCAACTCTGCTATAGTTACAGCTTGACTATTTTAGCCTGAATTTTAAAGGGACACAGTGGTCATCAGAACAGCTACAGCTTATTGTATTTGTTCTGGTGAGTAGAATCATTCCCTTCAGGCTTTTTGCAGTAAACACTGTCTTTTCAGAGAAAATGCAGTGTTTACATTACAGCCTAGTGATAACTTCACTGGCCACTCCTCAGATGGCTACTAGAGGTGCTTCCTGAGGCAGTGCTGCACAGTGTTACCTTCAATGTCTCCTCCCTCTGCATGGGGAAACTGAACTTTCCTCAGAGATACATTGATTCAATTTATCTATGTGAGGAGATGCTTATTGGCCAGGGCTGTGTTGGACTTGTGTTGGTCCTGCCTCCTTGACAGTCTCAGCCAATCTAATAAGAAAGCATTGTGATTGGCTCAGACCACCACCTCTGATGATTTCAACCAAGCAGCTCTAGGCCAAGCCAGCAGCAGCAGACTGCAATAAAGATAAGATGTTTCTATATTTAGAGGTGCCAGGGGGGCTAGATGGTGTTTAAAACTATAGGGTCAGGAATACATTCGTATACTGCTCCTTTAATTCACTAGAACTTGTAATTCAATGAATATAACCTGAGAGTTATTTACTAAAGCCTGTATTATCAAATAATTTAAGTTGGTTTTAAATTGTAGAAATAATTTGCTGAACTGTAAAATTATCAGCTATAGTTTTATTTTTGACAATTCATACTTTAGTGAATGATCCTGGCCATGCAGGGGTTAATGCCGTCACATTGTCAGGTGCTTGGGATTTCCCTATATAATTTATTTTATGCAACAGAGGCTTAGAGAAGTAATCGCATACTTTAAATGATTGTATTCAGCTCCAAAACTCTACAGAGGCTATATAGTCGAATACCTATATCTAATCGTTTTTATAGTATGTGGCAAATTCAATTAATGGACATAATGATTTCATTTATGCTGATTGTGAATTTCACTGTATTACGTATTACCTTCACTGACACATTCAAGGCTCATTAAGGGAAGATTACAAATTGTGGGACTTGGAATAGTAAAAGTACCTGGTGATGGTAATGCTAATTGTTTCATAAAAGTGTGGCTAAAAGAAAAATGGAATCATAAGGTAATCCCACAGAAATATTCTTTGTATTTTTGCTACAGTGAGTGAGAGCTCTGTGGACAGGTCAGCTCACCTTGCATTCTTCCAGCTGTGATCAAATGAGTTTGATTAAATTGGCTAAAAATATTTAGAACTCAAGTCGAAAACTAGCTACAAAAAATATTTATATATTATATTAGAAAATATACACATTTTATTTAGTTAGTTTTTCTGATCAAACACATTGGAATCATTGTAAAATATGTATTTATTATTGTGCCCCCTCTCTTTAAATACCACTTATTTCTTACTTAAGCCACCTATACCTACAACATGGGGATACAGTATCATTACAGTACCTAGAGCTGTACTTACAATCTGCATTACAAGCATTTTAATACAATTTCATTTCTACATTTTAAAAGTAAAATGGAGATCTATTACCCTGGGATTGTGGTTTAAAGGGATGCTGTAGGCATAGTAACCAGTTAATCTAATTGAAGTGGTTATTGTTGACATCATATCTGATTTCAATATTTAAAATTTTCCCTATTTTTTCCCTCTTCCTTCATCTTCATCTCTCCTTCTTCTCACCCAATTTGCCATTTGATTTTCTGTTTTGCGATATTTTTTTGTTCTGTATCACTAATAAATTTCAATAAGAATGAAATAGCAAAAATGTTCATTTATTACTATATATTTTTATGATCCAGATCTGTGTCACTTGTTCCAGCAGAGCAGTTTACAAATATTCATACAGTCAATTTAGAGAATAATAAACTTGAATCGTTCAGTGGATTAATTTTTCTTTCAAATATAAAGGTAAGATTAAATTTTATCTATTTTAACAATAGATCTAGTAATTATTACTCAGCTATCTTAATTAAGACTTGAATGTGTTTTATTACATGGTTTAGTAAATATTCTGATCTTTTAAAATTCCCAGCAATATACAGTTTTAGTGAATAACCCTTTCTAGTTTGAGACACCATTTTTGGGATTATTTTCATTGTAGTCTAATAAGCCTAACCAAAGCATTTATTTAAAGGGACACTCCAGACCCCTAAAGCAGTTTAACTTGCTGAAATGCTTTGTGTCTCAAAGGGTTGTCCTCTGAAAAATAAAAAAAATGCAAATTCACATAGAAAATGGCACTTGTTATGAAATGAACCTAGTTACACCCCTGGCTGTCAATCAGACACCCGGTCCAGTTACTTCCTGGTTCTTTAGTTCAGTGGAGATACACTCAAGAGGCAGCAGTTGCCTAGAGCGTCTGCCTTGCAAATACTTCTCATTGCGCTGCATTGGGAAGTCTGTTATTGGACAAACAAAGTCTGGGCGGGGTTAGAAGAGGAGGGCTTGCAAAGGCTACAGACAAGAGATCTGCAGCTTTTGCAAGCTGCTTTTAGATATACCACAACAATGAAAATCTGCATAATTAAATGCCTGTTTTCGTTAGGGGTATATATACTCCACAGTAATTTATTTATTTTTGTTTTGTATTTGTACATTAAAGTGTCCGTTTAATTATACAATTAAAAATATATATAAAACATTATTGAATCCTTTCTATCCCAGACTGTTAATGACCAACTGGATACATACATACATTTCAGCTCCTCCTGGGCTGTACCCACATCCCTTAGTATTACAGGAACACTGTCAGGAATAAGAACATGTATACTACTTAGGTGAATTTCCCCCCCCCCGGTAGCAGGGATCACTAATCTTTCCCATAGGAAAAATCAGGAGGCTATTTTGCATGTGCTGTAAAACACCGCGCTGCGCCAATCGACATCTCCTCAACAGAGATGCATTGAATGAATTTATCTCTATAGGGAACATTCAGCTCCTCCATACAGGGCTTGGAGACTCTGAACGCCAGCTCTGCAGACTTTCGGACCACAAAGCACTTCTTGTGACCATTTGAGTGACAGCCACTAGAGGTGTTCCTAGACTGCAATGTAAACACTGCCTTTTCTCTGAAAAGGCATTGACTACATGGAAGAGCCTACAGGGACAGGCTGTAGACACCAGAACCAATACTTTACGTTGTAGTGGTTCTGGTGACTATAACTATAGTGTCCCTTTAAAGAAAATTGAAAAACTTTATTTCAACATTTTGGGATTCTGTATACTTTATATTTGGACAGTTTTGATGTCATTTTAATGATGGGTGACATTTTCTCACTGTAACGAGTAATAAAGAGTAGAGTTTAATTAAAACGGGGTTTTCTGTTGAATGATCATTCTGTAGAAATCCTAATCAGACTTTTTTTTTTTTCTTGTCTAATGTAGACCCTGTACCTTAACTATAACCACATTGAATCAATACTGCCAAGACAGAAATCTCAATATTTAACGAACAGGCAGATCCTTCACCAAACTGTCAATTCTAGTGGATATGGGAAGCAAGGAACATCAAGGGGAAACAAGTAACACAAATAATATACTGTTTTAAATGTGTTCTCAGATATATATATATCGATTGTTCTGGACAATATAGAGCAAATCTCACGTTAATTCAGTTAACTATGAAATGCCGGGAATCCATCAGGAACTTCCATAATTCAGTCCACATTAGTGTCATGAGTGATTTGGAAAATGTTTCCAGTTTGACCTAACTTGACTGTGTATCTAGGTATACGTTTGTGTAAATGACTGAGTGCATAATTGTGTAATTATTTGTGTTGCGACTCGGTTTGATTGTGTGTCTGTGACTGTGCGTGTCCATGTTTGTATGTGAGTGCATGTATGTTTACATACCTATGTATGCATGTATGTCAAGGTGTATGTGTGGGGGAGGGTGGACAAAAAAGGGTTAGAGGGTTAAGAAACAGACCAGAGGTAAAGGGGGATGAGAGACACACAAGAAGTGAATTGGTTTTAGAGACACACCAGGTTAAAAGGGGAATTAGGAGAAACACACAAGAATGGCCATGAGATACACACAAAGATGGGGGTGCCAACATTGATTCCACCTATCTACACGTCTGTCTATAGTGGTAAGTCCTCCCTGTTTTACAATGCCTTAGTTCAGTTTGTTGTTATTCTAAAATGTATTTTATTTGCCCATTCAGCTCTCAAATCTCCTCAAACATTTTGCTTATGGATATCAAAACAACAGAGGGTCAGACCTCATTTGGGAAAAAATGAATATCTTGTTTTTGAGCAGGTCCTCTCTCTATCTGTGCTAACCCCTGTCTCGGTACCAGCCCTTCCGTCTACATCCATATTTCCAAACTCTTTCTCCCTCCCTGTGTCTAAATCCACCACCTCACCTATAGTCACAGCGTTGGTACTTTTGCATACATTTTTAAATTGCAACAATTTGGAATTTAGTGAATAAATCACTGATTGGTAGCAGAAACAAGTATCAAGCTATGTTGTATTGAACATCACCGTTCATAACATTTCAGTTTAAAATACAGTGTTACTGTTTTTGTGCTACTCCAGGGATCCTTTGTTCAGCGAACCTCTGACACCAATAATGCAAAGTTTAGAAGTGCTTCATCTTGGCTACAACGGGATCAGCAACTTGCCACAACTACAGCTTAACAGGTTAACACATCTGAAATCACTATATTTACAGGGTAAGCTCTGAGTTGGGTAACTCGTCATACGTTTACTTTGTTTTACATTTGGCAAAAAGTATTATTATGAGAGCTAGATGAAATTAGTTACCTCTCCTCTCTCTACAGGTCCTGTAAAAAAAACACATTCTTCTCTCTCCTTACCTATATAGCCATATGTTCCTAAACTTAACATCCGCCTCTAAACCTGAAAATGTAAGAAAGAAATTGCCACACTGATCTATCCATCCATTCATCCATCCATCCTTATAAAAAATGCATTGGGGACCCAAAAATGTTGTTGCGTCATTTACTGCTGGATATATGTTTGGCATACAATGGATACCTAGTTACATTGTTGCATTACTTTACTGCTAAAGATATGTCAGTGTCAGCCAACAGGGACCAAGTTTTGGGTGCCAGGTCCAGGGTTAAATGCAATTTCAGTAAGAGAGGCAATGTTATTTCACTGATGAACTTGACTGTTGATGGTTGTAAAGTACTTTTCTAATGATGCCAAAGTTAACAACTAATGTTTCAATCACCTTATAACACAATTTCTTAAATTATTAGCAGTCTTTTGTGTTAAACTTCACAAAGGAACAAAACACTAGGTAAGCACATTTTCTCATATCAGGAAATGAAATCAGCCAAGTGGAAGGACTCGAAAGTCTAGAGTTTCTGCAGGAACTTGTACTGGACCATAACCGTATTAAACGCATTACTGAAACTTCGTTTGCTAAGCAGCACTCTCTAGTCTTTCTCCATCTAGAGGAAAACCGAATCAGAGAACTGAATTTACCTCCTCTCATGAAGCTAAAGAAACTGTTACTGGGATTCAATAAAATACAGGTACTTCATGGCTCATAAAATTAGAGGACGGGTATGGGGCAGCTGGGAGTTCATTTTTTATTTGCTTTTTCTCTTTGCCCTAATTTGTAAGATAGTTGGAGAACGCAGGGTTTAATAATGAACAGATGTCTTCATAACTCTTCTAGAAAAGTACTGACGTATCTACTGAATGTGTTTAAAGAAAATAAAATGAAGGCATCACTTTTATTCCAAAGCTAAAAATAAAACTATTCTTCAGAGAGCATATTCTAGATGATCAGTATTGTTTTCTTGAACAAGTGTACAACTGTGTCTCTCTAGCAGAATAAAAGGTGTGAATGATGACGGGGAGGTTCAAAATGTTATTCTAGATAGCATTTTCAAGTAACAGGTTTTGATAAACCTTTTAACATTTATCTATGTAAGTTTGTACACCCACACTAAACAGATGAGTATATCCACATACATTCTTAAATACATATTTATTAACATATATTGGAAGCAAAGGTGTTTCAGCTTACTGTACTAGATGAATAACAATTAATATAGGGATATATTGTATCTTTTAATATGATAAAAGCCTGGTACTTTGTTATTCTTCGAAATGTTTTAATGCACAGTATAGAATTACCAGCTATTACAGAGCGTTTTTTTCTTTTGAACAGGAAATATCAGATGTGGAAAAACTTGAAGCCCTCCCTGCTCTGTTAGAACTGTCCATTTCTGGAAATCCGGTAAATGCAATCAAAGCTTGTCATTAAAAGTCTATGTTGGAAGCTGAAGTAGGTGACATTTCACTAAAAGTAATTTGGAATGTGTTTCCCCTATTCTTCTTTCCTTTAGATTCATAGTCTATCGCAGGCATGGGCAACCTTCGGCACTCCAGATGTTTTGGACTACACCTCCCATGATGCTTTTCCAGCATTATGGGGAATGTAGTCTACAACATCTGGAGTGCCGAAGGTTGCCTATCCCTATCGGGTTCTCTAAAGCCATTTCCATCCATGTGTAATGCAAGAAATGTGTCTTGCACTATTTAACTAAACAAAATTAAAGGACCTTTAATGTAGGTGGTTCTCATGTCTATAGCCTTTACTTGCAAGCTTTCTGAGAAAATGCAGTGTTTACATTGGTGCCTAGTAACACCTCTGGTGGCAGTCACTCGGGTGGCCACAAGAGGTGTTTCCTGGGTCAGCACGGCACTATAAAAAACAATACAGGGGTAGATCCAGCTGGTATGGGTGCAAGGGTAAAAAGCTGCCGCTCAGTAGGCACACTCCTAAAGGGCCCTATAAACAACTAGAAAAAAATATTAGTGTAGAAACGGGTAAGTACCCAAACATACACCAGATGGCGCTAAGTACCCAATAAATAGTGAGATTAAACAATAAGCTTAAATCAAATCTATGCGTATATTAAAATAACATAGTTTATTACTTGAATATGAAAACAGTAAGAACAAAAAACATATAAACAGTACTATTGCAAGACCAGGATAAATATCCAAAACCAACTACTGTAGTCAATCTAAAGGTCCAATCGAAGGCCACACTAGTCTCGACTCCTCGGTACTAAGGAATACCTTCCAATGCAGGTAATGGGGTGGTACTGAGGTCTCTGTACTGGGTTATGGATCTCGTGGCTCTACGCATTTATTCCCGTCGTATTCAGGACTTCCTCAGGAGCTGGAAAGAATCTAAAGACCCCTTCGGTATTTTCTTCTTAAATACCAGAAATGTTTGCGTCTAATTCCATACGTGCGCATGCGTGTAAGGCATTAACCTCCGTCTCGTCGCGTGCTTTGACGCACAGACTCGCGTCAAGTACTGAGACTACCAAGAAGGGCCCTGCGCGCATGCACAACCAAAATGGAACGCAACGTGGAACTCCTCTATAAGGAGATGCTGATTGGCGTAGCACGGCATTGGATTGGCTGAGATCATTAAGTTTGATGATCTCAGCCGTGGAGTCGGAGACAGCTACGGCGACACCGGTGCAGGGAGGGTAGGTAAAAACACCTTTTCAAAGCGATGCAAAGTGGTATGGGGACCTAAATAGGTTAATACTATTGTGTCAGGAAAACATATTTGTATTCCTGACACTAGAGTGTTTCTTGAAATAAATGAAGACTTATTTTTTTCTCTTCTATCAGTGTGCTACACTCTCACCCCCAACCCCAAACATTTTGAACCTCCCCGTCATCATTCACACTTTTTATTCTTCCTGTATACTAAAAAAAGTTGCTAGATCAGAAATCACACTACCATTTTCTAATGTATGCCCCATTATAGTTACAATCATTGAGTAGGAAAGAGCAAGCATTTGAATTTGATCCAATGTACAAAGACACGAAAGAGCAATGATCTGTATGTACAGCGTGAACACAATAACTTAAAATAAATCCGCAATGGCTAGAGTTTGAAGGCATTTCCCATGCAACCATTTAATCTAATATGTATAATACGAGCAAGGGAATCGAAGTCACACATCTGCACCGCATTGTGTGTGTCGGTAAACCTATGCAGACGTGTCACAGCTCCTAACGTGTTCTGTGCAGATAGATTGCTGATGGAGTATGTAAAATCATTCTGGGCATCGCAGGATTAACCTGAAGGTGATGTCAGATGTCTGCCTGGGGCCCAGGGGCTAAACAAAGGCACGAGAACCATGAAGGTACTTGGCCAAGCTAAGCCCCATTCACCACCCCTATATGACAAATGAATGGGGGCAAATTGCTTTCTTTACAATGGTTTGTTAAAGGAACACTCTAACTTTAAAAATAAACATATTGTTTTTAAAGTTAGATGTAGATGTTACGGTTTTAGATTCACCCCCACCAAAGTAAATAAACAAAAAGCTCTTAAACCTGTAATTCAGTGCCTGATCAGACTCATGGCAGCCACTAGGGGTATGATTTGGGCAAAATGGAAACCATGTTTTTAATCTGCTTTACAGGGTAAGAAAAAAAAGGCCAGGGTCTTTGTAAGTAACACAACCTCCAACTTATTAAAGTGGTTTTGGTCTAGTTTCCCTTTAAGAAGAATTAAGTGTATACATGTTGCCAATGCCTAAAATATTACTCGCCATTCTATTTACTGAAAATTTCTTAAAATATACTAACCGGGATTTTATTTGTGCTCCTTTAGGTTTCCAGTAAAATGTTTCACCGTCAGCTTCTTGTGCTTCGGTTGCAAAATCTGCAAATATTAGATGGAATTGCAGTGACCGCAGAGGAGAGAGCAAGG
Organism: Pelobates cultripes; assembly: GCA_933207985.1. Classification (NCBI taxonomy): domain Eukaryota; kingdom Metazoa; phylum Chordata; class Amphibia; order Anura; family Pelobatidae; genus Pelobates; species Pelobates cultripes. The sequence goes on along the minus strand of OW240924.1, from coordinate 86,968,221 downwards.
GCAGAGATGCATTTCCTGGAACAACAAGTAATAAACACGCTATAAACAGGGATTTAAAATTGAAGAATTGTTTGTTTTCCTTTTAAACCTTGTAGGTTATAATGTGTGTAACTAGCAATGGCTTTTTCCCCATTCTATCGATTTTTTTTATTTTTAATTTTTTTTATTTTTTTTTATAATACAATAAATACAGTATTATTCTATGTATAGACAATAGCTCAGTGATAGCTAACCCTGCCACCCCACACATTAGTGAACTCCTTTCTCATAATGTTCAGCCGACCTATTCATTTTAATGGAAAGTATATTTCACCGAAAATGACATGCAAAACACAAAAAAACAACTAACCGTTGTGTCAAAAGGTAAGTTTTGGAAGCAATGGGATCCATTACTCCCTGTAATCACTTTGTTTGTTGTGGGGGTTTTTGGGGGGGTGGGGGGGAGTGGTTGTGTTTTTTTTGCTGCAAATCCTATATAGAGTGTTATATAAATCACTAATTTCCCATAATGTAAATTGTATTATGTGCCCCAGTAGGTCCATTAACCCTGTCTAGAAGGACAAAGAGATAGACGTAGCAGGTCACTAACCCATGTAAATATTTTGTAATTTTTATGGTAACAGTTATGTGCATTGCAAAATGGCATGGTAATATTTCTATAGAGAGATGGGTAGGAGGCACGATTATCCCTGAAACATTGGGAAACTAATTCACTTGTCCCTTGGATCTTTTCATAAAGCACTGCTATAGAAGAAAGCTTTGCGCAGGCTGTAGTTGGAATTCTGGGATATGGATATAATATAACCTCTGCTGCAGAAAATCTTGTAAAGGGATATAGTCTAATACAATGCTTGTCAGATTGTAGCTTTCAAGGAGATTGGGCCTCCTCTGAGCAAAAATCGAAATGAACTGTTCTCTTATCACTGTTCGCATGAAATGAAAAGAACATTTCATTGAGTTTGTGTTTTCCATGTAAATGTATTTTTCTATACACACATACAATCTATCTACAGGTGTATTACACATATACTTAACATTAGTGATGTCCCGAACTGTTTGCCGAACGGTTCGCCGCCAACGGTTCGCTGCTGACTCTTCATTGAGTAAACTTTGACCCTGTACCTCAGTCAGCAGGCACATTCCAGCCAATCAGCAGCAGACCCTCCCTACCAGACCCTCCCACCTCCTGGACAGCATCCATTGTGAAGCTGCATTCTTAGTGAGCTGTCCAGGAGGAGGGAGGGTCTGCTGCTGATTGGCTGGAATGTGTCTGCTGACTGTGAGGTACAGGGTCAAAGTTTACTCAATGATGAGTCCGCGGCGAACAATTCGGGACATCACTACTTACCATATATTATTGTGCGGCACTGGTTGTTGGTATATTTGTTAATTTTACATTACAGTAGAACATATAATTGTAATTACTAGAGAGTCCACACTGTCATCACTTTTTGTAATGACCTTGCTCTGAAATTAGTGGGGAGTGACATGTGGGCATTTATTTGATTTGTACATAGAAGAAGGTGGAATTCCCAATGAGAATTAAGGGCACCCATTTAAGAATTGCCTTTGGATGACTGAACAACATGTCACATACAGTCAGTAAACAGGAATCTGCAACTGATCAGGTGACACAGTATGTGTCCAGAGCAGCAACTGTATGTTTGTCACATGCATATAAAACATGTAACGTATGTGGTGAAAAGGATTCATTTCGTTTTTTTTAAGTATACAGAACACAAATGCTAATGAGTATATGTGGAATAAAACGGCTAATTTTATGTTCTTTAGCCACTTTGACCCAGGAACTTCCTAACTGAATTTGTACGCAGATCTATCAAAATATTAAAAGGAATATTGAAGGAAAAGTCAGACAAAAATATAATGGCCTAAACGCTACAGCTCATTGTAGTGGCTATTGTGCTCCGTATTAACAGCTTACCATGGGTTTTCATCAAATCGGTTTTGAGAAGCTTAAAAAACAGCACCAACAGCTCTAGGACCTACATGAAATGAGATAAATCTCAGTGTACCCTTTCTGGTAAAATATTTTATAAGTAAATCGCAACATAACCACTCAGTCAGCTTTAGTGGTTATGGTGCTTAGAGCTCCTCTTTAACATTTTCTGTTACTATCCTAAATGCTTACTTTATTAGGGTGTTTAACGTCTGTGACTATTCAGTGCTATTTTTTTTACCCAACCTTTACTGCACTCCCGAAAAACAAGGAGAGTAAAATGGGGAGACGGGAGTGAGACCTGGCATTCCGCGCATTCCACATTCTTACAAAAATTTTTTTTTAAAAATAATGTTAAATATAACAGAATAGAGGCCTGATCATATGCACTTACACATCATTGTGCCAATTGAAGGCTAGGGTAATTAAGAAATAAAAATATGTTAACAATATATATAATATATTCCTGCCCCAGAGCCCCCACTGTATAGTGTGATCTGTATTGTAGGGATTGTAGACAAACAGAAGATGATGGGTCATTGTTGAATGCCTCTGAAATTAAAAAATACTGGATAAAAAGAAAGACAACAGATATAATCTTTACATAGAATTTTGTGTTTTATGCCTATTAAAATCTCTGAAATAGAGAATTAATATTCTTTTTAGAATAAAAATGTCTTACATTGTATACATTTACAGATTTATTTTTTCTTTTGCAGGCGTTATCACTTCCAAATTGTGGTGTGGATGTAGTGTATCCTGTCCCATCATTCATCATGATCGGACCTCCACCTTTACGAGTTAATCACTTTTCTGGAACTGACATTCATTTAAATAATGCACATGAAGAAAGTCTTGCAAATGAGGCAAATAGGTGTAAGTCATTTGCAGTGCATTCACTGTTTGGAAAATACATTTAAATGCTTGTGTTCTGTGCGTATGGTAATGGCTACAGAACATAAAAAAAGAACCTTAATTATGGCACCTATTCCTACTTCCATTCAAGCCTCACACTCTGAGCTCTTGACTGGTCTGTGATGAGTAGAGTGGCTGTTAAGTGCTAATTTCTGTACAAATCATTTTCTTACAAGGACTGTTGACATAATTGAACAACACTAAACATAGCTCTCTTTCTAAGCTCATGTATTAAAATTTACAGACCTATTTCTGAACATATGCTTAATGTTGGCAAACAAAATGTCAATCAGTAACAATTAAACAAGGATCAAGATATCAGCGTGCATTTAGCAATTGCACAAAGACAGCTGTAGCAGGAAATGTGTGTCTGCTTGTGATCTACCAACACATGATCAGCCTTAATGCCGTACATATACACAGCTAGTGATTTGCCAACAGGTAATCATAGATTTATGCACGTCGCGATTGTTCGGTTTGGCTGAATTATTTTTTCCCAAAATTTATATTTCATTTGTGATGTTTGACGCTCGTTCGTGTTGATGGTTCGGTTATTTGGAGAAACATACAGGCAAACTAAAAATGTTTGTAAACGTGTAAAATTTTACAAAAGAGGAGGAGAATTAAAAAAAATCTAAATTTCTAATATATTAATATATACTTTTTTTTTATACTGCTCCTCCGTTTTTTCCCTCTCTTGGTCACTTCTCACTTGATAAAATCAACATTTAGTGGGTATCCCTTAGCTGTCAATCGTCTTTTTTTTCCCCATCAATCACTTCTCATGTATATGTCCATATGGTGCTTCCAAGATTCGGAATTTGCCCAAACAGATGGCCTTAATTCAGCCAAATCTGAATTTACAATTTACATATATATGGCTAGTGATCCAACTCACTCTCAGTCCTAGTGCTGCACATACAGCCAATCACCATGCTGCACCTTCAGCCAGTCAGCCTGTTAGACATGTATTCATCCGGTCAGCATTATACAGATACACACAGTAAGTCTATTACCTTGTTATCCATACATTCGGCTGACCATTCATAATGTTACAGGTTCTGTATGTCAACGTGCTGCTCGTAAACCTAGCCGACCAATCCTCATGCTACTCACACACATTGCCAACCAGTCAGCATGCTACTCACACACATTGCAAACCAATCAGCATGCTACTCACACACATTGCCAACCAATCAGCATGCTACTCACACACTGCCAACCAATCAGCATGCTACTCACACACTGCCAACCAATCAGCATGCTACTCACACACAGCCAACCAATCAGTATGCTACTCACACACATAGCCAACCAATCAGCATGCTACTCACACACTGCCAACCAATCAGCATGCTACTCACACACTGCCAACCAATCAGTATGCTACTCACACACATAGCCAACCAATCAGCATGCTACTCACACACATTGCCAACCAGTCAGCATGCTACTCACACACATTGCCAACCAGTCAGCATGCTACTCACACACATTGCCAACCAATCAGCATGCTACTCACACACTGCCAACCAATCAGCATGCTACTCACACACTGCCAACCAATCAGCATGCTACTCACACACAGCCAACCAATCAGTATGCTACTCACACACATAGCCAACCAATCAGCATGCTACATAGCCATAAATACACATAACATGTCAGTGTGTAATACATACAATGATATGCATGTTGCTGTAATATGTTAAATATCTGATTATGTATTTATTATATTCAAATAGTAAACTTCTTGTGGAATGTGGATTTTGTTATCGTTTTCTAATGCTAAATAAATATAAATGTTACATTCCAGATAAAAAATCCAAAAACTATGCTACAGGTGTTACAAATAATCCTCGTACCCTCTATACAGAGTTTAAACAACTCCGAGGTGGAATAAATATCTCTCCGTACTATCTGCCGCAGCAGAATGGGCAAAACAGAGTCTTGCACCCATACCAGAACAATCAGGAACATGAAGTAAGGTGTGTATGATCTCACAGTAACTATACTGTTATAAATATGTTCCGGAGTGACAGCGTTAGTCAAACAGCTCTTTAACCCCTTAAGGACACATGACATGTGTGACATGTCACGATTCCCTTTTATTCCAGTAGTTTGGTCCTTAAGGGGTTAAAATAGAATGACTTGGTTGCCAAATCTAAAAAGGGGCAACTTCCATATATTTCTTGTGAGTTTTAAGCGTATCATTCGGCATGTTATCTGTGGACTACAACTAAATAGCTGAATTATTTTGCATTAAAAGAATTGTGGTCCATGAATGTGAGAGTGGCAAAGGTTAACAATCTGTTATCCAAAGGCTTTTCTTACCAGCATTCAGCTATGATTCCAAGTAATTTATTTATTCATTTATTTAAGCATGTTGCTGTTTTTAGCCCCCGCTGTGTGGCATATAAATACAGTAGATTTGTGATTTTCCAAACCAAATATGGGCGATTCCATCGGGTCACATGCTCTCATGAATATGTTACAGATGGCTAGGGAATGGGCACTCTCTGTGAGCTAGCATGGGTGCTAAATCTTTGGCCCTCACTCTATGTTCGTATAAGAGGTAGTACATGAGGATGACTCTGCTATTTAACTATTCTTAAGGCCATCTAATTGCTGTTCTGTAAGTTCTATGTCTTTGGAGTTTGTGGTTAATTGAAAACCAAACCCGAAAATGCATGGCAAAATAGCTAATGTTGTCTTATGCTAATGCGATCTTCACTCAAATAGGCACATCTCTTGGATGAACTGGTTACACTCCCCCCTCTAACCAGTAGTCATATCTAACAGTTACCCAGTTCTTAAACTAGGTTATCTCCTCCACACCGCTGGGTTCTTGCAGTAAGATAGTAAGTACGGTATATAGAATTTTACACTGTCTCTTCTCTTCATGCTACAGGGAAATGGGAGCCTATGGAAAAATGGAAAATAAGAGCAGAGGAAACAAATGAAGAGACCGATGAGAGAACTAGTAATATTTTTTAATCGGCAATGATTTACTCACCAACCATTTACTACAGATCGAACATTACCGGTTAGGTTATTGAATGTCAAATATAAATATATATAAATAATTTGTGTAATATGTGTACTTCTTAAAGGAATGTAAATATTTATTGAAAGGATAAAATAAGTGAATATTTTAATTATTTCTTTGAAGGAAAATGCATTGATCCATGCTAAATAATAATCACATTGACATGAACATGTATTACTGTCTGAAAAGATACGAAAGCCCCAAAATACTAAACATGGAGGTTAAAATTTCCATTACATAAGTTACATTGTCCTTGGAGAAACACTTAGTGGTTAGTAGGAGGACAAAAGATAGCACTGGTCTGTTCCGTCATATTGTTTCGTCTTCCCCTGCCCGCCATGTTGTTTACGTGTTCACCAATTTTTTGGATGTGTTTGTTAAACCTCTTGCTGGTGCCAGGATCCTTGGATTTACTTGTCTGGAGATGGACCCTCGATGCAATGGTTGGATTAGAACACACCAGCCTCTGGACTGTTAGTCAGGTTCTGTGACGGTGGATGAAGTGTCAGCTTGAATTAGTAGAGTGGAAACATTACATACTGTAATCATGCCGCTTGCTGTAATAACTGAACGCAGACACAGGAAGCGAGAGCACCCCTGATAAGCCCCATTACGGTGCAAAGCATGCGCCAGGTGCTTTAATTAAATTTTATTTTTATAGACGGTGGCTGAAAGTTGTCAAATCTTTAGGATACTACTTTACACTGTGGGTGCGCAGGAGACTGTACTGTTTCTGTCCTCTAATATTGTATATAATATTATTATTATTATTATCGGCATTTACATAGCGCCAACAGATTACGTAGCACTTTACAATATTAAAAGGGGTAGATTTAACAATAAATAAAACCATTACAAAAATCGTTTTATCTATGTCTTGGCACACTCAATGTATGAATCCTTTACATATTTTCTTTCTTTTTTTTTGAGATGTACAACATCTTTCTTTTCTTGTGTAAAAAGGAAATGACCATGATGGCAAATGTGGCTTGACATGCATTGCAATAACTCGTTTTCCATGGGTTTTGTCATGGGTATGATTTTTGTCCTTCTTGTGACCAGGCGTTTTATTACTTTACTCTTTGACATTCCAACATGGATCATTTCTGACTATCAATCGGCCAGTAACTGACGATTCTGTTCTCAGCATCCAGAGTCAGCTGTATGAAACTTATAAGAGGAAGTGGGAACTAAAATGGCATACTTAATTCCAATCAGGGTGTTTAATTAAGACTGTAATGTTATTAATGGTTATGTTTTTATCAAGAGATGCATTTTAGATTGAATTAAATAAAAAATTTTGGTCTTTTTACAATAATCTGTAATGTTTCCCTTCTTATCTCCTACGTTTTTGTTTTAAGACATAGCTGTTTTGTTCTAACAAGTTCATTTTTATTTGAAATCTCAATAGAGAATTGACACGCAACATGGGATATCTATTTATTTCTTCTTCCTTGTGTCTACATTGGCTAAATATTTTTTTTTTTTTTCATACCTTCCCTCAACTCCTGCTCCCTTTTAATTTAATAGAAAAACACCTCTATGGAGGAAAGCCAAGTTCTATGTTCCAGAGGTAAATACATCATAATTCAAGTTAAAGGACCACTATAGTGCCAGGAAAACATACTGGAATGGATGGAGAGGAAGGGCTGGATGGAGAGGAAGGGGTTAAACTTACCTCTTTATCCAGCGCCGGGCGGGGAGCTCTCCTCCTCTCCTCCTCTTCGGCTGAATGCACATGCGCGGCAGGGGCCACGCACGCATTCAGCCAGTCCATAGGAAAGCATACTCAATGCTTTCCTATGGACGCTGGCGTCTTCTCACTGTGAAAATCACAGTGAGAAGCACGCAAGCGCCTCTAGCGGCTGTCAATGAGACAGCCACTGGAGGCTGGATTAACCCTAATGTAAACATAGCAGTTTCTCTGAAACTGCTATGTTTACAGCAGAAAGGGTTAATCCTAGATGGACCTGGCACCCAGACCACTTTATTAACCTGAAGTGGTCTGGGTGCCTATAGTGGTCCTTTAAGTCAAGCATTCTAGAAATCTACATAATCAGAGACAAAAGCCGAGGCTGGAACTCAAAGCAGGACCGGTGCGTACTATGTTTATAAAAAAAAAAAAAAAAAGGTTAACTCTATCTGGACCTGACACCCAGACCACTTCATTAAGCTGAAGTGGTCTGGGTGCCTATAGTGGTCCTTTAAGTCAAGCATTCTAGAAATCTACATAATCAGAGACAAAAGCCGAGGCTGGAACTCAAAGCAGGACCGGTGCGTACTAAAGGCCGATTTAGGTGGCCGTCTAGGGCGCTACTTAAGGGGGGGCGCCAGCAGCAGCTTTACTGCTGGTTTTGGCCACCCCTCTATATGGGTCAAATTGGCATGCCACTTACATGGCTCCAGACTAGCGCCCGGTGCCATCATCCTCAGCCAGCCAGGATCACAGTCCCACAACCCTACACACCTCCAATGTCGCAGCACACGGGCGCTTTGTATCATTGCTCTGCCCCTTCCCCTGCATTTGCGATAAAGTGAAGGCAGCCAGGCCTAAACTGGGACCCACGGAGAGACCATATTAAATAAAGGCAAGTGGGGGACTTCATGGTGTGTTTGTGTTTGTGTGTGTGTGTCAGCCTATTTCAGTCAGTGTGTTTATATGCTTGGATCAGTGTGTGTGTGTCAGCCAGTTTCAGTCAGTGTGTGTGTGTGTGTGTGTATGCTTGGATCAGTGTGTATGTGTATGTATGTCAGCCAGTTTCAGTCAGTGTATGTGTGCGCACTTGGGTCAGTGTGTGTGTGTATGCTTGGATCAGTGTGTATGTTCTTGGGTCAGTGTGTGTGTGTGTCTGGATCAGTGTGTTTGCTTGTGTGTGTCTGCATCAGTCAGAGTGTGTGTGTGTGTATGTATGTATATATGCCAGTCTGCACAAGTTAGTTTGTCTGCTTGAGTCAGTGTGCGCATGTCACTCTGGGTGAGTCAGTGAATTTGTGTGTGCATTGGATTGTAATTGTGTGTGAATGTGTGTGTGTATGTGTATGTATATATATATATATGTGTAAATGTATATATATGTGTGTGTGTGTGTGTGTGTGTGTGTGTATGTATATGTGTGTGTGTATATATATATATACACACACAAAAAAAGAATACCGGCACTCCAAGCTTTTTCCAAATGAATCTTCTTTTATTCCAAAGTTAGTCAACGTTTCAGCTCCTCTGTGGTGCTTTCATCGGGACACCTGATGAAACGTTGACTAACTTTGGAATAAAAGAAGCTTCCTTTGGAAAAACCTTGGAGTGCCGGTATTCTTTTTGTATCTATTTCCTAGCGACCAAAACACCAGTTATCAAATTATTTTTTGTTGGAGTTGTCTACATTTATTTAAAAAAAAAAAAAAGAAAAGGTGGGAGGTTACTTACATTTATCAAGCACCAAGACTCCCTCTGCACGGCTTGCCTCCTTACCTCGCTCAATGTCACTAATGGGGCAACGCTGGTCCAGTCCAATGTTTCTTATACATGAGCACTGGGGGCATGAAGCGCATAACTGGCAAGTGCTATGCACTTCCAATGCTTCTCATAGTTACATGGCATTGTAGCGGAGGTGTCTCTAGTGACTGTCAGTGTGACAGCTACTAAAGTCTTGTTTCACCCTTCAAAGTAAGGCAATGTTTTATCTTGTGGGATTAAACCTAAATGACCACTGTGGAGCGTATGGGGCGGCAACATTTCTTTTTGCTTTAGGCCGCAAAAATCCCTGCACCGGCCCTAACTGAAAGTGTTGTATGGACACTAAGAGCACTGTGCACGCTATCTCTGCCGAAATACTCAATTCAAATGAAGCAATGTGCCTTCTTAGCTTGGAATCTATCCTGAAGAGATCCCTTTAGGCTCCAGGTTTTTGGGGGTTTTTTTTAACAGAAAATTCTTTCTTGTGCTGCTTCATTGATGGATATAGGATGCCGCAGTCCTGTCAATTCTTACAAGAAACCGTAAGTATTAGAAGAGAGAATAACAGTGAGACAAAGCCACCCATTCTATGTTCCAAGACATTCTCAATAGCATTCAGCAGTTTAACTGGCCACAGACTCTGGATGTAGTGTCATGATGTCTGTAGTTGGGACAAAGGATTTGTGCTTTCCCAATCTTCTTCTGAAGCCTCGTTATGCATTAGGAAGTGTCGCAAATCTCCAGTGGGAGTCAAACCTGGAGGGGGAAAAAAACTGCTTACCAGCTGTTGAGAAAGACTGAGGTTAAGTTTCTTTCATTCACTATTCTAATACATTGATGCAAAACAAATTATAGTGTGTACGCCAGTTGCACTCACACACCGGTTAACTCCAAAACCGTGATAAGAAAAAACACACTGCAAAAATTAGGGTGGTGCAGAGTAATCTCAAGATTAAATGTCAAATGTGTGAAAACGCCAATCAAATATATGGGTTTACATATACTATTGTGCATCTTCAAAGTCCATGCATGGGTATAAAATGATCCAAATGTAAATCAGGTCTTCTTAAACGTTAATCACTTTAAAACATGGAAAAATTGTACAACATAGTGTAAAACCACACATGATAATAAGAGGATCATATTGCACTTGCCAACACCAAGTATAGAAGGGCACATAAGTGGGTTAAAATACCTACAATAAAGTGCTGCAGGATGTTCCCCCAGTGCTGTTTCCAATGGTAAATCCTCCACGCTCACTGAAATATCGGATCCCTTAAATTAGCAGGAGATCCTCTGTTTTGATGACTGGAAAAGGTCCAGGCTGTGGTATGACAATTCACACAAACTGCTCAAAATCCGACAAGTTTCATCTCCAGTACTTTCTTAAAGGACCACTATAGTGGAAGGGGTTAAAGGCTTACCTTTCTCCAGCGCCGGGCTCCCTTGGCGCTGGGGACTCTCCTCCCTCTTCAGCCAAATGTGCAAGCGCGGCAAGAGCCGCACGCACATTCAGTCAGTCCATAGGAAAGCATTCTCAATGCTTTCCTAAAGACGCTGGCGTCTTCTCACTGTGAAAATCACAGTGAGAAGCGCCTCTAGCGGCTGTCAATGAGACCGCCACTAGAGGCTGGATTAACCCTAATGTAAACATAGCAGTTTCTCTGAAACTGCTATGTTTACAGCAGAAAGGGTTAATCCTAGATGGACCTGGCACCCAGACCACTTTATTAACCTGAAGTGGTCTGGGTACATATAGTGGTCCTTTAAGGTAGACCTGAATCATAATGTCCAAAGTCTCACCTTATAAACCCATTCAATAGCCCCATCCATTAAGTTCCATGAGTTTCCGATTACCACACGTATGTCATATGATAGGCTCCGGATCCTTATCAGAAAGATGGCCGCCGAGATCTTATAGGGAGACAAAATCCGCTGCAACCGATGGCTGACCTAATACTCATCTCCCAGGCGGTCCTCGTCGGCAAGAACCTTACCCAAGATAATCATGGGGCTAAATCCTGAAGGCCGATGAATCAGCCACCGAAAACATGGCCACCGAATTTCCTGATTGCAGCAAAAAAGGTCATGCATGCACATGAACCACGGTGAAGAGGTCACCCTCGTAGAGCGTAACCTCGGCGAAATCCAGTACATATATACATGATGAGGAAAATAATGGAAAATATTTGTAAGAATGTACAGAGAGGGAATCTGAAGCACCTTACCACAAAATATCATAATCCCAAAATTGAATTTGAAAAACTGAAATGAAAAATTAATGTGTGAAAAAAACATAATCAAAAAAGAAAATAAGCTATGATTAAAAAAATACAATAAAATACAAAATTTAAAAATGCAAAAATTAGGGGGGGAAGCATTGACCCCCCCCAAAAAAAGTGCTCACGGTCTCGATTGGCATAGCGAGATGTTCCATTACACTTGTAATATGTGCAAATATAAATTCTGCAAATCTCCACTAGATGGCTCTGATGTACTTTAAATATTAGCAACAACTGCTACATGTTGGTGATTTCCGATTGTACATGCTTCTTAATGGTTAGCCATTAAATTGAGAATACAAGCGTAATGGAAATCGCTGATTTGAAGAATGTTTTTAATTCTGTTATTTAGTCCATAAATTTGCAATTAACTTGTCAATTCTTAACAACAACAGTTTACTGATTACAATGTATTTAATATGTTTTAAAATATACACCAACCAGGTTTCATTTAAAATTTAATATATTTGTACCTGAATTGGCTTGTCATTCTTAATGATTTGCTTAATTTATTCCCAAATTCTGACAGTATGTAAAGACTACAGAGTATAGCACTAAATTACATTCTTTTCATTTGGATTAATAGAAAATGAAACTAAACTTATAATTATTAAAAGGACATTATAGTCACCAGAACAACTACAGCTTAATGTGTTTGTTCTGTCGAGTACAGTATGTCCTTGCAGGTTTTTTAATGTAAACACTGCTTTTTCAGAGAAAATGCAGTGTTTACATTACAGACTAGGAACACATCAAGTGGCCACTCTTCAGATGGCCACTGGAGGTGCATCCTAGGGCAGTGCTGCACATTGTGCAGCACTGACATTCAGTGTCCCCACACACTGACACTGCCCTTTCCTCATAGAAATGAATTGATTCAATGGATCTGTATGAGTAGATGCTGATTGGCCAGTGTAGCCCTTGGCTCCACCCCCACTCTGCTTCCTTAGCTGATATCAGAATTGACAATCTCTGCCAATCCAATGCTTGCCTATGGGAAAACATGGTGATTGGCTGAGATCATCTATTCTCATTATGTCAGCCAAGGAAGCGGATCTGGGCACGGCCAGACACAAGGAGCCCCGAACTACACTGGAAAAACATGAGTGAATTACCTTTCTATCCCAAGGTAAGGGGGGCCGACGACCTAAGCGGTTGTTTTTGAACTATAATGTCTCTTTAAGTATTGCTTAAAGGGACACTGTAGTCATTATAACCATCTCATCTCTTTGAATTGGTTATAATGCATGGAGTGCCCTGGCACTGTCCCTCCATTCAGTGTTGCACCATGTTTGTGCAGTATGCCACAAAATAAGAGTCCCTGGCTACCCACGGTCCAGCCCCTTCTGTATGTGTAGCTAAGGCAGAGATTACACACTTCCTTGTTTTCATACCCATTCATACCGTCAGTTGGAGCTCTGACAGGCTAAAAGCAGTCAGCTGACACTCTCAGCCAATCACAGCTGCCCATTGCTGCTCAGGCTAATACTTCCTTATTAGCCAAAGGCAGCACAGAGGGGATGGACTGCCGGGAATCTTGTTTAGCATTTAAACATTAAAAACTGTTTAATGCTGAAAGAAATGATGGTACCAGGGGACTCCAGACACTATAGCCAGTTTGATAAGATGAAGCAGATACAGTGCCTACAGTGTCCCTTTAAGCAGCAAAAACCTTGGTAATGTTATTTCCTGGTAGCGGCAAATTATTAGTATTCCTATATTCATTTAATTAACACATTTCTTATAATCCAGTAGCAACAATTGGTGTTCCTTGAATTTAAACAATGGATGCCTTTTTTTTTTCTTTTCTTTTTTTGTAAGCATAAAACAGAATGTATGTTATTATGTTTCCTTAGGTTATTCTAACAATCTATTGAACATGCAGTGTTACAGAATTGTATTTTTTACATAACTGTATTCGCTGTAACACATTTTAAATGGATATTTCTCAATTACTTTGGATAATTATTTGATCCTTGAATCTATTCTTGTAGATAACTTTGCTGGGGACTTGCAGTATTTTCTGTTCCTTCTAGAAATAATGTACTTCATCTGAGCAATCAATGCACTAATCCATGGGCATCCAGCCTTGATTCTCTGTCTTGTAGGACTGCGTTTTCCAGAATGTACTCCAACAACAACAATGACAAGTGGACAATGACAGACACACTTACAGTAAGCAGCCAAGTGTTGTTCCCATTTTTTTGTTCCAGGAAACTTAAATTTGTAACATCCGCAACGATTTCTTATTTGTGTAACATATACATAGGTACAACACTAATTTCCTGGCAGTTTAAAATAATAGAAATTTAAAGAGAAATTAACAGCGCTAAATGTAGAGTTACTTCCCCTTTATATCGACTGATGCACGAGTCAAACACAGGCAGAATTAATGATTGTCTAAAACAAGACAAAATAATTTAACGTGGCTCAGTGTGCCTGAAGCACATTATGGAGTCAGATTTACTGTTCTACCCCCAGAATGCTGCAGAATATAATGATATATAAATGCTAATAATGATAACATAAATGCTAATAATGAGAATATTAATGCTAAACTGAAACTGAGAAATTGTTTGTCAGCGAGGTGTCCTTGCCTGAATTATTGGTGCAAATAACGTCGGGCATTATCTGTTCTTCCCCACCATGTAAGTTGTTTAGCTTTTTTGGAAAGTTATAGGGCTATAAGTACAAGTAGCACTTTGCTATTTCCAAACCATTTTTTTTTTTCAAAATTAACGCAAGTTACATTGCAATACTGATATCTGTCAGGAATCCCTGAATAACCCATCACATGTATATATTTTTTAAAAGAAGACAACCTAAGGTATTAAACTTGGGGTATTTTGACTCTTTTCATGCAACATTTTACCACCAATCTATGCCAAATGAAAAAAAAAAAATGTAAAAAAAATTGGTGATTTTTTAGACACACATAGCAATTTAAGAATACATGTACGTAGAACGTTAAAGGATACCTCCAAAGAACACTCCAATATGTGTTCAGCAATATCTCCCGAGTACAGTGATACCACCCATGTACAGGTGTGTCGAGTTCTCTGGGGGCTAAAAGACCTTATTTGGAGGGTGCGCATTCCAGTTTTCCAACTTGGAATTTTCACAGCTGGTCATCATGCACCCATGTCCTATTTGGGACATTTCTGAAGCCGGCCAATGTAATTTACCCCCATCAAACCATAGATTTTTGAAGAGTAGACACCCTAGGGTATTTTAACACTTTCCATTCACTAATTCTAGCACCAGTCTTTTGTCAAACTTTTGCGTAATCATTTTTTGTGTTATTTTTCTCTCACATTGTACTTTAGGCATCGGTTCTCAGTTCCTGTTATGTGTTACTGACAACAAACACCCTAAAATGTGTTCAGCAACATCTCCTGAGTACAACAGGTTTTATGGTTTTTTTGCAAACTTACAGAGATCAAATGTAGGGCTTTCCCCTTTTCCATGTTTGCACATTTAAATTTGCCAGATTGGTTTGCTAAAGTTAGCGTTTTTATTAGTTTTTTGCATTTATTTACACACAAACTGCACTTTTACTGGTGATTTCATCATTGTGATAAGTTTTACAGTTTTAAACACTCATATTTGTGTTCAGCAAAGTCTCCTGAGTATAACAATACCCCTCTGTGTACAGGTTTTATGGTATTTTGGAAAGTTACAGAGTCAATATAGGGCTTGCCCAATTCAGTTTTTCAGATTGTTTTGCTGGGTCTGTGTTGCCTTTCGAGATCTTATGGCAGCCCAGGAATGTGGAAAAAAAAACATTGTGACATACCATTTCAAATGTAGATAACCCAGGGTATTCCAAATGGGGTATTTCCAGTCTTTTGTTGTAGCCACTTAGTAACAAACACTGGCCGAAGTTAGCGTTTTTATTTGGGGTTTTTTAAAATGTTTTTTCCCTATATATATATATATGTTGTCCTTGGCACTCTTCCTTAAATATATATTGCCTCGGTGCTACCAGCGTTCAGTATATATCCATTAAGAGAGGTGTACAGGTCTTGGCAAAGAAAAGTATAGTTTATTCACTCAATATAATCCAATTGTCCAAACGTTTCGACCTTGAAAAAGACCCTGAAGGGTCGAAACGCTGGGACAATTGGATTATATTGAGTGAATAAACTATACTTTTCTTTGCAAAGACCTGTGAGTACACCTCTCTTAATGGATAGATATATATATGCGCGCGCGCACGCACGCACACACACACATAATACTTGTGTGTGTGTGTGTGTGTGTGTGTATTTATGTGTATATTTATGTGTATATATATATATATATATATATATATATATATATGTGTGTGTGAATACACACACTTTTATTTCCTATATATGTATAATATATTATAATTAAAGCACTTTATAATATATTATACATATATAATGCATATATGATTTCATTATAAGTGTATTTTGAGATATGTGTACATTATGAAGGCAAATTAGCGATTCTGTCACTTCGAAGGCTGAGATTTTGATCCGTTATAGATAGCAGCACAACATGTGTTTCATGCCAATGTGACTGTACCCTGCCAGAAGTAACTGTTCCTTTAAGATAAGTACACAGGGGCAGATAAAATCATTAGTCGTCAGTAGTCTTTATCTACCTTAACATCTTTTGATTTCTCTTGTAATTTGTCGTCTCACCCAAGCACATATTTGCTGCAAGGCTGCCTTATGCAAAGTAAGCCAAAATCCATTTCCTTAAGCCATTGTTGAGTACCCCTTGCAATGGCATGTAACTATTAGGGCTTAGCCTGTAGTACAGGAATTCAAATGTTATACCCTATGTGTGTATATAATATACACACATACACATTGTGGATTTCATGGGTATTGTAAGTGTCTGCCAAGCTCTGTCTTATCCATTAAATGTGTATAGATGTTGATGTTGGCTGACTAATTTATAAATTATTGATATTCTGCTGGGAAAAAAAAATGTATCTCTGTGGTTCCTGTCTATATTGCTCCACATATCCGGACTATGGTATTGCAGTGTCTCTGTAGTTGTAGTATTTTTTTGGGACCTCTAAATATTTTTTATCTGCCGATTGCAGTACTTTGCAGAAAATGGCCTATTGTTATTCTACACAACAGATAGCCTTTTCCATTGTTATATTCGTGCCCAATACTAATTTAAACTATGTTTGTCCAAATGACAACCTCAACATTTTTTCAATAGCTTCCAATACTCCATATTTCGAAATATAACATATATGGCAGCCTATATAATAATCTAAAGGAAACCGGTAGTCACATTTTCTATAACCATGATTTCTCATAAATCCACCTTAGGTAATCGTGAAATAATTTATATTTCTATAATGTATACTTTTAACCAAAATCCTCACGATTATGTGCAGTTTTTGTCTTTGTGTTTGTTTTGTCAATTTACAAAGGTGCTTTAACCAGTTAAGAATAGTGACTTATCTATATGCAGAACTCACACGTTAGATGACTGTGAAATGATTAATTCAATGTGCTTATTTAAAATGTAGTATAATTCCAAGCTAAAAGCCTGAAGAGCATGTTGATGGTTTACAAATAATCATATTAATAGTTTAACTTAAAAAAAAATATGAAATTGTATTCTGTAAAATATTGTTACAATATATGAGACCATGAAAATGTTCACATTTGTTTAGTTACATACTCCACCATTTGTGTGATCTGAATACAATAACTGTACAAGTAATATTATAAACATTGTGACTACATTAACATGTCCTCAATATTTCTCAATTATTGCATGTTGCAAAATTAGTCATAAAAACAATATTCTGCATACCTCATAATGGAGACTATCCAACTTTTTTTTATTTTTTTTATTTTTATTTTTTTACATATTAGACTCCCCACCACCCCCATATAATCAGCAGTACTATTGTGTTAGTGCCTGAATTTTACATCAATGTATTAACACACAAAGAGATTCTTAAATACATTTCATAGTTCCTGACTTTTGTTTTTTCATATTTTTTATTTTTGAAGTGCAGTGAAATATAGTGACCGTGACATATGATGTAATGCAAAGTGATTGAATACAGGCTTAAAGTTAGGGAACAAAATGTCAAGAGGAACTGCACATTTTTTTAAAATATAAAATAATAACAACCAAGTTAGTCAAACATGTAGTGATATAAGTAAAGAAAGCATGGCATAGGGGAATATTCGGACATATTGAGTGTGGCCATGTTTGTGAATAAAACATGCTTGATTAACTGAAGGGGGTAAGGAGATTAACACCACCCGGTATAGAACAGCATTAATGAATCAAGATACCATAACAAGAAATAAGTAGTGAAAGGTTAGTTGCATTTGAAACTAAACAACCTATGAGGAAGTGCAGTAAAACTCTAGACAACTGACTACACCACATAACAATGGCATTATAGATTCTCAGCAGCAGAGATATTTCAACAAATTCCTCTCGCAAGCTTCAGAGGGTGATCGGCTTTGCTAGTGTTCGTATGCAGCTTAATGGCGCTTCCACCGCCTCCCGGGTGCACTAGAGGGTCGCCCAGGTCGCGAGAATCAGCAGGTTGGCGCATCCTTGCTACCCAGGCCCAGTCCAGCGTGCAAGTCGATGCCGGTCACAACCCAGCCCTCCAGTGGTAGGATTAATGTCCTGTGTGGCTCTGGGAATGACCCCATCGATTTGTGGACACCTGGTGCACATGTCGTCTATCCCGGCTCTTGGTCCAGGAGGAGAGCACAGTGCTGGGACAGCTCTGGAGACCTCCTCTGTCATAGGTAAGGTGAGTAGTAGAGTCTTCTGCCGTGATTTGATCCGATTCCAAAAGGCTACACAGAGAGCATCAAAGGCTGCATGGAACTTAGCTTCCCAGTATGGGCTTGATTGCTCCTTCTGAGTGGCGGCCATCTTAGGTTTGATATGAGGGCTTGTCAGGGTGAGTTGTGGCTATTTAGCCTTTTGGGTTGCTCTAGCTTTTCCCTGGTGGCGTCCAGGATAACCCCCACCGGTTCAGGGGGGGGGAACGTGCTGTAGATGTGATGTGCTCACACGCTGATAGTTCCATGCTGGGAGATCGGCCGCTTTTCCCCGCCACAGAACAGACAGGCCACTGGACAGCCCGTAGTCACAGGCTACTACAAAATTGGTCAAGTGTGCTTCAGGAACAGGTAAATGTCCTGTGGGCAACCCCCAAAAGTATTATTCCTTCAGTAGGTCTTATTTTGCGGGCTGTATGCACAGAGCTCACTTCATGCACATCTGTCTGCCCCATTCCTGACTTTTTAAAGGCAAAGATCTGCAACACCAGTATTTAGAATATCATAATAAAAACTTATATTGAAATGGTTTATTTACATCAAGAATTAAACATTATTTAATTTGTACAAAAAAATACCATTCATTTATTTTAATATTTTTTTTTTTTAAATTTAAATTGCCGAGAATTCAGAGTGAAATAAAATTTGAATTTCTAAACTTAGGCCAGAATAGCCAAATTAGAAAGGTTGTTCGAGCCAACTCTGTTTTCATTTTGGATATTTTAACCTTAAATTTTAAGTTTACTTTGAATTTCCAGCAATTCTCAATCTGGTTAATAATCTTGGCTTTCCCTAAAAGGTACCAGTGGTCAGAGGCCTTTTACTTTACTTTCATTAATATGAATATTATATTAACGACATGTTGAAAACTATTAATATTTGATTAATTGAAAGTAAGATAAATGTACTCCACTCAATTTGTCGTGTCCTACATTTTGCATTTTTAATTAAATAAAACACTTGTACTGCTCAAACTCTCTTATGTGTTGGAGTTTGATTACAGGAAATAAACAGGTTACTTTGTCTATGGATAAACATTTTAAGAAATTGCTATTCCTCTGAAAATAATAAAATACCATTCTGTTTGTTTTGTCCGTATACCCATTTGTCCTGCCATTATGTGGTGTCCTTTATCAATCTTTAGAGGGGTTATTCACCGAATACTGAATTATAGTGAATTTAGAACTGATTAGCAAACACACAGGTTGAAATAGACAAACTGTGGCTTTTCTGAGCCAGATCATTTTTCCAAATACACATTTTTAAAAAAAAAAATATACCATAATCGCTCATTAGTGGGGGGAGATTCTATCTGGTTTACACGAACGCTGACAAGTGAAATAGACCCTAATTATATTTTTATAATTTTCATTTGTACTTGGCTGCTACATCGTTTTGAAAATGTACGTATGTGTATTTTATGAGACAATGTGGCTTTTTTCCCCATACCCTATCAATCTAATTTATTTTTTTTGATCTATATGTTAATATTTATAGATGTTATTAGGAGGGGAATGATAGGTCTTTGTGTAACAGATAATGCAGTAAGTTTTATGCTTGTTGAGAACTGAACACTGCAAATCATCGTACCAAAATTGTAAAAGTACATCTGTGAGACGTGATAGATTGTGCACAAAAGTCTTATTTTTTTTTACACTTTTTATTGAATTCTCAGCATCAATAGCGTGTTTACATGTTCAATTAATGAAAAAAAAAAAAAAAACATTTGCAAACACTCCTGGCCTAATTTTTTGCGATCTTTCATTTTAGAAAGTGTTTGTTTAATTTATATATTTTTTGTGTGTTTTGTTTGTACTCTTTTAAAGAAAAGAAAAACAATCAACACAATGGTACATAAAGAGAATAGTCCGCTATTCCCATTGAACAAGTGTGTACAAAATAAAAGAATAAACATAAATTAATCCTAAAACACAGAATAACAAGTAAACTGTGGCAAACGGTGAACTCGGACAAGCCAGTGAGAATAGGTAGAGTCAAACACTGCAGATCTTTTTAAACTATATAAAATTTGAACAATAGACAAAGCTCAGACATCCATGTATACGTGGCTGAAAATACAGAAAGATAAGCTGGGGTTTTAGAACAATATTAATAATCAGTAGAATAGAGAGATTTGTAGGTAAATAAAACGAATAACCTTGTCCGTGATCTAGAAGTTAAAATTTTGATGATTAATATGTTGATTTACCTTGCAAACAATACTCTGTAAAGCAAGGTAAACTTTAAAATCATAATGGCTACATTGAAATAAATCTTTTTAATCTGCAATATGAGTTTTCACATTGCAGAACAGTAACTGTGAACATGCTCTGTTATGCGTGCCCCCCCCAGCAGGTTTGCACTGTTGGGACAATTGCTTTGTTTTTTTACTGTATCTGATTTTATGTTTATTTGATATATTGAAATGATCCGAGATGAGTGCATTGCAGGTTTACTGTGACCTGTTTCCCGATTGTCTTGTTTTGTATTTTGTCTTTTACGTAGTGGTGGTAAGATTTAGTTTTATCTAATGAAGGCATGTCACTCATTTTACTAATGCAATATGTTAACAGAATTAATTAACGAGTGTGAAAATCCCTTTCAATTAATAATGCAGACTAGATATTTCAAGGTACATTCCAGACCCACAATTACAATGCACCATACAGATGAGTTACATGAAAAATATGTAAAAAAAAATAAATTAATAATTTAAAAAGCAAAAAAAATAGCAAACATGCTTGCCTTTAAGACTCTTACAGCTGTATGTGCACAGGCAGTACCAGTAAGCAGGGCCAGATTAAGAGCCCAGTGGGCCTGGTGTTGACAATTATGATGGGGCCTAATTACAGAATTTATCGACCAAAATCACCCATCTCGACTCGATTTCCAACTGGATGGCTGCTTACCTCTCTAAACTAAACCTGTCCAGAACTTCTGGTCTTTCCTCCCTCAAGTGTTGCTACTCCTGTGTCTGTCTCCCTTCAAGTCAATGGCGCCACCATCACCTCTACCTCGCAGGCTCGCTGCCTAGGTGTTCTTTTTTACTCCAACCTCTCCTTCACCCCTTATGTTCACTCGATCACCAGATTCTGCCACTTCCATCTCAAAAACATAATTCGCATTCGCCCTTATTTAACACCAGATGCAGCTAAGGTCCTGGTCCATGCCGTTGTTCTTTCTCTCCTGGACTACTGCAATCCTCTTCTCAGTGGTCTTACGTGTTCCCAGATTGCACCGCTGCAATCTATAATGAATGCGGTGGCGAGGCCCATTTTCCTGTCCGCCCGCACCTTCCTTCGCCCCCCACCTCTGTCAGTCCCTACATTGGCTACCAGTTAGATATAGGGCATAATTTAAGATTCTGGCGCTTGCTTACAAGTCCCTACATATTGCTACTCCAACCTACCTATCCTCCCTAATGCACAAATATGTCCCGTTGAGGCCCCTGCGCTCTGCTGAAGACCTACGTCTTGTCCGTACTCTCACCTCTAATGCTTGCCTCAAAGACTTCTTCCGGGCTGTACCTTTTCTGTGGAACTCCCTTCCCTTCTCCGTTAGACTTTCACCCAGTCTCCACTCCTTCAAAAAATCTTTGAAAACTCACTTCTTCAGGAAAACATATCATTTAAACTGTTAGCAGGTTTTCATTCCCTCCCCTCCCATCCTCCCCCATGATTCCTCTCCTGCAACTGTCAAATATAACCTACTAAGCCCTCAGTGAAAACTTTTCTAACAACCTACTTCGTACCCCTACTTTTACCCTCTGTGTCACTATACCCCACTCCCTCTAACATGTAAGCTTACTGAGCCGGGCCCTCAACCCCTCTGTGCGTCCATTTGTCTGGTTACACTTACGTGTCTGTTAGTCCACCCATTGTACAGCGCTACGGAATTTGCTGGCGCTATATAAATAATAATATAATAATAATAATAATCTACATGGACATTTTCACATGGAGATCCTATGGTATAAGTGTAATTTCCTGTCTTTTTCCAAGGTTATTGGCAATTAGTTTTTCTTGTGACTTGTATATTGTCCTTAAAGTTTTATACAAATCTCTGTTTAAATAACTTTTGGACTGTGATGTAAAAGTTTTTATTTTTTTTAATGCAGTTAGATAATCCCAGAAAATTACAGGTTCTGCCGTCAGTCCAGCCCATATGATGTCTCACTACAAAATGATGAATTCTTCGGATCTCTGCCTAGATTGTCAGACTCCTAAAACAGCCTTAGAAGAAAGAAAAGTGTCATTGCATTGATGGTAAGTGAGACTTGCACCCAAAAATCCACAAATTTCTTACATATTGCTGACGAGATAATCTGTTTCATTTTCTCGTGATTTTCTTGGGGCAGACAATTTCGAAACAAACATGGGATTGCTAAATTAAAAGATTTTTCCTCTGGCATTTTTTTTCATTTGGGCTTGTTCTACCAGGACTGATTGACACCCATCCGTCCTACAAGTACAATGTCAGCTTTCTGAATCACAAACCTTTCTGAACCTTGCATGGTCTTCTCTACTTCGCCAAACATTACATAGACATGCAAGTCTCCGTATCAGTCAAACAGAAGAATGGAAGTATTATTTTGCATTAGTCTATTTTCACATATTATTAGCGGGCACTACTAATTCCCTAGCTTTTCTGTCTAAACTACATATTTGAGTCTTTTTTTTTTTTTTTTTTTGGAGGGGGTGTGGGTATTTATTAGCATCCTTGCTGTTTTGTGGACAATAAGGACGAACCGAGAGCTGAACCTAGGATTTTTATATAATCTATTCTAGTTAATAGGAGAATGATGACTTTCCTAACCGAAAGAAGAATCAACTACCCACATGTGACTACTGTCAAATGAATCAACTGAATTTTACAGTAAAATGTTTGTCTTGAAGGTGCCAATAAATAAAAATGAAGGAGTTGACGCCAGCCATATAGGTTTTTAACATGAGAAAAATACATTTATGATTGCTTGCAGGATGCAATGAATATACAATCTTAATCTGACTTCAGCATTCTATGCCTATTACATTCCTTATGTTACAAAATGGAAGCTGGCTTTTTGATGCCAAAACTAGTCAGACTTAAAGAGAAGATTCAACCTCATGTACAGTGAAAAGGTTAAACCAGAATTAATCTTCGGGGCATAGAAAATCTGTGAATTATTGACCTTTTACATGGTTTTTAGTTATTTTAGGCAGTCCTCTTTTTTTTTTTTTTAAGCCAGGCTGATAAAAATAAAATTTAAAAAACAGTGAATTTTATTAAGACACGGAGGCTCCTATTATGCTGCACTCTTTCTTTATTTCCCTCAGTAGCAAAGAAATTTTTTTTCAAAATATAACCAGTACATAACATAAAAGTCTGAGAGTAGTATCTCCTTAGCAACAGGAACAGCCAATCAGGTTCCTCTATCCAGCATAATAGGCGCTGTCAATCAATCCTATTCCTCTTTCTTTGCTGCTCCCTCAGTTAAGTAACATCAGACCCCGCGGTTCCTTAACTGTGGGGTGATATTTTATATATGTCTTGTAATTATCATTAATGCTATTTTACTGTAATCAGTACTGTATTATTAGTTATGATTGTTAATTCCTACTAATTAATGGATGTCTTATTTTACATATCTGCATTATTTATGTTTCTCCTTTCTGATTCCACCCTGTCCTGTACAGTTTTCCCTTTTCCTTGGTTTTATATTGATTCATTATAGTCTTTTCCCCTCAGGGCTTCCTCCAACTTTGACTCCCTGAGCCCAGTGCTTTTCATATTCGCCACGAACACACTGTCTCCAGCGCTAGTTCTAACGAACTCTCCTTCCCCTTCGGGATTGTCGCCGTTCGCGGCGGCCATTTTATTGGTTTCCCGCGCTTTGCATGTAACACTGCCCCAAACGGCCAGTACTAGGAGTTGGGGCTTAGTGTTAATAACGGTCGGACGGCTCTCTATTTCTTTCGTTACTAGTGCTCCTATATTGCTTCCTAGGCACTTTCTGTGAGTACTTTTTTCATTTTTCCCTAATACCCTCTCCTTCTGGGTTAATCAACCCTCCTACTCCAGGTAATTACCCTGACCATAATTATTGCTCCTATCAGCTTAATAGCATAATCAATATGCCTGCTGACTAGGATGCTCACACCCCCTCTGGGTCGCATACCCCCAATCAAGGGGGTTATAAGGCACCTCCAGGTGCGCCTGACAATAGATTGGGCTCTCCAATTGAATTTGATACCTCTGCTGACATGCAGACTCTGATTGACAAGACTATGTCACAGACCATGACTAAAGCCCTTACATCGGCTATGGGATTGATATCTGATTCCCTATCACAGACACTTATGCATGCCCTGATTCAGGCACAGAAATCGTCTCAGCCAGCTATTACCCAGGTTTTGCCGGTCACGACCCCTGTACCACCTCACGCTGGCTGCAAGGCCTTAGCTAAGGTGAAACACTCCTCAATATCACCGATGGACAGCGATGCACCTGTCACAGATGGCGCGACTAATCTGCCACCGCGCAAAAGAGCCACTAGCCGGGCAAAATCGGCTAGATTATGAAAAAGGGCTAAAGCCCAGCTAGAGTCTGAGTTGGATCTCAGCGATATTGAGGAGGAGGAATCTGATAGCCTAGCCGAGGAATACGATCTCTCCAAGGACCGTAATACACCTCAACCGGAAACTTATGAGGTGGGGCAAAAAGCCCCAGGAAACTCGGATAAAATTTTGGACCCCCATGGGGAACCCCTATTTGACCCTGATGATCTGCGCCACCCACGGTCAGCGGAATGGTCTCCCTCGGACCACATGGCGAGATATGTAGCGCCAAGGGTACGCAAGCCTTTGGATAAGGCGACGCGAAACAAACTCAGGGCAGAATGCCCTCGGCCCACGGTGCCAGATGATGTCTGCAGAACACCTGCAGTTGATCCAAAAATTAGCCAGTCCATGAGTATGACAGGCTGGAAACCTAATAAAGGTCTGGATTTTTCCCTGCGCAACTGCCAGGATAAAGTACTAGATATCTTGGGTCCAGCAACTAAGATTTTTGAAATGGTCGAAGACGATCAAGATTTGGACTGAGCCGCCATAAGCGGGTGGATCCAACGAATCATTTGTTTAATTGGCAATGGCTACACTGTGATGGCCACAGAGCGTCGCAAATCAATATTGTTGAAAAATGAACCCAAGCTGGTAAATATGGCTCTGAATGAGCCGGGCACCCAAGCCAAAGGTCTCCTGTTCGGGGACAATTTTGTCAAGGAGCTCGTCTCCTTCGTTCATACGTTTACTGCCCTTGATAAAGCGCAATTAAACATGTGCAAAGTATTCCACCCTAAGGTTTTTGGTGGGGCCGGAAGAGCCAGGAGCCGCCTGTCCGGCCGTGTTAACAGGAGTTCATTTAGACAGAACCGAGGCTCCTATACAGGGCGAGCTAGTTTCCAGGAACATCGCAACACCCCAGCCTTCTTCCCACAACGTGGGCGGCCATGGGTTGCTCGTGGATTAAGAAGTGCTCACTCAGGACGACGACCTTATGGTAAGTCCTCTCATATTCCATTCTTCCCTAGGGGCAGTGGGGGGCAGACTCCGTCATTTTTTCCATGTATGGTCCCACGTTTCATCAGATGTTTGGGTATTAAACACTGTAAAAGGATATGTCATAGATTTCCTGTCTATACCAATGCAACATTCCCCACCACGGGAAATCCGTTTTTCCCAACAAGACGCAACCCTTGTCACCAAGGAGGTCCGGGACTTGGAAAGAAAACAGGCCATCTCAGAAATCCCTATGACCAAAACAGGGTATGTGAGCAACCTATTCCTAGTTGCCAAAAAAGGCGGTGGTGTCCGCCCAGTGATCAATTTGAAACACCTCAACGCTTACGTATAATACAACCATTTCAAAATGGAGGGGATACACTGTCTAAGAGATCATTGGATGGTGAAGTTAGATCTACAAGACGCTTATCTTACGGTGCCGATTGCCCTACAACACCAAGACTTCCTACAGTTCATATGGCAGGGAAGGAAATGGAGATTCACCTGTCTCCATTTCATACTATCTTCAGCCCCGTGGTGCTTCACCAAACTTATGAAGCCCGTGGTCGCCTTACTACGAAGTCGAGGAGTACGTCTCATAATCTACTTAGACGACATCCTCATCATGGATCAATCTACCCAACTCACCAAGACCCACCTGAACTGGACTCTATTACAAAAACTAGGCTTCCTCATCAATTGGGAGAAATCCAATTTGGTTCCCACACAACACATAGAGTTTTTTGGTCTCATCGTGGACTCTACGCTGCAGACCCTACATCTGCCAATGACAAAACTGAACAGTAGAAAGAAGGAAATCAAACGCACGCTTGCAACTCCCCAGCTTACTCTCAAACAGCTGGCAAGTGTGGTAGGTCTCCTGGCGGCCTCCATACAAGCCATTTTCCCGGGCCCTCTCCATTATTGGGCGCTACAACGTCTACAAGCTTCCCACTTGAGAGACGGGGTCTCCTACACGGATTGGATCACTCTAAACTCGGAAGCGAAAGACGAACTAAAATGGTGGCTCTTCCATATGGAAGCCTGGAATGGTCGCGCCATCTTTGGCACCACACCATATCTCATAATAGAGTCCGACGCGAGTTTGCTCGGTTGGGTGCTCACTGTGGAAATGTTTCTACAGGTGGCAGATGGTCCGACATGGAATCATCCCTCCACATCAATTGCCTGGAACTTCTGGCTGGAGCCTTTGCAATCTGCAGTTTCTCGCCAACTCAAGCCCAGTGCTCTATCCTCCTGAAGATGGACAATATATCAGCAGTCCGATATATCAACCACCTAGGGGGCACGAAATCGAGGGTCCTGGCGAAAATGGCACAAGATTTCTGGCAATTCTGCCTGGCACAAGGCATCTCAGTCACAGCGGAATATATCCCCGGTCTCTGCAACACCATGGCAGATTGGTGCTCACGACACCTCAGGGACCCCAGCGACTGGCGACTGGACCACAGGGTCTTCGGAGATACCCGGTCATTATGGGGCCCCATGAACAAAGATCTTTTTGCCTCCCGCTTGAATACACAACTTCCCAGATTTGTCAGCTGGAGACCGGACCCATCAGCACTGGCAACAGATGCGTTCACCCAAGATTGGGCATCCACAAGGAACTATGCCTTTCCACCTTTGGCAATGATTCCACGTTGTCTACTGCAGTTGCGACGCCAGACGGGAAACTCTGGTGATTGTGACACTGTTATAGCCCTCCCAACCATGGTTCACTCCCTGTTAGAGATGGCGATAGACATACCTCGCATTCTCCCACACTTCGAGTACCTGCTGTCATGGTACCTGTTTTAACTGGGAGCAAGGAGACTGGACGTCTGGAAGTCCTGTCGCAAGTGGGCACACAGGCACCCTTCTCCTCCAGCAATTTCGGCACTTTAGATGCCGGCCGCGATAGCCCCGCCCCCTTTTATGACGCGGCGCAATTCCTCCGACGTCTTAACATCAATGACGTCACGGCCCGCCGAAAATGTCAAACCAGGACGTTTTGGGGGCGTGGACATCAATTAAAGAGGCAGGGTATAAAAGGTACTCACTTACAGTGAGTCATTGCCCTGTCATGATTTCAGCTTGTCTGTTCCCTCAGTGCGTTTCCTGTGATTGTTTTTTTGGTTATTGACTTGGCTTGTATTCTGACTTTGCTTCTCTCTCCTACCCTTGTACTCGGCTTGGCTTTCGCTTACCTGTCTTCTCTTTCCCTCGACCTCGGCTCGTCCCTGACCATTCTTTGTCTGTGTGACGTTAGTCCGGCCACTCTAAGGTCCCGTATACGTCTTTATATTGTCAGTACTCTGCGTGTTGGATCCCTGTCTCGATCCTGACACCTGCTTCAGGACCCGGACGGATCCCCTCATCCCTTGATACAACAAGGCCTTCTACATCTCACAGTGTGGCTGATCTCCACCTTCTCGAGGGCGCATGGGCACCCGGCACAAGACAGGCTTATAAGTCTTCATGGAACAGATGGTGTGATTGGTGCATGGAATAAGATTTGGATCCCATATCGGCTCCTCTGACTTTGATCCTCCAATTCCTAAATTCATTGTTTGAAGATGGCAAAGCCTACCATACAGTGAACCTGTACCAATCGGCCATTTCGGCTGCACACCAAGGTTTAGATGGAATCCCGATAGGACGCCACACGCTGATATGTAGACTCTTACGCGGCATCAAATTTGCACGTCCCCCTCTACCACGATATTCGGTACTATGGGACGTTTCCATCATCCTCAATTTTCTAGAATCATGGCCAGACAATGCATTTCTATCCCTGAAACAGCTGTCTGCTAAACTGGTTATGCTCTTTTGCCTCGTATCCTGCAAGAGGGTTTCCGATGTCAGAGCTCTGGACATCACCGCGCGTTCCTACACCCCCGAAGGGGTCACTTTCAATATTTCTTGAAGAACGAAGACGTCATCAGAGAGAGTGTCATACCCAGCGTTTCCTAACAGGCCGCTCTTATGTCCGGTCAAATGCTTACAAACTTACGAACTTTGCACCTCCGCACTACGAGACATAACCAAACTCTTCATTTCGTTACAAAAACCACACCTTCCAGTGTCTACTCCTACCCTGGCTCGCTGGGTTAAATGGATTATGTCCTTAATGGGCATTGACGCCTCACTATTCTCACCTCACTCTGTACGGGGAGCAATGGCTTCCAAGGCCTATTCGATTGGTTGTCGACTTGAAGACATTTTGAAAGCGGCCGATTGGTCCTCAGAATCTACCTTTCGTGATTTTTAGCCTCCGTGTCTTAATAACATTCACAGATTTTACTATTACCATGACGTAAAGTCATGATTTTATTAACGACACGGAGGCGAGTATTATCCCTCCCTCCCATCCCGAAGAAGGATGGAATATGGGTATGTTGATCTCACTGTAAGTCCTGATATTATGGAGTTTTTTCTCTTCATGCTATGTTTGTCATTACTTGATCTTAACCACAAGGGACGGAATAGGGATAAGTTGGTTCACGGTAAGTTCTG
Source organism: Pelobates cultripes (assembly GCA_933207985.1). Lineage (NCBI taxonomy): Eukaryota > Metazoa > Chordata > Amphibia > Anura > Pelobatidae > Pelobates > Pelobates cultripes. Next base: position 86,938,689 of record OW240924.1, on the reverse strand, counting down.
GTATCATGGAGTTTTTCCTCCGGTTATGTTTCTCAATCCTTAAAACTTAATCACAATAGCTTCAAATAATTAAATTCTATCCACAATGGCCGGTGATTCATGCATACACCCAGTTTTATACTAGAATATTACCAATATCTTTCCTCTTTTACAGCCTAATCTGCATATCGTTACGAATATTCCCTTTGTACTCGACCCCTTTTTTCGGTTGGACGGTTATTGTTATTCGAGATCGCAAATAAAGAGGAATAGGATTGGTTGACAGAGCCTATTATGCTGGAGAGAGGAACCTGATTGGCTGTTCCTGTTGCTAAGGAGATACTACTCTCAGACTTTTATGTTATGTACTGGTTATGTTTTGGAAAAAAAATTCTTTGCTACTGAGGGAAATAAAGAAAAAGTGCAGCATAATACTCGCCTCCGTGTCGTTAATAAAATCATGACTTTACGTCATGTTAATAGTAAAATCTGTTAATTATTGTACTCTTTTCATAGATCCGCTTATCTGGGTGTGCTGGGTGTGCCTGGCACACAATATAGTATCACGAACAAGTCTGGACCATGTGGTTCTTTATTAATAATATTATTTGTATTTATATAGCACCAACATATTCCGCAGCGCTGTACAATATTATGAAAGGGGGAAATTTATCAATAAATTAGACATTTACAAAATGATAGAGAAACAACAGGTAGGTGAGGACCCTACCCAAAGGAGGTTACAGTCTAGAGGAGGTGGAGTATAAGAACACAAGGGGGACAGCAACCAAGCAAGATCTTTAAAACATTTTTAAACAAAATTCCACAAATGTCAAGAAGGTAATATATAACAGCAGTAGGTTTTTATCACGTCAAAATGTTTTATTGAAAATGATAAATTTTTCTTTTAAATAATAATAATTTGAAAAAAAACATGCTTTAGGATATTACTTTGCTGGAAACATTTTTTAGTCCTCATTTATTCACATCACAAAAATGCCCTGTCTGTAAAATTTGCCAATTTGGTATTTATTTATTTATTTTAGAGACATCATGATGATCAGGCTTGGAGACAAAACTACCATTTTTTATTTTTTTTTATTTTACAAAGCAATTTTAAAGCTCATCAGCATAGACAATCAATCCATTCACTTAAGCCATAAAAGAAAGATTTACCGCAGTATCTTTTGATTGGAGTCGGACTTCTAATGACTTTGCTAGGAGCCACACTTCAAAGACGACAAGCCTGAAATGTGAAGAATAATTTCCCTGCGTCCTTACAAGAGAATAAACCACTTGCCCAATTTCTCCTAATTGTTTCTGATTGCTATTTGTGCTACCCAGTGGCTCCTCCATCTTCAAAATCACCTTCAAGGGTTCCACTACGGTTTGACTGTTCACTGTTTAATCATGAAGTTCCAAACGGCAAATCATTCGGGCATTACAGCAGAAGGGACCTTCAGCACTGTCTCATTTATCTAATTGACCTTAGGAAGCCTTTTACTAACGACATAGAGGGTACATCACCGCTGCACACTGCATTTTAATTTGAATGTTCTTTAACCCCCTCCGTGACCAAAGGTTTTCTAAGACTACATGCGCATGAGACCGAGGTCTCTTTGGCACCTTTGCTATGTGTTCATTCCACTGTTATTTAATGCTTTCTCTTTAAGTGCCCCCAATACATGTAATATATTTGGGTTATTACTAAACAACTAAAGAAAACCAACACGGAATAGAGTTAGTCCTGATTTTTAAAATGTGTCGTGTCTAGGATTTGAATTACATTTTGGAAGGTATAGGACAAATTGCAGTGAAATGAGGATTTAAAGCTAAGCCTGTGTAAAATGTAGCACATTGAGACTTTGTAAATCACAGAATAAGTCAGAAAATCGAAAACAACTAAATAAAGGTATATATTAATAGACACTAGAGTCTATTTTTTTTTTTTTTTTTTGTCAATCTTTATTAAAGGCATATAAGATGCGGTACATTAGAAAAGCAAGGGAAATGTACGAGTGATTTACAGCATAGGGTTGATATATCATTTAGCAATATTAAATTACATTTCCAGGATAGCGATGCCTCATTTTAAAAAAAATTTTTGTCGTTAAACTATAGGTTGAAAATACAAGCTATGGATCATAGGATTAAAAAGGCTTAGGAAATATGCAATACTAGGCTATTGGTTAAATAGAGTTTAGAAGCTAGACATGCTGAACTGTTGCGTCATGGTTGCTAACAGGCGTATAGTAGTGAGAATAAGACGTTAGAGTACAATTTAAATTGCTAAGACAAGCTGGCAACGTAGCACACATCTATCTATAGAGCAACAATTCGCAGATCAGTTAGGTCCTATTGACTAGCCTGTCAATCTAGGAAAAGGTCTGTCTAGCAGCATATTCAATAACCTTGTTAATCAATGTACTCAGGACAGGAAATATGTCCACAGCGAAAGCTAAGCAGGTGAAGATGATAGGTATGTTAGACATAGTGGTTGGTAGCCAATGTGAACCCGTCTGATAAGACAACTGGGGCTTATCTGCGTAGGCAGGGCAAGTATAATGTGCTATGTGTATAAGACATGCCATGGTGTGTGGCGATTGTACCTAGTGATTGGTGAGAGAGCACGTAGATAGCCTGTCCTTCATGAACCGGTCATGCTCACTACAGGTTATGTGGCTATTATGCAGGCGTAGTGAAGTAATAGAGAATAGCATAAAATGAACCTGCCACTGTTGCTGGGTAAGACATGTACAGTACGCCATACTATCCCGACCTATCACACTATGCGAAATTTAGTATTAGTGCATAACTAGTATTCAGGCTAGGTCACAGATAAACATCCTAATTTGCCCACCAACGCTTCAGAGTTATGCATCCGCACAGTGGGAGCCCCATAGAGAGAGTTCATGCAGGCAGTCCAGGCTAGGCCCTCAAGAGCCCCCTGCTGGGGACGGAGTTAGGGGGACTTCCCGTGAAAGGAGCTATATCAGCCGATACCTCTGCTGGGGATGATGGCAACTTGGACCGGTAGAGACCGCAGGGAGATGGTGAGGTGCAGGTAGGTAGAGGGAGTTCTCCAGCCCCTGGCCGGTGTAAAGGCCCACACCTGCGGTCCACAGACTCGGTACCTCGCGGCTGAGGCCGTGTTTTCCCTCTTGCGGGCGCCGTGGGTGCTCCGCCATCGCCGGCGACAGTCAGAGTTCTGGCGGTGTGGTCGGTGTCGTGGAGGCTTCCTCCTAGTGGCCTTCTGCCAGGGTGGATGTTTGGGGCGAACTGTGTCAGCGGTTCAGTGGGGTCCACCGGGTGGGGGCTTCATCTTACCCCGTTCCGCGACACCCTTCACTACTTTCACAGAACCAGACTGCATCTGTCTGCTGCGTTGCTCCCAGAACCTCTGGAAAATGCTGTCCAGTCTCTCGGTGCAGGACTCCACCGGGTTGGTGACAAGTTGTATGGGCGCAGGCTTCAGCCACATGGATTCGGGCACCATATTGTGTGGCCTGCTGGTTTTGCCTTCCAAGCAGTGTGGCGCGACTGGGGCTTGTTGTGCTGTGTGCCCTGGGCTGGTGGGGACCGGGATAACCCCTGCCGGTCCAAAGGGGGGGGAACGGGGACCCATGCTGAGGTCGTCGCTGGGTATTACCACGGGAGAGCGGCCGTCCCTCCTGCAGTTTCCCTGCGTGTCCCCCTGCTGACTAGGCCGCACTGCTGGGCTCCTGTTTCTGCGGGCGTTCAAAGGGGTTATTTCAGGACCCCTTGTGTCTGCTTCATTAGTGCTGGAATCTGCTCTCGATTGTGTGCTGCTTGCGGTAGGGTAAATGCTGTTAAAGCTGTTTTAGAGCAGTTGATGGCAGGAGTCCATAGAGAGCACGTCCAGCCATGTTGAGAGTCAGGCCCCGCCCCCCACTAGAGTCTATTTAATACGGGGGATTTTAAATCATTTCTCTTTGTCATTTCATCGTGATTTTATGACAAATTTAGCAGTATATTATTTTTCCCAAATGACTTCTGATGGTGAATATTATGTCCTAATATTTCACAGACCCCAGATTTGTATTCAGCTGCATCTCCCGAGTACAGCAATACTGATGAAGTCAAGTTTATGGAGAAATAAATTGCGGAAAAAGGTCTGTATTAAACAAATCGAGAACACAGTGAGGAGTTGAGACAGAATGCCTAAAAGTACAATGCTGTGACTACCTTTACATGTTGGGAACTGGAAACTAACGGAACTCTTATATGCTTATATTTGGATTTTTATCTTTTTATTGATCTATTCAGGAAGAAGCCTAGTTCCTGGGTATCGCCACAGAAGTGCTTAAAATTAGCATTTAAAAGGCTCCACATTCATTGAGCAAAATCCTAAAATAAATCATTGGCCTGGGACATTTTATTTTATTTTACGGAGTATACTATTATGTTTTATATTATCTATTACAGAATTTATAGATTACAGAATTATTTCTATGTTTGCCTTGTTTTTATGGCATTTGGGCTCTAACTAAACTGCCACAGAAATTGCAGCGAGCACCAGTTTAAATGGATATCATCCTGGTACCTTATACTGATAGGCTTGTGACACAGGGGCTGGAGGTCACCATCTTGTTTATCATTTGCCAGAAGGGACCTCCAGACAGCTATTTCTGTAATGTCTCATTAGTGAGACATCCTGAAATAGCCTAGTCTCACAAACTGCGGCGAGACCTGCTTTAAAAATAAACTTTTGACCAATTGTATAACGACCACAATACACACTGTACGTCTTTGGTCACAAGGGTATTAATCTATCTGTTCCCGCATTAAATTCTTATTAATCCTCTATAGATGTACACATTCAGAATGATTTCCTATTTATAGTTGTCAAAAAAAAAATCTTTAAAAAATGCAACTGGCTATTTGGCTAAGCAGTGCATCAGAAAACAAACAGACTCAAGGGAGAGGAAATGGCTCCTTAGACATAGACATCGCCATGCCATTTGTTATATACCATACGGCATACTGACTTATTCTGTGGAAACACTATTCTTTCTGGAGTAAATCGAGAAACATTAACGATGAACAAGCCCCACACTCCATAGCCAGTAAAGCTATTCCTGAACTTAAATGTGACCCTTCGTGAGCTTTGGTGAGAGCAGTACATTCTACTGCAATCGTCCATGGCGATGAATGAGACTAAATAAATTGTAAAACTATTAAACCCAGTGTTTAATATTTGCTGAAGTGCTTTACGTATGAAATGTGTCCTATTTTTTCATTTTATGAAAAGTACTAGTTTTAATAGAAATTAGCACTTTTATAAATTAAAATGATTACTCCCCCTGGCTGTCGATCAGACAAGAGGTCCTGTTACTTCCTGGTTTGGTTAGCTCAGTCTAACTAAACTCAAGAGGCAGCAATTACCCAGAGCACCTGCCCTGTAAAGTCTTCTCATTGAGCTGCATTGGGAAGTCTGTGATAGGACAGCCACAGAAAGTCTGGGCGGGGTTAGAAAGGGAGGGGCTTGCAAAGGTTGCAGATAGGAGATCTGCAGCTTTTGCAGGCTGTTTTAATTACACCCCCCAATGAAAAAAATGCATAATTTATTGTATGCATGTTTATAATGAGGGTATATCTGCTAAATTATTGAAAAACCTTGCCATTGGAGTGTTCCTTTAACCTCAAGCGTTAATTGAGAGAAGATGTTTTATCAAATTCACTTAATGTCTTTAAAATACCTGGATGATTTTTTTTGGGGGGGTTTTGTGTGTAAAGTTATAATAATTATTATATATAACTAGAAAAGCTAAAATTTCTGGGGAAATTGTGTGAAGTGTTCTTGCCTCCACCAGTAGTCTACAACTGGAGTGGGTGGAGTAACTGGGTGGAGTGGCTTGAGTAACTGTTGTGTGGTTGGAGTGCCTGGAGTAACTGTGGAAAGGTTGGAGTGTGGTTCACTCACTCTACAGCAAGGGCAGAGAAGAGCTTTTAAATCCCTCGAATATTCCACCAACTGTCAACAGGAACTAATAGATTTCAAATAGGGCAGAGAAGAGCTTTCAAATCTTTGAAATCCCTCGAACATTCCACCAACTGCCAACAGGAACTAATAGATTTCAAATAGAACAGAGAAGAGCTTTCAAATCTTTCAAATCCCTCGAACATTCCACCAACTGCCAACAGGAACTAATAGATTTCAAATAGAACAGAGAAGAGCTTTCAAATCTTTCAAATCCCTCGAACATTCCACCAACTGCCAACAGGAACTAATAAATTTCAAATAGGACAGAGAAGAGCTTTCAAATCTTTCAAATCCCTTGAACATTCCACCAACTGCCAACAGGAACTAATAGATTTCAAATAGGGCAGAGAAGAGCGGTTAAAAACAAACTGCTCCAAATTGCTCACTTCACTGGCGGTTGCCATTTTCAAACGGTCGTATGTTAAAAAGTATAAATCCTACAGTGAAGAGCTTTATATTGTGACACAAGACCCAGACCTACATTTTGATGCATAGTATGTCTCTGAAATATTAAAAATGAAGGCACAGTCGCAGTTTAGATATTGCCCTTCAAATTTGAGGTGGCTAGAGTGGAGTTTCAATGAATGTCAATGGACGGCGTGAGTTGCAAACAAATGGTCATATTGTGAAAACTATCAGGACTATGGCTTAGCCGTGGACATGTTTAGTGGCAGCAGGGATAGCTGAACGTTTTGATATAAGATAAGATCGTGTAGGTGGGCTTGAAAATGAGGGAGTGGTGGCAGTTTAGAAATCATGTCCTGATTTTTCAGCTCACACTCTAGCTTTTGCCAGCTCCCACTCTAGTTTTGAACATTTCGCCATTCATTCCTATGGGACCAATTCCACCCCAAAAACGACGATATTTCGTGAACCATTCGGCAAAACGTTCCACAAAGGATTACTACACCAATCGGGAACAATCCGCACGTTTTGGTATATTACTGTCTATGTAGTGTAAAAACTGTTGGAGGAGTTAGGGTGATAAATTTGGCCATAATAAGAATAATATATATGTGAGATAACATTAAGTGGTCTTGCAATGCAAGAACACTTAATTACACGTTGGCAATAGCTTCTGGTGCAAGGTTAATTTGCCAGTTTTGAGTCAATTATGTTTTTTACTTTTTGGGAGAAAGCTTAACATCAGGTTAAGTTAGTTGGCTTTAACTTTTTTTTCCCCCTCCTTATTATGGATCAACAGTAGCACAAAGTGGAGTATACACCAAGATATGTGTACTCTCCCTCAACTGCTCTGCACACAACCATAGTGCAATAATATTAACCGAGATCGGTTCTATAAAAGCACAGTCCCCATCACTCCAACAGTTCATTGTTAGAACTGCAAAAGTCTGAGTTTACTGTTATTTACTAAATGGCTTACATTATTCAACATGTATTTCACAGAATTTGTGTTTAAAATAAAAATATATAATCCTATTAAATTATAAAGTGTTTCCCTTTTCTGAAGAACATGCTGATTTTGGATCACCAGTACTTGGGTTTCCTGTAGTTATTGTTCTCCAAGCGTTTGCAGTTGTCGTAATAGCTAAGGAGCTCATTCCCACGCCATGTCCCACAGTGAGAAAATACAGCAGTAAAGTTTGTCCATTAGTGCTAGGTTAAGCTTGGATCTTTTATTGATGCCGTGGGTGCTTTCATTCATTAAACTGGGATTTAAAAGATGTTCTAAGAACTCTTCTTTGTTTGATTTTCTCCCTTTTGGTCTTAGTATACCAGTTCTATAAGTGTTGTGATTTCACCATAGACGAATATAGGTGAAGTATATTTATTGTGTCGCATTTATCCAAGGCAATCATAATGGCTTAGTTGGTGGTTTTATTGTGGGACATATAGGCAGTTTTGAAGGAGCAAAGAAAAAGTGGAGCGTTATAGGGGAGACCAATAGTCGCAACCAACAAAGCCCAGTGGAGCGCTAATGGTATAAATAACAACTTACCCTTATATAAAGGGATATAGGTATGCACATAAATATATCTGAGGAAAAAGAGATGGAGAACAACAATTTGGTGCAGTATGTAGAGACTTTGCAGAATTTAGGGTGAAACTTGAATTTTAACAAACTCACATGGTTGAGAGCCTGGAGAGGATAGGCTCAAATCACAGTCACAGTGGTATTTATAGTGAATACCCAACTTCTTCTATCTTGTTGTTTAGATGCTCAAAAAGAGAAACAGAGGAATAGAAAATCCTTGTGTGGTATCATCAAACTCAATGGAGCATTACACATAAATAAAGATATATGCTCACCTTGTTGAGAGCCAATATGGACTGGGCTCTCAGTTATAACAGCACTGTGCCTTTAAGAGGGCACAACTCTTCTTTTATGCAGCAGGAAAATGACAATTCAAGGAACTTTGATGTAGAAAAATAAAATAAATTGATTACATATACATATATAAAAATAAATAAAATACCATTAAATAATGGTCCAATAAAAGAAAGTCCTTGTTGTCCAATATCCGAGACGCGTTTCGCCTTATGTCCAGGCTTTTTCAATCGGTGTCCTGCTGTTATGATGTGCCGTTTTAAATACTATGGGATACTTCCTCGTTGGTCGAAATGTTTTGATTTTCCCGCCGTTCACCATCCAATCCCAGTGAAATCTTCCTGGGCTTCTATTACTAATCCACTCGAAACCGGAAGTGACGTATCGCAACAGCCGTGACATCACTTCCGGTCTCTGCCGATCTCCATATTTGATGCTGGCAAAAGCCAGCCAGTCTGTATATCGTCAGTGCATAATAGAAGGGACATTTTAAAAACGGGAGAGAAGAAGGAAAAAAAGGGGACATCAAATCTGTACTTAAAAATAAAATTCTAAAATCAACATAATCACTTGTAACAATATGTCCAAAATAGTTAGTATAGAGGAAACAGATGTTCCATAAATTACTTAACGTTAATCTCATTATAAAGTGAATATAACCCAAATATAGATACACAACACTATTGACCATATTAATTGTACAATAATATAATGTCTCCTTATGGGAAAATATAGATGTGGAAGGGCTGAGAAAAAAAAAAAAATTATACTTATAAAAAATGACACAATTCAAAATCATTATTTAAACCTTTAGGATGTAAAGAATCCAATTGAAATATCCATTTCATCTCAGCCTTTCCCATCTTCCTCACCATCTTTTCCCATCTTGAAGGAGCATAGAAGGTGCTGGATAGTTTAACGGTATATACCCGGTCCTTGAGCCAACCTGGAACCTTCGTATGGCCGCTTGACAAACGAAATAACCATGCGCGTTGCTCCAATCCCAGCATTGAGAACACTGCTTGCATTTCAAGTGTGTTCTTAAAGACACACAAGAGACATAACTTCATTTCCATCTCAGATTGGTACACATTCTGGGGTTGCAGGCATAATGTGGACCAATCAAATCACACATAGCAGTATTTAAACTCCTCTGGCCCCATTTACTATGCACTATCATGGTTTCTGTTCTCAGTACCCTTTACTGCATGTGTAGTCAATCTGGTCCCTACCGCCCACTAGTGGGCGGTTTGGGATTTCAGGTGGATGGTGGTGGTTTCTGCAGAAAATGTTCAGTGGGCCTCGATAGCCATGGACCAAGGCCGGCTGGGGAGATCCTTTCATCTCTCCTGCTGGGCCATGCAGACAGTCTTGCTGGTGAGGAAAGATCTTCCTCCCTCGGGCTGGTGAGAAAATCAAAGATCTCCCTCACTGGGCAGTTGGCACTTAGTTCCAGCAGAGGGAGGGAAGGGCCTGGGAGGCTCTGTGATCCTCCTGTGAGCAGGTTGGACGGAGCGTTGGCGCGCGTTACCATGTCAACACTCCAATTCAGCGCTGTGCTCGCAGGAGGACAGGAGAGTCAGCCTGCTGCCGAAGGAGCAGACTAAAGTGAACACGCCACCACTGGACCACCAGGGCTTGCAGCATTATGTCCCCCCTCTGGTAAAAGCTTAGAAAAAAGGAGAGGGAGACATTAAGATAGATTTTCACATTTCACCCACCTACACTACACCCCTCACACACACACACACACACACACAGACTGCCCCCTCACACACTGCACTGCACCTCACACACACACTGCCCCCTCACACACACACAGCCACCTTCACACACGGCCCCCCTCACAAACTACAGCACCCTTCACACTCACACAGCACCTGTCACACATACACACACTTCACCTCCCACACACACTGCACCCTTCGCGCGCACACTACACCACTCACACACACACTGCACTTCTCCCTCTCTCACACACACTCACATAGAAAAACCATAGAATAGAAAAGAGAAATTTTTTTAATAAAATAGACAAATTTAAGTACATATGTTTTTGTTTTTTTTAAAAGCCCTCCTTTCTAAAAAAAAAAAAAAAAAAAATTGCACTTGCGCTAGAAAATTAGTTACTGTGGCACTGGTGGGCAGTAAGGAAATTTTACCATCAACAAAGATTCAAAAGTGGGTGGTAGGTATTAAAAGGTTGACTACCTGCTTTAGTGCCTTCCTTGGTACGTGATAGTTCCAGTATTGACCTTGGCTTTGTTCCTGTCCCTGAGTTACTTTGTAACCTTTCCTGTCCTGTTTTATTGATATGTTGTGTACCTGACTCAGGCTAGTTCTCGTTTTTGCTGTCTCTGTTATCCCGAGCTAGGCTTGTATTTGACTAAGTTTCCTCTCTATCGTAGGTTAAACTGGCCACTCTAAGAACCGATAATACGTCTGTTTCAGTCCAGTCTGTGCGTTTTGGGGTAATTCCTCGTGACAGGGAGTGGTGAAAGAGACAGAGGAAGGGGAAGGAAATGATCCATCCAGAGGTATGATCTAAACAGTAATGGCTGCTCTTTGACACATTCCTGGCTTCTGAAAAGTGCTCTATCGGGATTATTTACTAAAGTGAGAGTTTAAAGTGAATTTCAAATTTAAGATTAAAGTAGCCGAACTGTAAAAATAATCTACATCAGTCCTTTCAGTACATATACTCTTTAACCTGTACATAATGCCCTTTTGGCATTAGAGGTCATGGTCCACCTCAAAAGAATGCTTGGAAAGCATTATAAATTAAATTAAGGTTTTACTTCCCTTAATCGGGCAACAGGCAAAGGCCACATCACTTCTCAGTGCGGTCCATGTGACAACACAGGAGTTGCGCCAAGGTCCAATCAAAGGCTTCTTGTAGAGAAGCCTTTCGTTAGTCCATTTAAATGGCTCAATGCACAGACATGCTGTCTGAGCTGGCAAGAGGGAATTGACATTAGGCAGCTGGAACAGAGTCCTGGGATGCTAATGTCATGTCTTCTGGGAATGTAACTATCCCTCAGTTAACAATATTGTGACGAACCAACGTCACGGAGTACCATGCAGCTTGTCCAGTCACATTGGACCCCAAGGACTGTGGAATCAGGGGGGTCCAACAGACTTGTTGCAGGCCCATTGTGGGTCTGGCCACAGGTCTGTCTCTCTCTATGGAGAGATATGTGATGGAAGGCCAAAAGCTTGCGGCACCATTTTTGTGACTGTTGTGTCTAGATGTGGCTGTGTTGTGTGCCTGTGTGTGTCTTTATATGCAACTGTGGGTCAACAAAGGGGGGGGGGGGGGGGCGGGCAGCAGCTTTATAGACTGTAAGGTGTGAAATGTATTCTGTGTGTTAATCAAAGTAAATACTGCACTGAGTGGCCACCTGCTATGGGAGCCAGCAATATGTATATAGCAAAGGACTCCCTTTCTAAGAGGAACTCGGGTTGTTAGCTCTGTCCTTCCATACAATCAGTTAACCCCTTTTTGAAATGTTAAAATATGTGTGGGGGGATTTGGAACTATTGTGGATTCCTCTGTACCTGAGAGGGGGCTGAATTGCCTCTCAGGCACAGACGATCATGGGAGGGATTGCCCTGGGGGGTTGGGTTGGAGACCCCTTGCATGGGGCCTGTGCATAAAAGCCATGTGTAACCACATAAACATCTGTTCATTCCTGTGGTACCCTTCATCAAGTCTCGGCTGATGTTTGGGTAACCAAGAGCTCTAATCACTGCTTCACTTGGGGGTTGGCAGAATCACAATGGATATACCCAGCCAGAGTATAGGGGATCCGTTACAAATATCTCTGTTTGTGGAGTGTCTTAAGCTGAAACACTGAAGTAGTCATGGTGGTTGGAGTAAACCTTTGAAGTTGAAATTCACTTTGAATTCCCACTTAAGTGAATAACCCTGAAAGTGTTATTCGTTAATTGTTGGGGATTTAATTGATTCTGCATTGTGACTTCTTGTACAGACAGACACAGAAATCTCTTACATGTTTCATAGTGAACCATTCAAACATTTTAATACATTTAGACTTTGGCATGCATTTGGGAGGAAGAAAAACAGCTTACCTCGATGGACATGTTCTCCCAAAAGGTAACATTTTTGTTGTATGAAATTATATTTAAAAAAAAACAAACCCTCCTTCCCAGCTGTTCCTTTAGATACCTTACCCAGGTAGCATCTGGTTGCAAGTGGTTACACATTCTTCTTACAACAACCCATGTAGTGAAGATGGTCTTTGTGATGTAACTCATTCACTATGACATCATACCGTGTAGGTGACCGGTGAATGATGTATGATGCACAAAGCGAAAAACTATAACTGAAAGCTGATAAATGTATTGAATATAAATTGGCCATTTCATCAAATTGTACACTGTTCTAATATTCGTTATTAATGTAATACCCGTCAGGTCATGTCCTATATTTGATCTCCATCTCCAGCCCTACGTCCTCTGTTCTCCAATATTTAATCCCAATTGTTTTGTCACCAACTAGACATGTGCACCATGAAATTTTGGTTTCGTACAAATGATTTCGTACTAAATAAAAATGTAATGCGTCAGCAAACCATTCGTTTTCGAACGCAATTCGTTAAAAAAATATTTTGTTTTCGTCCATTAGGACGAAAACAGCACTGACGTGCAAAAAAAATTAAAAAAAAGCAGCACTGCCAGCTTCCTCCTTGTAATAAATAACCATTCCTACCCCCCCTCACCACACACACACAGTCTAACACACACACACTAACAGATACACACACACACTTACATTAACACACTCACTTTTTTTTTTTTTTATTTAACCCCCCCCAGCCTCCTTACCTTTGGGAATGCTGGGGAAATTCTCTTTCTCCCTGGGGTCTAGTGGGGCTGCTGGCGAGGAAGCACTGATAGGTAAGCTCTCTGCTCAGCTCCCTCGCGCGCCGCAGAGTGTTGCCGGGAGCCGGAACATGACGTCAGGGTTATATTCTGCTTTATAGGATTTTGTTATTCTGTTAAATTATTTTATTGTTTCTTGTATCATGTTGCTACAAACTCCCTGAGGAAGCCCTATTTTGGGTGAAACATGTAGGATTACTCCTAAGCAACCTTTGTATTTTTAAGGTTTTTTTAGCTTCATTTTAAATTTTGGATAAATAAAAGCAGTTTTTTACCTGTATCCTGAGTCCGGCTCTTCATATCTGCAGCAGTTGTCCTAAAGGAAGAGGCGTCATGGCTATAGCCCCCCACACCATCAGGGGAGGCACCCTTCTGCGATTTATTCCACTACATCTTGTGAGTGCATATTATACTTGTGCATTTTATTATTCTCATAATAGTATTACGCTATATTCTGTTTTTTGTTATATTTGTAGATCTACAGCCACTTTCTCCTACACGCTTGTGGTTGTCTTATACCATATTAAAGGAATATTGTCTGGGATATTCCTGGAGAGGGCTACCACTATCTAAGAAGATAAGTATGTTTTTTCCATCACATTATTGTCTTTCTAAAGTGTTGGATATATTTTTTGGGTGAACCTTTATGATCAAGCCAGCTATGATTGCATGCCCTCTTAGAATTCTATTCTTTATGATGTCATACATTCTCCATGCCAATCATATAGTAAAGCGGCTTATTCTTCTCATATTTGTCATTCACTTTGAATTCCTGACAAATCTCACTTCTGTGTGTGTTACATGTTTTCTATTGCAGGTAGTGCAGGACTATGGGGATGATTTGTTACATGTACAATGATTCAAATCATTTGATGATTTAATGGGTTTGTGTAGGACACCCTTTTACTAAAGAAAACCAGAAAGGCAAATAAAACATTGAGGAAATGGGGTTATTAATACAAGGGCATTAGTGGCAAAATACCAATGTTACCTGCCCACCTTCTGGTACTGCAACAGGCAATGTACAAGAGGTGGATCTGTCCGTCAAAGGAGCGGGACCACCCGAAAGAGCCGCCTGCGCCCCCAAGGCAGACCATACACGGAGCACTGCTGAAGCACTCTGACCCCCTAGCCCTAATACATAGCTCCCTCCTGCTTTTTAAAATCTGCCAGCAGATTTCAAAATGTGGGACAGGTCCCAAGGAACTATTTGTGCTGAGACAGTACCCCAAAATGCAGGACTATCCCTGCAAATTTTGGACTGTTGCTACCTATGTCATAGGTATTGGTGCTGCAAAAGTGGAATATTTGGCAAGTGTTACAGAGGGAGGAATGATTTTATGACCTAATTTTGAGTTTCTGACCGATACCGGGCACACTATGGTCCATACAACCATTTTTTTAAAAAATAGCTATATTTCATTATTACAAGAACAATACCGTAATAAGAAATAATTATATCTTGGTTAGTTTCAAGTGTTAAGGATTATACAAAAAAGTTCATATTAATATTCAGGGTAAGCAAACAAAAACACAATTAGTGATTCAAGAATCCAGAAAAATGTTAAACACGAGACCTCTTGCAGACAACATCTTACACATTAAGCAAGCTGAAAAGTAAGCTAGCCAGGTTCAAGAGGTGCTTATAGTACTTCTAATGGTATAATCAATTCATAGACATGATAACTTGACACATTTCACTTAACATTCCATCTGCGGGGGTTGCTTCACCCATCTGCATTTGGTAGTAACGTCAAACTATTTACATGCGGTTGATACCTAACAAAACACAATATGGGTTGAGGACAGAATGCAGTTAGACCATTAATGTTTGAGCGAATATTTGATACAATGGACTGAACGAGCACTATATAAATAAAAGGTAGACCTACCTATGTATGAAAGCAAGGGAAAATTACTCTCCTGTTTGGGGGCTGGCTAATGTACCCTTAAACTTTATCTCTTATAATGTTCATAGCAATTCAAGGACAATGCTTTGGCCTTAAGTCTCTATTCCCTGTCTTTGTTTAGTCCACCTCATGTATAGATGTTTAGAAGTGATCTTTCTTTTGTCTCCGTAATCGCTGTTCACAATATTCTGTTAACAACATAATAATAGAGACAAGGATGCATCTTGCTGTGTGGAATGTTAGCACATTAACTGACATTATGACATGTATTGGTTTTAAGGGTAACAAAAAGTCAGCGTGTGTTTCTGGCAATCTAAATTCCTTCATAAAGTAAGTGATTGCCATTGTTGAAGATTTTTCTTTTTAATTTATTGTAATATACCAGGCTACCTTGAAAATAACTTTTTCATTCTTCTATGCTTGTAATTTAGCAAACACACTTTGTGTTATTCAACACCTAAAACCAAACTCATAGACGCAGGGCACACACCATCAATGTAGTGATTTATTGGCTGTCAATAAATACCATGCAAGCACTTGGTTATGGATTAATGTGTCAGTGTGCTGTTATTATGGACATGGCTGTGTACTCGGCTCTGTGTGTGTTATTATGGACATGGCTGTGTACTTGGCTCTGTGTGTTATTATGGACATGGCTGTGTACTCTGCTCTGTGTGTGTGTGTGTTATTATGGACATGGCTGTGTACTCGGCTCTGTGTGTGTGTTATTATGGACATGGCTGTGTACTCGGCTCTGTGTGTGTGTTATTATGGACATGGCTGTGTACTTGGCTGTGTGTGTGTGTGTGTTATTATGGACATGGCTGTGTACTCGGCTCTGTGTGTGTGTGTGTGTGTTATTATGGACATGGCTGTGTACTTGGCTCTGTGTGTGTGTTATTATGGACATGGCTGTGTACTTGGCTGTGTGTGTGTGTTATTATGGACATGGCTGTGTACTTGGCTGTGTGTGTGTGTTATTACGGACATGGCTGTGTACTTGGCTGTGTGTGTGTGTTATTATGGACATGGCTGTGTACTTGGCTGTGTGTGTGTGTTATTATGGACATGGCTGTGTACTTGGCTGTGTGTGTGTGTTATTACGGACATGGCTGTGTACTTGGCTGTGTGTGTGTGTTATTATGGACATGGCTGTGTACTTGGCTCTGTGTGTGTGTTATTATGGACATGGCTGTGTACTTGGCTCTGTGTGTGTGTTATTATGGACATGGCTGTGTACTTGGCTCTGTGTGTGTGTTATTATGGACATGGCTGTGTACTTGGCTCTGTGTGTGTGTGTGTGTTATTATGGACATGGCTGTGTACTTGGCTGTGTGTGTGTGTTATTATGGACATGGCTGTATACTCGGCTCTGTGTGTGTGTTATTATGGACATGGCTGTGTACTTGGCTCTGTGTGTGTGTTATTATGGACATGGCTGTGTACTTGGCTCTGTGTGTGTGTTATTATGGACATGGCTGTGTACTTGGCTCTGTGTGTGTGTTATTATGGACATGGCTGTGTACTTGGCTGTGTGTGTGTGTTATTACGGACATGGCTGTGTACTTGGCTGTGTGTGTGTGTGATGGTGTCTGGTTTGTGGCTGTGTGTGCTTGGCTGTGTGTGTGTGTCTGGACATGGCTGTGTGCTGGCTGTGTGTGTGTGTTGTCTGGACATGGCTGTGTACTTGGCTGTGTGTGTGTGTTATTACGGACATGGCTGTGTACTTGGCTGTGTGTGTGTGTTATTACGGACATGGCTGTGTACTTGGCTGTGTGTGTGTTATTACGGACATGGCTGTGTACTTGGCTGTGTGTGTGTGTGTTATTATGGACATGGCTGTGTACTTGGCTCTGTGTGTGTGTTATTATGGACATGGCTGTGTACTTGGCTCTGTGTGTGTGTTATTATGGACATGGCTGTGTACTTGGCTCTGTGTGTGTGTTATTATGGACATGGCTGTGTACTTGGCTCTGTGTGTGTGTGTGTGTTATTATGGACATGGCTGTGTACTTGGCTGTGTGTGTGTGTTATTATGGACATGGCTGTATACTCGGCTCTGTGTGTGTGTTATTATGGACATGGCTGTGTACTTGGCTCTGTGTGTGTGTTATTATGGACATGGCTGTGTACTTGGCTCTGTGTGTGTGTTATTATGGACATGGCTGTGTACTCTGCTCTGTGTGTGTGTTATTATGGACATGGCTGTGTACTTGGCTCTGTGTGTGTGTTATTATGGACATGGCTGTGTACTTGGCTCTGTGTGTGTGTTATTATGGACATGGCTGTGTACTTGGCTGTGTGTGTGTGTTATTATGGACATGGCTGTGTACTTGGCTCTGTGTGTGTGTTATTATGGACATGGCTGTGTGCCAGTATTATTGTGTGTGTGTTATTATGGACATGGCTGTGTACTTGTACTGTGTGTGTTGTGTGGTTGCTGTGTGCTAGGCTCTGTGTGTGTGTGTTATTATGGATGGCTGTGTACTTGGCTCTGTGTGTGTGTTATTATGGACATGGCTGTGTACTCGGCTCTGTGTGTGTGTGTGTTATTATGGACATGGCTGTGTACTTGGCTCTGTGTGTGTTATTATGGACATGGCTGTGTACTCGGCTCTGTGTGTTTGTTATTATGGACATGGCTGTGTACTTGGCTCTGTGTGTTATTATGGACATGGCTGTGTACTCTGCTCTGTGTGTGTGTTATTATGGACATGGCTGTGTACTCTGCTCTGTGTGTGTGTTATTATGGACATGGCTGTGTACTCTGCTCTGTGTGTGTGTTATTATGGACATGGCTGTGTACTCGGCTCTGTGTGTGTGTTATTATGGACATGGCTGTGTACTCGGCTCTGTGTGTGTGTTATTATGGACATGGCTGTGTACTTGGCTCTGTGTGTGTGTGTTATTATGGACATGGCTGTGTACCTGGCTCTGTGTGTGTGTTATTATGGACATGGCTGTGTACCTGGCTCTGTGTGTGTGTTATTATGGACATGGCTGTGTACTTGGCTCTGTGTGTGTGTGTGTGTTATTATGGACATGGCTGTGTACTTGGCTGTGTGTGTGTGTTATTATGGACATGGCTGTATACTCGGCTCTGTGTGTGTGTTATTATGGACATGGCTGTGTACTTGGCTCTGTGTGTGTGTTATTATGGACATGGCTGTGTACTCGGCTCTGTGTGTGTGTGTGTTATTATGGACATGGCTGTGTACTTGGCTCTGTGTGTGTTATTATGGACATGGCTGTGTACTCGGCTCTGTGTGTGTGTTATTATGGACATGGCTGTGTACTCGGCTCTGTGTGTTTATTATGGACATGGCTGTGTACTTGGCTCTGTGTGTGTGTGTGTGTTATTATGGACATGGCTGTGTACTTGGCTGTGTGTGTGTGTTATTATGGACATGGCTGTGTACTTGGCTGTGTACTTGGCTGTGTGTGTGTGTGTGTGTGTGTGTGTGTGTTATTATGGACATGGCTGTGTACCTGGCTCTGTGTGTGTGTTATTATGGACATGGCTGTGTACTTGGCTCTGTGTGTGTGTTATTATGGACATGGCTGTGTACTTGGCTCTGTGTGTGTGTGTTTATGGACATGGCTGTGTACTTGGCTCTGTGTGTGTGTGTTATTATGGACATGGCTGTGTACTTGGCTCTGTGTGTGTGTTATTATGGACATGGCTGTGTACTTGGCTCTGTGTGTGTGTTATTATGGACATGGCTGTGTACTTGGCTCTGTGTGTGTGTGTTATTATGGACATGGCTGTGTACTTGGCTCTGTGTGTGTGTTATTATGGACATGGCTGTGTACTTGGCTGTGTGTGTGTGTTATTATGGACATGGCTGTGTACTTGGCTCTGTATGATGACGGTTACGCGCACGGGGTAATCCTGGGGTTCGTGCACGCGCCCGGCCTGGCTGCTGCTGGGGGAGGGGGGGGAGATATCAATGCGCGTTCCAGGCGCTCAGATAGCGGGCACGCGCTCTCTCCATTCCCGGGAGCGCGCACTAACCCTGCTCTGTGGATGGAGGAGGAGGGAAATGAAGACCAAATGGATTCCGGGTGAGTGGAAGATGGAGAGCTGGGCACATGACGGTGAGCGGCCTGTGTACACCTTCCCGGGCGGTGGTTATGGTCCCTCCTGTCATTAACCCTCTCATTGTCCTGCCATATGGAGCAGGCCCGCCTGGAGGGAGACAGTAAAATACCTCAGCAGGCTGGCCTCCACTCCCTGCAAGGGTTAACTGCACAGCCCTGCACTGCAAGGGTTAACTACACTGCAAGGGTTAACTGCACAGCCCTGCACTGCAAGGGTTAACCGCACAGCCCTGCACTGCAAGGGTTAACTGCACAGCCCTGCACTGCAAGGGTTAATCACAGAGCCCTGCACTGCAAGGGTTAATCACAGAGCCCTGCACTGCAAGGGTTAACTGCACAGCCCTGCACTGCAAGGGTTAATCACACAGCCCTGCACTGCAAGGGTTAATCACAGAGCCCTGCACTGCAAGGGTTAACTGCACAGCCCTGCACTGCAAGGGTTAATCACACAGCCCCTGCACTGCAAGGGTTAACTGCACTGCAAGGGTTAATCACACAGCCCTGCACTGCAAGGGTTAACTGCACAGCCCTGCACTGCAAGGGTTAATCACACAGCCCCTGCACTGCAAGGGTTAACTGCACTGCAAGGGTTAATCACAGAGCCCTGCACTGCAAGGGTTAATCACAGAGCCCTGCACTGCAAGGGTTAATCACAGAGCCCTGCACTGCAAGGGTTAACTGCACAGCCCTGCACTGCAAGGGTTAATCACACAGCCCCTGCACTGCAAGGGTTAACTGCACTGCAAGGGTTAATCACACAGCCCTGCACTGCAAGGGTTAACTGCACAGCCCTGCACTGCAAGGGTTAATCACACAGCCCCTGCACTGCAAGGGTTAACTGCACTGCAAGGGTTAATCACAGAGCCCTGCACTGCAAGGGTTAATCACAGAGCCCTGCACTGCAAGGGTTAATCACAGAGCCCTGCACTGCAAGGGTTAACTGCACAGCCCTGCACTGCAAGGGTTAATCACACAGCCCCTGCACTGCAAGGGTTAACTGCACTGCAAGGGTTAATCACACAGCCCTGCACTGCAAGGGTTAATCACACAGCCCTGCACTGCAAGGGTTAATCACACAGCCCTGCACTGCAAGGGTTAACTGCACTGCAAGGGTTAATCACACAGCCCTGCACTGCAAGGGTTAACTGCACAGCCCTGCACTGCAAGGGTTAATCGCACAGCCCTGCACTGCAAGTGTTAACTGTACAGCCCTGCACTGCAAGGGTTAATCACACAGCCCCTGCACTGCAAGGGTTAACTGCACTGCAAGGGTTAATCACACAGCCCTGCACTGCAAGGGTTAACTGCACAGCCCTGCACTGCAAGGGTTAATCGCACAGCCCAGCACTGCAAGGGTTAACTGCACAGCCCTGCACTGCAAGGGTTAACTGCACAGCCCTGCACTGCAAGGGTTAATCGCACAGCCCTGCACTGCAAGGGTTAACTGCACTGCAAGGGTTAATCACACAGCCCTGCACTGCAAGGGTTAACTGCACTGCAAGGGTTAATCACACAGCCCTGCACTGCAAGGGTTAACTGCACTGCAAGGGTTAATCACACAGCCCTGCACTGCAAGGGTTAATCACACAGCCCTGCACTGCAAGGGTTAACTACACAGCCCTGCCCTGCAAGGGTTAACTACACAGCCCTGCAAGGGTTAACCACACAGCCCTGCACTGCAAGGGTTAATTACACTAAATTGGTATACAGGGGACGATTGCAATGTAAGGGTTAATTACATTGTGTGGGAAACGGGGGGCTGATTTACTTTGAAGGTTAATTACATATGCAATAGGGTTTGTAATTACATTGTATTAGAACACAATGGGATATTTGGACTTTAAGGGTAATTAATTTGTTGGGGTGACCGATCGGTCCCAGTTACTAGCATCCGGCACCTTGACATCGTAAGGTTACAGAAATGCAGTAATATTTTATTTATCAACATTATGTATTTGCATTTTTAATTTATACCTTGTTTTACATGGACCCCCCCCCACCCCATGGTTACAAAGTGATGTGTTACTATAATTTTGGTTTTTAGATCACTTTTACATTACAGAGTACATAACATATAACATAACTCACAATTAATGGTAATGGACGTTGATTTACAAAGTGTTCTAAAAATAGAAAACAGATCAATATATACATATTTTTAACCTTCGATTTGACCGCCGTAAGCTTTCCGAAAAAAATTAAAGTAAAACATATATTCTGGTTGACGCTCATTTTGGTTATAATACTTGTCATGGTTTCAGCCCCTTCTTATAGCCCTGCAAAGTAAATAATATTCATAAACAATAAGGACATCACACACTCTGCACATTTCATGTTGCGCAGGGCTTTACGGTATGCGTTTACTTTTGGGAGTCAAAACGGTGTGTCTGGGTGTCACAAGGAACAAGCCGGTCCTGATCGATCCTCTTGGATCCGCCTGTTCAATGCTCCTCGATGAATGAAACTCCACAGGTAAATCCTGGATGGATCCATTTAGTTAGGACAAAATTAAAAGGAATTTGATTTGTCACTCCCAGCTGAAGAGCATTAATGCACACGTCGAATACATAATGGAGTTTAATTAGGGCTATTTATGTGTATTTTTCTTTGTGTTATCATTCAATGTCTATTGAAAGCAGTACAGAATAGAATATAACCGTACACTGAGGTGGCCTGTGGACATAAAGTCCCTACAGGTATGTAAGAAAAATATAAAACCACAATTTATTAAAGTATATTAAAAAGGAACATAAGAGGCACATACACAACATCACATAACCTATAATCCCTTAAAGGAGCTATTAAGCTCTGCAATCCCAATAGGAGAAAGCAGGCGGCTACTTAAATGAAATAAACGGTAACAACACCTGGAAACTTGGAATAGGTCATCTTAGGAGGGGAAACTCTCTAATGGGGTCTATCTAGGGCAGGCTTCCCCAAACTCTGGCCCTCCAGATGTTGCAGAACTACAACTCCCATGATTCTCAGCCTGTTTCATTCATAGAATCATGGGAGTTGTAGTTTAGCAACATCTGGAGGGCCGGAGTTTGGGGAAGCCTGATCGAGGGCATTTATAGCAGACAGCAGGGACGGACTCTCCCTCATTAAATGGTGTTTTTTTTCCACATTAGCCTCCAGCTTTCATTTACTTAGTGAGTATTTCGACAGCTTGGCTAAGTGTGTTCATTTTGACAGCACTATAAGTGATAGCTTTTTTTTCAAGCCTTCCTTTCCTTTATTTCTTATTATAGATAGATAGCAACCTCGAAGTCGATCTATTTCTCGTTAGTTTAGTGAAGGCTTAGCTCTGTTGGCTATTTCCCCTGTGATAGATCTGACTTTACAATCTCTCTAATAAGGAAGTTCCAAAAACCCACTTAAATTATGATGTATTTCCCTATTGAAAGGATGCCTGATGTAGATCTATAATACCGACATCAATTGTATAAACCCTTCCATTGCCACCCATTGTTGGAAGGTATGGCTGAGAGGAATTGTATTAGGCTTCCTGTGATCAATTGGTGGCCTGGAGTATGAGGCCTCTGATAAAGTACAGACATTCTGAGCTGGCTCAAGTGGCAGTATGCAATTATAATACATGGTGTAACTACGCTTAAAGAAACACGGTGTATGCATTTTTTTCCCATTGGGGTTATAGCTAAAAACAGCTTGCAATAGCTGCAGATCTTTTGTCTGCAGCCTTTGCAAGCCCTCCACTTCTAACCCCGCCCAGACTTTCTGTTTCTGTCCAATCACAGACTTCCCAAGGCAGGTGCTCTGGGCAATTGCTGCCTCTTGAGCTTAGTTCCACTGAGCTAACCAAACCAGGAAGTATCAGGACCAATTGTCTGACTAACAGCCGGGGGGAGTAACAAGGGTAATTTATATTGAAATCGTCACTTTCTGGAAAATGAAGTGTGTGAAGTGTCCTTTTAAAGGACCACTATAGTGCCAGGAAAACATACTCGTTTTCCTGGCACTATAGTGCCCTGAGGGTGCCCTCACCCTCAGGGACCCCCTCCCGCCCGGCTCTGGAAAGGGGAAAGGGGTTTAAACTTACCTTTTTCCAGCGCTGGGCGGGGAGCTCTCCTCCTCCGATCCTCCTCCTGGGCTGAATGCGCACGCGCGGCAAGAGCTGCACGCGCATTCAGCCCGTCGCATAGGAAAGCATTTACAATGCTTTCCTATGGACGCTTGCGTGCTCTCACTGTGAAAATCACAGCGAGAAGTACGCAAGCGCCTCTAGTGGCTGTCAATGAGACAGCCACTAGAGGATTTGGAGGCTGGCTTAACCCATTGATAAACATAGCAGTTTCTCTTTATAAAAAAAAATGGGTTAACCCTAGAAGGACCTGGCACCCAGACCACTTCATTAAGCTGAAGTGGTCTGGGTGCCTAGAGTAGTCCTTTAATGTAGGTGAGCAATATGTTAATATACAAACCGCTTTACATTCTGAGGTCTTTTTTGGAAGCTGTATTCCCAAATCCTGCTACAGCTTCCTAAAAAGATACTCATACGCAGATTGTTTGACCATTTAAAAAAAATTAATTTTGTCCTACTTAGTGTATGCAACAAAAATGTTTTATTTCAGCTACAGTTATTCCTACCTGCTTCAATGCATACAACTGTTAGCGCAAATAAACAAAAAAAATAAGAGCAGTAGCCATCTTTCAAACTCCCGCTCTCGTTAATAGAATACCGCAAGTCTATGTTCCAGGAAACTTCCCCGAACACTGATTAGCTTATTCGCTAATAGAATACCGCAAGTCTATGTTCCAGGAAACTTCCCCGAACATAGATTAGCGAACGACTAGGGCTTATTTTCCGGGAATGTCTTATTTTCGGGGAAACACTGTATTATTAGAGACAAAACCATTAGGGGGGAATTATTATTTTTTTATTAAATAAGAACATATTTATAGATATTTTATAGCAAAGCCCTATTAAAACCAAAAAAATGAGTGTGGGTGTATCAGCAATGGTATGGTACAAATGAACCAAAAGTAGTAAAAGTGTAAGTTTACATACTTGTTTTGTTAACAAGCCAAATTAGGCTTTGTCCTTGATGGGTTAACACTCTCACTTGGAAAAGTGCAAACAAGTCTGACTCACAGGGCAGTCACCTGAATATCTGGTGTCCTGTGACTGTGTTTGAGGGTTGCTACGTGTTTAGTTTACAATTACTAAGGGAACTTTCAGAGAACGAATACAAAACTTTTCAAAACCTGTAACAAAAAACTGCTCAGGCAGAAGAGAAGGGCGAATTTAAAAGCCAAGATACATTTAATAAAAACATTGGAGTGAAATAGCTGTTTTTATTTTTTTGCTCCAACACAGAATGATTGATTTAAGGTATGTTTTTTTTTTTTTTTAAAGTTCTATTTTTTTGAGCTCTTTAAAAGTAAGACTAACTTGTTCGCTAAGAGATGTGTTTAGAACAATATTGTTTTATGTAGAAAGTGACTTGAAGTGGGTTGAAATGTTAATGTGTAACCTTTCCTTGAGAGTCTAGATTCAATTCTATATAGGATGAAATCATTCTAATAGACAAAATGTAAATGTCACAGAAACTTTACGCAACTTCTCCTGGATTCCTCCCACCCCTCTTTGCTAGTAAGAAAATTTTATTTAAATAATGAAATAATGATTAATGATCTTGTTTCCAGCAGCGAGACTCCTCAGTTGCAGCCACCAGCTCCACCTTCAAAGATGTCCGCATGCCTGCTCATGTCCTCCAAGATCCCGTCCAACCCAATGCTTCTCAGAGAGAAGCATTGGATTGGAGATACACACGCGCTGCCAAGCACCATGTTCTTCCAATCAAATATTACTATAAGCCGCATTTGGTTCCAGCAGGAAGCTAATCTAGTGACTCTCAGGAAGATAGCCACTGGAGGTGTATTTTACTCTGAAATATACCTATTACTGTTTCTACAAAACGGCAGTGTTTAAACTTGAATGATTAAAATGACAGGACAACTGCACCCAGATCACTTCATCTCAATGAAGTGCTTATAGTGCATAGACCCTGTCCTTGTCTGACAATGTAAAACATTACTGTTTGTGAGATATTGCAAAGTTTACATTTTGGCTAAACCAAAATACTGACTCGAGACACTTCTTATTTGAAGACCTTTGATTTGCGAAGGACTTTGTGTTTGGCGTCATCACGCACCGCATGATGACGCTGAACACCGTTAATAGCAATCATTGAATTCACTGGTTCTCAAAGAGAAGCATTAGATTGGTAGGATGCAGTGACAGTAACCCTAGGTCTCAACGCTTTTCTATGAGAAACATTAACTGTTGTTTTCAGAAGAGGTGGGTTGGCTGCACAGAGGAGATTGACCTTGCGCTAAATTACAGGTGACTTTAAAGAGGTGTTTGGTTTTTAAAAAGGGGGGCCTAAGTCTAAAAACAAAAAAAAACCCAACCTGAAGAATTAAATTAAAAGACCACTATAGTCACCCAGACCACTTCAGCTCAATGAAGTGGTCTGGGTGCCAGGTCCCTCAGGTTTTAACCCTTCAGATGTAAACATAGCAGTTTCAGAGAAACTGCTGTTTACATTGCAGGGTTAATCCAGCCTCTAGTGGCTGTCTCCCTGACAGCCGCTAGAGGCGCTTCTGCGACTCTGAATGCGAAAATTGCATTCAGCGTGCAGAACGTCCATAGGAAAGCATTGAGAAATGCTTTGCTATGGGCATTTTTAATGTGCGCGCTGCTCTGGCTCCACTCAGCGGCTCTGGCTCCACTTGTGCATTCGGCTCCACTCAGGAGCTGACGTTGGAGTGGGAGGAGAGGTCACCAGCGCTGAGGGAGCCAGGCGCTGGATTAAAGTAAGTAGCTGAAGCGGTTTTAACCCATTCAGCCCAGTGTTTTCCTGACACTATAGTGATCATTTAAATATCTACATTTTTAAGTTTTCTATTTAAGCTTAGAGCCATTAAATTTTAAGATCGGCTCCCCCAATAATTCATCAAATAAAATGTGCTAATAATTTCTTCTGTGTAATTACTCGCTTATATTACCGGTAATCTGATTTTTGTATTTATTTATTTTAGGAAATCCCAAACTTGTGATGCCAATCAAAGCAGAAAATCCATTCTTTTTGCTGGTAATTCTGATCATTATATTTCTGACTGTTCCTCTGTTTATGTTTTTCTGTGTTTTTTCCCAGTAGAATTGATCCTTTCCTAGCTAGGGATTTCCTGGTACATTCTATTTGTTTTGCCTCTCATTCTACCGCATATGTTAAAGGGATTAAATGTACCTGCTAGTATACTCTAAATGTGTTGCTTTCTATCTCTCGTTCTCTTGAATATGTTTAAAGGGTTGTTTGTACGTGAAAGTATATTTATGTCTTTCATTCAGCTAAGTTATGTTAAAGGGACACTATAGTCACCAGAACAACTACAGGTGAATGTATAGTATACAGCTTATGTAGTTGTACTGGTCTCCTTAGCCTGTCTCTGTAGGGGTTTTAATGTAAGGATTGATTGGTTGCCTGGTAACCCTTCTGGGTGCAGTCACTCAGACAGCCACTAGGAGTTCTTCCTGTTTCAGTGTTACACTGTATGCAGAACTGGAGTTAAGCTGAACGTTGCCTATAGACCCTATTGGGAGATGCTGATTGGAGCAGGACTGCTTCAATGCTTTCCTATGGGGATTTCATATAGCATGAGGACGTCCAGTGTCATTTAGGCGACTGATTGACAGCCACTAGAGGCAGTCTTAGTCCTGCAATGTAATTATTGCAGTTTCTCAAAAACCGCAATGATTTACATTGCAGGAGTAAGTGGCACAGTAATATCGCACCTGGACCACTTCAATGAGCTGAGGTGATCTGGGTGCCTATAGTGTCCCTTTAAAGCAGATCTGTAACAAGAAATAAACTTCATCCAGTATGCTTTTTTTTTATTTTTATTTTTTTTTGAACGCTTTAATTTTCATGAAACGCATAAGGAAAGGTTGGAACTACTTTTCCTCATGTAAAGTAGTCAAGGTGACAATATACGGAGCTTAAACCAAAGTTCTGTTCCAGTTACCAATCGGATTCACCCATAATCTATCACGAGGAAGAAAAGGGACACATCAGCTTTAAGGAATATCATGTCGTCATTATAAGGCCCATGTTGCTGTAAATCATTTATTATATAAATAGCTTATTTAGAATTCTATGATGCATTTATATGTATGTTACTTAATATTCGAATCGCTTTATAATTTACGTGTGCATTTATATATACAGGTTCAATTCCACTGTGTGCGAAATGATTCACTACCAGGACTTCTGATTAAGAAGAATGGGTCCAGATGTTCCTTTGCTAAATGATTATAAGCAGGAGTTCTTTTGGAAGCGCTTTCCACAGACTTTTCTAGGGGGTCCTCGGTTTAAATTGGGGTACAGTGCCCCTCCTTATATTTACATCAATCAGATCCTTCTGTTTCTGACACCATGGGTACTGGGAGGTGTAGGTACTGTGCTGTACGAAGTCGGAATTCTAGAAGACTATTACACAGCGGTACTCTCAGGAGCATTGATGCTCATCGCAGCATTTGTTATCCAGCTATTAAACCAACATGCCAGACGCAAGACATCAACTGTAGAAAGACTGCAAAACCAAAGTGCCCTAACCGATGAAGACGAGTACGATTTCTCTAGCTGCCTTGGCATAGAAACTGTGAAATTTATAATTCCGGGCAAGAAATTCATAGTAAATCTTGTATTTCATTCCATTTTTGCTGGGGTGTTATGCGGACTGGGGACCTGGTATCTGTTACCGACGAGAATACAGTTGTTGTACAGCAATACTGGAGGAACGGTGATGATATTTATATTTGGGTGGGTTACATTATGTATCGGGGAATATTCGTTAATTGTCAACTCTGCAGCAGAGACTGCTACATTTCAGGCCCAGGATACTTACGAAATTACTGCACTCCTGAGACCTGTCTATATAATTGCCTTTATTGCTGTCGACATTGCTTACAGGTAAATTTCTTAAAATTTTTTTTATACCAATTGTATTGTGACGTTACCGTATTTTATGTTTGAATATATCATCGGGCTGGTTACTGTAGAGTTACAGTTGTAGGGTGTAGTTAAGAAATGTTAGATTTCCAAATATGTTATCCATCGATTCTATATCTGTGAAGAACTTAAGTGACAGTGTCACGTTAACTTTACCCCTAAATCTCACTTTAGAATGCAGTCTCAGTCAGCGATTTGGGGTGTAGTAGTTGTAGCCAGGAAATATTGTGCTCCACTGTTTTGTACATGTGCTCATTGCAAATTGTTGTTATTCTTTTTATTTTATTTTAGAGTAATTAAAAGGACACTTAGCACCAGCAACAGTACTACTACAGCTAAAGGGACACTCTACTGCCCAAATACAAAAGCATTTCTCTTGTCTGCAGCATTTGCAAACCCTTCCCTGTCTAACTCTGCCCAGACTTTCTGTGCCTGTCCAATCACAGACTTCCCAATGCAGCTCAATGAAAAGTCTTTGTAAGGCAGGTGCTCTGGGTAATTTCTGCCTCTTTGAGTGTAGTTGCACTGAGTCAAACAAACAAGGAAGTAACAAGACCGGTTGTCTGTTTGACAGTAAGGGGGTGTAACCAGGTCAATTTATAAAAATGTCAATTTCTATTGAAATCTGCACTATTTACAAAATGTAAAAATAGGACACACTCTTCACACAGCAAGCTAACACGCTTTAGAGAACTGGGCTCTCCTTTAATGTATTGGGGGGGAAGGTTGAGTAAAGATTCTGTCCCTGCAGTGTTTACCTTTATCCCTAAGAACAGTGTGACATCTGCTTTTAATATATGTATTTCTAAAGCATTTCTTTCAATAGGTGGCCAGTCATAGGCTGAAAGTGGCAGCTGGCTCTCATTCTATCACCAGCGCCCAGGG
Source organism: Pelobates cultripes (assembly GCA_933207985.1). Lineage (NCBI taxonomy): Eukaryota > Metazoa > Chordata > Amphibia > Anura > Pelobatidae > Pelobates > Pelobates cultripes. The sequence continues at coordinate 86,909,580 of OW240924.1, read as the reverse complement.
AAATACTTCTTTGTGGAAGCTGTGGCAGCAGAGAGTGGAGATATTGGAATTAGTATTTGAGGTTAAACTGTTCCAAAACATAAGAAAATATTGCCCCTAGTGCATCTAGACACCATAACGACGTCTCTGAGATGAAGTTGTTATAGTTCTCAGAGTGGTCCTTTAAGTTATTACATTTATAGTATTTTTTTTTTTTAAAGTTACCTGCGCTCTATCCCAGATCCCTATGTGTATTTAACTGGTGTTTTTTTAGTATCACTTCAATGGTCATTAAAGTGTAAGCTCTCCTGCCCCATCAAGTCAGAACTCTTAGGTGAGTCCTCCACTAACAATTCACCTTGCTTCTTTGAGCCAGGAACGGATGGTCGGATACAGGGACAGTAAGGGAAGTAGAGATTAGAATTGTTAAATTCGATGTTACCTCTATACTGTGCTCCCTTACAATACTTATTACTATATTTTTCAGCCCTCCTTTCATAATTTTCCCCAAAACTTTTTTCTCAGGTTTCTTGTGACCGTGCCATCCTTAGTGTGGGCCAACCAAGTCTTGCATGTTGTGTTTTTGTTTTTACCATTTCTTTGGGCACTGGGAATCCTGCCTCCCCTGGACGCACTAGTACTTTGGGGTTTGGAACAAACGCTGGAGTTTGTCCTCGGAGGCTCGCCCATGTCAAGTAACTTAAGGTAAAAGACATATGTTTTTATCTTTTTATTGTGCAAAGAATGCTGCTATATTATTTGGGGGAAAAAAATATTGTTTTCCTCTTTTTCAGATTGCTGATAATATTTCTTGTATCGGCTGGGGTCACTGTATCGGCCTACTTTATTCCGTCATCTCTTGGCCTGGTTTTATTCATTACTGGATTTGGATTTTTGCTCAGTCTTAACCTAGCAGAATTTGGTATAATTGTCCAGAATTATTTTTCCAGACGTTTCTCCCTTTCGAAATTAAGCAGTTCATTCAATTCATTTCATCCACAAATGATTTGGAAAGAGAGTCTGTTTTACTTCATTGTTCTCATCATTTCCCTCCTGGAAGCAAGCTTGTTACATTGTTTCTGCTCTTCTGTGTATTCCCTGCAAAGTCCACAGGCTATAGTTGGCTATTGCTTAATAGTCATTTTAGTTTTTTTATGGCTTCTTCAAGAAATTCAAGGTGCTTATCTTTTGGGGATAATACGGAATCCCTTCTTCCAGAATGATATTCGGATCTTAAATGTCTTCATGAAAAAACAAAGCAGGTTACAGAAAGTGGCTATCGTCCGGAGAATATTGCTCACATTAGGTAAGATGCCACAGGGAATGTTATCTGTGTAACATTGCATGCATCGATTAATCCCTAGTATAGTTCGGAAAATAAAGACTTGCTTCTATGGGTCTGTCGTAATGACATGATCCAAAATGAATTGTAATATATTGTTTTACTCCCAATCAGACCAATTACTCTGTGTTTGGGAGAGCTGAGCACATCCTATAAGTCCCTGCCCACCAGAGATTTATGGAATATGCAGATCAGGACTGGCTGCAGTTATTTTTGCTAAGGTGCAGCCCAAACTGATAGTAATTCGTGGAGAAGATGGGAATTGGACCTGCTTTTGCCCACCAGCAGGCATTCTCGTAGATCTACACGTATGACCGGGACAAGGGTAGTACCTCTTTGTTGTGTTTGAGTGAGAGGCTGACTTATAACCGTAGCAATGTTTGCAAATCACTGTGTCTATAAGACAAGGTGCATAGAGGCGGCATAACAGTGCTTGCCATTAGACTTGTGCATTCGGTTTCTCTCAAACTGTGATTCATCTGATCAGCAGTTCAATCGAGATGCCAAACTCTGCAATACTCTATGGATGAATCACTAAATAAACTAAATGGGCAATGCTGGAATGGTTTCATTTGATTTGTTAATCAGAATTCCGTCCGTGGTGTCAAAAAAAGGTTATTGATGGCTGCAGGATGGCCGCAAACTCTTCATTGTAACCACAGATGCGATTAAAAGAGGGGAAGACAAAAATGAGCAGTAAATTAAAAAATAACCTGCATTTATACATTATATTTTTAGTATATACATATAGATTTATTTTACTGCTCCACCTCCTTCTCCCTCCATTCGTTACTTTTTCTATCTTGATCTGTGAACCAAAATGTTTTTAATAAATGTTCTTATCAGTGTACTGCAAAGTATATTTATATTTCACAGCGCACTGATTGGATAATATTTGCACCCTTTTGGTTTGTCTGAATCCTTTTTCTCGAATTGTTTGCAAGGACCCAATCCATCCGTAGCTTGAAAAGCCGTGTATCCTCAATCAACTAAAACGATTTTATTTTCTGGGCAAAAGAAATTTTGTTCCTTTATGTCATAGAGAGTAAATTGATATCAACTGTCATTAAAAAACGGCATATATAGAAGGCTCACAATTTATTTATTAAGCCACCATCAGGTCAGTTTTCCTAGTGTCACATGTCATGCTGCATTCAACCCCAAATCCTAAACCTCCCTAGAGTAACCTCCATTTTAATTTTTCTCCATTTTTTTATGGAGTCCAGAAAGCCGTCCTTTCTCTGGAAGAAATTGTTAAGAGAACTGAGAAATGTAATTAGATCTACCCTTTAAAACCAGTCAATGGACTGTTTTTAGTTAAAGGGACACTATAGTCACCTGAACAACTTAAGCTTAATGAAGCAGTTTTGGTGTATAGAACATGCCCCTGCAGCCTCGCTGCTCAATCCTCTGCCATTTAGGAGTTAAATCCCTTTGTTTATGAACCCTAGTCACACCTCCCTGCATGTGACTTGCACAGCCTTCCATAAACACTTCCTGTAAAGAGAGCCCTATTTAGGCTTTCTTTATTGCAAGTTCTGTTTAATTAAGATTTTCTTATCCCCTGCTATATTAATAGCTTGCTAGACCCTGCAAGAGCCTCCTGTATGTGAATAAAGTTCAATTTAGAGATTGAGATACAATTATTTAAGGTAAATTACATCTGTTTGACAGTGAAACAATTTTTTTTTTTTTTCATGCAGGCTCTGTCAATCATAGCCAGGGGTGGTGTGGCTAGGGCTGCATAAACAGAAACAAAGTGATTTAACTCCTAAATGGCAGTGAATTGAGCAGTGAAATTGCAGGGGAATGATCTATACACTAAAACTGCTTTAGTTAGCTAAAGTAATTTAGGTGACTAGAGTGTTCCTTTAATCTTGTTACTTTGCATTTGTGTATCAGTGAGCCCAAATGTATTTAAAATGTTGCTCTGGGTCACAGAAAGTGAATTTTGTACTTGCATTTTATTTTCAGTATCCCCTTTCACTATGCTAGCGTACCTCTCACTGGACACTTCTCTAAATACGGTCAATTCAGTATCTGTTTGCATCGGCTTCACAAGAGCTTATCGAATGGTAAAGTATTATTGTCATATATTCATCATTTAAATCTATTATTTATCTGTGTTTGAGTGTACAAATGTGGCCACTTGTGATTAACAGAGTTATTGTTTATCCTGGGTAAAACAAGTATCCCATCCTCCTCAGTGTATCACAAAGGCATTTAAAAGGGACGCTGTAACCATTTCATCTCATTGAATTTGGTACGGTGCCTGGAGTCCCCTGGTGATGTCCCTTCATTCAGTGTTAAAACATTTTCAAGTAGTTTAATACTAAATAAGGCTCCCATGCCGTCCACAGCTCGGCTCCCACTGGAGTTATATCTAAGGCAGAGATTACACACTTTCTCTAATGGGAACTGTGATAAACTGAAATTAATCAGCTGACACTGAAAGCCAATAATGGTTGCCCATTGCTGCTCAGACTAATGTTTTCTCATTAGCCCAAGAAGCACAGAAGGGATTGGCTGCTGGCTTCTTTTGTTTAGGATCAAAACATTAAAATGGTTCAATGCTGAATGAAAGGACAGCCACTGGGGACTCCAGACACTATAACCACTTCAGTGAGATTAAGCAGTTACAATGCCTACAGTGTCCCTTTAAAAAGATACACTCCCCAATACTGTTACCAGTATGGCTCATTGTAGTGGCCATGGTACAGTGAATCAGTTAGTAGAATCCCATTATCCAATTCCCAGTTATTTCTTTAGCTGTCAGTAAATCACTGCTATCCACAACATATCCCAATCCTTGGATATCATTTAGAAGTATAGCTTTCATGTTAATCTGTTCAAGTCAAACTTGTGAGCTTGCAGGAGCTGTGCCGAGTGTGCGCTCACACTGTACCGTTCCCAACCCAGCTCTTTATTTTCGAGCGCTGTTAGAAACTAGCACAGCAGTTATCAAACAGTATATTTGCAAACACTTCCTGCAGAAGCTTTACATTTAAACCAATTGAAGTTAAAGGAACACTCCAAGCACCATAGCAACTGCATCAAAAGAGTTGTTATGGTGCCAGAAGGTCCCTGGTGCTGGCTCACTTTAAGCGGTTGCACCATTCTGGAACGGTTTAACCCGAAAGTCTGTGTTCCAGCACTGAATCTCTCTGCCCTTCTATTTTCTAAAATTCTCTGAGACGCTCAGCTGATTCTCTTGTCCAATCAGTGAATATCATTCAGAAAACTAGCCTAAAAAGAAACATACTATTTTTTTCAAGCCAGTTTCATGAATGGGGATTCACAGAGAGCAACAGCTGACCGCTTTCAGCCAATCAGTGAGCAAGAACTTTCCGCTTTAGAGAATTTTAGAAAACAGAAGGACAGATGGGCATGATGGGTGAAATATTGAATCCCTTAAGGTCCTTAACCTCCTGGCACCTCCCCTGAACTCACCCCCATTCCTTCACAGGGTCCAAGTTCTCCCCTCAGCCCAATCCTCCTTCATTGATTTTACTCCCCCTTACCATAAGGGGAGAGAGATGGGAGTTACACGGAGGGGGTGGCCATGCTGCTATTGTCAGGTTGGCACCAGCATGCTGTATGTGCTGGAGTCCGATGCCAACTTTGCAAATAATTAACATTAGCTCGCCCGGAACTTCTAGGCTGACTAGTGATGCTGCCTAAGGTGGAGTTACACTTCCAGAAGCTAAGGGATTAATCTCGGTATGTGCAGCATTTTCACAGCAAGGCAATTCACATAAATACTCCAGGCACCATGACCACTTCAGATCACTGAGGTGGTTGTGGTGTTTGGAGTAACACTTATATATAATTTGTATAGGAGGAACAGGGCTTTCATTTCGAATAAAAAAAATGTAAAATAGTGTGAGTTCTGTGTGGTATTTTAACTGTGAATGTCATAATACTGTTTGCTTTTAGTGCAATGAAATACACATATTTGAGTTCAGCAATGTCTCACAACAGTACCCCACACATACAGGTTTTATGAGGTTTTGGAAAGTTACAGGGTCAAATAGGGCTTTACCCATTACAGTTTTTACACACCGAAATTTTCCAGTTTGGTTATGTTGCCTTTGAGACATTATGGCATACCATATGGCATACCATTTGAAAAAGTAGACAACCCAGGGTATTTAAAGTGTCCAATCGTTTTAGTAGCCACTTAGTCACAAACCCTGGCCAAAGTTAGCATTCGTATTTGGTTTTTGCATATTTCACACAGTCTGCCATTTCACCAATGATATCGTCATTATAGATTTTACTGCTCTAAAACACTCATATTTGTGCTCAGCAATGTCTCACAATGTACCCGTGTCCAGGTTTTATTGCATTTTGGAAAGTTGCAGAGTCAAATATAAGACTTGAAATTAAATTCTCTAGACTTTCTGCCTGGGTTGTCAGTCAGGTTTCTAAATATATAATAATAAAATCACATAATTATGTAAAAATATATAAACATACACACAGAATGAAATAATATATGTATTCTTTCTAAGTGTATATTTAAATATGATTTATACATCATTAAATTATTTTACAAATTATATTTTGGGTGATCTGCAGTCCCCCTGCAGTCAGTCTTGCAATGCAGCCAATCTAAGTCATGTGAATGCAGTGACTCAGATCGGCAGGATTGGTTGCAGGGGGACTGCCTTGGTTGCCAAGCAGTTTCCCCAATCGGATATGGTGAGGAGGGCGAGCATGCTGTCTGCAGGGAGAACCCGATTGTTAGGGCGTGCTATGCCACCCTTACAGCATTTAAGCCCCTGTTTTTGTAAGGTGGCATCGCATGCCCTCATTTTGTGAAAGGGTAACTGTAAACTCTCTTATATTTTATCTAACAATATTTATGTAGTGGAATAATAAATGGTAAATGTTTTTTGTAATAATGGAAAATTTAAATCTAGTGCCCATAAACTGCACATAAAATTATGGGGTATATGAGTAGCAAATATTACTTGTGTTCTGACTGGGTAACCTATGTTTAAAGTAAATGTTTCACTTTATTTTTTTGCAGTCTCTTATAAATGTTGGGTTGCAGAGTTTATGCAATGTTCCTAGTAGTGAAAGGGTTGATAAAAGGTATAAAATCATGAATAACAAGCTGCTTTACTCTTTAATGTTTGTTTAGAATACACAAACTTAACGCAATGGCCAAAGGGACACACATCACTTCGAGACAACTGTCTCATTCAAAAGCTTTAGCAGTCAAAAGATATCAAGTAATAGTGACTACAGTGTCTTTAAGGCAGAGATATCGCCATCAAGCTTTGTCCCTTAACGCAGCCATCACCAGAAATGGCTAGGGGAATAAGACATTATCTCGCTATCACCAGATAATATGTATGGAGCCTCCTGTGGTCTCGCTATATCCACCATAGACATCAGTGTTGTACTCTCACTCGTATATAGAAAAATACAAACCAAAGGAGACAGTGGTCACAAATTTGTAGGAATAATAACGCAACTTAATTACACTTTCCCAGAATTGTTTGTTTATTGTCTATAGTAAAATATGCAAAATACATTTGGGAACTAAAAAATATTGGTAATTAAATGTTTGTCTTTTTATTTTATTTTTCTTATCAAACAGATATTCAGTATTTAAAGATGTCGATTACAATTACCAAATGTTCAAATGTTTTTGTTTTTTCTTTAGATCTGGCAGAATACAGAGAACGCCATGTTGGAAATGGTGATTGTATCTGTAATCCAGCTAATTGTTTTCGACACAAACGTTTGGTGGAACGCAAGCCTAAACACAGGAATTCAGCTTCTGCTGGTAATCTTTTCCATTTCCTTCTGACACTGGCCGAGTTATTTGTGTCCCCTAAAGTGAAATAATGTTTAGGACTTATTTAGTAGTCATCGAAAATGATTGGCATTTTATGTTATATAGTAAAAAGAATCTGTGTGGTGTACCAGCCAGCTGACCGCTCTCCGCTAATGAATGAGTGTATGTGTATAGGAATATGTACATAATTGACTTTACCCAGTTCAAAGTTGTTGGTTCCAGTTGGCTAATGACGTCTCAATGACTCTGCCAGACGTGGAGTTATACCTCCGACAGCAAAGGGGTTAAACTCTGTATGTGCAGCTTTTCATAGCTTTCCTGCTACAAACCTCAGTAACCCACCTTGCTACTGTGTCATCCAAAAAAAATGTTAATTTCTTTTAGCAGCCGTACATGAAATACATCCTGCCTTTACCTCTTGTGTCACTTAACGCCACTTCCTCTAAAACAGGGGTGCCAAATAGGTAGATCCCCAGATGTTAGAACTATAGAACTACTACTACCATGATGCTTTTCATGCCTTTAGAAGCTGTAGTTTTAAAACATCTGGGGATCTACCTTGTGGGCACCCCTGCTCTAGAATGTAAGCTGGATTGAGAAGGCACCCTCTGTTCCTGCGCGTACAACTCGTCTTGTTACAAATACTTGTCTGTTAGTCCACGTATTGCACAACGCTGCGGAAATTGTCAGTGCTTTATAAATAATAGCAAATAATAATAGCAAAGTGCTGCTCCTACAGACTCCAGTCACCATGACCACTACAAATCACAGAAGTGGTCATAGTGAGTGGAGTAACCCTTTTAGGTAGTAATAAAATTCAATGTATAATCCAGTTTTACATTTGCCAGGCTTAGTTTGATATCTGTATTACAGACCTCGATGAATCCAACTCAGTCGCACGTTGCTTAGCATATATAGCACTGTGGGACCGATGTGCATAATAGGCCATCATTTCACCATGACAGGAGTACTGTAAATCCTAATGTAATACCACGGAGTGTTATATAATTTCATTTATGGGCACCTTTATATATACGGCATCTTTAACAACACTTACTACAACATGAGGTGCACACATTCTGTTTGTCTAAGCCATGGAGCTGATCAGTTTCTGTTTTAAAAAGTAGTAATTAAAGGCATGGCAAGCATGTGTTAGTCTATATACCAGTGACAATATTCTAGCATGTTAAATTACATAAACATGCCAACTTCATACTTTAATGTTATTTGCATTGTAGTATTGTATTGTTAGATTCCTAAACGTTTCCGCGTGGTGTGGGACTCTCAGTTTTTTTCTGTATTGTGATTCTGGGTCAATATATTTTTGACTCATGTAAAAAAAAATGTCATATTCAGTTTCCAATTTCTAGGGAGTTTAGGAATACCGGTGCTCATGACAAATGACAAATAGCTAAAAAAAATGACAGTGGATTTAGTTTGTTAAAATGTAACCTTTGATTTTCAACATCATATATTTTTTGCAGGTTGCTTTGATCCGAGACAGACTATGCAAGCTAGTATCCAAACTTCAGTTTGCTGTCACTGTCCTCCTGACGTCGTGGACCGAGAAGAAACAACGACGGAAATCAACAACCAGTTTAATTACACTAAACATTGTCTTCTTCCCTTTGGTGCTGATGTTTGTCGTCCTCTCGGCAGTGCTGTCCTCGCCCTTACTTGCACTTTTTACACTGCCGGTGTTTCTGGTAGCGTTTCCAAGACCTATTCGAAGTTGGCCGGGAGCTGTGGGTGCTACAGCCTGTGTCTGCCCAGACACTATTTATTATCAACAAATGGTCCCAGGATTTGCTGCTGCACTACAATCCGCCTTCGCTTCCGGTAGTTTAGGTAGGTGAATTTAATTTTTTTTAAAATGTACTTGAGATTTGTGTGTTATACTTTTGTGTTTCTTCAGCATTTAAAAATTACCATATAGGAGGATTAAAAGAGAAATACTGTAATAATCAACAAGTCCATATTAAGCAATGCAGATTGCTGCTTTATCTGACATACAAGTGATAATCGAAAAATTAGAATATCGTGCAAAAGTTAATTTATTTCAGTAATGCAACGTAAAATGGGAAACTAATATATGAGATAGAGGCGTTACATGCAAAGCAAGATAGTTTAAGCCGTGATTTGTCATAAGTGCGATGATTATGGCTTACAGCTCATGAAAACCCCAACTCAACAATCTCAGTAAATTAGAATATTACATGCAATCAATAAAACAAGGAGTGTACATAGAACAATATTGGACCTCTGAAAATTCTATGCATACATATGGACTCAGTACTTGTTTGCTGGCCAATCAAGCACAGTAATCCCGCGGCCATTAAACCAGGCTTTGTTGCTTTTGGCAGTGTGGGCAGGTGCCCAGTCCTGCTGGAAAATGAAGTCAGCATTCCCATAAAGCTAGTCTGCGGAAAGAAGCATGAAGTGCTCCAAAATCTCCTGGTAGATGGCTGCGTTGACCCTGCACTTAATGAAGCACAGTGGACCAACACCAGCAGATGACATGGCTCCGCAAATCAACACACACCGTGGAAACTTCACACTGGACTTCAAGCATCTTGCAGTGTGTGCCTCTCCATTCTTCCTCCAGACTCTAGGTCCTTGGTTTCCAAATGAGATGCAAAAGTTGCTCTCATCAGAAAAGAGGACTTTGGACCACTGAGCAACAGACCAGGTCTGTTTTTCTTTAGCCCAGGTAAGACGCTTCTGACGTTGTTTGTTGTTCAGAAACGGCTTGACAAGAGAAATACGACATCTGAAGCCCATGTCCAGGATCCGTCTGTGTGTGGTGGCTCTTGATGCACTGACTCCAGCCTCAGTCCACTCTTGGTGAAAGTCCCCAACACTTTTGAATGGCCTTTTCCTGACCATCCTCTCCAGGCTGCGGTCTTCCCTGCTGCTTGTGCACCTTTTTCTTCCACACTTTTCCCTTCCACATAACTTTTTCTATTAATGTGCTTTGATACAGCACTTTGGGAACATCCAACTTCCTTCGCAATTACCTTTTGAGGCTTTCCCTCCTTATGGAGGGTGTCAATGATGGTTTTCTGCACAACTGTCAGGTCAGCAGTCTTCCCCACGATTGTGATTCCTACTGAACCAGACTGAGAGACCATTTAAAGGCTCAGAAACCCTTTGCAGGTGTTATGGCTTACTTAGCTGATTAGAGTGGGACACTGTGAGCCTGGAATATTGCATCTTTTCACAATATTCTAATTTACTTAGATTGTTGAGTTGGAGTTTTCATAAGCTGTAAGCCCTAATCATCGCACTTATGACAAATCACGGCTTGAACGATCTTGCTTTGCATGTAACGCGTCTATCTCATATATTAGTTTCCCCTTTTACGTTGCATTACGGAAATAAATGAACTTTTGCACGATATTCTAATTTTTCGAGTATCACCTGTAGATCCCCATCAACCGTTTAGTCAATACCTTGACGGTAGCCCTTGATGTAACACTTTGTGACACTTTTATGTTGATCTCCCCATAGCGGCCGCATACGTGCGCACAAGTCTCTGTACATACTAACATTGTCCTATAGCTGTCACTGGAGTGGAATTTCTTGTAAGTTCGAGTATTTTACAAAGTATAACATAGTCTGACCAATAAATGCCCAAACAAGGTGGAAGCCAGGTGAATACCAATGGTTAAAGTATTTTCTAACATTCTACATTTAGTCAATAATTTCACCCTTTATTTTGACCAATGTAAAAGTTCCCAGTTAATCTTTTCGGCTTAATCTGCAACAGCAAAAGAAAAAAAAATTAAAATCTTATATTTAAAATGTTTGGATTCGTTTTTTTATTTTTTTATTATTCTATTTACTTATTATGCTCTGCGCTGACCATAATGATCCAACGCCAAAGCTTGCAATCCATTTCAATGCAGCGCTCCTCTTGCTATAAATACAGACACGCATTCTGAACATTCTCTCCTTTCAACCCTACACGCTCTTAACATCTTTCGTTCTGTCTTGCCATCAAACTATTCCGCCTCACTTATTGTGCTTGTTAGACATTGGAGCAGTCACTTTATATGTTCACTTACATTGTACTCCATAATAACTCCCTACTCTCTCCTATATCTGTGTAGATAGGGGGTAGACACTGTACAGTATTCTATATTCACAATATTTTGACACTTTTCAGTGATTCATTTAGTTTTTGCTTAGATCTCCTTAAGGCTCCATAAAAAAAGAGAACTATGTGATCTCCCATTTGTACCATGATAATTTCATTTGTTGCTGATCCCACCCGATTTCCTTATATCACTTCCTTCACCCATATTGATCCACATCTTTTGGTGTGTGTTCATCTCAGTCACTTGCACCGTGTCTACCCCCTCATCCTCTGAAAGTGTTTTATTATAATGAATTGCTGCCTAGAACACCTCTAGGTGCAGTCACTCAGATGGCCACTAGAGGTGCTTTCTGGATCAGTGTAGCATAGTGTGGAACACTGACGTTCAGCGTCTTCATGCTCTGCATGGATGCATTGAACGTTCCTCATAGAGGTGCATTGATTCCTTGTATTTCACTAAGGGATCATCTTATTGAAATACTCCTATTGACACCCACAGCTCCATTCATAGCGGCTGATCGGGGATATTATTATTATTCTATTAGATAATGACAGGGGCCTCAGTCTATGGATGGGCCAGCCCGGCTCCTGTAGCAAAAACATTGAATTGGCTGAGATCGTCGAGTTTGATAACAGACAAGGAGGCATGGCGGGGCCAGGGCCAACCGCAGATACCCCAGGGTGCTGGAAGAAAGGTGAGTAAATTCACCTTTTACTCCTCTGACAGGGGGCTGGGACCCTAAATATCACCATTGGAACCATAGTGTTAGGAATACATGTTTGTTGCATTAATCCGTGTTCTTCTGTCAACTTGGTTAGAGAAGTGCATACTGTTCCAATGGGAGGGGGGCTTGGTCTGTATTTCAAGAAAAACTTTTTTTTTTTAAGTTATCAATATAAACATTTATTATTATTTATTTTAGTATTTTCATGTTACACCGATCGGTTAGCAAATATTTTCATTAAGTTTGAGATGGTAAATGTATTCAGATGTTTGCCTGATTTATGTGTAATTTTTAAGTAACAGAGAATTGTACTTTCAGACAGGTACGGTACCAGTGTTTTATTCTAATGAATCACTCAGTTAGAGGGACACAATGGTGATATGTCTGCTCAGAGTGCAGAGGCCGCAGTACAGGGTACTTATAATTACCAGAAGCTGTTCCTTGTTGTTGCTGCCATATTTTTTCTCGGGACAGTCTTCAGCCCAATGAAATTATTATGGAGGTACCTTGCCTTCAAGGATTAAAGGGACACTATAGTCACTAGAACTACTACAGTTTAATGTATAGTATACAGCTTCGTATAGTGATTCTGTGGCATATAGCCTGTTCCTTCATGCAAGCAGTGTAACACTGCTGTCTCTGAACACCTCTAGTGGCAGTCACTATGACCACCACTAGAGGGACTACCTGGGCTCTGTTCTGCAAAGATTGCAGGACCAACATTCAATGGCTCAATGCGTCTCTATGAGGAGATGCTGATTGCCACACATGAGAACTGACCTCCCAACACCTTTTTATGGGAAAGCATTGGATAGGCTGAGATCATCAATATTGATGATCTCAGCCAGCAACCACAGCGAGACCAGTGCAATGAGGGAGTAAAGGTAAGTAAAATGTTCTCCTCCTCCCCCAAATAATTTTTTTTTTTTTTTTTAAATAGGTTTAACACCATAGTGCTAGGTGTACCTGTTGGTATTCTTAATGCTGTCGTGTTCCTTTCAATTTAAAAATGACAAATTCAGCGCGTTGGGTAGTCATCAATTCAGTGCAAATTTATTGCACATGCGCAGAATGTCTTAAGCAAGAGTGCACATTTAACAGGCTTCACATTATGAAGAGACTAACTGCACATTTGTATTTTTCTATAATTGCAGATTTCTTATGTATTTTATATTTAGAATATATTATGCAGAATAATCAACAGTTAATATGTAGATCTGATAATTGCTTATTTAAAAGCCCTAGAACTAGAAATATAATTGTTTTATTATTCTATACTTACATCAAATGTGTGTGTGTGTGTGTGTGTGTGTGTTATTTTTATATATATATATAATTATATATAATATTTATTTTATTATTATAGGTAAACATATTACATATATGCATACATACTGGCTCACCTCCCTAGAACGTTGCATCACCCATTGTCTGCCTCCAGTTCTCTATGGAGCTGTTTATATAAATACAAAGTATAGACATGTATTCTTCCCCTAGAATTCCTGTACTGTCAGGCAAGATACTTTTATGGTAATCGATTTAGCCCAGGTTTCTCTTCGTGCTGACGGCTATGCCCCTTTTTATAAGTGCTTTACTCTTGTTTCCATGGTGTGTTGTCACAGCACAAGCACAGAGTATTACGATCAGACAGAAATACTGTTCTCAGATTACTAGTCATGTATTGTATGTGGAGAATGGCTTCGTTCATATATTATATTACCCATAATGTGCATTACATGGGCAGAGACTATCCACGTGTAGTTTTAAATCTTTGTTAACTCTTTGTTTGCTGTGCAGGCATTTCTAATCACTGCACATGTTAAACTATAACAATCTAGTTACGGATTGCTGTTCAAAGACTTAAACATGTTGTTTTACTGTATGTGGTTAATCACTCTAACTAAATGTTACATTTGATTTAATTATAGTGAGTAGTGATGTTAGAAATATTAATGGAGGGGGCACGGATAGATTGAATGTTTATTTCTATATCTTGAGCATAAAATAAGTTTATATTCTTAATGTAGACTTCGTTACAGCAATCATATGCACAGATTGTGTCAATGAGATTAGTAGTACAACCCTCTTCCGTGTAGGCGGTTTAATACAGTGGATGAGGAGTATTCTTGGTTTATATATTTCAATGAATGATCAAACACTTATTACCATGGTCACTCTTTGGACATTCTATGCTTGGTTTATATATCTCAATGTACGATCTAACACTTAGTACCATGGTCACTCTTTGGACATTCTATGCTTGGTTTATATATCTCAATGTACGATCTAACACTTAGTACCATGGTCACTCTTTGGACATTCTATGCTTGGTTTATATTTCTCAATGTACGATCTAACACTTAGTACCATGGTCACTCTTTGGACATTCTATGCTTGGTTTATATATCTCAATGTACGATCTAACACTTAGTACCATGGTCACTCTTTGGGCATTCTATGCTTGGTTTATATATCTCAATGTACGATCTAACACTTAGTACCATGGTCACTCTTTGGACATTCTATGCTTGGTTTATATATCTCAATGTACGATCTAACACTTAGTACCATGGCCACTCTTTGGACATTCTATGCTTGGTTTATATATCTCAATGTACGATCTAACACTTAGTACCATGGTCACTCTTTGGACATTCTATGCTTGGTTTATATTTCTCAATGTACGATCTAACACTTAGTACCATGGTCACTCTTTGGACATTCTATGCCTGGTTTATATATCTCAATGTACGATCTAACACTTGGTACCATGGTCACTCTTTGGACATTCTATGCCTGGTTTATATATCTCAATGTACGATCTAATACTTAGTACCGTGGTCACTCTTTGGACATTCTATGCTTGGTTTATATATCTCAATGTACGATCTAACACTTAGTACCGTGGTCACTCTTTGGACATTCTATGCCTGGTTTATATATCTCAATGTACGATCTAACACTTAGTACCATGGTCACTCTTTGGACATTCTATGCCTGGTTTATATATCTCAATGTACGATCTAACACTTAGTACCATGGTCACTCTTTGGACATTCTATGCCTGGTTTATATATCTCAATGTACGATCTAACACTTAGTACCATGGTCACTCTTTGGACATTCTATGCCTGGTTTATATATCTCAATGTACGATCTAACACTTAGTACCATGGTCACTCTTTGGACATTCTATGCTTGGTTTATATATCTCAGTGTATGATCTAACACTTAGTACTATGTTCACTCTTGTATTTCAGGACTGGTTACTCCTGGATCTCACTATCTCTGTCGCTTTCAGGATCGCCTTATATGGCTGCTAGTTCTCGAAAGAGGGTACACTTATTGCTGCATTAATGTTAAGGTAAACTATTGAGAAGGAAAGTCAATTATAAATTATAGCTTGAACCAAATTCTAATTTGATATCACATGCATGTTACTCTTCAGAAGAAATTATTACATTTTTTGTTTGTCTCTTAGGGACTCGAGTTACAGGAGACCTCATGTCACACTGCTGAAGCTCGGCGGGTGGATGAAGTCTTCGAAATGGCTTTTGAGCAGGCTGAAAATGTAGGCCGATTTGCTCTAAACCACCACTTTGGGAACATATTAATGCCGTGCACTGTTGTTCCAGTTAGGGTGTATTCTGATGCTAGAAACGTACTTTCTGGGATAATCGACTCTCACGAGAACTTGAAACAATTCAGAGACGATTTCATCAAAGTGCTTTTGTGGGTGCTTATTCATTCTCGTTATAAAAAGTCAAAAACACAAAAAAACTCAGCTGTAGATCAAAGCGACGGCCTCAACATTACCATCTCGGAAAAGTACAGTGAAATCGAGGGAACTCACAATGTTGGTCAAAATAATAGCAGAAAGGAAAATGAAAGCATTAGTGGAGAGGGGTTCGACGAATGGTCAGATGACGACGATATTTTTGAAATTCTTCCGCACACAAAGAAAACTGTAACTAAACCAATTGTAACTTCAGCTGCTGGGGGGCTCTCTATCCCAGGTAGTATCGAAACACAACATGAAGATAATTACATAGAGCAAGATGTAGCTGTTGACAAACTTTATTCTGTAGTTGGCTTTGGTCTTCCTGCAACAGACAAAGGAAAACAAACTCCCGTTGAACATTTCAGTATGTTGGAATTTAATTGTTCTTATTCAAAATCTCTCAGCGTACCTCAAGATTGGATATTGGTTTCTTTAAGTAATCAAAAAGTGCGTGAAATGAAGCAAATGTTTCCTTCCGAGTGGTATGAGTTTGTTCTAAAACAGCTGGATTTTCATCACCTGGATGAGAAGCCCTCGGTGCTGTGTGATGAACTCATCAAAGACACGTCACTGAGAGAGCTATACATTCAAGTACTAACATCAGTTTACTTTACTTTGTTTGGAACAGAAAGCTCAACTCCTTGTTCTGCATGGTTATATAGAGCCTACCTGGGCAACATTCCTTGGTCCGTCTCCGTAGACTGGTTAACTGGAAAACCAATGTTATTTCAACTGGCATTGAAAGCATTCAGGTAAGAGCTACATTTTAAACCAATTTTCTTTGTATAGCACAGTGGTTCCCAAACTGTGCTGGGCACACAGGGGCGCCGCAAGATATTTTCCTGGTGCTATGATGATAGCACTGGGAACCGTGCCTCCCGTTCCCCTGCCGGCTCTGCAAGGCCAGAGGGGAGATCAGAGAGAGAGATATAGAGAGGACCCGGGGGAGCTCTAACCTGCACCTCCGCTGGTTCTCCTCTCGCGAGCTTGGAGCGTTACCACGGCAATGCTCCGAATGTTAGAGTTTACTCTCACCAATTGGACCACCAGGGATGTAAGTTTAGCAGGGAGAGGGGGGATTTTTTAAATTAAAAATTATACATTTATCTGCCCACCTACCCCCACTAACTTCCCCCATACACACACACACCACCCTTCACAAACACAATGCATCCCCGTACACTCACTCATTCACACACACTCTCACTCTACAGTCCCTATTCTGGCAGATCCCAGGTAAGTAGTCAAACTGTTCTTAAATAGTTTGACTACTTACTCAGGGAAGGCACTATGACACTACTGGCACCATAACCACTACAAAGTCCTGTAGTGGTTATTGTGCCTGGATTGTTTCTTTAAATAATCTACCAGTGCCCCTCCCAAGATTAGGTTCTGGATCTGCGCTTGAACGGCAAGCATTTCTGCCGACAGGGGCCCAGTATATGCCGCTGCGCTGTACATATATACAACCTAGCAAATTGTTTTCACTTGGGGCGCCTTGGAAAAATATTGAAAAATTAACGGTGCCTTGAACTTAAAAAGTTTGGGAACCACTGGCATAGCCTGTGTATTTTATAAACTGGGAATTGTTAAAATGGTCCTAAAGTTTCTGAAACTTCTGAGCATTTGTAAATAGTCCCAAAACTAGTTGTTTTTATTTGTTCATTTATTACTGTGTTTGCTAAGCTTTTTGTGGCTTGTCTCGCAGGTATACATTGAAATTGATGGTTGATAAGGCAAGTCTGGGCCCAGTAGAAGACTTCAAAGAGCTCATCAATTATTTTGAAGAGTACGATCATGACTGGTATATTGGTTTGGAGTCAGACCCCAGATGGCAACAGGCTGTTTTACAGGAGAAACCCTACCTTTTCTCGTTGGGGCAAGATGTAAATATGGTAAGATATATATTTCTATTGGTCGGTGGTCTTGCTTTTTTGTTCTAGATAAAGGATAGCAGATTAAAAACAAACCGATAATTTAGTATCTTTATTTAGAAATCATTAGTGAGATTATGATGCTATACACCAGCAGGGTCTCTGCACAGTCCCAGTGTAATGTGTATGGTTTATCTGGCTCCCCAGGGTGCCTGCGCCCGGTGTTTCTATAGGGCGAAGCACTGCAGATATAGTTTGGCAGTAAGTGCTCAACTGATGCTCTCCGCCAATGATTACAGTCCTGCATGGTCTGTTCAGTAGAGCTACCCAAGTACTCCTGCAGAAGAGAAGCCGTGTAGGAGACTGTTAACACCAGGCAGGACCAAGGTAATTTGTCAAACTATATTACAAACAGTTTGATTGCTTATCGTGGCATAGTACCAGGGCAGGCTGCAGTGGTTATGGTGCTTGGAGTGTTCCTTTAAAAGGACTCTGAAAGTAATATATTATATTTGCTAGTAAATATCACAGAAATACCTCCATCCCAGACAGGTGAAGGAACTGGAGGGCACAGAGTACAGGTGGAGCTGTGTTTACAGTCATTCTGTACAAGAGCGATTGTATCACCTGTAACTTAATCCTTTTTTTTTTTTTTTTTCTCCTTTATCTACAGACCGAGCACTTAATGGGCCATTCTTTATTAAATAAAAACAAGAAATAATATTAATTCCAGCCCCCATACAGACTCCCCCCTGACGCCCTGCATACAGTAGAATAAATGATTGATTCTATTTTAGTCCAAAGCCCTCATGGTCGTCTGACCGTCACTAGACACGTAGGAATTGCACAAACCGTGCCGTTTCTCAGACATGCAAGGCTGCAGGGGTGTTAAGCTGAAGTGACTGTCATTTGACATGTGCTGAGCAACAAAAGATAAATCTCTACAGGTCCATCCAAATGGCTGTAATAATGGGAACATTACGGTTATTGCTCCAGATAAGCAGAGAAAATGCCACCCTCTTAGAACAGCCGCCTTTAATCAGTTAAAGGCTGAGATAGCTTCCCTTCTCTAGAAAATAAGTAACTACACAATATAGGGCAAAGTGTATTAGATAACTCATTTATATCACGGATCAGGAAACCTTCAAGGCATTCTTGGTTCAACAAACTTTCAGAATACGTACACCTTATTAATGTGTACCTGAAATACAGATACCGTGTGTTTGACTTTGTGTATTTTCTATTTTATTCTCTATTATGTTCTAATATATGCAGATTTTTTTAGTACATTATCTAGTTTGTACAAGGTATGTTCTGTACCATAACTTTGCACTCATGATCAGTTATGGGGCTTCTAGTGCCGCAAAAGGTACATATCTAATCTATCGGGTATATTCACTATATGGGGGTATAAGTGAGAATTGAATTCAGAGTGAAAGTGTAAAGGAAAACTATAGTGTTAGAAATACAGAAAACTGCATGTCTAATACTTTAGTGCACTCTGGCGCCCACCCCCTCCGCCATCAGCCTGTAGGGGGTACCTAATGCGTATGCTCGGTAAGTGCCGCACGCAGGCGCATTGGGACTTCCCCATAGGAAATTAATTTCTCCAGATGGAAAGCGTGAAGACGTTCAGCGTCATTTCACAGAGTCAAACTCCATGAAACTGCAGGAAGCGCCTCTAGAGACTAGTCTTTAGAACTGTAAGGCAGGGATTAAAGGGGCAAGGACACTGCACCCAGACCACGTCAATGAGATGAAATGGTCTGGGTGCCTATAGTGTCCCTTTAAGGTCAGAGTATCTGAACTGGAGGCACAGTCCACTTGACTTTTTCATGTTCAGCTATTTGGCCTCAGATCGGAAATAATATTATTATTATATTATTTATCTAGCGCCAGCAAATTCTGTAGCGCTGTACAATGGGATAGAATTCTTGATCGTTCTCACAAAGGCACGATGTCCTAAACCGCAATTAAAATCAATATTTGCATTATAGAAAGTCACAAATGTGGCATGTGAGTAGCTGCATCACATCATCCCTACCTTTCTAGAGCATTTCAGATATATGATGTGTGGTTTGCAGAAGGAAATAGGGAGAATTAAGCTTAGAGACACTACAGGCACCAAGCCCACTTCATCCCATGGAAATGGTCTGGATACAGTGTCCCTTTAACCCTGCACTGTAAAATATAAGCAGTTTGGGAATTATTCGCAATAATTACATTGAGGGTTTAACCAACATCTAGGCACGGTCTTCCAGTTTAGTATGAGGACGTGTAAGATCTATAAATTCCCCATATATTAAATGCTTTCTATGTGGACGCTTTACTATGCAGCATTTACTGTATATACACATTCGGTCCCCGCACCACGGGAGGCGTTTACCTAGCCATCACTGCTGGAAAAAAGCATGTGGAAAAGTTTTGTTTTTTGTTAAGCCTTTGAAAAAGGAGGGGGGGACCTTTAAAGTTAGGGACACTATAGGGTTAGTAATACAGGTTCATGTTAGTAACACTAGTTTTCTTCTAAAGAAACACCCCAGGCACCATGACAACTTCATTTCAGGCAAGTTGTAATGGTACCCAGAGTTTTTCGTCACAGTCTTACCTTTAAAGAAATATTCTGGCACAGTAACAGCTTTATAGGCACCCAGACATCTTTATCTAGTTTAAGTTGTTTGACTTTGCAGGGATAGTAATGTTTTCATTGCAGGGTTAATGCGCCTCTAATGCGCTCCCTCGGCTGTAGCCGCATTTAACGCGGTTATAGATCATTTGATTTTACACAGTGCATAGTTTTGCCATAAATGCTCACTAGGCTCCCGATGCTTCCCTATGAGGAAGCGTTGGATTGGCTGACATTAGTGAGACTGACGATCTCTGAAAGGGAGGTAGTATGGAGACTAGCGTGCTGCAGGATGTATAGGTAAGTATCACTTACAGAGGGGGGCACCTACTTTTTGATATAATTGAAGCAGAAGTTACCCTCTGCATTAGCTAGATGAATGTCCTGCCATTTGAATTTTAGTCCTTGGCTAAAAGCTGACATTATCTGCCAACCAGTTTTGTCTAAACACAGGCAGAATTGATGTCATTATTATGGGAGTAAGAATGTCTGGAATGGAGATGTCCAGGAGCCCTACAGGTTTATGGACTAACGTGAGAATTCAAAGTTCATTTTAGACTTGAAAAGGATAGTTTAGGCTGCATAAAGGTAGGGATCGACCGAATATCGTCCGATGTTCTGCATTTTCAGCACCCTATAAAGATATTGCAGCTGAAGGAGGGAGAGAGGACCCGGGGGAGCTTTTACCTGCAGCTTCATCGGGCTCTCTTCTCGCGAGCTTGGAACGTTGCAGCAGTTTCCACGGTAAATAATTCTGACTGACATGTATATTTTGTGCATTTACCTTAATAAAAAAAGATTTGCAAAAAAATAAAATAAACATGTTCAGTTACAGTAGATTTGTATAGAAAGTTTATTTTTTCAAAACGGTAAATGTACAGACTGTCGGTAAATTATCGGCTATCGGCCTGAAAGTTCAGATTATCGGTATCTGCTCTAAAAAAAAAAAAAAAAAAGCCAATATCGGTCAATCCCTAGCATAAGGCAACATCTTCTAAATTAATTTGTTATACTACCAGGAGGCCCCCAGGCACATTCTTATCTTCAGAAGTTAACCCCAAAGTTACCTCCAGTGGCATCCAGCTTCTCAATTTTAACTTTCAGGAAGCACAGAGTGTGCTGATTGGCTGACAAGAGCCAAACGGGTTAACTGCTTAGTGTGGGTTGGTGTCTGGAGACTCCGTAACCACAAGCACCGCAGGCTGTTGTAGATGTTTGACTGCACCATTATGCTACATTTATCTTCCTTGTGCTCCGTATTCTGCAATAGAACCATATGAGAATACATTAAACTGTTGTCTACATAATTACATTCTATCTCAGAGTAAATTAATCCAAATGGAAAAATGCAGAGGACAGCAAGTCATCTCATGCTGATAAATACTGGTATAATTTTGTTCTGTAAAGAAAGTTAGCTGTGATATCTTGCTTTCTGTGTTTCATGTACATTAAGGGAGTTTACACGGGCAGAGTACTCACCCTCCAGGACCAACTGGTGCAGATTGGAAAGTTGAATGCAGAAGCTGTTCGAGGTCAGTGGGCAAACTTATCTTGGGAGCTCTTGTACGCTACAAACGATGACGAAGAACGTTACAGCATTCAAGCTCATCCAGTGCTTTTACGAAATTTAACTGTGCAAGCGGCAGACCCGCCACTTGGATATCCAATTTACTCCTCCGTACCACTCCACGTGCCTTTGTATTAACCCTTTGTACTGTGTCTCTGCATGTCCAGTGGGAAATAACCATTTTATGACCGATGTAGTTACACGACAATAGATGCTGCTCTTGGACATTTTAGTGTTCAGAATTTTTTTATTTTTTAAATTAACTGCATGTACAGAATTCCTGGGATACAGTGGTATTCACATTACCTCTAGATAAGTGCTCTCACTTAGTTACATTTTCTCTCAATATTATAGCAACCAGACAAGTGACTTAAATAGGTCATTGCTTCCAGTGTAAAATGTGTACAATCAAAAAAAAACAAGATCTACAATGTTTGACCAAATTGTTTATAATGTATCAATTCTTTTATAAAATATTCATGTTTATTGTAATAAAGCAAAGTTTGTGGTTTCTTATTAAGTCTTTTTTCCCTACTCTGTCAAAGTTAATCAGAACTAGAACACTCATAGTGTCACATTCTGGCAGTGCAGCATGGGAGATGTAGTTAACCAGCGGGTGAAAGGTCATAACCTGAGGGCATGTTAAACAATTCTAAATAAAACCTATATAAATTCCTATTCCACCCTAGAAACTGCCACGAATTAAGGTGAATGTCAAACCTAGTCCAAGATATATCAATTAGAATATTTTTACATTTTTCCAGCTCAGGTATTTTGGAATCAATATGCAACAGCATATTGTAAATAAATCAAAACTTCAAAAAAATACAGAACATTCCAAACAGGCAATAAAGAAATACATGGATAAATGTTTGAAAATGATCTGAGTACTACAAGTAATACAGCATCAGGGGATTCCTGGCTCCATAACCACTGCAGCAGGTTGTGGTGGTTTTGGTGCCAGACCTCCCTTTTAAAGAGACACAGCTGGATTTTGCCACTGTTTAAAAAATAAATAAATTACATTTAAATATTCCTCATTTACAAAACAAATTTAAATCAGGAATCTGATTTCCATTCTATTAAGGCTGAATTTAATATATTTATTCCATCTTACTAGCAGATTTCAAAAGTCTCTGTGCACACACATTTTGTTTACATTTGCAGTTGCTGAAAATAAAAAAAATAAAATAAAGTATATTGGTGAGCAAAAACAATTGGGGGAAAATTCACTTACAAGCAATAACTATAAACACTCCATTTCAGAAAACTGATGAGACAGTGAGTAAATGGATAACAGCCTGTTTGTAGCTACGATCAGCATATTGAGTAGCCAGCCCACTCGGAGATCTCCAGGTGAGGGTTGAACAAGAAATGTTGCAGCCGTGGTTTACGGGATATGAAGAACCCCACAGACCAGGCTCCTTTTTGATTGAGTACTGGTCTGGGTGCAGCTAGCTTGCAGTTTATTAGCCGAATACAGCAGGAAAGTTAAATACAAGGAGTTTCCCTCCCCCCCCATATTGTTTAGTGCATTATCGTTATGAATGGGGTTACTTACAGCCTTCCACAGTGACAATCTCAGTACAAAATCGTATAAACATGAATCAAGGGTTGTGGTTTCATTAGAACATATTGTACGAATACATTGACATTTCTCCTTTTTGAAGTATTGCCTGAATGCTGCATTGAAGAAGTCATAAAGGGGTTTCTTCTAATTGATCTTTTTTGTAAAGTATGAAGAATCTGCGTCCTAAAATAAAAACAACAACAAATCATACACTGGTGCATTTCTGCTAAAAACAAACATTTTGTGAAACCATTAAGTTCATATTTGATTAGATTCTCCCAATCACCGCAGGTTGATGCAAATTGCATTGTGCACCTTTTTAGGAACTCAATGTAATTTAAAAACGTTTTTGACCAATAGAGCTGCAGCTGTGTTTTCTATTTGACTTGGGTTAAAAATTTTAATTCACTTTGACTCCTGACAATTCACACTTTAGTGAACGACTGTCTGCACAGGAGAACAGAGAGACTTGGCTTCAAAGCTTTCCTAAAGGGTTTTGGCTGATGCTGGATGTCCTTGTGAAGATGTCTAGTGTCAGTCAGGTGACTGTCTGTTAGAAACCCATTAGAGGGAGTTAAGTTTATATAAATGCAGGTTTAACATTTTATCAGCGATACCAGAACACTGATTTTTAAAGCGGCACTGTCATACCGAACTTACCTTTCCTCAATCTCTTCCTCTTTTCCCCCTCTCTCAGGATCTGTTCTTCTTTTCTTCCTGTCTTCTTTAGTTTTCTTTAAAATCATAAGACAAAGTAGGGACTCTGCCTTATGGAGGATTCCTCCGCTTGACCAGCTCTGACCAGCGGAGGAGCAAAGTGTGCTTCATTTCCGCTGGTCAGAGCAATTTTCCCATAATTCTTACCTTTCCTCAGTGTTCCCGCGATTGTTCCTGTCATTTTAGCTGAAACTGCCAAATTGCGTTCTAACTGAATGAGAACAGTATGTTCGTTTGTTTTAGAACGCAATTCGGCACTTTATTCGGATCGCAATTTCATTCGAATGAATGAAACTCCGATCCTATTCATTGCCGCGGCTGCATCTTGCAGCCGCTTAGTAGATAACTCCCTAATTCCCACGGTATCAGGGAGTTATCTACCAAAAGGCTGAAAGCCCTAAATTGGTCTTTCATCCACATTTACTAATACCAAGTAAAAATTACTTAGTATTAGTAAATGCTGCCCCTACTCGCTATACCGCGAGTAGGGGCCTGTCTAGTAAACAGTGAGCAGCCTGTGGCTGCTCACTGTAAAAAAAACAAAAAAACTATTGGCCCCACCCCTAAACGACAGGTGGGGGCCTTAAAGTAAAATAAGGGGGGAGACCTATTGTCCCCCCCACCCCTGCACGGCAGGCGGGGAGACCTACTGTCCATTCCCCCTCCGGCCCCCACCCCTGGGCGGGGGCCATAATGATAATGGGGGGGGGACCTACTGTCACCCCAGCCCCCACCCCTGGGTGGCCCTAACTCAAATTCACCCACCCATCAAAGGTGACTAGGGGTCCCCAAGCTCCTGGTCACCCAACCCCCCACCCAAATAAAAAGTCCCCTACCTACACCCCTCACCCTAAAAAATAGTGAGAGGGGAATAAAATAACTAACCTGTAAAGTAAAATTAAACTTACCATTTGATGTCTTCTTTTTTCTAAAATCTTCATTTTTCAGGCCAAATAAAAAACCATCATAACCGAACTTAAAATAAAATAAAAATCCCGAGCGCAAAAAAAAAAAAAGACGACAAAGAAACCCGAGCGCAAAAAAATAATCCATCTTCACCCATGGAGGGCTCCGCAGACTGAGCTCCGGCTTATAAAGCCTTGCCCCGCCCTGCAATTAGGCTAAGAACACTGATTGGTGGGTTTAAGCCAATCAGAGTGCTCTTTGTCATTTTACACAGTTCTTTGGAATTTTCCCACGCTGTGTAAAATGACACAGAGCACTGTGATTGGATGGCTTGAAATCCATCCAATCACAGTGCTCTGTGTCATTTTACACAGCGTGGGAAAGTATTTTAGAATTTTCCCACGCTGTGTAAAATGACACACAGCACTGTGATTAGATGGCTTGAAATCCATCCAATCACAGAGCTCTGTGTCATTTTACACAGCGTGGGAAAGTTCTTTGGAATTTTCCCACGCTGTGTAAAATGACACAGAGCACTCTGATTGGCTTAAACCCACCAATCGGCTAATTACAGGCGAGCAGCTTGGCAAGGCTCCCCTACGAGCTCAGTCTGGAGCCCTGGTGAAGATGGATCTTTTTTGGCTCTGCTCTTTTCACTCGTCTTTTTTTTTTTTTTTATAAGTTCGACGGTTATGATGGTTTTTTATTTGGCCTTTTTTGGGGCTGAAAAATGAAGATTTGAGAAAAAAGAAGACGTCGAATGGTAAGTTTAATTTTATTTTACAGGTTAGTTATTTTATTCCCCCCCTCACTATTTTTTAGAGTGAGGGGGGTAGGTAGGGACTTGTTTATTTTTGGGTGGGGGACTAGGGGCTTGGGGACCCCTAGTCTGATGGGGGTGAATTTGAGTTAGGAGGGGGTGGGAGGCTAGGACTGGTTTATCTTAACCCCACCGCCTGGGGTGGGGGCGGAGAAATGGACAGTAGGTCCCCCCCCCCTCATCATTTGGCCCCCGCCTGCAGCCCAGGGGTGGGTGCCGGAGGGGGAGTAGGTCCCCCCCCTCATTATCAGTAGGTTCCCCCCCTGCGGGAGTGAATTTGACTTGGGGGGGGAACATTATCTTTATGACCCCCACCCGCTGCCGTGGGGTGGACAGTAGGTCCCGTCCCCCCCTCATTATCATTATGGCCACCGCCGCGGGGGGAGGACAGTAGGTCCCTCTCCTCATTATCTTTATGGCCCCCACCTGCCGCCGAGGGGTGGGGGCCGGAGGGGGGGTTGACAGTAGGTCCCCCCTCCCCATTATCATTATGGCCCCCACCCGCCGCCAAGGGGTGGGGGCCGGAGGGGGGGTGAACAGAGGGTCCCCCCCCCCTCATTATCTTTATGGCACCCCACCTGCCACCCAGGGATGGGGGGGACAATAGGTCTCCCCCCTTATTTTACTTCGGGGCCCCCACCCGTCATTCAGGGGTGGGGGCCAATAGTTTTTTTTTTTGTTTTTTACAGTGAGCAGCCACGGGTTGCTCACTGTTTAGTGGACATGCCCCTACTTGCGGTATAGCAAGTAGGGAGATTTTAATCTCCTTTATGCTATTATGGGGGGTCATATTGACCCCCATAGAGTGAGGGGGGACCTGGGGGGCTTATGAAGTGCTGGGGAGCACTGCTCCCTGCCGCTTCTATAGTTACATATTACAAGGAGGGAGCTGCGTGCCGGTAGCTCCCTCCTTGTAATAAACTGCACGAACAAACGAACACTGATACACAGTGTTAGTTTGTTCGTCTGACATTTCTATTCATTCAGCTTTCTGATGAATGAATGAATGAATAGATGAAATTCCCGTTCGCATGTCCAGGTGTTTCACTGGGCATGTGTGGGAATCTCACAGCGCTATATAGTGTGGGCAGATAACGTGTCCCACAGGGACTTCATCTACCCACACAAAGATAGCGGCGCCCTGAATAAAGATCGGGGCAGAAAATAAAGGAAAAAAAAAAAAAAAGGCTTAGGGGCATTTGGGGGTGACTAGGGGTCAATTAGAGAGAGTGGGCGAGTGGGTTTAAAAAACAGGATTCAGCATGACAGTGCCGCTTTAAGAAACTTGATATTTGAGTTGACCACAGTGTTTCATACCAACACGTGTTCACTGTAATACTGCATTTAACTGTGTGTAAATGTGTTTATACCCAATTACATAATTATTAAACGCATATAGGACCCCAAAGTAATGTAGTGTTAATGCTCCAACTGTAACCACACCTCTTGATGTTCGCCCTAAACTAATGTTTCTATCACTATAACCCCAGTGTTACTGCTTACTACGATCTTGTTCAAAATGTACATTTTATAAGTTTTCCCTAATGAAATCGGAGTGAATTTGTTTTGCTAGTAATATCTATAAAACGGTTGGTGGAAAAAAAATAATAAATAAAATTATATATACACACATACCACTCCTCGTTTGAAATTCTGTATTCTTCGCGCGCCAATCTTTCCTGTTAACCACCATGCCCATGTTGGAGTGTACTGCCATAGGTAACATATTGCTAAAAAAGGCTGCTCTGCAATCCAGGTTTCGTACAGGTTATTTGCAATGGTAATCAGTATGAGCCGAGCACAGCGCTCAGTGGGCATTTTAGAAGACTGATCTGTCGTGGGAGCAGATTTCTGAAAAGAGAACAGCAATATGTGAGTGACAAAATATGTAAATAGCAATACCGGAAGAGTTGTGGTTTTGCTATGCGAGTAACTCAAAGGGCTCAACCTACACATTGAAATAAACATTAAAAATAAATAAACAAAATTAGAGGGAGGAAGTTCGACATCTCACAATTTCTCATTTACTTCAATACACTGATTGGATCCCTGCAAGAAGTATAAAATGACATGTCTAAAATTCTACATAATTACACCGGCAGTCATGCTAGTGTCATAGTTGTGGTGAGTTGAGAAAAGATGATTAGCATTTACAATAAGCGATTTGAAGACAGTAAGTATTGTATTGACTGGTATAATGTAGTGTGTGATTATCGTTAAAGTTGAATAAAACTACACTGTTCTTAGAAAATAATTATTTGTGTATAGATAGTACGGTCAAAAATGAACATGTTAAAAGGGGAACCGTCACTTCTAGGTATGTTTAATATAATATTCACTTGTCTGCTATCTTTAACAAATAAGTGTTTGTCAGGCTTGAAAAATAAATTTATTCACTTTGTGCTCTTTACCCGAGCACATCCATCTT
Organism: Pelobates cultripes; assembly: GCA_933207985.1. Classification (NCBI taxonomy): domain Eukaryota; kingdom Metazoa; phylum Chordata; class Amphibia; order Anura; family Pelobatidae; genus Pelobates; species Pelobates cultripes. Next base: position 86,881,334 of record OW240924.1, on the reverse strand, counting down.
GGCTTCCTGTCAATCACTGTTACACTGTTAAATCTGCTCTTTACAGTCAGCACAGACCGAAGTTGAGCAACAGAGTTTTTCTTTCTCATCCCTCTCCAATGTAACCCATGCCTTGGCTGTGCCAGGACTGAACTGGATTTTAATTTTAGCTGCTAAATCCTTATTGTACCCTTTAAAATATAAATCAGCATCACATGAATAAGGATTAACCCATTTGTAACGTTCTATTTAATGGTGTAATTACTGGGGAAGTCACGGGTCACTTCAAAGTAGTTCTTATTCTGACAGTAAGCAGGTTGTGGTACGCCCACGGTGCACCATTCATGTAAAATGCCACTGGAGATTCTCAACATATTTGGTGCAATATATTCACCACAATGATGATGCAATCTTAAACCTTCAAAACCGTTACATACGTAAAAAATATACTCTAGAAGTGCACAGTTTTTGTTCATTCAAGACAGACAAAACTGGTTTATCGTCATTATGAATAGCGTATAGGAATATTTATTTTTCAAAATTATGATTAAAATCTGTGTTTTTCTGTAGTTTTAAATATGCTTGACAGCAAAGGCCTTTGCCAGCCCTCTAAACTGTCCAATCAACCATGGACTTCATACTAAGGTAGTTTACATCCTCATACTCCGTATGAAATGTGTAACGTGTGATCACTGTGTCTTGCACCCCACAAGTCACTGCTTCTCATTGCAATGTTATACTGGAAAGATAATGAAGAATTGAGCAAATGTGAGCATTTCCAGGCATTCCATGCCAAGTGTATAAAATAAGGTTTCTAGAAATGTACCTCAATCTTTTCCGTATAAGCATTTTCCACTATTTTAGACTGGACAGGTCCTGGGCACACAATACTAATTGTTATATCTGGGTAAGATCCTAGTTCTACTCGCAGACTGTTGAGAAATCCCTGTATTTTCAAAAGGAAGGACAAAAAGTGGATTAGGATCACGGGTAATGGGTTTACATTTTCATTGTAAAAATTTGTTCAAGCATGTCAGAGGTTAAAAAAAAACCCCACAAATCATACAATTATTGTAGAGTAAGAAAAACAACATTTGAGCAATAAAGTAGCATACAAAACAGAGAGCAAGGAAATAAACTGGGTGTTTTTCATAAATAAGAGAAGGATCTCTGTTAAATAAACTGACCACCATAATAGCCAGATTCTCCAGATTGGGAGTCACGCTCATTTGGATTGCACAAAAAAAATAAAATTAAAATATTCCCTTTTAACCCCTGGTTACACGTGTAACCTAGAACAGTAATGTTTAAAGTCCAGATCAGGCACTGGCTGAAGATTAGCAACGTGCCAGTCACTATCTTACACACAGATAACTCCACGTAATCTCCTTGTAATCCTTTCAATAACCACTCCTTTAGCCTACTATATACCATCCTCAACAGCAATCCACTTTATAGATTTCTCTGCCATCCACCTAACGTACCCACCTCTCCTGCCATCCACCTTATATAATCCACCTCCCCTGCCATCCACCTTATATAATCCACCTCCCCTGCCATCCACCATATATAATCCACCTCCCCTGCCATCCACCATATATAATCCATAATCCACCATATAATCTCCTGCCATCCACCATATATAATCCACCATATATAATCCACCTCTCCTGCCATCCACCATATATAATCCACCTCTCTGCCATCCACCATCCACCTCTCCTGCCATATATAATCCACCTCTCCTGCCATCCACCATATATAATCCACCTCCCCTGCCATCCACCATATATAATCCACCTCCCCTGCCATCCACCATATATCATCCACCTTATATAATCCACCTCTCCTGCCATCCACCATATATAATCCACCTCCCCTGCAATCCACCATATATAATCCACCTCCCCTGCAATCCACCATATATAATCCACCTCCCCTGCCATCCACCATATATAATCCACCTCCCCTGCCATCCACCATATATAATCCACCATATATAATCCACCTCTCCTGCCATCCACCATATATAATCCACCTCTCCTGCCATCCACCATATATAATCCACCTCTCCTGCCATCCACCATATATAATCCACCTCTCCTGCCATCCACCATATATAATCCACCTCCCCTGCCATCCACCATATATAATCCACCATATATAATCCACCACCCCTGCCATCCACCTTATATAATCCACCACCCCTGCCATCCACCTTATATAATCCACCTCCCCTGCCATCCGCCTTATATAATCCACCTCCCCTGCCATCCACCATATATAATCCACCTCGCCTGCCATCCACCTCTCCTGCCATCCACCATATATAATCCACCTCTCCTGCCATCCACCATATATAATCCACCACCCCTGCCATCCACCTTATATAATCCACCTCCCCTGCCATCCACCTTATATAATCCACCTCGCCTGCCATCTACCATATATAATCCACCTCGCCTGCCATCTACCATATATAATCCACCTCGCCTGCCATCCACCATATATAATCCACCTCTCCTGCCATCCACCATATATAATCCACCACCCCACACCACTTTGTGTCATTACATTTGCAACGGCTTTGCTTCTGAAGAAGTGGTGTGAACTTTTTTTGGTGTCTTCCCCTCCACCCCACACCCAGCTGTGTGCCAGTGTAGATTTTTAGATCTCAGTGGTGCCCAAAAGTTAGATCCCCAGATGTTGTAGAACTACAACTCCCATGATGGGAATGGCTATATCTATATGAAGAAATAAAGTAATTGGATTATTCTGTATGCTGTTGCCTGATGCCAAGTGGACTGTTCTGAGATTCTATTATTAAAGTTCCTACAGACATGATTTAATAGTAGTTTTACCCCTATAGAATTAACTGTGGATTTGTGTCCTCATACTATTCTAGAGTCACACGCCGTGACATTTCAGATAACCCAGTATTGCTCTTAGTAATAGTAAAACAATCTTAGCTTTTGGAAATTAAAAGCATAGTTCTAGAACAAAGCTACCAATTTCGGTGGCAATCAGCAAAGAGTCACATGAACAAGTTAGAAATCCAAATCTATAATTACCTGAAGAGCGTGCTTGCTGGCGGCGTACCCAGAAGAGAGTGGCACCCCGATAAAGCCGGTGACGCTGCTTATTGATATAACCTTTCCTTTTTTCCGTTGAACCATGTGTTGGAGAACGTGCTTGGTTAAGGAAACCGTCCCCACATAATTGACCTCTAGTAAAGCCCGATAAACATCCAGGTCAGTCTCCATACACAGTGAGCGCTGTGAGCGCCCTCCGTTATTTACCAAAACATCAATCTGAAAGAGAAATGTTTCATTAATTTCAATTAATAATTTAGAATAATGGAATCAACAACAAGTTATCAAACCAATTTCAACACATTAATGGGATCCCAATCTATATCTTATTGTGGTGGTTATGGTGCAATGGTTATATGGACACATTTGCTCCATTTTGTGCCAAACTGTTTGCAAGTGGTTTGAAAAAAAAAAATAGTGCCTATCTCGTTACACAAAGCCTAGCTTTGCTACTGCTTTACAAAAACAGGCGATAAAAGGGATACTATAACCACCAAAAGCAGCTTTTCCCCAATGAAGCAGTCTTGGTGTATAGATCATGCCCCTGCAGTCTCACTGCTCAATTCTTTGTCATTTAGGAGTTAAATCACGTTGTTTCTGTTTATGCAGCCCTAGCAACACCTCCACTGGCTATGACAAACACAGAATGCATTTTTATTTTTTTTTATTTTTTAAATGGTTGAATTTTTATGTAAAATGATATTATAGGTACCAAGACAACTTTATCTTAATGAAGCAGTCATGTTATATATATATATATATCTCTATCATGCCCCTGCAGTCTCACAACTCAATTATCTGTCAATTAGAAGTTAAATCACATTGTTTATCCAGCCATAGTCACACCTCCCTGAATGGGTACGGCAGTGGCTGAGTGACAGGTAACAGAGGCTTGTAGTCAATGGAGTATATTCGGAGCATGGGCTTGTCACTCAGGGATCTGTACTTGGACCCATTCTCTTTAATGTTTTTATTAGTGATATTGCAGAAGGTCTTGATGGTAAGGGATGTCTTTTTTATTTATTTATAATTTATAAAATATTTTACCAGGAAAGATACATTGAGACTTCTCTCGTTTTCAAGTATGTCCTGGGTCCATAAAACATTGCATTGTTACATTAGGGTACAATAAAATACAAATACAATATTAATACACAATATATACAAAATGTAACATAGAACAGGCAGGAAATATATAATCAACCATGACACGTGCATTCTGTTTTGAGGTATGTAGAGAGGGATCTCTTAAAGGACTTTAGGCTTAGGGAAGATTTTGAATGGTGCGGGAGGTCGTTCCACAATTGCGGTGCTCTGTAGGAGGAGGATCTGGCTGCTTTCTTTTTGTATTGAGGTAGACTAAATAAAGTGCAGGTACTGGATCGGAGGTTATAGCATTAAGCTCAGGTAGGGTGGAAGTTTCCCAGAAAAGCTCTTAAAACACAAGGCTGGAAAGATGAAGGGTGCGTTTGGATTCCAGTGACAGCCAGTTTAGTACTTTTAGCATGTCACAATGGTGAGTCCTGTAATTACATTGTAGCGCAAATCAGCAGAACGAGTTATACAATGTGTTGAGTTTATTAATGTGGGATTGCGATGCAGACGCATATACTATATCCCCATAATCAATGTTTGGCATCAGCATTTGCTGTACAATATTTTCCTTTACTCTAGGGCTTAGGCAGGATTTGTTTCTGTACAGGGCACCTAGTTTTGGATAAAGTTTAGATGCAAGTTTTTCTATGTGGAGGCCAAAAGATAGATTGGGGTCTAATATCATACCCAAGTATTTAAAAGAGTGGACTGCGGTCAGTGTGCCATTTGAATTTGTTTTGATGGATAGGTGGGAATTGTGTAATTTGTGTAATTTAGGTACTGTTCCAAAGATCATTGTGACAGTTTTGTCAGTGTTTAGGAAGAGTTTGGTTTTTGCGATCCACTTTTCTACCTCTGTAAACTGATCTTGGAGCACAGCCTCAAGCTGCGGTAGATTGGATTTGCGCGCATAGATTACTGTGTCATCTGCGTACATGTGTACATTTGAGGATTTGCAGACATTAGGCAGATCATTTATAAACAATGTAAATAGTAGGGGGCCGAGAATGGAACCTTGGGGAACACCACACGTGACTGGGAGAGGGAGGGAGTCGCTGTCAGAAATGAACGCATATTGCGAGCGATCCGATGATACTAAGATATCTAACAGGGTTGATGTTCCAGGAGGGATAAGCCAAATGGCAAATGATTTAGATAAACTAGAAAAACGGTCAGAGTTGTGGCAACTGACATTTAATGTGGATAAGTGCAAGATAATGCATCTTGGACGTAAAAACCCAAGGGCAGAGTACAGAATATTTGATAGAGTTCTAACCTCAACATCTGTGGAAAGGGATTTAGGGGGGGGTGATTATTTCTGACGACTTAAAGGTAGGCAAACAATGTAATAGGGCAGCAGGAAATGCTAGCAGAATGCTTGGTTGTATAGGGAAAGGTATAAGCAGTAAGGGAGGGAAGTGCTCATGCCATTGTACAGAACACTGGTGAGACCTCACTTGGAGTATTGTACGCAGTACTGGAGACTGTATCTCCAGTAGGATATTGATACTTTAGAGAGAGTTCAGAGAAGGGCTACTAAACTGGTTCATGGATTGCAGGATAAAACAAGGAAAGATTAAAGGATCTTAACATGTATAGCTTGGAGGAAAGTCAAGACGGGGGGATATGATAGAAACATTTAAATACATAAAGGGAATCAACACAGTAAAGGAGGAGACTATTTATAAAAGAAGAAAAACTACCCCAAAAAGAGGACATAGTTTTAAATTAGAGAGGCAAAGGTTTAAAAACAATATCAGGAAGTACTACTTTACTGAGAGGGTAGTGGATGCATGGAATAGCCTTCAAGATAAAGTGGTAGAGGTAACACAATGAAGGAGTTTAAGCATGTGTGGGATAGGCATAAGGCTATCCTAACTATAAGATAAGGCCAGGGACTTATGAAAGTATTTAGAAAATTGGGCAGACTAGATTGGCCGAATGGTTCTTATCTGCCGTCACATTCTAGGATTCTACGTGACTTGCACAGCCTTACTAAACACTTCCTGTAAAGTAAGATCTATTATTTACACTTTCTTTATTGCACATTCTGTTTAATTTTGAATTTCTTATCTCCTAGTCTGTTAATAGCATTCTAGACTCTGCAGGAGCCTCCTATGTGTGATTAAAGTTCAACTTACAGAGCAGGAGATAAACATCTAATGCAAGTTAACATCAAATTGAAAATTAAACCATTTTGTTTTTATGAAGGCTGTGTCAGTGACAGCCAGGGGATCATAAGGCTGCATAAACAGAAACAAAAAAGTTGTTTTAATGCCTATAGTATCCTTTTAATAACGCATGCTCTAGCGGACTACTATGAACACAGGAGACAAGAAATGCTAAGTTGAAACAAACTGTGCAATAAAGAAGTTCAAACATTAAATCTCACTTTACAGGAAGTGTCTTGTGAGACTGTGTAGGTCACATGCAAAGAGGTGTGGCTAGAGCTGCATAAACAAAGTGGTTTAACTCATAAATGGTAGAGAATTGAATGGTTGGACTGCAGGGTCATGATCTATACACCAAAACCATTCCATTAAGCTAAAGTTGTTTTGATGCTTATTAATGTTGCTTTAATTCATCTGAATCCTTACGGGAGTGACGGAACTAGCTATCATCATTGCTGTTCAGATCAGTGGAGTAAGCCTATAATAGGAGAAATCCAGCCACATTTGAAGTGGCCATGGTGCCTGGAGTCTACGGGTACAGTCTTTAGCTATAGTTTAACCGCTCTGCTGAGTTATAACTCCAGAAGCATCACTGGGGCGTCATGAGCCTTCCTTTGACAAGAGTTTGTCTGGCTAATGTTAATTCTATGCATCCCCGCACAGCAGGCTTATTGACAAGTGTGCAATAGCGGCACCTCCCCCCTCTTGCTGCCTATGCTACTGTCTAGGCACTGGAATGGAGGTAAGTTCTGAGGCTGTGAATACATTTAGAACATTTTTTTTTTTTACTATTTCTTCTAATGGTGCTTTATTCCATAATTTATATTGTCCAGTCTCAGACTATGCCTGTAAACTATCTACAGAATGCCTGATTTAGATGGCATGTATTTAAATGTATATGCTTTGTACACAAAGTCTGATTTCACACTGCCAACAACAAACAGGCTGATCGTAAGAAGAACTACAATAAATATCATTATTAAAATTGTGGTTTTGAGTTTACATTTCTCACTCCTGGAGGTATTTTATCTTGAGCTGTATTTGTATAAAATTCATAATTCAAGATACGTCCCAAGAATGAAACCTCAAAAAAATAAAAGATAATGTTTGTCAGCACTTGACTATTTGGATATTCTGGGAGGAGCTACGTGCAATCCATTGCACAGACCTGGAAGCACATTGCAGGTTAGTATAGTTTATACATTTGTCAATAATGTATAAAATGAATAAATTAGGTTTACTTGCATAAAGCAGAGAACTATACCAATCAGTTCAACCAGTGTACTAGGACACAGGTAGGCAACCCTTGGCACTCCAGATGTTGTGAACGAAATCTCCCATAATATTCTTGCCGCCATAATGTTGGTAAATCATCAGAGGAGGTTTAGTCCACAACATCTGGAGTTCTGAAAGATGCCTACCCATGTACTAGACATACCATATCATTGATTGGGTATTCTACATTAAGAGACTTTATCATTCAAGGTCAAACGATGCCACAACATCAAGCTGATCTTCTGTTGCCAACGTTTGCCACCACAATGCCACAAAGAGGGCCCATAGAGGGATAACTGACAGGAGCCTCTTACTGCTATGAATCCTGTCTAAAGCAATGTAAATCTAGCTCAAAAATTCAGAATTGGAAAAAGCGCTAAAAAGGCATTCAAAGGAGCAGAGGAAAAAAAATGGGCAAAAAACTGCAATATCTCCATTACAAAGTGCAAAAAAAAAAAATCATGCAATATGGTATATACCAACAAGTGACAATGCTGATACACATGCAAGTGCAGTGTCTCCAGATGAACCCAGCACACTTAAGATGCAAAAAAAAAAAATGATGTATAAGTGGAAAGCAAACAAAGTGAAACAATGAGCCTCTATAGACACCAAAAAGTGCAAGTGTAACAATACAGGTAGTATACTTAAGTAGTTCTTTGTGCATCCAATGTTCTCATAAAAAATAAACACAAGGAACAAATGATTGTGCAATATATCAAAATAATATTGCTGGTTCAATCAAAAGCTAGAATGTATATAGTAAACATATAACATCAAATTTATTATACATTTGAAACACTTTAAAACCAATGTATAATATAAAAATGTGCAGATGCTTACGAGATCGCTGGCGGTGAGTGTATGAGGGCGGGATGCTTCGCTACCCACAAGCGCTTGTATGTATCAAGTACATGGAGGTAGAACTGGAGATGGGTGGGAAAGTCAGTCCTAAATCTATCTCAGCCACACACTTACTTGGTCTGAAAAGTTCCCAAGTGGCTTGTTGGACCTATAACTGATGGATCTGTAGCTGATCTCACCCAAAAAAAGAGCAAACCTGAAAAATTGGACTACTGTTCCTCTGTCTGCATTGACAAACCTAAAAAGACATTAACCTTGTCCACTGTCATTCAGTTAATCTGGAAGAACTATGTCTGAATACAGTGTGTCTGTTTCAGATGTTGAGACCATCCATGTTGACCCATCATGTTACTTTGATATAGCCAATGGTGAGACCTCTGCTAAAAATAAATGGCCACAGAGAAATGGAAGTATTTGCTGGGAGGAGGAGTAGTTAATCATATTATTACTTATAACCATAGATCTAAGAAAGGAAATGCTGATGCCTTATCTAGTTTGATGAGGGCAGCCATAGCCAATATTCCTGCAAATAATCCAACTCAATGTCTGTCAACCTGAAGCCAAATCTACATTCTGATCTCTCCAGGAACTCCAGTTTTCAAACTTTTGATAAAGGTTCAGCTAGAGCCGCAACGCTGCCTGTATGAGGTCAAAGTTAAAACTTCATTGAGCACTGAGTGAGGGTGAGCTGAGCCATTTTTCAGTACCTGGTTTACACGACAGGGGGTTAATGAACTCCTGCCAGCTGGTCCAACGTGTGCAAGGTGCTCTCCGACTAAAACTCTACAAACAATGAATGTCTCTCCATCAACTGCCTGGACTCATTAAACATAGCTAGAAATGTTTTATGAAATAGTGCTTACTTGGCCAAAATGCTTCAGAACGTTCTCTGTTGCTGCTTCGTGGGTGCTTGCATTGGTCAGATCAAGAGGAACAATTAGAATATCCTTATCTTCTAAGTTACTTATCTCTGGAAAAAAAATAGCGTATGTGTAGCAGATCAGTACAAAGCAATAGAATGCAGCTTATCTGCTGGGGAATAGGTTCTAAAGCATGAACATACTTTTATTATCTGTACATGCTGTTACCTATATTAGAATGGCTGTATAACTACTAAACTTACTACCCCGAGTAAGAGGAGAGGCCGGCTTGCTCTCTAATTGCCTACCTACCCCCAGAGTGGATGTGTACACATACATTTTCACAAAACACAACATTGTATCAGACTTTAACAAGATATCAATAAACCTGCAGTGGCTGTGGTGCCAAGAATGCCATTGTAAATCAGTATTGTCATTTGTGATGTTTTTGTAATTTTTTACACACACCCCTCATCCCCAATTTGACATCTCCAATTCCATAGTGACTCCCTGAAAAAGGAAGATAACTATATAAATAGATACGCTTAGCTAAAGTTCTCTCTCCTTATTGTTGCTCTTCATCTCAATCTTAACACTCCTGAAGGCTAGAGCTACCAAGAGCCACGCCACTGATGTACTCTTGCACATATGGAACTATGAAAGAAACTACAAGACATCAGGATCCTCCATAGATAATCAGGTCACTCACAATGGCTGATGGGAAATGGCAAGATGTAGTGGCAAAAGCTACTTTTAACCCCTTCACTATAAGTGATTTTCAGAAAAACCCACCTCCAGAATCTGAGTATTTTGGGTGTCATGGAAAGTAATGTTTAAATGTATTTTTTTGTTTCAGTATGTAGCATATCATTTAAAATAAACAAAGAGAAATTTTGTCTGGACAGAAAATAAAGTTAAAAAAAAATAATTGACCAGTTAACGAGGTTACAGATTAAAAAAAACAGATACTTAAATAAATAACATTACTCAATATGTGACATGATGACTATGTGTGAAGAGGAAGTGCGATGGTATGGCCATACTGACTGCGTAGGGTGACTGTGACATGATGACTGTGTGTGAAGAGGAAGTGCGATGGTATGGCCATACTGACTGCGTGGGGTGACTGTGACATGATGACTGTGTGTGTGAAGAGGAAGTGCGAGGGTATGGACATACTGACTGTGTATGGGGTGACTGTGACATGATGACTGTGTGTGAAGAAGAAGTGCGAGGGTATGGACATACTGACTGTGTATGGGGTGACTGTGACATGATGACTGTGTGTGAAGAAGAAGTGCGAGGGTATGGACATACTGACTGTGTATGGGGTGACTGTGACATGATGACTGTGTGTGAAGAAGTGCGAGGGTATGGACATACTGACTGTGTATGGGGTGACTGTGACATGATGACTGTGTGTGAAGAGGAAGTGCGAGGGTATGGACATACTGACTGTGTATGGGGTGACTGTGACATGATGACTGTGTGTGAAGAGGAAGTGCGAGGGTATGGACATACTGACTGTGTATGGGGTGACTGTGACATGATGACTGTGTGTGAAGAAGAAGTGCGAGGGTATGGACATACTGACTATGTGTGGGGTGACTGTGACATGATGACTGTGTGTGAAGAGGAAGTGCGAGGGTATGGACATACTGACTATGTGTGGGGTGACTGACATGATGACTGTGTGTGAAGAGGAAGTGCGAGGGTATGGACATACTGACTATGTGTGGGGTGACTGACATGATGAATGTGTCAAGGGGGTGGCTGTGTCAGCAGTTAGTATGTGGGATGTCTATGATATGGTGACTGTGTGTTTGTGTGTGATGCGATAGGCTGACTGAGTGTGTGTGGTGGAGAAAGGACATGTAACAGGGTAATTGTGTGTGGGGAGGGAGGTTATGTTATAGGGTGAAAGAATGTGGTGAGGAGAGAAGGATGTGACAGGTCGTGTGTTTGGGCGATGGAGATGACAGGGTGATTGAGTTTGTGGAAACGGAGTGATGAGACAGGGTGAATATGTGGGGGAGGGGCGATGTGATAGGATGACAAGACCCCTTGAAGTGACTGCTTCTGGTCTCTGACCGAGAAGGAGCACTTCTAGAGAGCTGCTCTCAGTCAGAGGGCAGCCTGCAGAGTAAGCATGCAGGGAGATCTCTAAATCTTCCTACCGGCCCGTGCTGTGTGGGTGGACTGTGGGGGAGCTCAGCAGAGCAGGTGCTTTAAAGGTAGCACCAGGTAATCACGTGCGTACATGTTTGCAGAGTGTGTGTGCAGACCCTGGCAATGCCGCATAGACATGGTTAACAAAAAAACAAAAAAAATGTAGTAGATAATACGCATGTAATGTCATTTGTTAAGCAAGTTTTCTTTGGAGGCATATGAAATCTTGGCTTCAATAGCTGCAGATCTAGTACCTGCAGCAATTGCAAGTCATCTCCTAATTCCCAGCACAGACTTTCTGCGGCTGTCCAATCACAGACTCCTTTAATGAGTTGTAATACAGTTTTGCAACATAGGACAAGGCGGGAGCTCTGGGTAAATGTGTTGGGGGTTCATAAAAATACCCCTGTCTGTCTGTCTCATTAGAGATTTTACCTTTTAAGCTGAAATCAGAGAGGTGATTTGTTAGTGTAGGACTTATTACCCAAGAGGTTTTGCCTTGACGTGGCAGTTGAGCTTACACTTTAATAGAGTGATACTAAAACAAACCTTTAGTAATTTAAATGTGCACAGGGATTTGAGAGAGTGCGCAGGTAACTCTTTAAAGACAGTCTTCACACATTAAGCACTTTAACAAGAGGAGTTCTTTATCAGTTATGCCACATTTTACGTTTACATTGACAAACACGTCCCTACTGGGTGCTACATACCTTCTGATTCTGCCTTCATGAAAACCTGAAAGGTGACAGCGAACTTTAAACACAGTATTTCTGTTTCATTCATTAATAAAAGTACATTTCTCTTACCTAAACATTTTTGCTTCACCTTTAGCAATTCATTCTCTCGTCTTGCGGACAGGACCAGGCGTGACCCCAGTTTGGCCAATTGATATGATAACTCTTCCCCGATCCCACTGGAAGCGCCCGTCACCCAGACCACATTTCCAGACAGTTTGCTCTCTGTAAAATAAATAGACATTATAAATGAGAACATTCATCTCTAGTGCCAGATTGTTGGGGTTTTAAATGGAGATTTGTGTCCCTGATGCCTTCTTCTGTAGAATTTACACTTATTGAATAAAACAGTGAACATTACCTGTGTGACCCTTGACTTCATGACAAGCTCCATTTTAAATTTTATATTTGAGCAGAGCAATCGCTATGGAGGGTCGATGCAGATTTTGCAAAGACCCCAATGGTGACATGTCTGCACAGGGTGCAGTAAAAGGTACTTCTAATTACCAGTAGCTGTCTCTTCTGGCAGCCACCATTTTCTTCCGGCAGACAGTCTTTAGCCCAATGAAATTGTTATGGAAGCACCTTGCCTTCAAGGCTTAAAGGGACACTATAGTCACCAAAATTACAACAGCTTAATGTCCTTTCTCTGCAGGCTTTTAAATGTAAATGAAAAAGCAGCGTTTACATTGGTGCCATCACTCAGACGGCCACTAGAGAGGCCACCTGGAGCAGTGTGTTCAGCGTCTCCACGCTCTGCATGTAGATTCTGAACATTCCCCATAGAGAAGCATTGATTCAGTGCATCTCTATGAAGAGATGATGATTTCACCGCGTATGCACAATAACCTCTCAATGCGTCTTTTAAGGAAAAGAATTGGATTGAGGAGATTATCAAGTTTGTAAAATGCCAAAATCTGGGTTTGGGGACCTAAACAGCCATACCAGGACTATAGCGTCAGGAATACATGTTTAGTGTCCCTTTAAACCTTTGTCCAATGTACTATTACCACCAGTTGATTCTATTGCAAGCTGACAGGTAAACTTTCCTGGAGTAGACAGTGGGCAAGAGGAAGGAAGAAGCAGAACCATCAGCCGCAGCGTACCAACTACAACGTTAATTAGTTGCAAAACTGTTTAACCCCTGAATGTACGACAACACCCACACACTACTGCCACCATAACAACTTCATTGAGATAAAAGTGGTCACGGAGCAGGAGTGTTCCTTTAAGTTTATTTTTAACACCACCAAAAATACATTTTTAATATAATAATATAAATTAATAGTTGTATATATTACATAATAATAGTTTTAATATCAGGGGCACATAAACAGAATATTAAAAACCCAGGGAAGTAACTGTTTCCACAGTGAGCGCTACTAACAAACTGCCTGGCTGAGCAACTTAGGAGTTAGAGTCCATGGAAGTACCGGAGACTGCCTTCGATTTTTATGTCACTCAAGATGTGGTGAAAAAGAGCTGTCACGTGAGGGACAACGTTTAGACTCCACTAATACACGTGCAAGGTCAGGCAGGCTCCCACACTCCCAACTCCCATCATGCCGAGCCATGGCTAACAGGCAGAGCCCAGAACTACAACAGCAATGAAGCTTCCCCACTCTGAAACCTGGCACAGCATTTTGAGAGTTGGAGTTTTCCAATATCTGAGGATCAGGGTTAGTTAGGAACTGTGCACTCTGTGGCTGTCTGAACAGAAATCAATAGTGAGATGATTGGAACTGACCTGGAGAGTGTCCAAGGAGCTCAGCCCACAGGAGGGTCAGGTCTGCATCAGCCCTGAGGAACCTGATTAGCTGGAACACAAAGTATAGAACACACAGAGCTCCCAGCACACACAGCAGCTCCATGGCTGCACAGGGTGACACTTTGTATCAATCTCCTCCCACCATTTCCTTTCTATCAGCGGAAGCAGAGACTTGTGGGGCTGCTTCCTCCATGTTACTGGCAGCTCTGATACAGTGTCAAGATGGTAGCACTGCACATTGATTTATACTGTAATAAACATGTTCTCATAGTTTATTTACATCATCTGATTTATAATCAAATCGGCTTTTTATTAATATTTTCATGTTTTACCTATCAATATAAATCATACACTCTTAACATTATTTAAGCACTGCTATGACTATTTAGAGATGTAATGATTATCAAAATAATTAAACTGTAATTGTCTGTACTTGCTCAGAATAAGGTGTACAAATTAACAAGTAGAAAAAAAAACTATTTAGTCTCAGGAGATTCTGCAAAGGTTTGGGATGAATGGGGATTACAGACTCATTCCATACAGGATGATAGGAGATGGGTGAGATGATTAATACAGGGATACGACAGCCAGGGTTAAATTAATCTATTGTAGTGGTTATGGTGCCATCATACCCCTAATGCTGTCAGACGATTATGTGTCAAAATTGATCATATTTGGACATCATTCATTGACATAACTTCAGCTGAGGCACCAGGGGTTCCTCAGTTTGTCAAACTGTGATGGAATTTCGGTGAAATGTAAATTTAGTAGGCCGAGATTTCCATATGTTGTATCAGTTAGTTACACGTAGCTAAGATACTGTCATCAATGTACTGAGCATGTGCAGGAATGCAGGAACTGAAATCACACTCCTTTCTCCTTTGGATGAGCCATGTGGTCTGCCCATATGAGGAAATCCAAATCTTGTCCACTGATTGGTTAAGGGTATGTGCGGGTGAAGCTATTAATGGGAGGAGTTATAGTTCTATAAAAAGCATGTACTCCATGTGTTCGGCCCTCAGACCTGTTTTGGAACGTTAGTTCATCTGAGGCCCGATCGGTATGTTAATAAAGATCTCTTACTTCCTGAAAACCTGCATCCACCTCTCTGTGTCTGGCTTCTGCAAGTTTACTCAGTTACAAACCCCCTTTCAAATTATTCTCTGCTCCTATCTTTGGATGTGGAGAAGGTCTGATAGAATACATTGGGAGTAATTAAGGAAAATTTTAATTAGATTTGGCTTTTTAGACACCGTTTGTGGATGCAATATTTGCATTATACTTTTACCCCACTGCTAGAGTTTCGCCCATGGGTTTCATATAGCAAAGTTTTCCTCTTACCGATGGAACATGACACGGTTGTCCAGCGTCTCCTCTATGTTGGTGAAAAAAACCCTGGCTGAACTGATTAGTAATGATCCAATGATAGAGGGCGTTAAAATCAGTGATGTTAGTCACAAGATTGGACTTTTCGCTGATGATATCATTCTGTCTTTGAGAAATCCAAATGCCTCTTTTAATTCAGTGATGCATATGCTAAACACAAGCTTTGCCTTTTTATGGTAAATTGCCTGTCCTAGATAATCTGAGGGATTCCTTAAATTTTGAGTGGAGGGACTTACATGTTGCGTATTTGGGCATTAATCTGACCAAAAACCTGTTGAACATGCACAAATGTTATCTGGCAAAAGTTTGGCCGGATCTTCAGAGGGCGATGGATAGATGGAAAGGTATATTAGTTTCCTGGCTAGGTAGAATAAGTTCTTTAAAAATGAATATTCTCCTGAAAATGTTGTACTTTTTATGACCCATACCTCTGTCCATCCCGCTATCTTTATTTTGAAAAAAATAATTCAGCTATGATAGGGTATATTTGGTTAGCAATTCCATTTGGCTCAAATTGTCGATTTTGCAGAATCTCTGAGTAAATTGTGGTTTAGTTGTACCTAATTTTAGAAATTATTATTTTGCTGGGAATGCAGCACAGGCCTTCAAATTTAATTTCACTAAAAACCTGCCCCAGTGGTTATTGATCGAAAAGGCAAAGGTGCTTCCACACTTAATTAGGGAAATTCTATGGCTACTTCGCAACTTACATCCTAAAATTAGAGAGATGCTTCCTACTACCAGGACAATGTTGAAGGCATGGGATGCAATGTTTAAGGCGGTCGAAGGAACTGTTTTCTGAAAAAATTGAAAATATTTATATTGATGACCCAGATAGGAAAATATTTTTTCACTGTGTCACTCCTGGGATTTAGTATATGGGGGACTGGTGTTTAGTAGAGGGGGGTGCTGGGATTTAGAATATGGGGGGACTGGGATTTAATAAACGGGGTGCTGGGATTTAGTAGAGGGGGTGCTGGGATTTAGTAGAGGTGGTGCTGGGATTTAATAGAGGGGGGAATGGGATTTAATAGAGGTGGGGACTCAGATTTAGTAGAGGGGGATGCTGTTTTTTTTATATACTGTACTTTTCACAATAAACCCACGTTTCTATGAAACTTTAGGTTTTTTGGGTTTTTTTGCGGACCACATAAACGTAAACCTTGTTTACTTTGCCTGTGCCTGACTTTGAGTTGGACATGCTTGCACTAGAGGCTGGATTAACCCTGCAGTGTAAACATAGCAGTGTCTCTGAAACTGCTATGTTTTCAGCTGCAGGGTTAACCCTAGATGGACCTGGCACCCAGACAACTTCATTGAGCTGAATTGGTCTGGGTGCCTATAGTAGTCCTTTTAATACCAACAAATGAAACTTTACAGTTATTTAAAATATTGAGCACAAAAGACCAGGCAGCACCGTGACAGTTTTCCAGTCACCTCGACACCGTCTGCTGAATGAATGATTACTTCAATTGGATTAGAGGATTATATTCATCTATTGTATAATTATATTCAATAACGCACAAAAAGTTAATCTCTCAATCAGTAAAATGGAAAACTTTGCTACATATTCTTTTACTTATTAAGATACATTGATGTTGTACTAAGTGTGTGTAGGAGGGAAGGAGATGAGACACGCTGCCTTTTGTTTACAGATATTAATTTATGATTCATACATCGTTTCCTTTTTTACATTCTATTACTTGTTATTGTTTTATGATGCTTCACCTCTTTTATTAGAATAAAAACCTAAAGGAGCAAAACAACACAAAAAAAAAACATATAGCGGCAAGATTACACCAAAATTCTCAGCTGTAAAGGCAGGAAATAAACCCTCTGTGCGAGTGTAAATACGCCCAGAGAGAAACACTGAAACCACAAACTGAAGTTCCTATTTAATAGGTAGATTTGCTGTAAATACTCAGACCATACCATGGAATAAGCAAATTCACAGAATCACCTGTTTCTTTAAATTTAATTTGTTTTGAGATACATAGATTCTTCTAGCAGGACAATATAATATCCGAAACAACATCAAATTATAATTATGTGCACTAACAAAGTATGGAACAAAAAGAATGTGCAGACACAGAGGGATGTCTTCCAACGAGCTAAGGGCCATATCAGTAGCCATCTGAGCCACCCATATACTCCACAAGTCTTCCTCCACTGGAACTATTTGGCTAGTAAGAGTGACCATTTTCTCCCTCACTAAGGCCATGTCCTACTAGAACATAGCCCTGATCTCGTGTAGCATGGCCTTTATGTTGGCTTTAGTTGAAGGGGCAGTATGCCCAAGTATGGAGGTACCCAAGTGTAGAGCCTGATTAACATAGGGGCTGATGGAGCTGCAGCTCCAGGCCCATGGAATAGGCCCATGGAATGGGCCCATTGATTTTAAAAATGTAATTTTTTATTTTTTTATTTTTTTTTTACACACTGCTCTTTGGGTTGCCAGCTGGCCGGTACTTATTTAAAGCTGCCTGGCTGGTGCTGATATTGCAATAATACCGGCAATACAAATGCTGGTATTTTTCTCAGTATAAACAGAGATTACTCTGCAATACCATCACCGGCCAGTAGGGGTCACTGTGTGTGTGGAGAGAGGCAGGGATAGGAAGTTACAGCATATACGTCTATATATGTCTCTCTACTCACTGATCCGCTGGGGGAGCTACACAGCACAGAGAGTCCAGACAGCAGCTCACAGCCTGCAGAAACAGCCTACGGCTCAGGGAAGAGAGGAATTGGGTAAAGGCTGCAGGGAAACATGGGAACATTGAGACATGGGGACACTGAGTCACAAGGGGACACTGTGAAACATGGGGACACAGGGAGACCTCTGGGAATGCGGAGACACTGGGGGAAACTTGGAGACACAGGGACACAGGCACACATGGGGACATTGAGACATAGGGACACAGACACACTTGGGGACACTTGGGGACACTGAGACATAGGGACACAGAGACACTAGGGGACACTGAGACCTGGGAACACTGAGACACTACGGGACACTGGGAGACATGGGGACTCAGACACACATGGGGACACTGAGATATGGGGAAACAGACACACATGGGAACACTGAGACATGGAGACACAAGGGACACAATGTCCCCAAGTGTCTCAGTGTCCCCATGTCTCCCAGCCAGTTTCCCTGGTGTCTCAGTGTCCCCATTTCTCCCAGTGTCTCAGTGTTTCCATGTCTCCCAGTATCCCCATGTCTCTCAGTGTCCCCTAGGGGACAGTGGGCGAAATAGGCACACTGGGCAACATGAGGCACAGAGACACTGTGATACATAGGGACACTGTGATACATAGTCTCAGTGTCCCTAAATCTCCCAATGTCCTCAAGTGTCTGTGTTCCCATGTCTCACATCGTCCCCTAGTGACATGGGGATACTGGGAGACATAGGGACACTGGGTGACATGGGGACACTGGGAGACAGGGAGACACTGGGAGCAATCCATCTATACAGCAGAATCAAACTACAAAAGTATTTTTTTGGTGATTTCACAGAATTTTCTCTTATGTCACTCCTTGTGATTTACATCATGTGATGTCACACATACATAATTAGTTATGCAAATTAGTAAGGCCGGTATTTTTTTCCAAGGTGGCAACCCTTACTACTGTTCACATACTCTTGCTTAAGTATGGAAACTTAAGAGGGATGTATGGGAAAAAAAAACTTATGTGGACTGGCTGAAAGTAAATTAGTTAATGTAAAGCTGACTTTGGTCTCTCTAACACTAAGGCATGTTCCCTTTCTTCTACACTCACTACATCCACCTTTTCTCTGTTTCATACTGTATACCTGGAGCTTCTGCCTGCTAGTTCGAAGGTAAGGAGACAAGTGGACATGTGAGTGCTAGGGGACAGTCCTTAGAAAGCATGGAGCGAGCGCATCATTAGACACATTTATGCCAAGCTTAAGATGGTGTTGGCCAGCATGCATTCATGCCAGGCTAGCCTTCCAATTCTTTGGCAGACACGCCTCCTTTTTGGGCATATTCGTCCCTTTCGGAAGATCTGGTTACATGATCTGCGTCAGTGGCCAACCCTTTTACACCGCCCATTGACTTCCTGCTTCACTGGACACTGCTGTTAGGGTATGGATTTAAAGCATGAATTAGAGAGAGATTAGCATATTTTAAAAGAATCTGAGTTTTCTTATAGCTGCATCTTATGAGTTTCCCTCTTGCAACATCTCCACCAGATACATAATGCTTGAGAGGTATGACTATTTTAGTGATTTTGGTCGATTAGATTCTGTAATAAGGCCCATCATAATTGTCAACACCAGGCCCACGGGCCCTGCCTGAGTGGCTGTAGGTTCCTGAGGCAAGGTGGATATTTGAGCAGGCAAGCAGTATTTGTCCAAGGAAGCAGAAGTAAAGTCTGAATGGGTGCCATTTTAGCATTCTTAGGCCTAGTAGTCTGTCTCAGAAATTACCTAAGATCGCAGGACACGGAGTCCTGGTTAGCCCAGTACTTTTTAGACTTCTTCTGTATCAGTGGATATAGACCTACCAAACCCAGTACTTGGGTAAGGTATTTTGTACAAATATTCACTAAATCAGCAGTTCACACCGAAGCCCTGACAATGTGCGTCTGTCTCGCTAGGGAGCTGGCCCCGCCCCCCAGTGACAATGTTTTTTTTAAACTATTTATGAGGCTAAAACATTTTAACACATTCTCCCAATTAGACACCTAAAAATATATTGATCTAATTAATACAAATACACAAAAGGAAAATGCACCTATATGCCCACAACATACTACTACACTCCCCAACTTCTAAACATTTACCAACACTACTTCATTACAGGCAATGGGTTTTGTTCTATATTTATTTAAGGCTGTACATGGATTCATACACGATGCTTATATTACGGGTAGTTATTGTGGAAGAAGTTTGATGGTATAATTTCGAACTAGTGGCAGCACCCAGTAAAATGGCCGGAGGCATACTCAGAATAATCTAAGTTGATGGAGAGGCGGCCGTGGCACAAACATAAGGCCAGAAAATACAGTGTTTACATTAGATTGCCTGCAGGGAGCTATAGTTCTCACCTGAACAACCTCATTAAGCTGAAGTTGTTCAGGTGACTATAGTGTCCCTTTAAAAGCTTATCCAAATATATTAAATCGAGGGCCATTGTTCTTCCCTAAATTACACTTTAGTTACATAAATTATTTGTAGCAAGTCACCTAAAAGTTCTCAGAAAATCTGCGCCGCTAGTCACCCTGACACTTACACCTAAAATTAGACTGTCCTCTTTTTGTCTTTTTGACATGTTGGGAGGACTGCAATCTGTCTCATAGGCCAAGGTTCAGAGATATCACAGTTTTGTGTCTTATTAGAGGAGACGTGCAGAATATCTGTCAGAACACCTATGGCAGATTTATTGCAATTGGACTACAAAGACTGCGCTAAACTTTGAGAGTAATGTGCTTCTGCCGTAAAGCAGAAATAACTCGCTGTACTAGTGTAGAAGGTATTGCATCTCCTAGGAGTGATGAGATGATATCTGGGACTCGAG
Organism: Pelobates cultripes; assembly: GCA_933207985.1. Classification (NCBI taxonomy): domain Eukaryota; kingdom Metazoa; phylum Chordata; class Amphibia; order Anura; family Pelobatidae; genus Pelobates; species Pelobates cultripes. Next base: position 86,860,391 of record OW240924.1, on the reverse strand, counting down.
TGTCATTGGAAGTGCATGATGTTACGTGAAATCAAACGTGCAAAAGGGCCTTAATTCAAAATACAGCTACACTTCCACGTCACTACACTGCACAGCTATATACATCTGTAACCCATCCTACACATTGCACCTAACCGGTGTGGGGTCCTGGGGTGTCTGTTTAGTTCTGCTAATGCATGTATTTTAAGTAAAGTGGCCTAGGGGATTTAAAAAAACAAAAACAAAAAATAATATTATTTTTTGAAAACTATAGACCAATGTTTTTTCCTCACCAAGAGAACCCCTAGTAAGAACAGCACAGATACACCCGACACCTCATTGCAGGTTACACCTCTGTACAACTGTTTACGCTATTTTAGTTTATTTGCTAGTTTTTGGCATTTTTCAAGGTAGACACTTGTGTTTTTCTTTCTGCCTTGTTTTCCATAGGGCTCCCTGTGTACCTAAGATCACACAAAAAGTGTCGGTGATGCTGTGAGATATACAGTGACCCAATTAGGGTGTTTTTATAGCTGTCCTAGGTCATGGGTGTGTTACAGGGTTTCAAAACAATAATTATGGAAAACACTTCAGTGGTAATTTCCTAGCGCTGAACACTTGGACAGCAATGCAATAAGTGGGGTTGGAGAACAAAACAGTGTGAGTTTTATCATTGAAAAGGTAACGTTTTTGCAGGGGAAAAAAACAACATAGGAAGCTTGGATGGACATAGCCATTCATGTCAGAACTTGAAACAATCGGTGTGTGTTTGCCTGGTGACTAAATGTTGAAGTGGTGACTCATGTATTTATAAATAGTGGTGAGCCATGATGATATCTGAAAGTGATTATTAGTGGCAAATTTAGGAAGGAAAAATTATTGGTTATATATTAGGAATCAAAAACATGGAGATCATGAGTTTAAAAGGACTAACTTGCAATGTGACAAAGCCATCTCTGCATCAATGAGGTTTTGCCATTTTTGTCACAACTCCCTCTTTGAAATGTAGTGGTTCTGTTACCGGAGGAATAACAGGAACAAACCGCAGAAGCCACACATAGAGATATGGACACAAGTCTTCAGGAAGTAACAGGTCTTTTATTTACACACCGATCGGGTCTCACACTGAACTTGTGTTCAAAAGGTATGAGCCCAGAGCATAGTTTGCACAAGCTATTTATTAACAATAACTCCTCCCATTCATAGCTCCACTCACACATACCCTTAGACCAATCAGTGAACAGGATATTCAGGATCTCCTAATATGGGCAGATCGTATGACTCCTTTTAAGGACAAAGGAATGTGACTTCAGTTGATGCACATGCTCAGTACATTGATGACAGTATCTTAGCTACATGTAACTAACTAACAGATACAACAAACACCTGTACTTGTATATGCCACATGGAGATTAGAGGCCTACTAAATTTTGAACCATGTTGAAATCCTATCACAGTTCCCCTGCACCAGATGGGCCGCAGTCATGGGTGTCCACAGAAAAAAAAGAAATGATGCATTCTGGGGCAGAAAGGCTGAAGAATACCCACCAAATGCAAAAACATTTTGGGAAAAAGGAAGCAGGACACCTAAACAGCATTTTTATAAATATAGTGTCAGGAATGCATGTTTGTATTCATCTAAATGAAACTGCTCTCAAAGGCTGCCTCCAGAGTCACATCTCCAGGTCGCCCAGCAGCATTCGGCTTCTGAAACTAAGTTTCAGGAAGCGCAGATTCCTGCCAGGCACAGGAGTCGCTCATTGGCAAGAGTTGTCAGCTCTCCGTTCATAAAAATATTTTTTTTATGAATGGGGTGCTGTTGATTGGCTTAGAGTGCCAGCTGAACGCTCTATCAAATCTGTAGCGCTTCTACCTGACGGCACTCTGTGCTTTCTATAACTCAGTTTCAGAAGCCGGATCCTGCTGGGGGACCTGCAGGTCCAGCGATGGAAGGTATTCAAAAACGTTTTAACCCCTTTATGTAACAGAGCATCCGGGAGCCTACTGGCCCCATTACAACTTCATGTAGAAGTAGTTGTTATGGTGAATGGATTGTTCCTTTAAAAATACCCAATATGTCTACATCTCAAATATAAAAAAAAATTAATTAATAAAAAAGGGAATACATTAACAGGAAGATGTGTGTGCATATATATATATATATACATATATATATATATATATATATATATATATATATATATATTTATTTATTTATTTTTACCTAAGGGAGATGAGAGGGTTCGAAGTCTGCCTGCCACGTACCAAAGCCTTACGATTTGGTGTTCAGTTTAGCCAGCCAAGTGTCCAAGAAGTGGAGGAATCACTTGTCTTCTAAGTTGTCCTTCCGGCTCCAATCTCCTTTTCTTCTCCTTCGTCTGACACTATCGGATTGGTTCGTTGTCAGCGGATCAGTGTGCAGGAGGAGGGGATGTGGCATGGGTGGAACACCTCCATCTCAGGCATTGCAGCAATGGCAAGGAGGGGGTTAAATAGACCAGGCTTAATATTATTGTTTTGCGCCATCCCCATGCACCAGAAGGTACATGACATGCTGAATGCTATGATGTCATGAGAACGCAACAAGGAGTTAGAATGAGTTGTGTCAATACAGAAAAGACGTAACACCTTAGGCAGAGGTTGAGTTGTGTCACAATTGAAGCAGGAATGGCACTTGGAGTGACTTCAGTAATAATGGGAGAATGACCAGTACAAGTTCTAGTGCCATGACAGATAAGGTCTGTACTGGGTCAGAATTGAAGCCAGATGGAAGGCAGATGTCCCGTGCATGCATGACACTGACCCTACAACATTATCCTACATCACCTGAGGGCAAAAGAAAACCATTATTAAGCATATCACTGATTGAACATAATAAATACAAATGGCAGAGCACAAACAGAAATAAAAAAGCACAAAGTTCCAAAGACGGTATCCAACAATGCGTGTGTGACCTGTAGGCACTGTACCTACTACTCCCTAGTAGCATAACCATTAACCACCATGGAAAGCTGTAATGCACGTGGTGCTTGGAGTATCTCTTATATTTTTTTGATGTTGGTTGGAGCTGAGAAGCTGACCCTGGGTGCCAACTACATAGGCTCTCCTCTGCTACCCAGATCAGTCCCTTTACTTCACTGTAAACCTTTACCATCACCAGGCTTCAATTTCCATCTTTTACCAGGACTTTACCTTTAAAAACATCTCCTAAAATTACTCTACAATGCCATCTCTTTATTCCCTTAGTTTCCAGATTGTTTTAAATATCCTTAAGACCAAGGCCTTAATTTAATATTTTTGGATACTCTTTTAAATCATTTGAAGCAACACTCTACTCCAAACAATTTTTAAATTTTTTTTTTTTAATTCTTCATTTTTAATATGCAGGTATCGCCACAACAGCATCAGCAGGCTCGAGTTTTATCATAACATGGCATTATCATGGCAGGTTGTGGTTGCATACGTTTTTAGAATGAGAGAAATAACAATTTGAGGTATAAACTTTTAAAGATCAATTAGCATGCTTAATTGATGCACTTCTGATCATGTCTCTACATTTAAACTTATGGTAGGCTAGGACAGTAGGTGCCCTTGTATGTCAGGCTATGGAGTAATACGCAGCGAGCTCAGCAATGTGTCGGGTGCCCTTGTCAGGTTAAGGAAGAGATCTTGTTTGAGAGTGTGGTTATGCTGCGCTACAGCCCATATTGGGGAACAATGTTACATCGTCTATATCAACAGTACCCTCTTGTGTCCGCCTCTGTGTTCTTCACGTCCGGTAGGCACCAGGTTATGAAGTAAAAAAAATGTAATGAAATATATAAAAAAAAAAAAAAGAGAGAAAAGTGTAAACGAAAAATGTAAATGTAAAAATATAGCAATGTGGACAGTACAGAGCAATAGGGGGATTCTTAGTGTGTCCGTGGGGGCTGGTTCAGGGCCGTACATGGGCGTACTTTAAAAATTGAATAGATAACTAAGTCAGCATTTAGTAAGTTTACCCCCCCAAAAAACGTGTGCATTTAATTAGGCATTTTTTAATTGGGGTATATTTAAAAAAATGCATGTGATTTACACCTAGGGGTTTTCACAGAGCACTTTTAACTTTGTATATATAAAAAGAGCTTGCAAAAGCTGTAGATCTCTTGTCTGTAGCATTTCCAAGCCCTCCCTTTCTAACCCCACCCAGACTTTCTGTTTCATTGAGAAGCCTCTGATTCTGTGCTACGTGATGATGGCAGGGGGTACCAGGAAGAATGCTGCAGTTGGGGAGGAAAATGGACAATCCGGTAGAATGGAGTACTGTGGACATATGCGTACAGACAAGCGATCACAGGCTCACGTTGGAGAATCCAGGCGGCTCCTGCAGAGCTCAGTGGAGCTAACAGATGGGGAAAGAAAACCTCACCGGCTGTCTGAATAACTGCCAGAGAGGTGTTTCTTAATCTAGTTATAAAAGTGCTGATTTCTTAAAGAAAAAGACACTTCTATGAAGTGCAGTTTAAATAGGATACTCCTTACGCATAAAGTACAATAAACGTTTTAAATGATTTTTTAAAAATGATATCCAGAAATATTAAATGAAGGCCCAGGTTCATTAGAAAATGTTATTATTTTAACAATTAACTCTGTAGTCATATTTTTTTTTTTTTATATATATATATTCTGACTGTATTTTTGGAAACATGCATTTGAAATATTTCAGGAGATTCCTTACAGCCCATGAGTGTAGTATATAACTGTTTTTTTTATTTATATTTACTGACGATCTATTATACCGTGTTACCACGTACCTATACAAGTGTCATATCAGAGTGCACACCTCACAATCTATGTTTCCTTCGGTGTAATTATACCCCACTGCTTCACGATGCAAGCTTGTTTAAACACGTGCAGTGTCACCCCTTGTCCCAGAGTATGCCGATATTTGTTTGCAGAAAATTACTTATGTCTTGTATCAATCTACAGCAATGCAGAGTACACTGTAGCATTATATATTAAAATAGAAATATACAATATAAAATATCACCCATATTCCTTAAAAGTGGAAAGCACACAGTGTAAGGGTAAAAACCTTTATAAATATTTTACCCGAAAAATTAAGTCGGGTTTCCTGCTCCTCTAGACATGTTATATACCTGTTCACTTGTGGGGAGGACAGGTAGGAAGGCCAAAATAAGATGTCTGGAACATTTGAATAGCAGACGTAGAAAAGTAACTACACATTGTAACAAATGTCAATTTTTTACAAATTCTTTGAGTTTCATGGTTATTGAACAAGTACAATTGGACGAAAGAGGAGGTGAATTAATGCTTAAATTAAAGGGACACTATAGTCACCAGAACAACTACAGCTTATTGAATTTGTTCTGGTGAGTAGAATCATTACCTTCAGGCTTTTTGCTGTAAACACGGTCTTTTCAGAGAAAATGCAGTGTTTACATTAATAACTTCACTGGCCACTCCTCAGATGGCTGTTAGAGATCCTTCCTGGGTCATGGCTGCCTAAAATGCATCCAAACATTCAGTATCTCCTCCCGCTGCATGCAGACACTGAACTTTCCTCATAGAGATTCATTGATTCAATTCATCTCTATGAGGAGATGCTGATTGGCCAGGGCTGTGTTTGAATTGTGCTGGCTCTGCCCCTGATCTGCCTCTTTGTCAGTCTCAGACAACCCTATGGGGAAGCATTGTAATTGGATCAGACTACCACTTCTGACGATGTCAGCAGACTGCTTGCTTTTCTGATCCTAACAGCATGCAGATCTACAGCTTCAGGCTTGAATACAGTAAGATTTTTCTATATTTACGGAGGCATGAGGGGCCCAGGGGGGCTAGATGGTCGTTTTAACACTATAGGGTCAGGAATACATGTTTGTGTTCCTGACCCTATAGTGATCCTTTAAGACAAAGAGAAGGTTTTTGGATCCACAAGCTACAAAATATGCAACCAAAAGGCTTAAATGTGGAATTGGTGTGTTTTTTTTTTATAATATATATATATATTTCTTCATATTTTCACTATTTTTATTATTTTTTCTGATTATAATTTTTTCCTGTTTTTATTCTTGGATTTTTAGGATATTTTAAGATTTAGAGTATATTTCAAACTTTTGGGATATAAATGGAATCCCTCTGACCTTATTTATATTTACATTTTATGTGTATATCTATATTTTTATTTATACATGAGTAATTAAAAGAGTCATCAGATTGGGTTTGATTACATCGTTTTTCAATGTTGATTTCTGATACATGTTCTGTTATTATTTTTTGGTTAATTACGTTTTTATTAACATTTTCGTCAAACTTCGCGATACTTGTTAAGTCGCCAGAAAGAGGTAGGACTCACAGGTCCTTGGCATGCATATCTACGTCAACCAGTTAGCCATGCAGGGCTTCGAGAGGCAAATCAAACAATTAAGGGAAAAACATTTTCAATTGTGCATCATGTATATCGGGAAGCTTACAAACCCACAAATATGTTGAATCAAGGTGTAGCAAATTGTGTTTAAAGGACCACTATAGGCACCCAGACCAGTTCTGCTTAATGAAGTGGTCTGGGTGCTAGGTCCAGCTAGGGTTAACCCTTTTTTTTATAAACATAGCAGTTTCAGAGAAACTGCTATGTTTATATTAGGGTTAATCCAGCCTCTAGTGGCTGTCTCATTGACAGCCGCTAGAGGGCTTCCGCGCTTCTCACTGTGATTTTCACAGTGAGAAGACGCCAGCTTCCATAGGAAAGCATTGTGAATGCTTTCCTATGGACTGGCTGAATGCGCGCGCAGCACCTGCTGCGCATGCGCATTCAGCCGAAGAAGAGGAGAGGAGGCGGAGAGAAGGAGGAGAGCTCCCCGCCCGGCACTGGAGAAAGAGGTAAGTTTAACCCCTTCCTCTCCATCCAGCCCGGCGGGAGGGGGTCCCTGAGGGTGGGACACCCTCAGGGCACTATAGTGCCAGGAAAACGAGTATGTTTTCCTGGCACTGTAGTGGTCCTTTAAGTGTTATTGGTAATATCCTGATTTAATCTATGGTTTCTTGTAGTAGCGCACCATTAGTAGTGTTCAATTTATCTTGAATTAATGATGTAGCTCCTATGTCCAGCTTCCCTACCACAGTTGTGCCCCCTAGCACTGCAGTCTACCCGCCCGTCTAATTGGTTCTCAAGTGTCCCTTCTCCCGCCTCTCCCCTCTCCCCCGGTTTGTGATGGTATAGGCGTGGGCAGTGTGCCAGGGCGTAGGAGCTTCGTTCATCATGCTGGGTAGGCCAGCTACTCAAGGTTCCCCTCTACGTCGGGGTCAATGCCTGGGTGTCTTGTTCCCCACTCCCCCTGTCAGCCCCCTGTCATCCATATGTCAGCATGCTTTGGAAATCTGGGTGGTATGCTGTGTCCATATATCTAGGTATGTTTGTGAGTGGCCCTGAGCTGTAAACGTCAAGTCTTCCAGTCCTTGAAATTCCTCCATTATCTCAAATAAGGTCGTTAATGGAGGGGGCGTGTCTGTCTTCCAATATAGGGGCAAGATATGTTTTGCTGTGTTCAGTATCTGTATAGTCAGGGATTTCTTATATTTGGCTGTCGGGGTCGTAGAGTGGTGTATGAGAAATGCGGTAGGTTTGAAGGGGGGTGGGTTGTCAGAGAACTTTTGTAGCACCCTACTGATCATTTGCCAGTAGGGGACTACTTTTGGGCATTCCCACCATATGTGTAGGAATGTGCTTGCCCCGGTGTGGGATCATTTTCTGCAGGGTTTGCGGTGTTCTATACCATAGGGTCGGAACTTTGTATGCTGTCTCTTGGGTTTTACTTGCCGGTGAGCAGTGGAGTGTAAGGTCACATATTTTGGTCCATTGTTGTTCTGTAAAAATGTCACCCATCATAGTTTCCCATCTACTCTTGCGCAGGAGCAGAGAGTATAGTTGTGAGATGGCGTGTATGAGCGGGTCCGGGTCAAGTCACATGTTCTCAAACGGGGTCAAAGTCCTGTTATGGTGAGGGTGCCGTGGTAAATTTATCAGGAACTGTCGGATCTGTTCATATTTCAGTCTATGTAGGAAGGTAGGGTGGTGGCTGTCAAGGAAGTCACTGAGGGGTCTGATTTTGCCATCTTTCATCATGCTTCTGTTATTATTTTATTTCATGTAATTTGTGAGTGTGATTTGTACTTAAATAAGAGGACTTAGAGCACGCAGCACTTTGGAACACAAGTGCCGAGTCTGAGACTATTACCGGTGGAACGCAAGTTGAAAACACACACATTGCGTGAGCACGTATATATGGGAACTAAGAAGAAATGGATGACAGCTGGGACCTCTCTCTGCGGATAGGCTTACAGCTGCCACGGAGGGGTCTCTTGGACTTAAAAACTTTGCAGCACCGAAAGTCAGACTTGATTTTACCCCTGAGAAAGTTCAGACGGAACCGGACGAAATGCGTAGGGTTGGGATGCAATAGGAAGTTTTTTTATAACATTTATTAATTATTTTTTTTGTTACTGTTTATTTTCACTGTTTTATTTTTAATTTACCTAGTAAATGAAATAGTAATCTGTATGACCACAAAGACAACCAACGGAGTCCATCTGCCCCCTTGGATGCGATATGCCTAACACTACTTTTGATCCTGTAAGTGTTTACAATTAAAGCGCAAAATTACAGAATAACGTTGTTGCACTATTATTGTTTCATTTTCTCCCACATGCCCGTTCATTTTACTGAAGACTCTCATATCAACTTTAACCAACCTGATATGCCTACAATCAAACATGCGTTTGTGAGTGCATTTTAAAGAATCTGATTTTATGGTGTAATAACGTTATTACCCTATGAGATCTGTTCTGTTTTTACTGAAGACATTTTCTGTTTTCTATATTAAAATAGCAATGGGAGGCAGAAATTTGGGACACTGGGGTGTGACTTGTTAAAAAGACATATTGTGGATTTCAATCCCTTATATGTTCACATATGATTTTTTCATTTTTATTTTTTTTTTAATTTTGATTGGTTTTCTCCAGTGTTTCAGAGAATAGAATATGAGAGAGTAACAACCCAGAAAAGTGGGACTCAGACAAACAAAAAAAATATATATACCTATATCCAAGAAATAGAATTCATTGTTTGAAACTTGGCCTCCCCAAACTACCTGAGGGAAGAACAGAATTAGTCACGGACACGCAACAGGTTACAGGCAGGTACAAACATGCGTGAGCTGATGTAATATTCAGAGACAGCCATGTGCTCAGTTTTACACAGTCAATCTTAAAGGAATACTATAGACATTAAAACAACTTTAGCTTAATGAAGCAGTTTTGTGTATAGATTGTGCCCCTCAGGCCCGGACTGGCCATCGCACATACCAGGCAAATGCCCGGTGTGCTGCAATGGCCATGGGCCGAGGCCGGCATGGGAGATTACAGGATCTCCCCTGTCGGCCCATGCAGAGCCGGCACTATCTGAGCGCCTGTCCTGCTGTGTGCCTTCATGGGCCGGTGGGAAGATGAAAGATCTCCCTCACCGGCCAACAGGCACAGACATGCGGCCGCCAGCTGGGGAGGGAGGGAGAGAGGACCCCGGGGAGCTCTTACCTGCAGCTCCGCCAGGTTCCTCTCACGAGGTCGGAGCATTGCCGCGGTTACCATGGCAATTCTCAGATCTCGCGTGAGTGAACTCTAGCCCTGTAGGCTAGAGTTCACTCACCACTAGGACCACCACGGACTGCTGCACGGCCCCCCTCCTCCCAGGCTAAAGGTAAGAAGGGAGGGAGGGGGTGTAAAGTTTGTTTGTTAATTAGATAAATTACATATGTACCCATCTAGTACTAATCAGATCCCAGTGGTATCATTATGCTAGTTAAACTACTAACCTGTTTTTACTTCTACCCTATTGCATTCTGGTAATCTATGAGCCTGCCAGAAGTTTTTTCTGATTTTGAAGCACATACCTTGTCTCACATTCAGGCAGGCCCACTAAGCATGATTGTTTCTTAAAATAAAATAGTGCAGCATCTGTGACATACTGTAAACCTATTTGATGGATACTAATGTCGTTTTCCCTCATGTTATGTCATTTATACAACAGTGTGTATTTTCCCTGCACTATAAAAAAAAAAAAAACACATTTAATATATTTAAATATGTCCACCCCACACAATCCCTCCAAACATATTCACACACAGCACCCTCACACACACACAGCACCCTCACACACACAGCACCCCTCTTAGATCCCTAGATCCGCTAGATCCCTTACCCAACTCTGGATCATCTAATTTACACACATACACACTAAATCCCTATATAAACTCTGTATCCTCTAAAAAAACACGATCTCCTATAAACACTAGATCCCTTAAACACACACACATAGTTACATATTTACATAGTTACGTAGCTGAAAAGAGACTTGCGTCCATCAAGTTTAGCCTTCCTCACATATGTTGTTCCTGTTGATCCAAAAGAAGGCAAAAAACCTAGTCGGAAGCGCTTCCAATTTTGCCACAAACTAGGAAAAAATTCCTTCTTGACCCCAAAATAGCAGTCAGATGTCTCCTTGGATCAAGCAGCTATTACCCCTTGACATCCCTGTATGTTATGTTTTTGTAAGTATTTATCCAGTTGCAGTTTAAACATCTGTAATGACTCTGACAAAACCACCTCTTCAGGCAGAGAATTCCATATCCTAATTGCTATTACTGTAAAAAAAACTTTTCTTTGCCTTATATGAAATCTCCTTACTTCTAGCCTAAATGTGTGACCTAGTGTCCTATGTATAGCCCTGTTTATGAATAGATTTCCAGATAAAGGTTTGTACTGGCCCCGAATATATTTGTATAAAGTTATCATATCCCCTCTCAGGCGCCATTTTTCCAAACTAAACAGATTTAATTTATTTAACCTTTCTTCATAACTAAAATGCTCCATTCCTTTTATCAATTTTGTAGCTCGTCTCTGGATTTTTTCTAGTGCCATGATATCTTTCTTTAGAACAGGCGCCCAAAATTGCACAGCATATTAAAGGTGTGATCTTACCAGCGATTTATAAAGAGGCAAAATTATATTTTCATCCCGAGAATTTATGCCCCTATTTATACATGACAAAACCTTACTGGCCTTAGCAACTGCAGATTGACATTGCATATTGCTGCCTAATTTGTTGTCTATAACAATTACCAAATCCTTCTCGTGTGTGGTTATCCATAATTCACTACCATTTAGTAAGTTGCTTGTGCATAACTTTTTATTTCTCTACGTTAAATGTCATCTGCCATTTTAGTGCCCAGTCCCCCAATCTATCCAAATCCCTCTGCAGCAAAGCAATATCCTGCTCACATTTTATTACTTTACAGTTTTGTGTAATCTGCAAACACTGATACATGGCTTTCAAAGCCTATTTCAAGATCATTTATAAATATGTTAAATAGAAGTGGTCCCAAAACAGAACCCTGAGGGACACCACTTACCACTTTTGTCCAGCCTGTAAATATACCATTAATTACAACTCGTTGTACACTATGCTTAAGCCAATGTTCTACCCAAGAACAAGAATATTCATCTAGACCAATTTGTTTTAGTTTGAAAAATAACCTATTGTGAGTCACCGTATCAAATGCTTTGGCAAAATCCAAGTAGATCACATCCACTGTAACACCCTGATCTATACTTCTACTTACTTCTTTGTAGAATGCAATTAGGTTAGTTTGACATGACCTATGTTTCATAAAACCATGCTAATTATTGCTAATAACAAAGTTCTTCCCAATGAATTCCTGAATATTATCCCTTAATAGCCCTTCAAATATTTTCCCAGTTACAGAAGTTAAGCTCACAGGTCTATAATTTCCAGGCAAGGATTTTGAACCCTTTTTAAATATAGGAACAACATCTGCCTTCCTCCAATCCTCCGGTACAACACCTGAAACACAAGAATCTTGAAAATTAAATACAGAGGTTCACTTATTTCCCCACTCCTTAAGTACTCATCGGTGAATACCGTAAGACCCCGGAGCTTTATTTACATTAATTTTCTTTAATAGCTGTAGCACCTTGTCTCAAGTTATCCAATCACAAGTTATTTGCAAGTTTTTTGCAGCAATCATTTGCATATCTCTTGCCATAGGATCCTCATTAATATATACTGAAGAAAATTAGTTATTTAAAATTTCTGCTTTTTCCTGGTCTTCATTAGCTAATAAACCCAACTCTGTTTCCAGTGTACCTAAACTTTCATTTTTTATTTTTTTTTAGAATTGATGTACTTGAAAAAATGTTTGGGGTTGGTTTTGCATTCTTTAGCTATCAATGTCTCATTTTCTAGTTTAGCCACTTTAACTGCCTTTTTGCAAGCGTTATTGGCTTCCTTATATCTTAAATAGGATGCCTCTGATTTGTCTGATTTAAATGCTTTAAATGCCCTTTTCTTATGTTTAATCTCTTGTTTTACTTCTCTACTAAGCCACATTGGTTTTAATTTGTTTCTTTTATATTTATTACCCAATGGTACATACTGAGAAATGTACCTTTCTAATATTTGTTTGAATAGTTTCCATTTATCCTCAGTGTTTTCATCACTAAGGAGTTTATGCCAGTCGATATGTTGTAGAGCTGCCCTAATCTTGTTGAAATTTGCTTTTTTTAAATTATATGTTTTAGTATTCCCCACTTGTTTGTGCTTTTTTGAGTTTATTTCAAAATGTACCATATTGTGATCACTATTTCCCAAATGCTCCCCTACTTGAATGTTGGTTAAAAGATCAACATTGTTTGTTATAACGAGATCCAGACAAGCATCCTTTCTAGTTGGTGCTTGTACCAGTTGTGACATAAAGGTGTCATTTAACACATTCAAAAACCACATCCCGAGACGTGTTCAGCATGAGCTCCCACGTCTGGGGACGAATAATGGGGTGTTTCACCTAAAAATCTTCACTTACGGGCCACAGCTGACACTAATCAAACCCGGGAGAGGCTGCTACACCAGACGGTACCTCCCCCGGATTTCTACAACATTGGACCGACCAAACGAGGCTTGCGGCCTACAAGAAGCTGAGTCCAGGTGAGACGGCCGCTCTCCGGGATCTCAAGCAGAAGGTGGACGCCCTGCACAGAACTACTCCCCCCCCCCCCCGGACCGGCGGGGGTCATCCCGGTCCATATTAAACAAAGGCAGCCACCCTGCGGACAGCGAGCAACCGGGTCTGCGAGAGGCTATAATACGACTCAAAATGGCGGAGTCACAATCCACAAGTGACACGAGGCAGGCCATGCCAGATGGCTGTCCCACGCTCGATCGCATGCTGCTACACCTCGACGAGATCCTCGCCAGATTCTGGGAGCAGTTGGAATTACGCGCAGCAGAGGGGGCTGGGGGACAGAGGAGCGGACTGAAGCGAACAAGAGAAGGGGTGCAGGAAGCCCCGTCGGGCACAACCACCTACCCTGCATCTAATCGGCACACACACAGTCCACCGGGCCAGAAAGCCAACAGGGAACCCATTCCGAAGCAACAACAGACGCACCGAAAGGTTCTACAGCAGCCGATAACACACTCCCTTCTCAAGCGGTTTACAACCCTGCAGAGGCAGCCCATGGCCCCAGTAAAGAGGAAGGCCCCCAAAAGGTGGCGAGTAAAGCAGCACACACCGCATCAGCTGCAGGCGCCACACGAGCGGGCACTTTTGAAACGTAAGCCAGCCGACACGCCTGAGGCAACAGTGGAGACATCGACCCTGGTGAGTGGCCTTACCCTACGACCCACACGGAAGCCTGGAAGCACAAGACATCTCTCCCAAAGACGGGACTGGGCTCTTCCCCTCACAGGCATAGGCTAAGCTGAGCTGACAAGTGGAACTCTCGGGGACTAATGACCAAATATATTTTTCTTATAAGCGCTGATTTTTATTATTTTTCTTTTCATATGATTATACCAGCAGTCCTGATAGCCGACATATATATATATTTTTCTTTCTTTTTTTTTTTTCTTGGCTCTCGATTAATAAGGCCTTTATCTACCACCCCAAGGGGGCCCCCGGGGGTGATCAGGCTGACAGACCAGCAATAAGAAATAAGTTTTATCGTTATCTTAATATGCTGTTTCAATGTTTCAGCACCTCTTTACTGTGGTCATCTCACTGCAGCTCCAGCCTTCAGTGCTATTTAAGCCCAAGAGCAAGCTGCTCAGACCCATTATGAGACAGGAAAATGTAGGAACTACTTAAATAAGCGTGTATTGCATAGGACACCATAGTTTTAGCCATACACATGCCTAATCGAAAATATGACTCCCTACTGTAGTTTTAACGCAAATTACTCTGTCCCGCAGCACTCAAACCTATACCAGTTTTATTAACCCCTCGCAGTTGGTTTAGCCTGTTTTGAACTCGCAAATAGTTGTCAACCATTAAGTACCCGAAGTTATGCATATCTGACTGAATGTCTCGAAATAAGCTATGATGAACATATACTAGCTGTTATTAATCTATGTTAAACATGACTCCATCTCCTAACTAAAAAATGTGCAAGTACCAATGTATACTCCATTGTTATTAATGTTTGCAAAGCATGAGGATTGCCTTTGGGGTACCCCGTGCACGTATGTTATTCCATATGCACTGCAAAAAAAAAAAATTACAAAAAAAAACACATCCCCCTTGCTAGTCCCTCTATCCCAATTTATGTCTTGGTAATTAAAATCTCCAATACGTAACGTGTTACCTCGATTTGTAGCTTTCTCAGTTTGCTCTAACAGCTGTTCTTCCTCGATAATATTTACATTAGGTGGTTTATAAATATCCCAACCAATAATTGATTTCCCTTTGTTTGCCCCAAGCAGATATCTACCCATAAATAATCACATAATAATCACATTTTATTACTTTACAGTTTTGTGTAATCTGCAAACACTGATACATGGCTTTCAAAGCCTATTTCAAGATCATTTATAAATATGTTAAATAGAAGTGGTCCCAAAACAGAACCCTGAGGGACACCACTTACCACTTTTGTCCAGCCTGTAAATATACCATTAATTACAACTCGTTGTACACTATGCTTAAGCCAATGTTCTACCCAAGAACAAGAATATTCATCTAGACCAATTTGTTTTAGTTTGAAAAATAACCTATTGTGAGTCACCGTATCAAATGCTTTGGCAAAATCCAAGTAGATCACATCCACTGTAACACCCTGATCTATACTTCTACTTACTTCTTTGTAGAATGCAATTAGGTTAGTTTGACATGACCTATGTTTCATAAAACCATGCTAATTATTGCTAATAACAAAGTTCTTCCCAATGAATTCCTGAATATTATCCCTTAATAGCCCTTCAAATATTTTCCCAGTTACAGAAGTTAAGCTCACAGGTCTATAATTTCCAGGCAAGGATTTTGAACCCTTTTTAAATATAGGAACATCTGCCTTCCTCCAATCCTCCGGTACAATACCTGAAACAAAAGAATCTTGAAAAATTAAATACAGAGGTTCACTTATTTCCCCACTTAGCTCCTTAAGTACTCATGGGTGAATACCGTCAGGCCCCGGAGCTTTATTTACATTAATTTTCTTTAACAGCTGTAGCACCTTGTCTTGAGTTATCCAATCACAAGTTATTTGCAAGTTTTTTGCAGCAATCATTTGCATATCTCTTGCCATAGGATCCTCATTAATATATACTGAAGAAAATTAGTTATTTAAAATTTCTGCTTTTTCCTGGTCTTCATTAGCTAATAAACCCAACTCTGTTTCCAGTGTACCTAAACTTTCATTTTTTATTTTTTTTTAGAATTGATGTACTTGAAAAAATGTTTGGGGTTGGTTTTGCATTCTTTAGCTATCAATGTCTCATTTTCTAGTTTAGCCACTTTAACTGCCTTTTTGCAAGCGTTATTGGCTTCCTTATATCTTAAATAGGATGCCTCTGATTTGTCTGATTTAAATGCTTTAAATGCCCTTTTCTTATTTTTAATCTCTTGTTTTACTTCTCTACTAAGCCACATTGGTTTTAATTTGTTTTCTTTTATATTTATTACCCAATGGTACATACTGAGAAATGTACCTTTCTAATATTTGTTTGAATAGTTTCCATTTATCCTCAGTGTTTTCATCACTAAGGAGTTTATGCCAGTCGATATGTTGTAGAGCTGCCCTAATCTTGTTGAAATTTGCTTTTTTTAAATTATATGTTTTAGTATTCCCCACTTGTTTGTGCTTTTTTGAGTTTATTTCAAAATGTACCATATTGTGATCACTATTTCCCAAATGCTCCCCTACTTGAATGTTGGTTAAAAGATCAACATTGTTTGTTATGACGAGATCAAGACAAGCATCCTTTCTAGTTGGTGCTTGTACCAGTTGTGACATAAAGGTGTCATTTAACACATTCAAAAACCACATCCCGAGACGTGTTCAGCATGAGCTCCCACGTCTGGGGACGAATAATGGGGTGTTTCACCTAAAAATCTTCACTTACGGGCCACAGCTGACACTAATCAAACCCGGGAGAGGCTGCTACACCAGACGGTACCTCCCCCGGATTTCTACAACATTGGACCGACCAAACGAGGCTTGCGGCCTACAAGAAGCTGAGTCCAGGTGAGGCGGCCGCTCTCCGGGATCTCAAACAGAAGGTGGACGCCCTGCACAGAACTACTCGCCCCCCCCCCTGGACCGGCGGGGGTCATCCCGGTCCATATTAAACAAAGGCAGCCACCCTGCGGACAGCGAGCGACCGGGTCTGCGAGAGGCTATAATACGACTCAAAATGGCGGAGTCACAATCCACAAGTGACACGAGGCAGGCCATGCCAGATGGCTGTGCCACGCTCGATCGCATGCTGCTACACCTCGACGAGATCCTCGCCAGATTCTGGGAGCAGTTGGAATTACGCGCAGCAGAGGGGGCTGGGGGACAGAGGAGCGGACTGAAGCGAACAAGAGAAGGGGTGCAGGAAGCCCCGTCGGGCACAACCACCTACCCTGCATCTAATCGGCACACACACAGTCCACCGGGCCAGAAAGCCAACAGGGAACCCATTCCGAAGCAACAACAGACGCACCGAAAGGTTCTACAGCAGCCGATAACACACTCCCTTCTCAAGCGGTTTACAACCCTGCAGAGGCAGCCCATGGCCCCAGTAAAGAGGAAGGCCCCCAAAAGGTGGCGAGTAAAGCAGCACACACCGCATCAGCTGCAGGCGCCACACGAGCGGGCACTTTTGAAACGTAAGCCAGCCGACACGCCTGAGGCAACAGTGGAGACATCGACCCTGGTGAGTGGCCTTACCCTACGACCCACACGGAAGCCTGGAAGCACAAGACATCTCTCCCAAAGACGGGACTGGGCTCTTCCCCTCACAGGCATAGGCTAAGCTGAGCTGACAAGTGGAACTCTCGGGGACTAATGACCAAATATATTTTTCTTATAAGCGCTGATTTTTATTATTTTTCTTTTCATATGATTATACCAGCAGTCCTGATAGCCGACATATATATATATTTTTCTTTCTTTTTTTTTTTTCTTGGCTCTCGATTAATAAGGCCTTTATCTACCACCCCAAGGGGGCCCCCGGGGGTGATCAGGCTGACAGACCAGCAATAAGAAATAAGTTTTATCGTTATCTTAATATGCTGTTTCAATGTTTCAGCACCTCTTTACTGTGGTCATCTCACTGCAGCTCCAGCCTTCAGTGCTATTTAAGCCCAAGAGCAAGCTGCTCAGACCCATTATGAGACAGGAAAATGTAGGAACTACTTAAATAAGCGTGTATTGCATAGGACACCATAGTTTTAGCCATACACATGCCTAATCGAAAATATGACTCCCTACTGTAGTTTTAACGCAAATTACTCTGTCCCGCAGCACTCAAACCTATACCAGTTTTATTAACCCCTCGCAGTTGGTTTAGCCTGTTTTGAACTCGCAAATAGTTGTCAACCATTAAGTACCCGAAGTTATGCATATCTGACTGAATGTCTCGAAATAAGCTATGATGAACATATACTAGCTGTTATTAATCTATGTTAAACATGACTCCATCTCCTAACTAAAAAATGTGCAAGTACCAATGTATACTCCATTGTTATTAATGTTTGCAAAGCATGAGGATTGCCTTTGGGGTACCCCGTGCACGTATGTTATTCCATATGCACTGCAAAAAAAAAAAATTACAAAAAAAAACACATCCCCCTTGCTAGTCCCTCTATCCCAATTTATGTCTTGGTAATTAAAATCTCCAATACGTAACGTGTTACCTCGATTTGTAGCTTTCTCAGTTTGCTCTAACAGCTGTTCTTCCTCGATAATATTTACATTAGGTGGTTTATAAATATCCCAACCAATAATTGATTTCCCTTTGTTTGCCCCAAGCAGATATCTACCCATAAAGCCTCCACATTTTCCTCGTCACACTCCACATGCCTAGGATTTGACTTTAACTCATGGTTGACAAATAAACATACCCCGCCACCCTTCTTGTTTCTCCTATCCTTCCTAAATAACGTGTACCCATTTAAATTAACTGACCAGTCATGTGTCTCATCCCACCATGTTTCTGTTATGCCTATTATATCATATTGTTTAGTGTATGCTATTGCCTCTAGTTCCCCATTTTGTTATATAGGCTCCTTGCATTAGTAAGCATACATTTAATATTATCATGAGTCTTTTGTACTTTTTGTGAATTATCAATATTACATACCTCCTCTGTTCTGATCTTTCCCCTCCCCCATCTCCACCCCCTTTGTTCTGAGCTAAAGCCCATCTCCTTTCCATCCTATCTCCATTTTCTAGATTGCTTTGACCCTCCCCCCCTACCACTAGTTTAAAATCTCCTTCAATCTTCTAGCCATCATATCCCCCAGCACATCAGACCCTCTTCTGTTTAGGTGCAATCCATCATGACTAAACAGGTTGTACCCAAGTGCAAAATCGTCCCAGTACTCTAAAAACCCCAAACCCTGAACTCATTCTTTAGGACCTTCAATTTTCCTCTGACTTTGTCATTGGTAACAATATGGACCATGACAGCTGGGTCATCTCCAGCTCCTCCCAATAATCCCTCCACTCTGTCAGCAACATGCTGGACCACGATCTCCTATAAACACTAGATCCCTTACACACACACACTGCACCACCAACACACACTACATTCCTGACATATGAACTCTGGATCCCCTAGGCACACACTACATTCCTTGCAAACACATAATACATTTTCTAAACACACACTCTCTACAGCCCGTACATACACTACAGCCTGTATGCACATACTCGCTACATCCCCTTGTGGGGGATATTTATGGGATGATAATATTAAACAGTCGAGAATCGCCCACTATTTAAATTCTCTTAGATCTTAGAGATCGTTTATCAAATAAGTGAAATGTATTCCATACAATTAAGATCACAATGTGTTATAAAAATAGATTTAATTTATTGTGACATATTAAATAACAATATTATTAGGCAGCATGCATGATATTAATCAGTGAATATTTAGTATAACATAAGTATGCAATACAATGGAATGGCTATACACGTTCCAATGGCTAACAGCATCATCTGTCACTTAAGATTTATGAGGGTAAGCTTCACACAGCGAAAAGCCATAAAACCTTGGCTAACAGTTAGATCAACTGAGTAACACTTTCAATGCTGGCTAGATCCTCCTAGGCATACAGTATCCTATTCTCCTGTGATTTTCAATTAAAATAACATTCAAACCAGCTCATTAGTCATTTCCTGGAACCATCCAATAAGAATAATCTACCAGATTTTTACAAAAGCCGAATTTTAATTTGCCTAAAAAGATATCTTATCTTATTTTAGAGCAAATCAATACACCTGGATAAAAACAGCGGTATGCTAACATGTGATACTATCACATTAATATATAATTATTCTTAATTCCACCTGCAGAATGGAATGTTTATAACTATATATTCTTAGTTAACTAAGATTTCTAAATATTGAAATCTGACCGTGATTTATCCAGTCATATATCATGCTATTAGTAAATTTTAATTAATTTAAATTAATTAAATAAAACCAGCATAATTACCAGTTATGTAGATATTCTCATCAGATGAGTAGGTAGTCCCAGGAACTTGATTGGTTGTATGGAGGTGCATGAGTGATAGAGAAAAGTGGTGTTGGTTAGAAAGTCAGAGTAAAATTCTAAGTGTTAAAGAGTTTAAGAGTTGAGTGTTCGAGAGAGTTTAAGAGTAGAATGTGAGTCTCTCTCTCTGCATGTCCGAATCGGAATCCCCAAACTTCAACTTGTCTCTCTACCAACTACCCTCTCTCTTATCTAAAATGACTTCCATAACTTAGATTTGCTGTCAGTTCAAAGCGTTTGTCTCAGTCTTTGTGGCAACTACTTTGATCGTAATTTGTAAAATTGACAGTTCTAAACTCAATTTCACCCCTTACTTACAATGGAACCTTGTAAAATTTAGAAAGTAAAATTAATTACTTAGTCTCCTCTGTCACTAGTGTCTGTGTTTATATAATCCTTTAGCTCAGTGGTTAGTGAAATCAAGGAAATTATGTGTCTTTGAATTTCTGAAGATAGCAAAATGGAGTCTGCTCTGTTCTGAGTGACTCTGGCAATATACACTTTTAATTTCTTTCTTAGCACAAAATGTCTGCTGATATAAATATTCTGACACCCTATACACACTACGCCCCCTACACACACACTCTCTACAGCACCTAGCCACACATATTACACCACAAACACAAATGAAATTGACCTATTTACACAATACCACACCACAATCAGCTCACTCTACACACACACACAATCCCACAAGCAGGCTCCAAACACATGCACGATATGCTTTCCTGGCCATTTTGTCCTCTGGCATCCCACTTATGGAGACAACAAATGTTATTTCATTTGCTTGCGCTGCGCAGAACAAATACAGGGCCTTTTTCTCATGCTAGAGCTCTTCAGCGGAACTTTGCGCATTGAACCAACATGCTCACTTTAAGAGGGGGCGTGCTTGTCATTAGTGATGACAAAACATACTCTTTCTGGCCCCAGCCCCTTCTCAGGCAGCTGCTGTGATTGAAAAATGCCCGGGTCAAATTTTTTTCCCAGTCTGGCCCTGGTGCCCCTGCAGCCTCACTGTTCAATTGTCTGCCATTTAGGAGTTAAATCACATTTGTTTCTGTATATGCAGCCCTAACTACACCTCCCCTGGCTCCTGCATGAAAAATACTTTCATTTTCCATGAGATAATAACTTGCTTTAGAAGTTTTCATCTCCTGCTCTGTAAATTGAACTTTTTTACACACAGGAGGCTCTTGCAAGGTCTTGAAAGATATTAACAGAGCAGCAGATAAAAAATTCTAAATTAAACAGTCTGTGCTATACAGGACATTAAAACATTAGATATCTCCTTACAGGAAGTGCTTAGGAAAATTGTGTAAGTCACATGCAGGGAGATATGACTAGAGCTGCATAAACAAAGTGATCTATACACCAAACCACTCCCTTAAGCTAAAATTGTTTTGGTTCCTATGATGTCCCTTTAACTAATACTGGGGAAAAGGGTCAATATTTGATTGCATTTGATGAAAAAACATGGATTTATTTGCTCAGTAAGAGCTAACTTGTGAATATACAGGTGATACTCAAACAATTAAAATATCGTGCAAAAGTTAATTTATTTCAGTAATGCAACGTAAAAGGGGAAACTAATATATGAGATAGACGCGTTACATGCAAAGCAAGATAGTTCAAGCCGTGATTTGTCATAAATGATTATGGCTTACAGCTCATGAAAACCCTAAATCCACAATCTCAGTAAATTAGAATATTACATGGAATCAATAAAACAAGAAGTGTACATAGAACAATATCGGACCTCTGAAAAGTATAAGCATGCATATGGACTCAGTACTTGGTTTGGGCCCCTTTTGCAGCAATTACTGCCTCAATGCGGCGTGGCATGGAAGCTATCAGCCTGTGGCACTGCTGAGGTGTTATGGAAGACCAGGATAGTTCAATAGCTGTCTTCAGCTCTTCTGCATTGTTCGGTCTCATGTCTCACATCTTTCTCTTGGCAATGCCCCATAGATTCTCTATGGGGTTCAGGTCAGGAGAGTTTGCTGGCCAATCAAGCACAATAATCCCATGGTCATTGAACCAGGCTTTGGTGCTTTTGGCATTGTGGGCAGGTGCCAAGTCCTGCTGGAAAATGAAGTCAGCATCCCCATAAAGCTTGTCTGCGGAAGGAAGCATGAAGTGCTCCAAAATCTCCTGGTAGACGGCTGCATTGACCCTGGACTTAATGAAGCACAGTGGACCAACACCATCAGATGGCATGGCTCCCCAAACAACACACGCCGTGGAAACTTCACACTGGACTTCAAGCATCTTGCAGTGTGTGCCTTTCCATTCTTCCTCCAGACTCTAGGTCCTTGGTTTCCAAATGAGATGCAAAAGTTGCTCTCATCAGAAAAGAGGACTTTGGACCACTGAGCAACAGACCAGGTCTGTTTTTCTTTAGCCCAGGTAAGATTCTTCTGACTTTGTTTGTTGTTCAGGAGCGGCTTGACAAGAGGAATACGACATCTGAAGCCCATGTCCAGGATCCGTCTGTGTGTGGTGGCTCTTGATGAACTGACTCCAGAATCAATCCACTCCTGGTGAAAGTCCCCAACACTTTTGAATGGCCTTTTCCTGACAATCCTCTCCAGGATGCGGTCATCCCTGCTGTTGCACCTTTTTCTTCCACACTTTTCCCTTCCACATAACTTGGAACAATTACCTTTTGAGGCTTTCCCTCCTTATGGAGGGTGTCAATGATGGTTTTCTGCACAACTGTCAGGTCAGCAATCTTCTCCATGATTGTGATTCCTACTGAACCAGACTGAGAGACCATTTAAAGGCTCAGAAACCCTTTGCAGGTGTTATGGCTTATTTAACTGATTAGAGTGTGTAGCGGAACGCCAATATTAAATCCACAAATTCCGCTGGTTCAGGAAATAATCCACAGTCAAGCGCTGAAACAACAAGGCAATATCTCCAACCTCCCAGTAACCAGACGAAACACAGTTCTGAGAGTCAACTGAAATCCTTTAATTCGGCTGCACAATTTATACAAGTCCCCATGCAAGGGGTTTCCTGAGTCCCTTCCCAGGGGCACTCCCAGAGGGGACTACATGGGGGACTTACATTACAAGGCATTTTTCCCATCAGGCACTGCTGCACGAGAGGGATCCTCCCACTGGAATATACTGTTAAGTGGATTATCCCTCCGTGCAGCAGAACTTACAATTCGTATAAAAATACATAACTTTATGAATATGCAGTCTATTTAAACGAATGGACGTTCGGTAGATAGCTGGGGTCTGAGCGCATCATTCGTGAGATTACCGCTCAGATCCCAGCTAAAATAACCGAACGCCGCACGAAAAACACATTCATTACAAAATATATTAAAAGAACCGATTGCCTTCCAGGGAATAAAATACCGAACGGCCTGAAACTCCCGAACGTCCTGGAGGCTCAGCGGTGTTCGTGCCGTCGAGTAGCCGTTTTTAGTACCATGCGCTCGACGACCTAACACCGCTGAGGGAACAAAGGATCCAAGATGGCCGACCGCCGCATGGTCGGTAGTCGAACGACGGCCACCCAGGAGAGCCTCTAATTACCGATTGCAACATTGTTGCAATCGGTTAACCAGCGCCACACGCCTCTAAGTGTGTGGGCTATTAGGGGTAGTGTGTTCGGTTCACGAACGGCTTTCCAAAGTGCCGTTCGTGAAACGAAAGGAAAACCCATACAAACTGCTATCTGCATTCGGCGGATAGCAAATACAGGCAATCTAATACAGTACAGTCAGCATACAATACATGGAGTAAAACACATATCTCCCCATACATGTAGGCAACCCTTAAAGGTATAGTCTCGGGTTATAGTCCAAGTGGCTAGGTTTGCCACAATGCTCCCCCAGAACCAAGCCGGCATACACAGTCTGATCCCCACGGATCGGCTTGGGGATGTCCGGAGGAGCGCTCACAGATCACTTCTCAAGGTCTGTTTGTCTGGATAACCCGTCGGCGTTATCGTTTTGTTTCCCGGGGCGATAATGGATAGTAAAGTCAAAAGGCTGCAGCGCCAAACTCCAGCGCAGCAGCCTGGCATTGTCTCCAGCCACACGGTTTAGCCACACCAACGGGTTGTGATCTGTGAGCAAGGAAAAGGGTTGCCCATAGAGATATGGCTGTAACTTTTTCAGGGCCCACACCACGGCCAGGCATTCTTTTTCTATGGCGGCGTAGCTCACTTCTCGGGGTAACAATTTCCGGCTCAAATATGGTACGGTGTGTTCTCCGCCATCGGCTCCAACCTGGCTCAGTACTGCTCCCAATCCAAACATTGAGGCGTCTGTGTGAACAAGAAAACGTTTAGTTGGATCAGGAGCAGCCAGTACAGGGCCATTGGTCAGAGCCGTCTTCAGTTGGTTGAATGCCTGTTCACACTCTGGGGCCCAGATGACCTGCCTGGGCAGATTCTTCTTCGTCAAGTCAGTCAGGGGTTTGGCCAGGGCACTGTAATTGGGCACAAATTTTCTATAGTATCCGGCGGTACCTAAGAAGGCAAGGACTTGGGTTTTGGTCTTAGGGGTAGGCCACTGGGCTACGGCTTCAATCTTGGCGGGCTCAGGCTTCTGTTGCCCGCAACCTACCCGGTGTCCTAAGTATTGGACCTCCGCCATCCCTATGTGGCACTTGCTGGGTTTCAAAGTAAGCCCCGCCTCCCTGATCTGATCTATTACAGCCCCTATATGCCGTAGGTGATCCGACCAGGTCTGGCTGTAGATGGCAATATCATCCAGGTATGCACACGCATAATCCTGGAACCCGTCCAGTAGCCGATCCACCATCCGCTGGAATGTCGCGGGGGCGTTCTTCATCCCGAATGGCATGACTCGAAATTGGTACAAGCCAAACGGGGTGACAAACGCCGATTTGGGGATGGCGTCCTCGGCTAGTGGAATTTGCCAGTATCCCTTACACAGATCTATTGTCGTGAGATACTGGCCTCTGGCCATCTTATCGAGCAGTTCGTCTATCCGGGGCATCGGGTAGGCGTCCGACACGGTTTTGTCGTTCAACCTCCGGTAGTCCACACAGAACCGGGTGGTACCGTCTTTCTTGGGGACCAGGACTACCGGCGATGCCCAGGGGCTATCGGAGTGTTCGATAACCCCTAACTGCAACATCTCTTCAATCTCCTTCCTCATATGTTCCCGCACGGATTCAGGAATCCGGTATGGGGTCTGTCGCATGGGAAGCTGTCCCGGGGTTTCTACTCGGTGCGTGGCTAGTGGAGTGTACCCAGGTAAGTTAGAAAAGGTGGCACCTTTTGTCGCTATCAGTTCTTGTACCTGGGTACGCTCTTGAGGACTTAGCCGCTCCCCCAGCTGAACCCCCTGGGAGGGCTCCTTCTGCTCCTCCTGCTCTAACAGATCTGGAAGGGGTAAGTTCTCCTGATCTTCTGAGGCGGGCGTGCAAATAGCTGCCACGTCCTCAGTTCGCTTGTGGTAGGGTTTGAGCATGTTCACATGGAGCATGCGTCGTTTCCCTACTCCGGAGCATGGGCCGATCACATAGGTGGTATCGCATCTCTGCTCTACCACCTGGTATGGGCCCTGCCAGACGGCCTGTAGTTTGTCTGTGCGAACAGGTTTGAGGATTAACACCTTCTGTCCCACTTGAAAACTACGGTCTCTGGCCCCTCTGTCATACCAACGACGCTGTCGTTGCTGGGCGGCCTGGAGGTTGGTGCGCACTGCCTGGGTTAATTCCTCCAGGCGATCCCGGAACGCCAGCACGTATGGTACAATAGGGGTCCCATCTGCGCTACTCTCTCCCTCCCAATGCTCTCTAATGAGATCCAACGGTCCCCGGACCCTTCTCCCAAATAGCAGTTCAAATGGGGAGAAACCGGTAGACTCTTGGGGTACCTCTCTGTAGGCAAACAACAGATGGGGAAGGAATCGTTCCCAGTCCTTATGGGTCTCTCCGAATGTACGGAGCATCTGTTTCAGGGTACCATTGAACCTCTCACACAATCCGTTGGATTGAGGGTGGTAGGCCGAGTTAATGATCGGCTTAATGCCACATATCTTCCATAACTGTTGAGTAACCTCAGCTGTAAATTGTGTCCCCCTATCGGAGACAATTTCCTGCGGGAACCCTACTCGTGAAAAGATTTTCATCAGGGCTTCAGCCACGGTCTCAGCGTGAATATTAGTTAAGGCCATCGCCTCGGGGTACCGGGTGGCGTAGTCCACCACGATCAGGATAAACCGCTTCCCAGAGGGGCTGGGTTTTGGTAGTGGCCCCACTATATCTACAGCCACACGGCTGAACGGTTCCTCAATTATAGGTAGGGGACATAGTTTCGCCTTGTGGCGATCCCCTCTCTTGCCTACCCGCTGACACACATCACAGGAGGTGCAATAGTGTCGTACATCTTTAGAGATCCCGGGCCAAAAGAAAGCGTGAGTCAAGTGATACCGGGTCCGGGTCATCCCTAAATGGCCGGACAGAGGGATGTCATGGGCTATTCTTAGTAACTCATGCCTATACTTCTGGGGTACTACCAGCTGCTTAGTTTGGAGAGTTACCGAGTTTCCTATTGCTCTCTCAGCCACCCGGTACAGTAACTTGTTTTCCCAAATGTACGGTTCCCCCTCCCGCCCCACCTGGTCCGTGTCTACTCTATCTCGGTACACCTGCAGTGTGGGGTCGGTCTGAACCTCTGTTTCAAAAGTAGTCGGGGTGTCCCAGGTCATGGTTTCTTACCTGAGCCTCAGAGTGCGCTGGTGGTGCCGTGGTGCGAGCCTGTTGCCGTGTAGTTACTGGGTGAGCTTCTTGTGAGGGAGCCTGGGGTAGGAAAGCTGAAGTCATCTGGCCCACGTCATTCCCCAACACAACATCTGCTGGTAACTTCTTCATTATTGCCACTTCCACAACCCCCTCCCCAGCACCCCAGTGGCTCCCCCTGCTACTCGGACCGCCACTGATCCTCCAGTGTGGGCCGCATCTGGAACTAAATGTGGTGCAACCAGGGTCAAAGTGGCTCCCGAGTCCCTCAGCCCCTGTACTTCTTTCCCCCCCACAAACACAACTTGGCGGTGATGCTGCCTGTTGTCCGTGGCTTGTACAGACATCACTTCATATAAAACTCCCAGCGGTTCCTCGGTTTGCAGACTTGCCAGCTCAGAGTGGTCAGGTTCCGTGTGGTAGTAATGAGCCGCTGCCTTTGGGGTGGAGTTCTGCCGTACCTGGTTCCACGCCTGCCTACTCCGATTCTGTGTGCACTCCCTGGACATATGTCCCCACTGCCGGCAGGTGTGGCACTGTATGTTGGCCCTGCCATTGTAGCGGGATGGTGGTGGGGGGTTCCCTGGTGCTGGCCGGAATGGGGTAGGGTTGGTAGGTGTGGAGATGGTCGGGTGGTGTTGTACTGGCGGTCTCAGGGGACCCCTGTTGGTGAGCCCATGATGCCTCCGGGCATCAAAGTGTTCATCTGCCAACCGTGCGGCTTCGGTGAGAGTGAGGGGTTTTCTGTCTCTTACCCACTCCTGTGCCTCTGGTGACAGGCTGTTAAAGAACTGCTCCAGCAGGATGAGTTGGCGCAGTCCCTCCATGGTGGTGGCTTGGCTTGCCTGAATCCACCCTTGTGAAGCTTGGTCAAGCTTATGTGTCCACTCAGCGTGGGAATCTCTTTCTGGTTTCTTCAGTCCCCGAAATTTTCGCCGGTATGCCTCCGGGGTTATGGCATACCTCTCTAGAATTGCCCTTTTTACTTTAAAATAGTCCTTGCTGTCCTCTCTGGGCACAGCGCGATAAGCCTCTGCTGCTTGTCCTGCCAACTTGCCTGCCAGTAGGGGTACCCACATTGCCTGCTCCAGATCATGTAGGTCGCATAATCGCTCGAAATCCTGCAGGTATCTGTCTATCTCATCCTTCTCCTCGCAGAACGCTTTAAATGCCTGGTAAGGTATTTTCTGCTTTATTGGAGTGCAGAATGAGTTGGCGATGGACTCTGCCCTGGAGGGTGCCCCCCTGAGGTTGCTGTGCCATAATGTAGTCCTGGACGTCGGCCATCAGTACGGTCAAGATGTCCAGGGGTACTGGCTGCGGTACGAATTCCAACCGGGTTCTCAGTTCCCTCTGGTATGGTGTTTCCTCCCTGGCAGGTGGGGGTGGACTGCTGTGTGCTTGGTCGCCTTCCATCAGCTCTGCAATTAGTACTGCTTTGGATTTGTTGCTAGCGCTTTTCCCTCTAGCCTCCAGCAGTTCCTTTAGCGTCTGCCTCTTTAATGTCGTGTAATCCGTCCCCATTCACTGATCGCTTTCGTCTGTTTGTTGTATACGAATTGCCTTTCCCTTTTCCGTTCGGTTGTTCCTTTCATTCGAATGCGCTGTATTCGGCTGTAGAGTTGGATCCCGTCGCTTGCCACCAATTGTAGCGGAACGCCAATATTAAATCCACGAATTCCGCTGGTTCAGGAAATAATCCACAGTCAAGCGCTGAAACAACAAGGCAATATCTCCAACCTCCCAGTAACCAGACGAAACACAGTTCTGAGAGTCAACTGAAATCCTTTAATTCGGCTGCACAATTTATACAAGTCCCCATGCAAGGGGTTTCCTGAGTCCCTTCCCAGGGGCACTCCCAGAGGGGACTACACGGGGGACTTACATTACAAGGCATTTTTCCCATCAGGCACTGCTGCACGAGAGGGATCCTCCCACTGGAATATACTGTTAAGTGGATTATCCCTCCGTGCAGCAGAACTTACAATTCGTATAAAAATACATAACTTTATGAATATGCAGTCTATTTAAACGAATGGACGTTCGGTAGATAGCTGGGGTCTGAGCGCATCATTCGTGAGATTACCGCTCAGATCCCAGCTAAAATAACCGAACGCCGCACGAAAAACACATTCATTACAAAATATATTAAAAGAACCGATTGCCTTCCAGGGAATAAAATACCGAACGGCCTGAAACTCCCGAACGTCCTGGAGGCTCAGCGGTGTTCGTGCCGTCGAGTAGCCGTTTTTAGTACCATGCGCTCGACGACCTAACACCGCTGAGGGAACAAAGGATCCAAGATGGCCGACCGCCGCATGGTCGGTAGTCGAACGACGGCCACCCAGGAGAGCCTCTAATTACCGATTGCAACATTGTTGCAATCGGTTAACCAGCGCCACACGCCTCTAAGTGTGTGGGCTATTAGGGGTAGTTCACGAACGGTCCAAAGTGCCGTTCGTGAAACGAAAGGAAAACCCCATACAAACTGCTATCTGCATTCGGCGGATAGCAAATACAGGCAATCTAATACAGTACAGTCAGCATACAATACATGGAGTAAAACACATATCTCCCCATACATGTAGGCAACCCTTAAAGGTATAGTCTCGGGTTATAGTCCAAGTGGCTAGGTTTGCCACAGAGTGGGACACACTGAGCCTAGAATATTGCACCTTTTCACAATATTCTAATTTACTGAGATTGTGGATTTGGGGTTTTAATGAGCTATAAGCCATAATCATCGCACTTATGACAAATCACGGCTTAAACTATCTTGCTTTGCATGTAATGCGTCTATCTCATATATTAGTTTCCCCTTTTACGTTGCATTACTAAAATAAATTAACTTTTGCATGATGTTCTAATTTTTCGAGTATCACCTTTAGCAGTGTTAGAGAATTTTTTAAAATCAGCTATTCTAACTTAACATTTGCATTTCCAATTTTAAATCAATTTAATCCATATTTCACTTTTAACCCCTTAAGGACCAAACTTTTGGAATAAAAGGGAATCATGACATGTCACACATGTCGTGTCCTTAAGGGGTTAAAGAGACCCTCCATGCACAATGACAACATATGCTTTTGGCATAGTTTATGTTGCAGAGAGGTCTCATATGACAAGAGGGAGACGTTTGGATTGATGTTCCTCAATAATGGATTCTGAAAGCTATTTTTCCAGTCCTCTCTAGTTAGCACTAACTTTACAGTGTTGATGCAGAGTTACAATAAAAAATCAAAGCACAGGATCTTCTAGTTAAGACAGAAGAGTGTAATTTAAGCCACCCCCTCCTTTTCATTCTGTGGGTGATGTGATGAGAAGCTAATGCTATTCACATTATTTATAAATGATCTGCAAATCCTCAACTGTGCACATGTATGCAGACGACACTGTAATCTACGGTAGTAAACCCAAGCTACCGCAGCTTGAGGCTGTGCTCCAAAACCAATTCACAGAGGTAGAAAAGTGGATAGCGGATAACAAACTCTTCCTAAACACTGACAAAACCATTACAATGATCTTTGGAACTGTACCTAAATGACATAAACTACAAAATCAACAGCTGTGTATCAGAACAAATTCAAATAGCACACTGACAGAAGTCTACTCTTTTAAATATCTAGGTATGTTACTAGACCCCAATCTATCCTTTCGCCTTCACATTGAAAATTTTTTTTTCAAAACTTTACCCCAAACTAGGTGCCCTGTACAGAAACAAATCCTGCCTAAGCCTTACAGTAAGGAAACGGAAAGTGCAACAAATGCCAATGCCGGTCATTGATTATGGGGATGTAGTGTATGCACTTGCACCGCAAACCCACCTTAATAAACTTAATACGTTATATAATTCATTCTGCCGCTTTGTACGTGAATGTATCTACTTTACCCACCACTGTGACATGTTAAAAGAGCTAAACTGGGGGGCGGAGCTAGCGGCGCAACGGAGAGGGCGCCATTTCCAGCAGCTCTAATATCGAAGAGCAGAAAAACGACCAAAAAACGCAAAAATAATTTTCACCCGGAAAAACGAGCGGCGGGAACATACTCCCGACAACATTCCGATTCCACAGATGCCATTTATGCAAAAATCGGGCACAAAACGCCGCGCTAAAGGTACTGGGGCCTACCACACACACGAGCAGACCCTGAACAGGGAATTAACATCGTGGCTCGGGACGAGCTTATACTCTGCCGACGCAGACTTTTACCCTCAGGAAGAAATGGGACGGAGGTCCTAAAAAGCAGCCCAGAACAACGTCTTACCGCACAGGGACATAAGCAGCATGCTGCAGACTCCCAAGCAACAGCGGACTCGAACTGCCACGGCAGCCTCACCTGAACGATCAGAGAATGGTGACTCTACATACGGCACAGACCAGGCCGCCACAGTCAACGCAACCATGCAACTCGCCGAAGAGTTAACCCCGGCCACAAAACAGGACATTCAGATCATGCTGACTGGCCTCCAAAGAAATCTCCAACTTATGTGGCAGGCTGACCTAAAAGGTCTCGCAACAGAAGTACAAGCGGTGTCGGCCCGCACACAGGCTGCAGAACAAGAGGTAAGAGATCTGCGCCAGGACCTCACCTCCCTAAAAGACACTGTCACTCAGCTGCAAAAAGCACAAGCCAATGTCAACAGACAAATAAATGTACTAGAGGACAGGGGCAAAAGAAAGAACATCAAAATACGAGGTGTACCTGAAGAGGTACCGCTGGAAGAATTGCCCCACTACATAAGGCGCTTGGTGGCCTCTCTCCTTCCAAATAAACATGCAAAACATTTTACATTTGATGGCGTATACCGCATCGCTAAACCTCGACTAGCACTACAAGCAGCCCCTAGAGACGTAATCCTGAGATGCCAATCCCTCACGGATAAAATCGCTCTGATGACGGCAGTCAAAGGGAAATCGCCACATGACTTTGAAACTCACCAACTAACATTCTTCCAGGACTTAATCAGAGAAACCTTATTGTGGCGAAAGAGCCTGCAGCCAGTTACGTCGACCCTGCAAACAGCAGGCATTGCATACCGATGGGCGACTCCAAGAACACTATGGGTGACCAAAGGTGACAACCACTACAAGATCTCCTCCCTGGGAGAAGCTCCAGCTCTGATGGCTACACTGGGAATACCCAGGGACTCTACGGACATTCCTGCGGAACACCCTGAGACTGTACCTTGAAACCGGTGGCCTTTATACGCCCTGATTTGAGTTAACATGTCTTTAGTTTAGATCGCATTCTTGTTGTTATACCTGTTATTTTACAATACATACAGCATAGACCTAACCTTGATGGTCCACTAAGGCCAATATGCCCTAAAAACATGGCGAATGCCCGCACATAGATTATAGACCTCTCCCCCCCCCCCAATGCCCTGGGGTTAAAGGGCATAGAAACCCACGGAGCATCTATCCTAGTTACAAGATCAGCTCCAAGGCATATTGAAAACCCCTTCTCAGCAGACAAACCAAATTAAGACCAGGAGTTCTATAAATAACTAAGCTCAATATGACTTGATTACACAACGACGAACCATGGATACCCGGCCCCTATTTTAACGCCAACCTAACACACTTAACCCCTTAAGGACACATGACGGAAATATTCTGTCATGGTTCCCTTTTATTCCAGAAGTTGTGTCCTTAAGGGGTTAATAGCCACGCAAGGGACCGGGAACCCATAAGCTAATCTTAAGTGCCAGTGTTAAATTATAACCAACCGCCCCTATCAGCGGCACAGACAAATATATGCGCTATGACCAACCAGCCCAAAATATCCCAAAAAGTGCAGAACACACTTTAGCCCAACTCACACGTTAAAGCGGCATACTTGTATATATATATATATATATATACACACACGTTTATATTGCATTATACAATAGAACAAGTTAGGGGCGGGGCCGGGCCGCCGGACCGACTGGACGCCATGAACATGGGCTCCAGCACTAACGCAAGCCAAACGGCGTCTGAAACCAGTCCTGGTTGCATAAAAGTCGAACACCATGACAGCAATGCACGGAGAGCGACCCCGGCACATCGCAGCGGCCGACATTAAGCATAACGCAAGCCGGGCCAGCAACGGAGGACGTGCGCGGCCTACATATGGCAGAGCACAAAACCGCCCGCGGCCGCAACACGCAACAAGAGGCCGCAAAGAGGCACAACCCCAGAGCGGGAGACATCGCACGGAAGGAATCCCTGGGTGGGGGCTCACCCCAGGCTCGGTCTGCGGCACCGGCCCCCCTCCCCCCCTTGGCCGGCGGGGGTTATCCCGGCCATATAGCGGCGACCCGCGCCACAATGGGGGCTCCCACGTGGAGTGCGCGCTTGCCGCCTACACTGGCAAAGGCTGTGGAAGGACCAGCAAGCCAGCAGAAGAGGACACAGACACAGAGGGGAAAAGAAAGCACAGGTAGAGGGACATACAGATCCCAAACTGCTGATTGCATGAAAAAACGACCCACCAAGGGCTTGGATGAGAGGATCGGGAACTAACACTGATACAGAGGCGCTTCAATACAGCTTCACTCAACCAGAGGGCCGCAGCGCAACTTAACTAAGGGGACTGACATGGGCGGCTCGGGCAGGCCCAGACAACGCCGAGCGCCGGGCGTAATACCCGCACAGCTCACACGCTGACCGGAGCAGTGGGTACCCCGATCACCGGGTAAGGATGGTCCCCGGAGAATCCTGTCCCCACTGCCGTGAGCCCTGTGAGGCGGGAGTGCACTGGCCTGCCGGCGGACCGGTGGCCGGTGGGCTAGGGTACCAGCATCAAGTGTGAGGCCGACACTGGGAGAGACACGGAGGTACCCACTCCATGGGGGACGAAGTGATGCTGGGGAGGTGCAAGGGGCGGGAAGGCCACGGACTTTGTGGTGGGGTCCAGTGGATAACCTCAGCTCCTGAGTGCCCACAGTACCGCGGAAGACCCAGCCAGTGGGCGGGGGCCGATGTGGGGAAAAACGGGCGGAGGCACGGCGACCTGAGGACTGCACCGCGGCTGAGACATGTGTGGCCTCCCACAGACTGCCAAGCTATACCCAGCCATGCACATTTACGTTTGGCGAAATTCCTTTTTTCTACTCTACTGTATCTTACCTGCCTTACTGTGTGTATATCTATGTTTTTTTTTTTTTTCTTATATATGCTCTGATAAGTACACCGTGTACCTCTGCATGATGTCACTGAACGACACGCACTGTATAACAAAGGCCTTAACATGTGACTACAATGATACTGCAGGGACTGCATGCCAACTACTGATTAAGTTAAATTACCTGAGTAAATAGCCAATAGTCAACCTGTACACATCTATTAGATGATGCTCATGCCCTTTGCCTACCTAATATTGCATGATAGCTGCAATGCACAATGGATATGTCAAGGCCTCAGACAGGAACAATATGCGCGCGTACCATGCTACGCACCAGCATACTTGCTCAGTATATGGACTGCACTATAGGTAGGAACATGCAGCCTTTAGTTTAAAAGTGACTAGGAATATTTTAGAGCGCCCATTCTTGTAACGGCCCATACCGTACCACACTTCTAAGCAGCTATATATGCTTATAGACAGTGCATACGGGGGG
Source organism: Pelobates cultripes (assembly GCA_933207985.1). Classification (NCBI taxonomy): domain Eukaryota; kingdom Metazoa; phylum Chordata; class Amphibia; order Anura; family Pelobatidae; genus Pelobates; species Pelobates cultripes. The sequence continues at coordinate 86,825,962 of OW240924.1, read as the reverse complement.
GGTTTGTTTGGGGTGTTTTTTTTGTTTTTTTTTTGTATATATTTCCAAACAAGGCATATTAGTGTTCAAGCCCACAAAGCGCTGCTATAAGATACATAACCATGAAGCTTGACACTCACGTGAAGCTAGCATACTATGTTACATTAGTTCATTATGTGCAGTCTGTGTTGTAATACATACAAAAAGTTTATGTACGTTCATATGTTTTGATCAATTCACCTCTGCGCAGGTGATAATCTGCATTTACCCTTACAAACCGATACTTATGCCTCTGCGTAGGCGACCGTTCGCTTTAATGAAAATCTGTCTGATATGTGAACTCAAGACACGATACCAATAAACATATTTAAAACAATAGAACAAGTTAAATGGTTTGAATATAAATATCTGTGCAATTCGAGTTAAAGTCATCAATACTGTGAAGATGTACAAAAATGGTATTATTATGCCTGCATAAGCTGTTGGGGCTATGGAGGCTGTATTGTCGGAAACTGCACAATGAAAAATAAAAAAAAAAAAAAAAAAAAGAGCTAAACTGGCTGTCACTGGAATCCAGATATATATCCTATTGTAACAATGCAATGTTTTGTGGACAAAGATTCAATCTCAATGAATCCATATTTTATAAATAATAAGGGGGGAGGAGGGAGGGGAGAGGAGAGGGGGGTTAAAACCCTTGCAGGGGGGGGGCGGGGCCGGGCCGCCGAGCTGAAAGGCAGCAGAACACCATGGCTCCTGGCCTGAGCCCTGGAAAACTGCAATAAATCCACACTCAGACCACCCCAAAGCAGAAATAAGCTACATATACTTAACAAGAAACATTTAAGCTTTATGGGGATACCAAACCGAGGCCGGTTTTGGGCCGGGAACACCGAAATTAACAAAGCGGCCTACTCGTCATCATAAGCCTGGATGATGGCAGCCCCTGAAGAGGCACAGATAACTGACCAGCAGCCCAGAGATCAAGGTATACCAGCTTTAAGGCCCACATGGAGGCCACACAGTTGCAGATGACGGCCCGGCTCCGCTCCCCCCCCCGGCCGCATGGAAGCGGCACACTCCAAGCCGGAGGAAACCGCGCGGGGCCCGAGCCAACCACCTGAACGGGTAAAGGATGTCAGACAGAGCCCGCCCGAGGATTCACTCTAGGCATCAGGGGGGTCTGGCATGGACGGCTCGCACGGGCCCTGGTAAGGCCGAGCACTGGACGGATCCTCCATGCTGTGTCACTGACCGCTGGGGAGTGGGCGCCAAGACCTCTGGGTTTGTGGGGTCCCCGGAGAGACCTGTCCCCGAAGCCGTGAGCCCTGTGGGATGGGACCGCGCTACCCCCCCGACGGACCGGTGGTCGGGGGGGATGGGCACCGACTCCAAATGTGTGGCCAGCACCGGGTGAGACATTGGAACGCACACTTCCAGGGACTCAAGTGAAGCTGGGGAGGTGCAGGGAGCTGACAACCAGCGGACTTTGTGGGGGGGTCCAACGGACAGTTTGCACTCCTGAGTGCCCACGGTGCCACAAGGGACCCGACCGGTGAGCTGAGATCGGCATGGGGAGGACGGAAGGAGGCCTGGCTACCCGGGGACGGTGTGGTAGCAGTGCCATGAGAGACTCCCCTGAGACGGCCATGTAGACTAACATGGCCACCCTGCAGTTTATAGCTCACATTTTTCATTTTTAAGTTTGCTTCTACTTTATTAGCATATATATTCACGTACTTAAAGAATTTAGAGAACGCTAGATCGCTCAATTAAGCTCATGCACCACTGTTAGTTGCCCTTAAATCATAAGCATTCTTTAATTCCATGAGTTAGAATTATAATAGACTAGGCGGTCACAACGTACATAAGGCGATGTGTTTGTTTATATGCTCTTTTCAGTCATAAATATGCAAGGCAATATAGATTGTGGAGCATCTGACTAGGCAGCAAAGACTTAACATTGTGTTTTTAACTTACTACCATAAGCTTTTTCTTCTCTTTTTTTTTTTTTTTGTATATTAAAACATTAACAGTCTGCCTGTTCCACAGATAGATAGCCATCCGAGCACAGTTCCCAACCCAGTTCCATACACTGGCGCACACACGCAAAGCTAAACATTTAAACGGTGGCTGTACACCGAGGTAAAGCGCCTCTGTGTGGGCAAACTTTAAATTCTTGCCCCTATGTGCATAACGACTGCCTCTCATCATATGGAAATAATTACACACTTTATATGATTTAATTTTTAAATTTTTACATAGACATGCTGCAATTATTACCTGAGCTTCGCGAATGTAAAGAACTATGTATACAGCCCGCACCGACATTGCTTTTATGACCTTAGGGCGACACTGCATATGTTGGCGCATCCGGGTGCTCGTTACTGTTGCACTGAGCATAGCCATATAGAAGCTCTACGTTACTTTTAAGTCTTATCTGGGAACAGAGGCATGAGGAGAGGCACGAGACACACTTCTACGCAGCGATAGCTTCCACCTCAAGCAGCCAGTTATCCTCACGTAATTATACTCCCTCCCAACATTATTTACTCACATTTTTATTCATTTATCCATTTTTTTTAAATTTTTAAAAAAATTTGTTTTTTTTTTTTTTTTTTCACATACAACCCGGCCGCACGTGCATGGACCAAGGTCCCTGGAATCCATGAGAGGACACAGTCAGGGATCTTCACGTAGGGCCCTATCCCTTAGGCCCCCTTATACTTGGGGGCACCACCCCCTTTTTTATTTTTATTTTTTATTTTTTTTATTATTATTTTACCTGGCTCACAGAACTTAACTATCACACAAGCTACTTAAGCCCTGTACCCGCTTTTCCACATATATATGGCTCAATGTACACAGCTGTAATCCAACATATCGAGTTAGTCCTTCGTGCCACCTTTAAAACCTAGCCTGTATAACCCAGCTTGCTTTACATCATAAAAAGCTTGATCATTAATTGTATGTTTAATCCTTGCATGTCGATTTACAATAGGCACCTACCTCTTGTTAGCAACCTGACCTAGAAATGTTTGTTTAGCCTGTTCATTGTATACTCTAAAAATGTGCAGAATTATCGCATGCCATGTACAGAGTCAACTGTCTGTATTACCAGGCTTGTCGTTGCTGTCGTGGCAATACAAGTCAAAATGTATTTTATTGAATGCACAACAAAATAATAAAATAAGTTTTGAATAAAAAAACCCTTGCAGGGTTAATCAATAACTATAATGAAATATTTTTACAGTCATATTCGTAAAGGAAAACCCCCTGTCCCTCTGTATAAATATGTGTATAAAATGTGTCCGGGGCAGCAATATTTTTAAACCTTGGTGCTTGATAGCTATAAATGTAAAGTTATGCATTTTGGAACACATAATCAAATGAAATGGGAAATGGAACTGAGTTAGGGATAAAATAAAATGATAAGAACGTGGAATTGTTATAGACAATATTATGTGCATTAT
>OW240924.1:86791163-86804383 GCA_933207985.1 Pelobates cultripes | reverse complement strand
AAACACACACACTTCTTTTCTTACATACACACAGAAACAATGCATCTCTTACACTCAATGCACACACATACAGACACACACCTTGCATCCCTTATGCATACAAACACAGATTCACACAATGCATCCCTTACACACAACCAGAAACACATAATACATCCCTTATACACAAATACACACTGCTTCCACTACACACAAACACACTACATCACCTGCACAAACTGGTAACCCTTTACACTACATACCATAAGCACACATGTTAGATCCTCTACAATAACACATAACACATCCCCTACACACTCCACTCCCTGTGAGCGAACTCATGGGTGGGTGGAATTTATGAGTGGGCCTTATGGGCATACTCACCATCAGGCCCTGGGGCCCAGACTTTGAGCTGTGTAAGGGGCCCCAAAAATGGAGCTGCTTCCAATTCTCCCAGAACATTGAATTTTGTGACCACAGTTGCAAACAGCCTCCAGAGATCCTGTTCTACACCAGACCAGTGGAGCCAAACTGCACCCCATCATCATCCTCATCTGCTTGTAAGTAGGCAATCTAGTATATTATTAGTGACACTAATCTATAATGTACCTCACATTAAAGGGACACTATAGCTTAATGAAGTGGTTCTGGTGTCTATAGCTGGTCCCTGCAGGCTTTTTAATGTAAACACACACTGTGTGCAGCACTGGCGTTAGTTCATATGGGTGGGGCATTGTGATGTTACATGGGGGGGCAGCAAATTTTTATTTTGTCTAGGGCGGCAAAAATCCTTGCACCGGCTCTGATCCTGGGCAGGTGCACCAGTCTACTGGTGACCCACAGGAGGGGAGTGCACTGCACTCTCCTCCTGCCCAGCCCCATCTTTACCGCAGTGCAAGTGCCCTCTGCCCCTAATTTACAGTGGCTCACACTCACAACAAGCAGTGCCTGGAGCCGTGAAGGAGCGGGTATGGCAAAGAGCTACTGATTAGCATAACATCAATATCCGCTATAAAACCAGGAAAAGGTGGGCATGGATGGTGAACTGATTTGGTGGTGCAATGGGCCACTTGACTGGTTTTGCCCTCCAGGCCTAAGGCTGCCAGCCCTCCCCTGCCCGTTTGGAACTAGTGTGGTATGCTTTATTATTAACTATCTATTATTGAGCATCTCACTCAGGGCTGTTCCCCCTCACATCAGGCTACACTGTTTAATTTGTCCTAGTACTTTTTAGAGTTACTAATAAAGTTATTTTGTTATTTATTATTTTCTCCTTTAAGATCTTATTGGAGTGGATTGGAAATTTAACCTTGTGGTCACTTTCTATTCAAGTGACACCTTTGGTTCTCTACTATTTACTGTATTCCCTAGGGTTATCCCCTACTTTTCCAGTCTAGGTGACTTTTTTTTGTGGTTTAGGTACGGGATGAGGGTGTTGCACTAAACCCCTATCCTTGACCGCTACCCTTTTCTTTTAGCATTCCTACTTACTTCTCACTTATTTTGACATGCTGCCTATTTGTTGTAGCCATACTCCTGTCTTATAACATGTTGAATAACCCAGTTTCTCATTATTTTTATATGTCTGGATAGCTCTTGTTGAATACCTAATTTGTTTTATTTCAGCTATTTGACTAGCCTGAAACCTTCACTAAAAAATGTGTGCAGTAATTTTTATTTCAGAGCGATCACATTGCCCGCGGGGGGGACTGTCTGGGCTGTCAGGTAGTCCCCCCCAAGACCGGGAGCAACACCGATCGCCGGCAGGGGAACAGCAGTGATCGGATAAGATATATATTCGCAGCGGACATACCAGGTATGTCATCGGTCCTTAAGGGGTTAATTAGTATGCCATTAGCCAGCCTGGTGTATATTCTTTGCATAGAGAGTGATTCAGTGGCTAAAAGTGCTCAGCTGACGCTCTCAGCCAATGAAGGACCACTGGATTAGCATCAGTTTTGCAGTTCTGAAAAAGCTTGATGTACATCACCCAGCATCAGAGAAGGCTTGGCGGATGATGGGGTCCGAGGAAAGAGGACTAATCATTGCAGTTTACGGGGTTTTGTTTTAACCACTTCATTTAACAAACATTAATGTTTAACCCTTTAAGAACAGGGATAATTGTCAAACCAAAACCTAAAATTTGCACTTATCTTTGTTCCACTAACATTTAAGGGTTTCAAGTGTCCCCATACATATAATAGACATATATATTTAAAACAATAATTTGTGTGTGTGTGAGAAAATGTGAGTGTTGCAGTATCAGTGAGTGTGTGTCAGAGAGTTGACTCCCCCACCACCCTCCCCCCTGAATTGCACTGGAAAGGTGTTTTACTCACCTTTTTTCACACACTGTGCCGATCTCACCATGGCTGGAGAATCACACTTTGCCAATCAGCATCTCCTCATAGAGATGCAATGAATCAATGTATCTCTATGGGGAACAGTCAATGGACTAAGGAGCACCTCTAGTGGTCATCGGAGTGACTGTCACTAGAGGTGTTCAGAGGGAGCAATATAATCAATGCATTTTCTCTGAAAAGTTAGTGTTTACATTGAAAAAGCGTGCATGGACAGGTTATAGACACTAGAACAGGCTTCCCCACACTCTGGCCCTCCAGATGTCGCTGAACTGCAACTCCCGTGATTCTCAGCCTATTTCATTCATAGAATCATGTGAGTTGTAGTTCAGCAACATCTGGACGGCCGGAGTTTGGGGAAGCCTGCACTAGAACAACATTAGGCTGTAGTGGTACTGGTGATTATAGTGTCCCTTGAATTTTTTTTTTCTTACTATAAAACTTGGCTCCTAACTCTAGCAGACATTAAGCGTGAATAGGATAAAATAAAAACGATATACCAAACCTAGGCTTTTATCAACTCAAACGGTATATTAACCCTACACTATTCCTAAACCTAAAACAGCAGTAACCCAACCCCTACACTAACTTACCCTTAAAATCTAATCCTAAACCAGATGATGTTTTTTCTAGTTAAAAAAGTAGAGTTGCCTGCGCCCATCATCTATTGGCTGTTTTCATAATTAAAGGGGCACTATAGTCACCAGAACAACTACAGCTCATTGTATTTGTTCTGGTGAGTATACTCAATTCCTGCAGGCTTTCTGCAGTAAACAGTCTTTTCAGAGAAAATGCAGTGTTTACATTACAGCCTAGGGATACCTCTAACCGGCCAACCCTCAGATGGCTGCTAGAGATGCTTCCTGGGGCAGTGCTGCACAGTGTGACTGACATTCAGAGTCTCCCCCCCTGCATGAAGACACTGAACTTTCCTCATAGAGACGCATTGTGCCGTGTTTGGCTTGTGCTGGCTCTGCCCCCTAATCTACCTCCTTGACAATCTCACCCAATCTAATGCTTTCCTAGGGGAAAACATTGTTACTGGCTTTGATTAACACTTCAGATGATGTCAGTGAAGCAGGGAGATCAGGGGCAGAGCCAGCAGCAGCAGACTGGAATAAAGGTAAGATTTTACTATATTTGTGGGTGATAGATGGTGTTTTTAACACTATAGCGTAGGGAAAAGCATGTGTTCTTGACCCCATAGTGTTCATTTAAATTCTGTGTGACTAAGAATGCAGTCTGCTTTCCTGCCAATTACACGGTTATCAGTGCTGGGCAGCTGGCAAAGCCCAGCACCGATCACAATCAGCTTGAGCTAAGGATGGAGACCCTGGAAACAGCAACTGAGCACTATCACTGTTTTGGGGTTAAACGGCTCTATGATGTGCTGTCGTCCTCCACTACATAAAGCTCATTGGTCAGGTATAATGGATACCTGGGATTTAACCCTGCTCACACCACAATTTATTTATAGGCTGACTTTCAGCGCTACATGCAGGTCAGACAGTCTAGGGCAACTGCAAAATTGCCCCAGCTGACAGAGGGGAGTCTTGGGTATCGATTGATACCGAGACTCCCTGGTGTGAGCAGAGATTTTACTGCAGGGCGTGTCAATACGCCCCAACAGCAATTCTCCAAATATAAGTGATTGACCTATTAAACTGGAGACAGTTCACGTTGCAACATTTTTATTATTTATGTATTCCTAATGGAAGATTTAAATCAAATCCACCCTCATTTAGAAGATTAGTAGTTGGGCTTTCCTGAACAGTATGCTACACATCAGAGTAGCCTATGCTTCGTTTTCTTCAGACTGCTCCAATGCATTACCTAAGGTCATGCTTGTTCCTCCTTGAAGATCCACACATGCGGTACTGTATGACTGAATCAGTCTCTGACATTTATTGTGAGAGCCTCAATGCAATCCAGGTGGATTTTAGCTCCTTGTCATTCAAAGATGGATACTGGTGTTCTAGGCTGTTTCCCTGCACCTGATGTAAGCCCATGTCCCTCCCAATATGAAGCATCTATAGTATAAATCTTCAATCAGTGGGCCTGCAAGCAGCGTTTTGTTTTTCTGGAAGCTGAATTTTGACCAGACTTTGAGGCAAACCTAAAGAGCCAACACTCACTTATAATAGTAATATGCATGATAGGTGCAAGAATTGAATCAAAATTAATGTCCGCAGATCATTGCTTCACATAAAACCAATAAGTATATGTGATGAGGGAGAGAACTTTGCTTCCAATGATTAAAACAGTCCTGAAAATCCTTGCAGAATGGGGCAGTAGGGTGAATTACTCTTGAATAATTCTCCCACATTGATTTTTCTACGCTCCGTTGTGCAGTCCAGTGTCTAGAAAAAAGCTAAACTACCCAAGTGTGTTCCCTTGATAGCATGCAGGGTTACTTGGCAATAATTTAGGAGTAAGTAAATGCCATAGTAGCAATTAACTTTATTGCACAAAGTGTAATTTTTAAACCAAGTTACTCTCTGTGGTGAGTTTGCAATGGATAACCCTTTTGTTAATAGCAGGGTTGGAAGTATTTCACAGTACAACTCTACCTTTAGTAAACTGAGCACAAAGACATAAGTGACAAACTACTCCTTGTAATAAAACAAATCTCTAGCAAACAGACTAGCACAATAAGGATTAAAGGGGAAGTACTATAATGCAGATAGACGAATGCAGAATAAGTATTCTATAAATATTTTGCATGCTAGTAATTACTTAAAGCAACTGTTATCGGATAATAAATTTAATTATATTTCTAACAGTCTAAAGACATTGGAAAACAGTGGGACTGTCATAAGGTAAAATCTGAACTCCGCAAAACGCAAGTTTTGTCAATTATTGCAGCAGTCACTGGCAATAGCTATGGGAATCAGGCATCTCGCAGACTGCAAGTCTTGGTCTGTGGTGGACACCACAGGGACCTTCCACAGACAGTTCTATACCCTCAGTATGCATGCAGCTCTTGCTGGGTGAAGTGCCAAGAGTCAAAGAAAGAAGATGGCAGCGTCAATTAAGTACTTTATTTTCAACTCCCAGGCCACCAGATCATGAAACATGCAAAGACCCTGGAAGGTGATAAAACCGCCTTAAGGTGGCATTTCCCTTACATTTACTCCTCTCTGCATCTCAGACAGCACTTCTGTTTTGGCAGAGGTTGTACTGAGCAACCTATAGAGTTTCCCATCAAAATGAATAGGAATCGTGCAGCCGCCATGGATTTCGACTAGAGTATTTAGGCAATTCTGGGGACGGATGATCATCTTCCAGTCAATTTATGGTGATGACTGGCACATGCACGGCTTCTCCCAGGGAAGGGACAAGCTAACAAAACTATTTCTCAGCCCAATTTATAGTTTTAGTAAAAACAAACTGCTTTTTTCCCCCCTTATGTTCGAGCTATGCATTTTTTCAGAAGTGTTTAGAATGTTTGCTCATTGAGAAAGGTAGCACTGTTGTGCATTGTGAGACTTTGTTGTTAGGGTAGAGTTGCTGTGTACACTGGACTTTATTTTTTACTATTGAAGCTGAGGTGTGACAACACGTGCTTACCATCTCCAGTCTTTTGTACATAAAGTGCTCCATGATATACTCATGAATAGAAGCCACTAATGACAACCAAGAACCTTGAAGGTTGGTTTATGACTCAAAAGCTGGAAATGCTAAGAAAAACCAGGTTAGCCAAGACATTTACAAAGTGTCCTCCATGGATTCTCCAAGTTATCCATACTACGGCATACAGGGGAAATAGTGACTGAACAATGAAAGCTCCATACATGGTCCTTTCCAGCAGGAGGCAGCAGTCAGAACTGCCATTTAATACACAAAGCACTGTAGGAGCCGTCAGTGAGCATCACTAACAGATCCAACACAACCGACTGCCCACCAACACTAACTAGACCTTTTATTCTCGATCAGTCAAAGTCATTGGTGGAATTACAGGTTTTCTATCTACAAATGTATCTAGGGAGGTTAGCATGTACTTAATTTCTAGTGACATGATAAAAAACTTAGACCTTTACAGCACCTTACGCAAGATAAGTGTGAGAAGCTGATAAACGCAGTGCAGAACACCGATAAAGTAAAATGCTTGGAGAATTACTCTACTTTACATATAATGAGGATATAAAGGTATTTTACTAAATACCTGCTTATTTATACACAGCCAGCCATTGCAGTTAGTTTGCAGGCCCTGCCTCTGAGTCTGCAAACGTTTCCCACTGGGATTTTTTTCCTTCAGGTGATGTCATTAGTAGTGACAGCGTATTCAAATAAAATACGATTATTGGTTTTATCCATCACCATGGACTACTCATAAATGGGCAGATAGCATATAATTATTTACTGAAAAATATACACTGTGACTACATCTTAAAAAGCAGAGACCGACATTAAAAATCTGTTACATAGTGAGAAATCCGTGTAGCATCGATATCAGACACTGTAAAAATGACACTCTCCTCTGGGTGAGGACAAGCACAGGATTAGGAAAGATTTGTTTTCGGTTATGCATAACAAATCCAACCTGCATTATATACAGAGTTGGAAGAAGCCAACCAGTGTCTGCATGCAGGAGAAGGTTTAAACATAATGAAAGTTAAAACGTTTTAAATATTCCTTTGGAAGAAAATATTACTATGTCCATCATTCCCATTATGATTTTATACAGCGTTACTAAGTAATATAACAAGATGAGGACACCCTATGTCATCAAGACTTCAAGCCCATTGTGTGCCAATAACGCTGATCCCAAATGTCATAAGGACTGCATTCAGAGCATGTTCATGCATGTCCCCAATGCTCCCTTTGAATGCCCAAAGAAGAGTAAATGGAGGTCTTCTGGCACAGTTCCCACTAGAAGCCCTAATTGGAATGCAGCACAGGCACAGCACAGTTGACAGCAAAACAAAACACGGGCAACGCTTGCAAAAAGAAACTCCTGCACTTACACAGCCGTGTTGAGGATCCCAATATATCAAACTGTATGTATCCTGTAAGCCGTGCTCAACAAAAGTTAACATTGTAAGTAGAAATGTTTTGGAAAACAAAAATAGATTCGTGTTTCTGATACTTTGTTTCATTCTTGTATTTCCTATTTGTTTGCTTAATCATGTTATCGAACGGCTAGAGTTTAATAAACCATGCAGGGTTCACTTTACAGGACTACTAACAAACAATGGCAAATAAGACATGAGCATTATATGGTTTATTAACAAACCAAAGATCTTTATACTATTAAGAAATAAATCATTAAGGTTTTTTTTTCCCCCCATGTATAAAACTAGCCATTAATATAGTGTTGAATCTGTTTTAAAACCATACAATGTGGTTCTGAAATTTAAAAATATAAAATTAAAAAAACCTCAATGCTTACATTTACTGCACAAAGCTCTGCAAAAAGCAGGAATTGGTAACCTTTATTCCAACACAAGTGCACACTGCAAAGATGGAACCAAATTTGGTCCTTGACCAGTCTTGGTTGACACATCGCTAGGTCTACTTGTGGTGCAATAAAAGTACCAGTCACAACACCGAAAGCCCTGTGCTCTTATTTGGTTATGATATTGGGCCAAAGTGGGGACCCAGGAATCTGCACCCTCGCACATTATAATGCCCATTACAATTTAATGTTAGTTACATCATCCAGAATTATTTGATCAGAAACTAGCAAAAGCTATAGATGAATGCTGCGCATATCTTAAATTTGAATTTATGGGGTATTTGTAGCACTGGCAACACATGTATCAGAAAAGAGATGAGAGAAGAAGCATTTGTCTATTAACTCATCCAATTCATGTCCTCCCCCCACCCCATGAACGGAGCCATAGACATGACTGGCTTAAATGTTCATGTACGTACTCTGATGCATGAGTTGGGGGCTGGGCTTATAGCAGCTATTTACAGGTACAACTAGTACGGGGTCTATTACAGACCAAGCCTCAGATTACTGGAAAGGCAGAAAATCTATAAAGTATGATATCAATGATCTGCTTTTCCTAGATATTAACACCCTGGTACTTGGATTAAATCCCCAAATCATTGTTATACATCCTAGGGGTGGGAAGTTAAATTTACCTTGTAAAAGACTACTGAAGCAAAGAGGGCAATAATGGATGTAGGGAGTATAGAAAGTAGGGAGTATAGAAAGTAGGGAGTATAGAAAGTAGGGAGTATAGAAAGTAGGGTGCAAATGAAGAGCAGATGTGAAAGAAAGAGTGGGCTGAGAGAGAAGAGGAGGGAGAGAAGGGGGGCAGAAAGAGAGAATTAGCAATTAAGAGGGCAGAGATGATGAGGTAGTATGTGAGTGGATGCCCCGTGCAGTGCGCGTGGATGCCCCGTGCAGTGCGCGTGGATGCCCCGTGCAGTGCGCGTGGATGCCCCGTGCAGTGCGCGTGGATGCCCCGTGCAGTGCGCGTGGATGCCCCGTGCAGTGCGCGTGGATGCCCGGTGCAGTGCGCGTGGATGCCCGTGCAGTGCGCGTGGATGCCCGGTGCAGTGCGCGTGGATGCCCGGTGCAGTGCGCGTGGATGCTCGGTGCAGTGCGCGTGGATGCTCGGTGCAGTGCGAGTGGATGCTCGGTGCAGTGTGAGTGGATGCTCGGTGCAGTGAGTGGCAGTGTGAGTGGATGCTCAGTGTAGTGTGAGTGGATGCTCGGTGCAGTGAGTGGCAGTGTGAGTGGCAGTGTGAGTGGATGCTCAGTGCAGTGTGAGTGGATGCTGAGTGTGAGTGGCAGTGTGAGTGGATACTCAGTGCAGTGTGAGTGGGTGCTGAGTGCAGTGTGAGTGGGTGCTGAGTGCAGTGTGAGTGGATGCTTGGTGCAGTGAGTGGCAGTGTGAGTGGATGCTTGGTGCAGTGAGTGGCAGTGTGAGTGGATGCTGAGTGTGAGTGGCAGTGTGAGTGGATGCTCAGTGCAGTGTGAGTGGATGCTGAGTGCACACTCCGTTGACATGTCTCCCATGCAGTGAGCCGCCCTGACAATGAGGTCATTGCGATGTGAGGCCGGGATTAGTATCCGCTGGCGCAGTGCGATATACTCGGTGTGTAACTCGGTGTCCCCCCCCTCTCTCCCCTCCCCCTCCCCCACTTACCGGCAGTCAGGGCGGCGGGCGGCAGGGCGAGTCACGGAGAGCAGCGCGGGGCAGGCCGGGAATGGCCGAGCTCAGATCATTCCTGCGTCTCACGGCCTCGGGCAGAGCGGCTCATTCCTGTCCCCCTCCCCCCCGGGGGCTCCCAGGACCGTGCGGCGGCGGCGGCGGAGGGCGGGCTCGGGCGGGGCGGCCTGGGCTCTCGGGCGGACAATTCACGGCGGATCCAGTCAGCCAGACACCCCCCTCTCTGCGCTCGGTCTCCCTCCCGCGCCTGTCTGCGTGCGCGCGCCTGCACTAACCCCCGGGCACGCGCGCCAGTACGTCACTGCGTCACACTCTGCCCGAGCTCCCGGATGTGGGGAGACGAGAGTGGGCGGGGCTGAGAGGCCAGGGGCCGTACGTCATCCTCAAAATGGCGGCCGGGCCAGGCGCGCGCTACGACAGGTTGCTATGGCCGACACGAGTCAGACAGACACAGCCTGGGGTTACAGTGACTGTATTATCACCCCCTCAAATCATTAATACATTATAATAAAAGCTAATCAAATACATTGTGTTACAATTTAAAGCGTTATTCCAACCACCATCACCACTTGATGTCTGTACACGCGGCGTTTCAGCCTGGTGCGGCGTTTCAGCTTGGCGCGGCGTTTGTTTCCGCCTGGAGCGGCGTTTGTTTCAGCCTGGAGCGGCGTTTCAGCTTGGAGCGGCGTTTGTTTCAGCCTGGAGCGGCGTTTCAGCTTGGAGCGGCGTTTGTTTCAGCCTGGAGCGGCGTTTCAGCTTGGAGCGGCGTTTGTTTCAGCCTGGAGCGGCGTTTCAGCGGAGGCGGCGTTTGTTTCAACCTGGAAGGCGTTTTCAGCTTGGGCGGCGTTTGTTTCAACCTGGAAGCGTTTCAGCTTGGCGGTATTCGTTGCAGCCTGGAGCGGCGTTTCAGCCTGGTGCGGCATTTCAGCCTGGTGCAGCGTTGCAGCCTGGAGCGACGTTTCAGCCTGGGGCGGCGTTCGTTTCAGCCTGGTGCGGCGTTTCAGCTTGAAGTGGCGTGTCAGCCTGGAGCGGCTTTTCAGCTTGGAGCGGCTTTGCAGCCTGGTCTTGGCGTTCAGCAGGCCACATAAGCGTTTCAGCTTTGGAAGCGGCGTTCAGCCACAACGCGGCGTTCAGCTTGGGCGGCGTTCAGCAGAGCCGCAATAGGTAGCATTTCAGCTTGGAGCGGCGTTGCAGCCTGGTGCGGTGTTTCAGCTTGGAGCGGCGTTGCAGCCTGGCATGGTGTTTCAGCTAGAGCGGCGTTTCAGCTTGGAGCAGCGTTGCAGCCTGGTGCGGCGTTTCAGCTTGGCGCAGCATTTCAGCTAGCGCAGCGTTTCAGCTTGGAGCGACGTTGCAGCTTGGTTTGGCACGGCGTTTCAGCTTGGAGCGGCGTTTCAGCTTGGAGCGGCTTTTCAGCTTGGATCGGCTTTGCAGCCTGGTGCGGCGTTTCAGCTTGGAGCCTGTCGCAGCGTTTCAGCTTGGAGCGGCGTTTCAGCTAGAGCTGCGTTTCAGCCTGGCACGGCGTTTCAGCTTGGAGCGGCGTTTCAGCTTGGAGCCTGTCGTGGCATTTCAGCTTGGAGCGGCGTTGCAGCCTGGTGCGGTGTTTCAGCTTGGAGCGGCGTTGCAGCCTGGCATGGTGTTTCAGCTAGAGCGGCGTTTCAGCTTGGAGCAGCGTTGCAGCCTGGTGCGGCGTTTCAGCTTGGCGCAGCATTTTAGCTAGCGCAGCGTTTCAACTTGGCGCGGCGTTGCAGCTTGGTTTGGCACGGCGTTTCAGCTTGGAGCGGCGTTTCAGCCTGGCACGGCATTTCAGCTTGGAGCGGCTTTGCAGCCTGGCCGGTGTTTCAGCTTGGAGCAGCGTTGCATCTTGGCGCAGCGTTTCAGCTTGGAGCGGCGTTGCAGTATGGCATGGCGCGGCGTTTCAGCTTGGAGCAGCGTTGCAACTTGGCGCAGCATTTCTGCTTGACGCCCTGCGCCTCCAGAGACCTCCCAGCTCTCCCGCACTTTAATCGCGGCTCCATGACGCCCACAAAATATATAAAATATCCCGGAAATCGATAGCAACTTCAGGGGTCATTTCTAATCATTACAGACGACCATTGAACTCGTGTATTATTATTAGTAAACATCACGTTTTTTTCTTCTTCCAGGTAGCGCATGCACATTACATTAGAGGGAAGTGTCGGGTGTCATGTAACTACCCGGTGCTCAGTCTAATATCATGCCGGACATTGAGGAGCCCACCTCTGCCATGACAGGTAAAACAGTGAAGTTATCTCCTTGAAATTAGTTTTTCCACGTTGGGATGTCTGGCTAGTCAGGGCCGGTGCAAGGATTTTTTCCACCCTAGGCAAACAAAAATGTGCCATCCCCCCCATATGCTCTGCCAACCATGTGACATTACAATACCCCACCCATATGATCTGCCATATGGGCCAACGCCAGTGCTGCACACAGTGTCTTTTTACATACATACAATAAAAAGCCTGCAGGGACAGGCTAAAGACACCAAAACCACTACATTAAGATGCAGTGGTTCTGGTGACTATAGTGTCCCTAATATGAGGTAAATTAGAGATTAGTGCCACAAATAATGTATTGGATTGTCTACTTACCACCAGATGAGGACAAGAGGCTGATGATGGGCTCAGTCTGGCTCCACTGGTCTGGTCTAGAACAGGCTCTCTGGAGGCAGTGCTCACAACAATCAACGAAACAGGAAGCAGCGTTTTTTGAGGCCCCTTACACAGTTCAATGTCTGGGCCTCCAGGGCCTGGCCGTGAGTATGCCTACAATGCTCACCCATAAGTCCACCTACATGGCTCACCCATGAGTTCGCTCACAGGGAGTGGAGTGTATGTGTGTAGGGGATGTAATGTGTGTGTGTTCTTATGGAATGTAGTATACAGGGATACCAATTTGTGTAAGGGATGTAGTGTGTGTGTATAGGGGATGCAATGTGTGTGTTGAGTGTAAGGAATGCATTGTGTGTTTCTGTGTGTGTGTGTGTGTGTGTGTGATGCATTGTGTGGATATGTGTTTGTATGTGTGATGAAGAGATGCAAGGGGTATGTTTCTGTGTATGTATGTAATGCAGTGTATGCGACTGTAAAGGGTGGATTGAGTGTGTGTAAGAAATGCATTTTGTTTCTGAGTGTGTGTAAGAGAAACAGTGTGTGTGTGTGTACAGGATGCATTGTGTTTTCTGTGTGTGTAAGCGAAGCATTGTGTATTTCTGTGTGAGTCGGGATACATCGTATGTTTCTGTGCATGTGTGTGTGTGTAGGGATGCATTGTGTGTTTCTGTGTATGTGTAAGGATGCATTGTGTATGTGTGTAGTTTGAAAGAGAGGGTTTGTGGGGTAGGATAGGGGCTGACAGGGGAGCAGCTCTTTATTTTTATTAAATTTATTTTGTAAATATATACATTTTTTGTATATTTTTTTCTGTAAGTTTTGTGTCTTACACCCCCCTTTAGGTTATCTCTTACAAGCCACTTGTGTGTCTCTTACCCTCCCCCCCCCTTTTAATGTCTCCTACATCCTCCCAACCCCTTTGCGTGTCTTACTCCCCCAAGCCCCTTTGTGTCTTACTCTTCCCAGCTGCTTTGTGTGTCTCTTTTACCCCCACGCTCCTCTGTGAGTCTCCCTCACAAGTGACTCTGTGCGTGTCTCTCTTGAGCTCCTCTGAGTGTCTCTGTCTCCCCTACTAGCCCCTCTGGGCTTCTCTTTCACCCCTTCCTCAGCCTCTCTGTTTG
>OW240924.1:86742511-86788801 GCA_933207985.1 Pelobates cultripes | reverse complement strand
AAACTAGTTTTACACTTTCATTATAGTTAGTGCATTCACTAAGCTTAGGCACACGGGACATTTAGGGTTAAGTGAGGGTACAAATTAGGGTTAGGTAAGTGCTTCTAACCTCTCTCACACTCTATTCTTACCCTAACCCTTGGGGTAAGGGTTAAAATAAAGTGTGAGAAATCACTATTTAGTGATATTCCCCTAATGTGAAATATCACTAAATAGGAACAAGTCCCTAATCCTAACCCTAATTTGAACCCTAACATTAACCCTAAATGTCCCATGTCCTAAGCTTAGTGAATGCACTAACTATAATGAAAGTGTAAAACTAGTTTTACTTACCTTCCAGGACCTTGCTGTGGAGGAGTAGCAGGAGTGCTAGCACGCATGTGCAGCACAGGAGACAGCTGATTCCCCTCCCCGGAAGTGACGTGGGTATAGCAATCTGACGGGGTATACCAAACTGATAGAACACCGGCTGTGTCATTTAGAGCCAGGGGAGGTGTGACAAGGGCTGTATAAACAGAAACAAAGTGATTTAACTCCTAAATGGCAGAGAATTGAGCAGTGACACCTGAGAGGCATGATCTACACTAAAACTTCTTCATTGAGCTAAAGTTCTTTAGGTGACTATAGTGTTCCTTTAATGTTGCAAATGCACTTAATTGCTTCTCATTAAGCTGTAGGAGTTCTGGTGACCATAGTGTTCCTTTAAGTAAGACCTTCAATGAATGAAACCTTTGAAGTGGACTGAGCTGTTAGCATGGTTACTGATTAGCTTCCTTATGTTTTCTGTGATTCCATCTGTAAACAGAAACGGCTTGACTCTTTACGTAACAAAGTGCAGTCCAGTACTGTGCTTCTGTCAGCTGTAAATTTGGGGAATGCACCTTTTACGCTTGTATCTGAGTGAAAAACAATTTGTGATGGAGCTTTTGTGCCAGGCATGATTAGCCCCGTGCTGGCTTGTGAGAGAATAAAGCACATATGTCACATAAAACAAAATGTAAAATAAAAACACCCCTTTCTGTCTCACTTTGTCTGATATCAGCAAAGTTTATTGTATGTGTAGAAGCCCTATAAAGGGTAAAATGTTAAAGGGTTTATAAAATACCCCTTCCTGTCTCACTGGAGACTCTTGGCTGATATCAGCATATCTAATGGCTAGTGTAGGAACTCACCTATTGAGGCTTGCCTTGACGTGGCTGGTGAGCTTATATATTCAAATGGCCATTAGAATAAAACTAAAGAGCCTCCATTTTGTTTAAATGCACATGGGGATTTAGGCCAGAACGCAGGTAACGTTTTCTTTGTTAAAACAAAATGTAGCCCGCTAAGTCCCACTTGGCTTCCATTTTCTAGCACAGGTCTGAGAAACACTTCCTTTCTAGAGCTTGGCGCTCTTCACTGCCTCTGTCAGCACAGCACAGACTCTCTAGATGCTCTGTAAGTAACGGCTATATTCTAGCAGATTAGGCAGAGGAAGTCTCTATTAAAACTGTATCATATTTGTAGACTTGGTATAATAGCCCTCAATACCCTGTATAAGGCTGTTACTGTATTAGACAATACTTTTTCATTTATCAAACTTCAAGCAGACTTCTTACCCATAAACCGGGTGTTTTACTATCTTATCTGTTTTATCACAATTGCTGTAAGACCGTATTGTGCAACCTCTAAACGTTTACCCCATCATACTGTATCTGGGAACAAATTGTATGGACACATTAGGTACACAAACCTGTAACCTTAATGCTTTAGTGTCTGTGTCCCTAGTTATATAAGGTTCCCAGCCCCCCTCTGTGTGCAATAAAAATAAAGGGTTTTACTTACCTCTTACTAGCGTCGAGGCTCCCAAGTGCTGCTTTCTGCTTCTCCTCCATCCTATAATGTCATGGGTGGCCTTGCTTCGTCCAATGTTCCTCAGAGGAGAATTGGAGACATGATGTGCATGAGTGACGTGTCCACATTCCAGCTTCCTCATAGGAAAACATTAAATCAATTATTTCCTGTGTGGGTTTCCTTGTCAAGTGACTCATTTCACTCTGTCAGTATGACAGCCACTAGAGGTGGATTTAACCAAGTGGTATTTTACATTGCAGGGTTTGATATACAGAGCCACTGCACCCAAGCCACGACATTGAGATGAAGTAGCCTTGGTGAATTTAGTTAAACAATTAAAATAATGTTGCATTTTATTTCTTACCAGTACTTAACTGTATACAATTAGATATGTATGTATGTGTGTGTATATATGTGTGTGTGTATATATGTGTGTGTGTGTATATGTGTGTGTGTGTATATGTGTGTGTGTGTATATGTGTGTGTGTGTATATGTGTGTGTGTGTGTATATGTGTGTGTGTGTGTGTATGTGTGTGTGTGTGTGTGTGTGTGTGTGTGTATGTGTGTGTGTGTGTGTGTATGTGTGTGTGTGTGTATGTGTGTGTGTGTGTGTGTGTATAGCTATTGTTGTGTGTATATATATATATATATATGTATATATATATATATGTGTGTGTGTGTGTGTGTGTGTGTGTGTGTGTGATGCGTAGCGCTAGATATCAACCCTTTTCCTTTCAGTTAAAGAGGTTAGTAGTACAGGTGACAACAGTTAATAGGGATGATGTTAAAGGACCACTCTAGGCACCCAGACCACTTCAGCTTAATGAAGTGGTCTGGGTGCCAGGTCCCTCTAGGGTTAACGCCTTTTTTATTTTATTTTATTTTTTTAATAAACAGAGAAACTGCTATGTTTATAAATGGGTTAATCCAGGCTCCAAATCCTCTAGTGGCTGTCTCATTGACAGCCACTAGAGGCGCTTGCGTGCTTCTCACTGTGAAAATCACAGTGAAAAGACGCAAGCGTCCATAGGAAAGCATTATGAATGCTTTCCTATGAGACCGGCTGAATGCGCGCGCAGCTCTTGCCGAGCGTGCACATTCAGCCGAGGAGGAGGAGGAGAGCTCCCCGCCCGGCACTATAGAAAGAGGTAAGTTTAATCCTTTTCTTCTCCCCAGAGCCTGGTGGGAGTGGGACCCTGAGGGTGGGGGCACCTTCAGGGCACTATAGTGCCAGAAAAACAAGTATGTTTTCCTGGCACTATAGTGGTCCTTTAATGTAATCTCTTTTTACTTTTTAAAATGTTTTAGATTTTTAAAGATTTTTTTGAGTTACTTACTATCCACCTCAAAGTAATAGGAGCACTTGTGGCAGAGCTGTTGTTAGAGACTAAAAGAACACGTCTGAAGCCATGAGCTTATTAGATAACTCCATAACAGGGATTATTGGAAAGGATTAATTCTCTGCCATCCGTCCATTAACCCTCAAATGGAATAGAAATGTATACTGAGTTATGAAAGTTTTAAAGGTGTTTATTTTTTATATATATATTTTTCCCATGCATTATGGCTGTAATGTATTAAATAACTGTACATCAAATTGCAAACAAAATAACCCCTTTCTTTCCTTGGGGGCAAAAGTACTTGTGCAAGTGAATAATTTTGCCAGAAAATGGGGCTTGTATGGTAGAAATGAAAAACGGCTTACTGACAGAACTCACATTTTAACAAAAAAGCCAGATAAATTTGAAAAAGAAAGAAAGATATTGATCTAAGGTTAGAGGGTTACTTCAATCTCCATTGGGGGGGGGGAGGGGGTTTTGACAAGTGGATAATTCTAGTACACAATTACTAGGTACATTATATTATTATTATTATTATTATTATTATGACATTCTAGACGCCACAACCACTACAGCTTACTGTAGTGTTTTCAGGCATGTAGCAAACTAGCCTCCCAATGCTTCTCTATGAGTAATCATTGGATTGGTTGAGATCATCAAGATTGTTGATCTCATCCTGATTGTGGAGCGCCCACACAGTCCAGAGAAAAGGAAGTAAATCTTATCACGAACGCTGTAGTGTTCCTTCAAGTAAAACCCTTAAAGGGACAATATAGTCAGCAAAACAACTTTATCTTAATGAAGCAGTTTTGGTGTATAGATCATGCCCCAGTAGTGTTACTGCTCAATTCTCTGCCATTTAGATGTTAAATCACTGTTTATGCAGCTTAAGCCACAACTCCCTGCATGTGACTTTCACAGCCTTCCTAAACACTTTATGTAAAGAGTCATCTGTTTACACTTTTTTGCAAATTGTGTTTATTTTAAAATGTCTTATCTTCTGCTCTGTTAATAGCTAGACCCTGCAGGATCCTACTGTATGTAATAAGTTCGGTTTACAGAGCCAGAGATACAAATGTTTAAAGTAAGTTACATTTGAAAATGAACCATTTTGTTTACATGCAGGCTGTCAGCCACAGTCAGTGAAGGTGATTAGGGCTGCACAAACAGAAAGAAAAGTGATGTAACTCCTACATGACACAGAATTGAGCAATGAGACTGCAGGGGCATGATCTATATATTCACTGAAACTGCTTCACTAACTAAGCTATGGTTGTTTTGGTGACTATGCCGTCCCTTTTTTTGTTTCCATGGTGACTGCTCCACTTAAATAAAGCATTTTACCTCTCTTTATTAATAATCCTCATTGACTTTTGCATCTATAAATTCTAATAATTCTGATGACGTGTGGCCAAAAATACTGTGTATAGCTTACATTATATGAAAGAATATCTTGCGGAGAGTGAAGTAGTTATGGTTTGTTTTTAGCTCCATGTCTGAACAGGTTAGAAGTGGGAATTTTCAGAAAGGGAATTCCACATCTTAAGAAAATTCAAGTTGGCTATGTTTTAATTTTGTCTGTCCTAAATTTAGAATGTCATGTTGAATTTATGACCGTTCACACTTTGTTGAATAACCCCCCAGAGGTTTATTCAATTTATTGAGAAACGTAAAATGTGAGCAAAAGGGATGGTTTAAATACAAATAGTTTGCTCTCTAAAGACATGCTTACACTTATACTCTATTACTAATCTTTTTATCTCTCCTTATCTATACCCTTTCCTAGATCTAAAGAATTATCAAAATGGGAGCGTTTTTAGACAAGCCAAAGATGGAGAAACATAATGCCCAAGGGCATGGTAATGGACTGCGATATGGTCTTAGTAGTATGCAAGGCTGGCGAGTTGAAATGGAAGATGCACATACAGCTGTGATTGGTCTGCCAAACGGACTTGATGGTTGGTCATTCTTTGCTGTTTATGATGGTCATGCTGGGTCCCAGGTTGCCAAATACTGCTGTGAGCATTTGCTAGATCACATCACAAGCAACCAGGATTTCAAAGGGACTGATGGACAGCTGTCTGTAGAGAGTGTAAAAAGTGGGATCAGAACAGGCTTCCTGCAAATTGATGAACATATGAGAGTAATCTCTGAGAAGAAACATGGTGCAGACAGAAGTGGGTCAACCGCTGTGGGTGTAATGCTTTCTCCTCAGCATATTTACTTTATCAACTGTGGAGACTCGAGAGGTTTACTTTGTAGGAGCAAGAAAGTCCATTTCTTTACGCAGGATCACAAACCAAGCAATCCACTTGAAAAGGAACGCATACAGAATGCTGGTGGCTCTGTAATGATCCAGCGTGTAAATGGGTCACTTGCTGTTTCAAGGGCTCTAGGTGACTTTGATTATAAATGTGTCCACGGAAAAGGCCCTACAGAGCAGCTTGTTTCACCGGAGCCTGAAGTTTATGAGATTGAGCGATCCGAAGAAGATGACCAGTTTATAATCCTGGCGTGTGACGGAATCTGGGATGTCATGGGGAACGAAGAGCTGTGTGATTTCGTAAGATCCAGACTTGAAGTTACTGAAGACCTTGAAAAAGTGTGCAATGAAATAGTAGACACCTGTCTGTACAAGGTATTGGAGATATTCTCTCTGTGGCCTTTGGCAATCTATACAATATGTAACTAAGTGGTCGTGTCTAGTTTTTAGATGTTATCCAGAATAGGGCTAGACGGTTTTGCTGATATTCTGATTCAAATTTTTTTATATATATTTATATTTTTTTTTGGTAGGTATCGGTATCAGCCGATAATCAACAGCAATACCGATAATGACTCGGTGGGCCAGCGCGTCCATAAGGTGGCAGGAGCTGCCACCTTAGGGCGCACCGGCCTGAGGGGTGCTGGATCGGAGTGACCTGCAGGAGGTGGGCACACAGGGGGGACCACTAAAAGAGAAGGGAGGGGGCACTAAAGAGACAGGTAAGGGGTGGGGGAGTTCCTACCGCACATATTTACACACACTGTACTTCCTGCATCCACTGCGCGTACACAAATATTCTTGAAAACATAGAAAAAAAATTGACTGGCATGTATATTTTGTGCACTTACCACTTAATAAAAAAACAAAAACGGTAAATGTACAGAATATCGGTAAGCTATTGGCCTGAGAGTTCAAAGATTATCTGTATCAATATCGGTCGAACCTTAATCCAGAACCACCACATATTCACTAATGTAAAAGTGATTAATATAGAATATATATAGCCTGAAATTAATCCAATGTTATCTGGAAGTTTTACTGCCAAGGCCAATGATGCATTCATAAAACTTGAAAGTGTTTAGTTTACATTAATTTCGCCACATTTAAAGAAGTCAAAAGAACACTATAGCGTCAGGAACACAAACGTGTGTGTGTGTGTGTGTATGTGTGTGTGTATATGTATATATATATATATATATGTATATGTATGTATATGTATATATATATGTATATATATATATGAAAACTACCATCTAACCTCCCTCGCCACCCCCTTTCCTCCATAAATATAGCAAAATCTTACTTTTATTGCAGTCTGCTGCTGCTGGTTCTGTCCCTGATCTGCCTGCTTGGCTCACATCATCAGATATGGTGAACAAAAGCCAATCCCATAGGCTTGGCTGAAACTGTCAAGGAGGCAGATCAGGGGTAGAGTCAGCCCTAGGCAATTTCTCTGAAAACAGTGTTTACGGCAAAAAGCCTGAAGGGAATGATTATACTCACTAGAACAAATACAATAAGCTGTAGTTGTTCTGGTGACTCTAGTGTCCCTTTTAATATTTCAAGGTAACAGACTCCAAAATGTCTAAACAGATTGCCCCCCACCCCCAAAAATGTAACATTTTTAACATGTTGATTTCTTTTGATATAGATTATCCATACCACATTTTAGGTTGGGATCTCGATTGGATATTATAGCGTTAGCATTTTTTTTAACCTGTTAGAATTCTCTATTTTGTGGTATATTGGTCTTGAATTTTAACAAACAATATATAGTTTATTTTGTGTGCTCTGAATTTTGGCAAGATTTTATTCCTAAATTGACTTCATTAAAGGTACAAATCTCATTGAAGTGGTCTGTCCCCCGAATCCTCCAATGTAAAACTTTGCAGTTTTAGAGAAACTGCACTGTTTGTTGCAGAGTTAAGACTGCCTCCTATGGCTTCATACCAGACAGCAACTCAAAGCCTTCCTGCATTTACATGGAATGCCTAATGCTTGTGCTGTGCACATGTGCATTGGTTTCCTCCTCAGCACTGACGTCAAATAGACAGATAGCACTGAGGGACCTTGGTGCTAGAATAAGGAGTATAAAAAGGGTTTTTAACTCATTATTTGCTTGGGCTCTAAAAAAATCAATATCGTCCGATCCCTAATCCAGAACCACCACATATTCACTAATGTAGAAGAGATTTACATAGCATATATATATATCTATCTATATCTATATCTATCTATCTATATATATATATATATATCTCTATATATCTATATATATATATATATATATATCTATCTATCTATCTATCTATATCTCAAGATAATTTTTTTTAATAGAGTAATAAAAATCATGGTAAATGTTTGACAGATTTAAGCTTATGCTAACTCTGACTGTAAGCTAAAGGCAGACTATGGCAAATTACTCCAGTCATATTCCAACTGAAGATGTCGTGTTGTTAGTAAGTCTAAATACTGAATTCGACCAAGCCTGCCTAGAATGGGAAAAAAAGTTTTTTTTTTTAAAGGGACACCATAGTCAACAAAATGACAGCTTATTGTAGTCGCTCAGGCGTCTTCCTGTCCCTGCACACTTTTTAATGTATACAATTCCTTTTCCGAGAAATGGGGAGGGGGACCTAAACGGTGGTTTGACAACTTGTGACAGGTATACATTTTTGTATTGACACTATACTGCTCTTTTCATGTATGCTGTTTAACCTCTTTTGAGTGAGAGCCATAAAACCTCCTATAAAGTTAAACTCTGTACAGAAAACCCTTTTCAGATTTGAGACTCTCCTTAGTCTTAATGTGTGCGGAAAATCAAAGTAAAAGATGGTAAGGGTTTATTTGCATTGAAAAGGACCACCATTATCATCTTTCATTTGTGTAGGATTTTTTGTTTTTGTACATATTTTCGTGTTTCATCTGATGCTGCACAGGTCCTAAAAATTAAAGGTCCATTCTTTAAAGCATTGCATAGATCATGCGTTTACAAAATACGCGAAAACATCCAACCAAAATTAAGATGACCACATGTGATGTTTCAGTATTTGCAATACATTCCAAGACTTTTTTTATTTCAAGAAGTTAGCACGTTTCAGACAAGGAAGTGAGCAGGCAATCCGGCTGATTTAATAACTTTCCATAGAACATTTTTTGTAGTGCTGATTCTATTCCATAAATCGCTGTACCGCAGTGTCGTATGGACATCACTTGAGTTTCTGGAAGTTTTAGTCCACCTAAAATCTTTCATATGTAAAAAGCTTGATAAACCACAACTGTCAGAAACCTTTGCAATATATTGACAGTTGTGTTTTTGAGAAACATTGCTATTTTAAATGGTATGAACAACGAGCAAGAAAGATGTCTTTAGAATAATGGAGGTAGGACAGAGGGTTGAAATAAAGTGATGTATATAAGTACATTAGTACGTCATGTATTGCAGAATTCTTGCACCATAATGTGGTTCATGCCAATAGTAGGATTTACAGCAACAGTCCCGATTTCTGGTTCCTGTCATGTCATTCTGCGTTTTGTACACTAGTGTCCTCGGAAGCGCAGCGTGAGCACATCATTAGACATGTTGCGTAAAGTAAACTCTGTGTCCATGCATCCACAAACTTACTTTGAGGCAGATTTATCAGTGTTCTGAAAAGTCTTTTTGATCTGTAATCTTCATATTTTTGGGGGTCTAAAAAGTGTCATTTTCACAAAGTGATCCATTTTAGGAAAGACTACTACATTTACAGGAAAATTTAAATTTCCTAAAATTCCATTTTAGGTAAAACCAAAATGCTTTATTTTTGGTTTTCGTAAATTTATAATGAAGGTAACAGAAAAAAGAAATACAAAACTGTAAAAAAGCGGGTCAGGATCCACTCTCAGTGAAGACATGCAGTAGCAATAATAGTTGTATAGTAACGTTACATGGTCCAAATCATCAAATTCGCTCCAGAATGTGGGGTTATAATGTGGTCCATTAGCCAGGGTTCCTTTATGGGATTTTCCGGCATAAAAGTCACGGAAAGATTGTCTGTTACAGCAGCGAAAAATTGCATTCGTTAAAAAAATATGATCAAGGCGCTAAAGCTGCAACAAACAAAAGCAACAATTTTAATAAAATGCAAAAAGTGCAGAACTGTCTAATCTCCCACTCTCTGCTTATTGCCTCTGTATTGACTGACCGGTGCAAAGGACAGAGAATAGAACATGGAGATAGACGACTTGTGCACATGATTTAAAATCACATGCACGCACGAGGCCGCAAACTGCAGGGACAGAGGGATGAAAGCCAGTGGGGCAGCTGTTAAGCATGGATGGGTAAACGTCTGCGGTAAATGGTTTGGGAACCTGGTAAATGCTGCCTCGATAATAAATTCAATAAGCTGAAGGCTTGGAGGTGGGAGTGTTCCTTTAGTGGTACAAATGGTCAGTTTTCTTTCAATGTTCTGATACTACTCTGGAGATCATTTTGGTAATATTGTTTTCTTTCATCAGGGAAGTCGAGACAACATGAGTGTCATCTTGATCTGTTTTCCAAGTGCACCAAAAGTATCCCCAGAGGCTGTGAAGAGAGAGGCAGAGCTGGACAAGTACCTGGAAAGCAGAGTAGAAGGTGGATCATTTAACCAAACTAAGTAACCTAGTAAATGTTTTGTTTTATTTACGCCATTAAGTGCCATTTGTAATGTTTAATGCACATGGCACTTCAAGAAAGATGTATCTTCCTGACCGCAATCTTGTGTATATAAATTTATATTTTATGATAAAATGCATTCTTTATTACATGAACGCAATTTACTCACATCAGACCTGTAGGTGACAGAGCAGCTATTTAGAAAGCTATGTTCTCGTTCTCTCTCTAATAAACTGAACACTGTGAGGTGTTAGATTAAGTTTAATTATTGGTTCTTTCCACGATCTCCCCAATTTGTTCAAGTGTTGCTAATCTGAGTTTTAGCCACTTGTATTTTGTTCTTTGTTTTAATCCAAATTTAATCTAAAGTGCAGTAGATACTGAAAATTATTTTAGCTAAATCAGTTAAAACCGTTCAAAAGAATATTTTAGCTACCCTAGCTATAATTGTGCTAGTATAGAAAGCCCTTTTCAGTGTCAGTGTGGCATCACCACATCTCGGTGGCTAATTCTGTATGTAATACCACTGAGCAATGATAAGCTGCAATGCTCTGCTTCCCCTATATCTGCTCTGTATGTAATACCACTGAGCAATGATAAGCTGCAATGCTCTGCTTCCCATATATCTGCTCTGTATGTAATACCACTGAGCAATGATGGCTACAGTAGCTCTGCTTCCCATATATACTGCTCTGTATGCTTTAATACCACTGAGCAATGATAAGCTACAATGCTCTGCTTTTATATCTGCTCTGTATGTAAATACCACTGAGCAATGATAGCTGCAATGCTCTGCTTCCCTATATATCTGCTCTGTATGTGTACCACTGAGCAATGATAGCTGCAATGCTCTGCTTCCCATATATCTGCTTTCTGTATGTAATACCACTGAGCAATGATAGCTTTTCACAATGCTCCTGCTTCCTACTATATCTGCTCTGTATGTGTACCACTGAGCAATGATATTTCACAATGCTCTGCTTCCCTATATCTACTCTGTATGTAATACCACTGAGCAATGATAAGCTGCAATGCTCTGCTTCCCCTATATCTGCTCTGTATGTAATACCACTGAGCAATGATAAGCTGCAATGCTCTGCTTCCCCTATATCTGCTCTGTATGTAATACCACTGAGCAATAAGCTGCAATGCTCTGCTTCCCCTATATCTGCTCTGTATGTAATACCACTGAGCAATGATAAGCTGCAATGCTCTGCTTCCCCTATATCTGCTCTGTATGTAATACCACTGAGCAATGATAAGCTGCAATGCTCTGCTTCCCCTATATCTGCTCTGTATGTAATACCACTGAGCAATGATAAGCTGCAATGCTCTGCTTCCCCTATATCTGCTCTGTATGTAATACCACTGAGCAATGATAGGCTACAATGCTCTGCTTCCTATATCTGCTCTGTATGTATTACCACTGAGCAATGATAAAAGCTGCAATGCTACTGCTTCCCATATATCTGCTCTGTATGTAATACCACTGAGCAATGATAAGCTACAATGCTCTGCTTCCCATATATCTACTCTGTATGTAATACCACTGAGCAATGATAAGCTGCAATGCTCTGCTTCCCCTATATCTGCTCTGTATGTAATACCACTGAGCAATGATAAGCTGCAATGCTCTGCTTCCCATATATCTGCTCTGTATGTAATACCACTGAGCAATGATAAGCTGCAATGCTCTGCTTCCCATATATCTGCTCTGCATGTAATACCACTGAGCAATGATAAGCTGCAATGCTCTGCTTCCCATATATCTGCTCTGCATGTAATACCACTGAGCAATGATAAGCTGCAATGCTCTGCTTCCCCTATATCTGCTCTGTATGTAATACCACTGAGCAATGATAAGCTGCAATGCTCTGCTTCCCATATATCTGCTCTGTATGTAATACCACTGAGCAATGATAAGCTGCAATGCTCTGCTTCCCATATATCTGCTCTGCATGTAATACCACTGAACAATGATAAGCTGTAATGCTCTCCTTCCCATATATGTGCTTTATAGGAACTGGATGTGTGGTGTTTGTTGCCAGATGATGCAAAACAGTGGGCACACATGAAGTCTACGTTCACTAGAAACCATTTTATAAACAAACTGGAGCTGAACAGTAAAAAAACCAAAATGCCTACCATTTATAAAGTGCCTCTAGATAGTATAAATACAATTCCTGATTATGGGGCAAGATATACGAGGCACCACATGTGTTAGATCCTGCCTCACTTACTCCACTTATCTTCCTGTAATTGGAGCTATTTTATGTTTGTGTACAGGACATAATTTAAGATTAAATAAAACTGACAAAGTTTGGAGTATATAGATACTTATTTTCTGTAATTTACTATTAAATAAACATTTATTGACTAATATTCAATATTCTTTACTGTTTGACTGACATAATTTAATGCAACAGTTTTTAAAAGTGTTATAGATACAGTACATTGCCACACAGTGAATAGGCACTTTCTCTACATATTTGATTATAATTAATCTGTGTAATCAGTTCTCCCCTCCCTGTTAACTGAAGTTCTATAAGATGAAATGCTTTAAGAAAACAAAACTTTACATCACCAACCTTCAGGGTTTTCTCCACTTCAGCATAGCCTATGGATAGCTGTTTGCACAGCAGTAATGTTGAGATCTAGTACAATCCATTTATATAAGAGTCTCACTTATAACTCTGTCACACTTCCTGCTTGTCTAATAGAACCTAATGGGAGGGGCTAATCAGAATAGGGGCTTCTATGTCTTGCAATTATTCACTTTATACTTTTTGAAAGCTGTTGGCTGAACTAAAAAACAACTCCCAACAAGCTTTGCTCTTCTTTGTGGTGTGTGCAGCTGTTATTGGATATTGCAGGTTAGGTGGGAGGATCAGGAAGTGGATCTGTATGACTGTAATACCAGCAAGACTGACATATTTTAAGATGGAGATGGTTGGGTGGAGATGCAGTGTGTTGCAAACCATTTGCATTTTGAGAAATTACAAATTAAGAATGCAAAACAGTTTGACCAAAGCTTTAAAATGCTGCTTGTCAGCTGTCTCCTGGAGTGTCCATTCATATATTATGTGTCCTTACAGAATGTGAGAGGGCACGCATCTTATAATATGCATATGTCTAGATATGTACCATATTTTGTTCAGTCGTGGTGGTGTTTTTATTAAATAGTGAAATGAAAAATATTTAGAAGATTATTCATGCTTTCACCATTGCAGATTTAGAGAAATATCCCAGTGTATCCAATTTGGCCTGAATTTTGCATTCACTTCTACAATTCACTGTATTAGTGCATATTCACTTATATTTAAGATATTTCTATTATATTGTTTTTTTTTCGATAGTCATGCATTGATGATTCACAACTGTAGCATCCAGTCAGCTGGCAAAATTTCAAATGTAAAATTTTTAGGGCAAATAATTAAACATAGATAATTAAAAATAGTTTTATTATTGCACTTGTTTTTATTGGAGAGGACTTTAGTGTTAAGGTCTGTGAAAAAAATAAAATAAAATAAAAATAAAATAAAGTATATATTTTATATCTTAAGTTTTCATAAATTGTTTTGCGAGCTTAATCTATATAAGTAGAACTTAATGGCCAAAGAGATTGCAGTGATTGAATGTACCTGTTGTGATATGGTGAGTACAAACCTGCTCGTGGTGCACATATGAGTGAATGCTACACTGTAAGTAACATCAGTTAAACACTTATTCTGCATACCATATCGGAAACGTAAAATACAGCTTTAGGTGGTTGTTAGGAGAAAAGGACAAGTTTCACATTGGGTGAATTATGCCTTTGTGCCAAAATAGCACAATTAGACGTTTATTAAAATAAACCCAAAATGAAATGGACATCAAAATGTTAATATACAGGTTCCATGTAGTCTAACTGAATGTATTGTTTTTATACATAAGCCACATTTGTAATTAAGGCTGTAATTTATATATTTTGTTCCCTTGGAGTAGCATTCTTTGAATTGGATTGTTTCTAATAAGGAATATGAAATTGCACTTTTTTGTACTACAATACAACTTTGTTTGTTTTGTCTACTTATGAATGTAAAACTGGTGCAATTTTCTTTCTAAAAAAAAGTCTTAGTTTTACACTGTTCACAGGTTAAGAGTTATGAATTCTAAAAAAAATTTAATGACTACCTAGTTAAAATGAATGTGCCACAAATCTGTCGTATTTAGGGTTTTTTATTTTTTTTATTTAATATTTTTAATCAACTTTTTATATCCATTTAGAGTAAGACTGGTTCTGTTTAGTTTTATAGATTTAGACCTAATATAAAAATAAATTAAAAAAACAAAACAAAAACAATTTTACACCATAAAATATCCAAAGCATAATCAATATTTAATACAGACATTGAATATTAGAAGTTTAAATGCATACACTGCTAATAAAGATCTATCCTAACCTTGTGTTAAAGGGTTAAACTGTTTTTATTTTCTCTAGTTTTTAACATAATTTGAATTGAAGTATTAGTGAGCATACTGTAAGTTATAGTATTCTGACTTGTGATCTGTATTATGCAGAGTGTCCGCTATAGTTTTATACTAATGTATTAGTTTAGTGGCGATTGTATGTTAAATGTAATCCACATCTTAACGTTGTGAATTGTCAAGATTAAGCTAAAAAGTAGAATTATTTTCTTTTTGTATAGGCTTTAATCAGCAGTAGAACCTTGTAGATCCAACTAGATGTTAATATAATACAATAAAAGAATTTGGAAAACAAAAGTCTGAGATCTTTGCATTTTATTCAGAATAATGGTTTCTAATTTCTAAGGGCTGATTCTGCTTATGATTCATTAAACAGTGGGGGGTTTGAGTTGGTTGGAGTGCTGGTATGCGTATAGTAGGTGTGTGAATACGCCACAAAACTTATAGCGGTCTGATACTGTAGCATTGGAGGTAGGTGTGTGAAATAACATGATAGCAAAGGTTTTTTTTTTGTTTTTTTGTTTTTTTTCTGAATCAGGCCTTGTTTTTGTTTTAAACACAGGATATACTATATGCTTTGCATTTCTTTGGGCCTTAAAATTATTTAACAATGTACACCCAGATTCCCAATCTTGTTTTTTTTTTTTTTACCTTTCCAAAATAAAATAAATGTATCTGTGAATGTTCTGTAATGGTGGATTTGTATTTGCATTTGAATAGCACTTACAAAACTAGTACTTCTGATTCCTAGAAATCATAAAGAAGCAGGGTGAAGAAGGTGTACCAGACTTAGTCCACGTGATGCGTACGCTAGCCACTGAGACCATCCCTAACCTCCCACCTGGGGGAGAATTGGCAAGCAAGTGAGTTAACCTGAATCATTTGTTATTGGATTTAGATTGTGTGTAGGGAACATTATTCCACTGTAAAAAATACATCTGCATATCAAAATGTATTTCTTTGTTTGAGCATCTGAATTATTTAAAATATTATACTGGGCCAGACTCAAAGTGATGCACAAATGTAATTTATTTTTTGTATAAAAATTATCATACAACAACTCCAGCACAAAGAAAAAAATATTGAAACCACGAGCAGCATGTAATCATGTGTACAAATATGAATCTGAACTTGGCCAGTTATTCTACTTAAAAAAACACTTTAATGTTAGGAATACAAAGATGTGTTCCTCAGCCCCCACCCCGGCGATGTAAAACATGTTAAAGAACGCTTTAGTCACTTACACAATCCATGCTGTGCTTCCTCCTAAGTCAGCTGACTGGGGAGAGAGAGGGAGGGAGGTAACCGTGCATTTGTGGCGAGCGCCGTGTAAGCATTAGCCTTTTCCATAGTAAAGCATTGCCTCAATGCATTCCTTTGGGGTTTTCAATACTCTGGATGTCCTAATGCAGGGCGTGAGGATGTCTAGCGTTGTCAGGAAGCGCCTCTAGTGGCTGTCTAGTAGAGAGCCACTAGCCGAAGTTTTAGTACTGGGTGTTTTACATTGCAGGACTAAGGGGGCAGTGACTCTACGATGAAATGAAGTGGTCTGGGTGCTTATAGTGTCCCATGTAATTCGTGAATTCAAGTTTGTCTTGTAATTATCTCTGAAGTCCTGCACCCAGGAATGCACAGCACATCCAGATGTATTTAACTTTTTTTCTCCTTTTATTAAATAGTAAATGATGTAACAAAACTCACTGGCAACAACCTAATTAATATTGATAATATAAATACACTTGTCCTCGCAAGCTGCAGCAATAGATGTTATGAACGCTGGTATTGTAGATACCCGTTCGCCTATTTCCTCCCGAACTGCTGAAGCCTGAGTGATTATAGCTTGCAGTTCGGGTGTAGATTTGAACGGTTCCCAGACGAATGCATCATCCAAGTAGTTTCTCCCCAGCAAGTAGACAGTTACCCAAACATCAGCCTAGACTAGATGAAGGGTACAACAGGAATTAAGTTTAATGGTGCCACACTGGCTTTTATGCAACAAACTCCCAAATGGACCTTATGTGGGACTCCAACACAAAGTTTACCTATTACAACAAGGTTACAAAGTATGACACCCCCCTATACATCACACAATCCCTCCTCTCTGCCTGGGAGATAATTGAGCCAAATACTGTAATAACTCCATTATCTCCAGGCAGAAAAAACAAATTTTCCATAAAACTTAAAAAGAACCCCCAAAAAACATAAAATCCCCATAAATGTTAAATCCCCTAATAGCCCTGATCTGGGTGACCAACATATCCATAAATCACCCAGATCAGTTCAGGGGTTTTGGAATTCTGTGGATGTCTTAATTTGACAGACTGCACACGAGGCTCCTTCCCAGAAATAGCTCCATGAGTTTAGGTTGTGCGGTTGGTCTTTTTCGGAAAGTCTTGAAACTGAACAAATACACGAACAGTACCCCCTGGCTCTTAGCAGCGTTTGTTTCCTTTGTTAGTGGGAACAAAACTACCGAACAGCGCTCTCCTGGCTGTTCAGGAAAAGGAAGCAAGCATTCGTAAAGTTTGACCGGTGTTCGGGAAGTAGTGTCCGATTTTAGTTCCAGACTCTCAACGACCAAGTCCCTCCTGCCTCCCAAGATGGCCGCCGTTTTCTCCTGCACGTGGCGTTGGACTATACGAATGGCTGCCACACAGGGAGAGCTCTTAATCCACTGTTCTCTTTAAAGTTAATGAGCCAGGGGGTAGTTGGTGTTTGGTAGTTTCAACTACCGAACCAAAAACAGTCAAAGTCCCGAATAAACAGGGTAGACACTATCGCTATTAGTATATACGTGTTAGTTACATATTCGCCATTCTGTCTCCTTACCATGTGGGATTCAGAATCCGACTTCTTCTGCTATTCATATCAGTTGCTGCCTTATGAAAAAAAAACAGCTCTCCCTTCATTACATCCCTCGACTCCTCTCCCACTTTCTCAGTGCTATTTAATATAAAGTGAGTATTGACTTATAATATAATTTGGAGATAGACCACAGATAGTCAACTAAAGTTCTGAACTGTGCATTGCTACAGCAGGATAAGTTATAGAGAAGTATGCAGAAGGAAAATCCTGCACATATGTGAAGAACGGTTTGGTGTCCTGTGAACACAGAATATAGGCCGTCAAGGACCAGGCTATTGAGAATCAAGATTAACTTTGGTACTGCAGATGCTACTGAACAAACTGCCAAGTGGCAAAATAGTCTGGTAGTGTAATTAGAGAATAATAAAAGTATACAGTGTGTAGGTCCCACTCATCTGACTTAATCTTAATAATGACAACTAATAGTAGCTGGCATGCTGGTTTTCTTTAGCTTAATTTAACGCTGGAGACTATTTCCTGCCTTGGACCATTTAGATGCCACACTCTTTAATTAGAAGTGAAGACTAGTGTTTCTAATGTACACTTTGATCTCCGACTGATAGAGCAGCTGCTTATTTTGTTCCCCCTCATTGATGTATTAAAACAGCACTGATACTATGTGAAAATAGAACTCAAGGCTCATGTTCATCCCAAAATGGAGACGAAATAATCAGAGCAGTATGGGTTTTACTTGGAATATCCAAGTACAATTCTACTTTTAATGGTGGCATTTGTTTCTTAGAATGTTTTTGTAGTGGTTTGGTGAAGGTTTCCTACTCACGTCATCCTGTCTGTGTAATATGTTTTTATAGTATGCTAATTGATGTTTTTATTGGCTTTTTTTTTTCCTCCTTCAATGGCACTATAAATCTCAAATCTGTTAGAAAAACGCCCCTTTCCTCCGATTTATGTAAAAATCTAATTCTGTCTTTCTCCTTTATCCTGACGTATCTCACACTCATAATATCCAGACTTGTGCGGCCTACTGCTGTCTCTGCCTCCAGCCACTCATGGGAGCATTAAAAGGGGGAGTGGAGGAGTATGGGAGATTAGAGTAACTGACACCAGCAATGGGTTACATTTAGTAACGCCTGGAGAGTGCAGATGATATATGTGCATGAACTTATTTAAATGTTTTTTGTCCTTTGTTTTTGGCTTTTGATCCTTTGCAAGTTGGCAAAATTAGGTGACTTAGTATCTGATTTCTAAATGGAGATCTTTAATTTTATTGTCCCCTGCTACAGGGTAACATTTTTACTTATTTTAATGGTTCGGTAATGTTATTTGCATGAAATGTCACATTACATGTACTGTTAATACATAACAAATATATTTAAAAATATATATATATTTAGTATTTTGTACAAGTATGGACGATTTCACAGTGAGAGTCCGTAGCAGGAGACCAATCCCAGACCAGGATGTGGCTTCACTAATCAGAACATTCTATTGTGATCTGTGGGGTCTGCTTTTAATTCTCCCATCAGCAGAGGTTAATGGGATAATGCACAGAGCGCTGTTTACTGTTCAGTTGTGTGTTTGGCCTGAGGCAGTCATAACAAAATGAATAGGTAAGGTGAAACTTGGTGTTCCAGGTTTCGTGGGCAATTATACGCCACTTTCACTCATGATTGTGGGTACACAGTGCCCTCTACGATCAACTTTAGAAACTTATAAAGTTGTTATGGTGCTTAGTGATAATGTAAACACATCGTAATTTTTTTTTATTTATTTTTTTGCATAAGTACAATGGTGACAGGTTTGCTTTAAAGAGTTTAAAAACCTCTACATGCTGTGATGTTAGTATTGTAATTAAACAATAATCTGCAAGGTGGGTTAAAGACAGAGTAACGTGGGTCTTCCGGAAACCGTGAGAGTCCTGTATGTACATTTTATCATAAAGCAGGGCATGGTTTGCAGGTAATGGAGCTTGCAAGGTATAATCATGCGTTCAAGTGACTCAGCAATGTTCTGAACAAATGACAGCATGCTCCATCACTTTCCTGATTATTTGCTCAAACTAATTATGCATAAAGTGGCCGTTACTCAACGACACGAGCTGCTTTATACAGCCCTCCCCTTCTAAATGAATCCACCCACACTAGCATGTCTCATGAGTATATTACAATATTTTTAAATTAACCATAGTTTCCCAAGCCCTGCCTCTCTAGGTATGTATAAATAGGGGCTTTCTTTCTCAGAATGAGAAAATAATTTTGCCTCTTTATAAATCACTGATAAGACAAGTGTCTAACAATTGAATAAATACTTGCAAACACATAATATACAGGGATATATTTTTTTATTAGTGGGTTAATAGCCTTTTGATCCAAGGAGTTATGTTACTACTATTCTGGGGTCAAGAATGATTTTTCTTTTCTTTTTTTTTTTTTTCTAGTTTGTTGCAAGATACAGGTGTTTGGTTTTATTTTTTGTTATCCAGTCCTGCAAAATCTTGGAGGAAGATTAATTGTATAAAAGTGCAAGTTTAAGATTTTAGTTTGAAGTCCTCATGAGATTAGAACAGACATGCTGTCTTAGTCCTGGCTAGATTTCATTCACATTCAAATGTCAACCGAGGTGAAGTTTCACAGTGAATTCTGAACACACAGATCTTCTTCCAAGCATTGTTTATGCTGTCCCTACATGGCCTGTACATGGGCAATGAGTTTGCATATTTCATTAATATTTCTTAATTAGACATTTAGTAAGACCAAAGCTATTTTTACCTAATGATACAGCTGGAACAGAGGGCAAATGAGTTTAACAGCTATTATCACAGAATGAAACATTGAGAATTTTGTCGTACTTCTTTTCCCAGTTTTTAGATCTATGTATCTATAGAAGACCCATTAAAAGGGGTTGACATTAATGGGGTGACTTGGGATGTAACTGATTGGGTGAAAAACTGTCTTGCTTCGTCTGTTCTCTTCCAGTTGTATCAAAGATAATTTTTTTTTTTTTATAATCGTAGGAGTCACTTTTTGGGTGTACAGACAATTTGTGAATCAGTGACTTCGTCTGTCTTTTGGCTTTCATTTTATTTTGAACCCTTTAACTAGCAGATAGTGTTTTTTAACATTTGGATTGCATAGCTGCAAAGAAATACATTCACTTATTAAAAGCACACTTCTTGTTTAATAATGTAATTTTGTTTTCCTTGTAATAGTTTTCTATGTGAATTCACATTTTATTAAATTTAAATACATTAAAATTGTCTCCCTTTTTTTTTGTAGACGGAGTGTGATTGAAGCAGTTTACAACAAACTGAATCCATATAGAAATGATGATACTGTGAGTATAACCCTGAACATATTTTTTCTTTCTAAGATAATTTATTAGGCTTAAATTTCCACTTGCTATTGGCAATTAAAAAGTTAGTCCTGGCAAGTAGAAATTCACCGCTGGTGAGTGTGCCATTGACGCTTCTGGCTTGCAGTTTCTAGAAACGTTCAAGTCTCGACTAGTAGTGTAGGACTTGAGATTTTAAGCCCAGAATATGTGAAATGAACAGTGTACTAAGTGGAATATCTGCGCTGCCCATTCATTGTTTCTTACAGGTTTGTTCATTAAACTCAGAATTTTAGTCAATTGAAATCCAAAAAGAATAAAGCTAAAATGTTATTTTCGGAGTTCACATTTCACTGTACGTTTTGCCTACTGGCTTATACTTTCTTGCATTTCGAGGTTATGGAACAAACCCTTTAGTGTTTCATTTTCATTTTAAATGTTTATTTTCTTTATTATTTGAGTGCCTGAGAGGAGACAGTTGCTGTGTCACATTGCTGTCTGAGAAAGGTGGTTGAAGTGATCTTTTTGAAGAGTTAGTCTGCAGTGTCAAATTGCCACCTAACAGTGTACCTCAGTATTGTGTGTGAGGACAATGAATCTATGCCATATACAACAGCTATGTAAGAAAACATTGGTGTGTAGTAGCAAAACAAATATAGCATGTTGGTCCGTCCAAATCTAGTTCTCCATACCAATGGCAATCTGCCCTACAGGATTCACTATTCCTTTGTTTTATTAATGGCTGTTAAGCTAAAAACGTAGCCTCTATAAATATTTTAATGGCTTTCATATCATGATGCATTAGACGTGCAATTTATCTTGCTTAAGTGGGTGCATGTATCGTAATCTGCATATTGCTCCGATAATGAGTCAACGCTTTTGTGCACCTTTAAAGTTACCATTAAAAGGATAGCTGCACAGAGTTGACTGTCTTTGCTATGTGTTTGAGAAATATACATTATAGCTTAGTTCTTAAGAAAAGTGGGCCTAAGGACCGGGCCTTAATTGAGGTGTCTGACAAGGTCATCTTCAGGTACGTGAATAGATCATGTTGGTAAAGCACCAACAAATGGACTGCTTATTTGTCTCTTCTCTGAAGTTTGTATTTAAACCTCTACATGTGACAATGCAGTTATAAGCTAATTGTGGTGGTTAGTACAATATAGATGAGGAATTGGGTGCTTTAAAGTGCTGCTGTATTTGCATTTTGTAAACTTTGTTTTATGAAACTTAATCCTTTTTCTTATCTTCTCCCTTATTAAAAAAGGATTCTGCTTCAACCGATGATATGTGGTAAATCTGTCGATTAAACATGGAGTTTACATCCATCCTCCAAATGAAAAACACAGCCCAACCTCAGTGGTCCTTCTTAGCACCCATCCTCAACACTCATTTAAAGAAGGGAACGATGTGGGTGACACCAGGGTATCCCAGCAGTTCAACTGGCAGAGAATCAGATTGGCTTTCCTCATATTTCTTTCTCTATCACTTCCTCACTTTATATATTTTCTTTGTAAAATTTGAAATTTCTGTAAACGTACTTTCAAACAATAATTCACATTGTAAATCAGACTCCAGCAATTTCTGTTGTATGATTTAATTATTATTCTTTTTTTTGTAAAGTGCAATTGTCCTTGTACAAAATGGTCATATTTAATTATGGACTGCAAATTTCTCCTAAAGGTTACAGGAAGTCTGGCTTGTTGTCATGCAAACAATAATCTAACCCTATACTTTCATGTGGCGGTTTTAGATATGAAATGCAGCAGCAACATAACCCCCAAGGCCTCTATGGAATTGTTAATAAGATTGTAACTTTAATGTACAGGTGTTTGTTATTTTTGTGTTTTTTCCACCCTCTTTTCCCAAACATTGAATAACCTGCAATGATCTTAAATTTATTTTAATTTTCACATAGTGGTGATTTAGAGAATATTGGGGCATCTGATGAGCAATGTCAGCTGACCACACAGTCACTGCCCTATTGGACACTCATAGGGAGTGCATTTTTCACTGCTTCAATGTGTAAGGGGTTAAGAACAAATGGGTACCCAAGATTTAACCTTATTTACTAATCATTTGTGTGGAGAGATTTATTATCATTTTTTTTTTCTTTTTAATAAAAAATAAAAAAAACTACACTGGCTGGGTCTGTTGCTGCTACAGAGTTTTGAATACCATTTTACCAATAAAGCTTGATTTGAGAAACAAATCTAATGCTAAAGTAGTAATTTCTGCTTTGTACTTTTTTTTTATCGTAGTATTATAAAACGTCACTTTTGTATATTTTACTACACAGTGGAAACCCATATCTCAAATGGGTATGGACCAGTTATATTTCCCCCTCAATTTGACAATGTGTTTAGAGAGAGGAAAAAGAGCAACTTTACTATATTTAAAAGGGATGTTTCGGGCTTCGTGTGTAGCTTGAAATTTGCCTGTTTGTAAAAAAAAAAAAAATATATATATACATATATTTTTTTTTTTTCCCCCCAATCCTGACAATCTAACACTTTATGTATATTTTCCACTTGACCAATTTATTACATAGGACAAGTTAGTGATGAAACAATATTTGTGAATCCAAATGTATAGCATGTTAACAGTGTTTAATTACTGGGGTTTTGAAAGCCTGATTTAGAATCTTGAATATGGAAGTGACAAAGAATTTTGTTTTCCCCTAAAAACCAAAATCTGAATGTTTCCATATAAGCTTTGTTGACAAAACTACTGTGCGTGCACTGTTTGTCTTCATGTAAGATGTTGTATTTGTATTGATATGTGGTTAATCATTTAAAAAAAAAAAAAGTCTCCCACCATTTGGTAGTTTGAATTCCTTCTGTTTTTATTCCAGCATGTCTAACAAATTTGAAGACTATTGGGGCCCAAATGATTCTAAACCAGTTGATTTACCATCTTACTCTGTTTTGTTTTTAAACAAAACAGTATAGGAAAGACTGTTTGTTTGTAATTGGAGGTTTACATTTAACCCATGTTGAGATTAAAAATGTTTGTTTTCCTTCAATCTAGTACTTTACAAGCTGATTACTTTTCAAAGATCAAAATGTTTTGTTATTTTGGTCATGGTTGGGAGGGGTTTTACTTAAATGATGTGATGGGTTGATGGAAGTTTCAGAAGTTATGCAGTAAAGTTCAAATCTGGCTGTTTTTTCGACTCTTCTTTAAAGCTAAATTTTGCAGGTTCTTTGTTAATTCTCAAGAAGTCACTATTAAACCCTTTTGGACATATTTTTTTTTTTTTGTATTTATTTTTATTTTTTTCGTTTCCCCTTGGCTATTTTTGTCACCACCATACTTTAAAGTCATAGCTGGTACTTGTTTTCAATAAATAAAGTTCTCCTTTATAGTTTTAAATCTAAAACATGTTTGTTTCTCTTGGTTTTTGACATTTTCTGGAGAAGGCAGCCTTTAAACCCCCACGAGGGGCAGCTGCCACAAACCCCAAACATTGCCTTCCTTATAATTGTACGAAATAGATCTGAAATGCAGTAAATTGCTTTCTGAAGATGACAATAGGATTCTTGTGTGACTGCAACTTTTAAAAGTAATTTGCAAGAGCACTTCTGTTATACATCTATTTGGTGATAAATCAGACCATTTTAAAACCGTGGAGCTTAAAGCGATCTCACTTTTTAGTATTTCATAAAGATATTCAATTAAATATCAACGCAATCCAAAGATTCCATATGAAAAAGTAAGGGGCTACTTTGTCTTATGGTAAAGCCTTGGGTTGACAGAAGGCTGGGCTCAGCCATCAATCCCAGAAGCTGTCAGAAATGACTTTTGTGGGATTAAGGATCTGTCTATGGAGGATCCCGCAAGATCCTCTCTAGACAACACATGCGCAAGAGTACAGCACTGATATGGGTCCTGGCAACTGAAGCGCCAGGTGCCTGCAAAAAAGCAGCAGTTGCAGGTAAAACTCCAATTCTCCCTGCACTCAGTGTATGATAGAGGTAATGTATGGTAGAGGCATGCTTTCTAGTAAATGCAGACTTATTTTAGACAAGGAAGAATGAGTGGAATGGTGTTTTACAGACTTTATTACATAATACAATTGCATTTCAAGGGACCTCCACGCTAAAGTAATTTGTTTAAATATAACAAAACAGTCCTATCTATTTGCATTTCTCTTGATGTGGACCTATTGTTAAAAGTACACCACCATCACTTATGCAACACCACTCTAATTTATGATAGCTAATGTGTAGTTTATAGGGACCTGACATGCCGCAAACAATTTATGCTCATTAATTGAGCATAATCTATCTATACATTGTGAGATTAGGTCAGTGCTGAGGCATAGTCTGACATGGGAGAGGAGAAACTACCTCCCACAGGAGGTCCCTCTGTTCTCCACACATAGTAACCACTGTGCATGCACTGTGGTTGCTATGGAAACTCCAAAGCACCAGCTAGGTGACATCACTTTGTTATAGTAACAAATGTCATTCCATTCAGAAGCTGGCAACATCACTTAGATTTGCACTGGGCAAATCAAAAAACAGTCCAGGAGGAGTGGAGAATAGCCTGTAGGTAAGTGTGAAGCGGCGCTGGAACAGAGGAAGAGGGAGTAAATCAATATCTTACATTTAATAAAACATGTTTCTTTGTGATATACAGTGTATTAAATGTACATGGGAGCAATTTCTGGTAAGTGAAATTTTTCATTACAGGTTCACTTCAAATGTTACTAATTCTGCTTTGCAGTCTCTCAAATATTGACTCCATGGACTGTAGTCCTGTGGTGGCATCCAAGAGTTGTAGATGCAAAAAAAAATAAAAAAAATTTGCTTTTATTTGTAATTTCACCAGCAAAATGTATAAATGAAATCGTTCAGTGTATACCTTACTGGAGGTGACCATGTCAACTACAAATTTTATGGAATACCAATCTATTTTAAAAACCTGAAGTATGATTGGCAGCAGCTGTGGTGCATGATTTTAAAGATCTGAAGCACCAACATTTATTAGAAAATTACAAGAAACAGATGTGGTTTTGAAACCAGGCAAGCATAAAACTGTACAAAAAAAAGCTAGAATGAAAAAAAAAATCTTTCCATCACACAATGTTTCATGCACATTACGTGCTGTGCAATTTTCTCAAGTATTTGTTTTAGATGTATTAAGTAACAATCTCATGAAAGCAATGAAATGAAAAAAAAAATGGTCACCTTAAAAGTGATGTCTGACATTACACCTGATACCATATTGGTCTGATTTTGTAAATCTCTTGGGCATGTAAACTAGATGCATTAAGACAACGGATTACATCACTGCCCCCTCCCATGGACTACTTGATGTAGCCTGCGTATGTTTCAGGAAAATTGTCTTGTTTCTATAAGTAATTTCCTTATACCAAAGTGTAGTTTGTGTGGCACCCTAATTAGACGCCTATAAGAGGACGCAATGCGTTGATGTCCTTTTGCCATGTTTTAACCCCTTAAGGAAAGTGGGCATACTATGCTGTCCTTGGGGACCCGGTCCTAAACGCCAGCAGGGCTGCATAGTACGTCCCCGCCGTCCTATGTATTTACCTGCTCGATGGGGGAGAGGGGGGGGGACTTGTCTGGCATCCCAGGGAGTCCCCCCTGCTGCTGATCTGGCCCTCCCGAGCCATGTGATCACAATGAGGTCACAATCACATGGATGGAATAGCCGTCCACAGCAGTGCCTGCAGGGGGCCTGCATGGAATGACAGGCAGTCCCCTTGCTGCCTGTAGAAAAGTTTAAAAACAGTGTAAAAGTAAATTTATATATACTTAGATCAGATCTATGTTTTAAATATGATCTAAGTGTGTGTGTGTATATATAATGGGAAAAAAAGCCTTGCACTCCTACTTAGTTATTTGACCCGGTGCTTGATTACACTAAATGTATGAAAGAAAGAAAATCAGCACTCCCAGGTAGCTTTCTTAAATGAAAAGTGCAACAGTCAATGTTTCAGTTCCATTCAGCAGGAACTTTCATCAGGACAACAATTGTTTCAGTTCCATTCAGCAGGAACTTTCATCAGGACAACAATTGATGTGCTAGTCTCTAAGTGTATTTTAATATATATTAAAATAAACAGATTAATTTTACATATAATTATATATATAAATTATAATACGTGTGTAATTTTGTTCTAACTGTATTTTGATATTAAAAAATATCTATCAAAAAGAACAAAAATATATATCTATTATTAAATAAAAAACTGTTTTACTTTGTAGTCTTCGCTGAACACAAATTAGTGTTTCAAAACCGTAAAACATATCACAACGATGATCTCATCAGTGAAAGTGCCATTTTTTGCCCCCCATGTACAGGTTTTATGGTGTTTTCAAAAGTTACTGAGTCAAATATAAGGCTTGAATTTCTTTCTTTTTTTTTTTTTCCCACATTGAAATTTGCCCGATAGGTTATGTTGCCTTTGAGACCGTATCGTAACCCAGGACTGATCATTTCCACCATGATGGCATACCATTTGCAAAAGTAGAAAACCCAAGGTATTGCAAGTAGCCACTTAGTCACAAACACTGGCCAAAATTAGCGTTCAATTTCGTTTTTTTGCATTTTTCACACAAATATGAACACAAACTTTGGCAAGTGTTTGTGACTAAGTGGCTACTAGAAAAGACTGGAAATACCCCATTTGTCATACCTTGGGTTGTCTACTTTTGCAAATGGTATGCCATCATGGGGGTAATTTTCATTTCTGGGCTACCATTTGGTCTCAAAGGCAACATAACCAGTCTGGCAAATTTCAATGTGTATGAACTGAAAAATGTAATGTGCTATATTTTGCCCTGTAATTTTCCAAAACACTATAAAACATGTACATTGGGGGTACTGTTTTATCCGCGAGACATCATTGAATACAAATATGTGTACTTAATTGCAGTAACAGCTAACCGTATTGTGACATTCACAGTTAAAGTGCCATGCTGAACTCAAAATATATTTTCTCATTTCAAATTATCTTTAATATACAAATATTTGATGTGACATGAAAGCCCTATTTCTCCTGAACAAAATTATATATGGTGAATTATGCCTGAACAGACATATATAGTGCAAATTCAAGGTTTTGTTTTGATT
This sequence comes from Pelobates cultripes, assembly GCA_933207985.1. Lineage (NCBI taxonomy): Eukaryota > Metazoa > Chordata > Amphibia > Anura > Pelobatidae > Pelobates > Pelobates cultripes. The sequence goes on along the minus strand of OW240924.1, from coordinate 86,760,998 downwards.
GCAACTTGTACAATTGGCTCTGTCCTTAAGGGGTTAAAGAAAGGCTGTTTTACACGGTTTGATTCTGATTGAGAAAACTTTGTCTAATGCACATTGAGGCTAAATAAGGGAACCAGCCCCGGTTACAGCTGGGCTTTACAAATGTCCATATATCAGCAGTGCTTCAATACAAAAACAAAAAATGGCCTGGAGTAGGAGAAATTATCCAATGGCTCCTGGAATACAAAGAGAATTGTCCAGGAAGGTACATTTACGTTATGATAGACATTGCTTTTAAACAGAACTGAAATTCATGTTAAAAGGAGCAGCCTCAATTTCCTGCTTACAGAACCTCTCTGAAAGTGACTGTTCCTTAAAGGGACACTATAGGGTGGCAGAGGGAGCTATAGTGCCAGGAATACCACTTTGTATTCCTGTCACTTATAATATCAGTTAATGCTCATTCCTTAAATTGCTACATTTGTGTAAGGAAGCCAGAGAAAGTTACTGGAAAACTTTAACACTGCAGTACTAATCAGGTGAGGATATTATTGATGCTCTGGAATGTAAGCATGCTCGGTTTGTGAAGCTTTCCATCCCAATGCTCATTCACATGCAGGGGAGATAATGTAACTTCTATATTCTGGCTCTAAATTGCTCTTCTACTATCATCTGTGCCATATATCTATTAAAGAAATTACCTGTTTTACTTAAGTATGATTTGATTATATAATGAATCTTCACCCCTTAAATGATGATATGACTATGCCATTGGTAGGAATGCAATTAGAGCGGACCATTACATAATTTAGTGAACATTTGAAGTGCAACTTACAGGGTAAATGGATTAACGGCCTTGGTAGCAGTGTAGTTTGTTTCCATGGTTGGCTAAATGACAAGTAGCAAATATTTCATAAAAATCTTAAAATGTGCACATACTGGAAGTTAATATAATCATTAATGAAAAATTCAGAAATTATGATTTGTCTTCCACATGTAAATTTTTTTAAATTTTATATTAAAGGGATACACAGCCTGGCTCTCTGTTTAATAGACCAGGCTGTCTTGCTATTGGTAGAGACAATGACCTTGCATGTACAATCTGCTCCCACGGCTTTTGCTGTGTCTTTCACCATCACCTGTCTGTGTTGAGCATGCTGGCAAGAGATCCATGATTAAAGTAACACTATAGGAACCCAGATCACTTCTTCTCAGTCAAGTGGTCTCAGAACCAAGCCTAAAGCCGCACTAACCTCCCAATGCTGCCATATGAGAAAGCGTTGGATTGACGGAGATAGTCACAATTAATGATCTCAGAAGAAGCGGCAGACCTACACGGAGGAGACTTGCACAGCAAGGGTTGAAATTAAGTAAATTATTTTTATGTATGTATGTATGCACTGGTCTAGTCACCTAAACGGTGAGTAGGGCACTGTAGGGGTAGGAATGCAAATTTGTATTCCTAGCACTATAGTGTTCCTTTAATGGAAAGACAAACTGGAGAGAACCATTTCATATGATTGGATTATAAAACATAATAATAATACAAGAGACATCATAGTCCACGTATTGGGTGAAAACCTAAACAATTATGGTTAATGAAAAACACATTTCCCCCCCCCAAAAAAAAATATTTTTATGTTAGTGAACCATTTTATTTTCAAAGTTGTGACCTAATTGTATTCATTTGTTAATTTATATAACATATAAAACCTTCAGCATGGTCCGTTATTTTATGTTGCTTGCTATATCCTTTACAGATAGGCATACCCCATATATCTCCTGCACCCTTCTCCATGCCCACCCTGGTTTGTGGCCTTGCGTCTTGGGTATGCTTCATCCCAGTAGTGACTGTATCGTTGTGGACCATAATCATATTGAAGTGAAATAAAATGTATGCTTACCTTATAAAGTCACTTTCATAGATTTGGCCTTCTGTGGTGTTAGTGTGCTTGTGTCTGCTTAGATTCTTTGAACAACACTACTTTTACCAGTATCTGATCTTTGACATCCTTTTGTAGAACTTACTTTAAGTCCTCACAATCCTGCCAAAGAGAAGTCAGTGACTCTTTAACACTGAAAAACTAAGCAGATTCATAAAACTCCTTGAAAAATGCTTTTCTGTCATATACCTTGAAGCATTTTTATTTTCATGTATGCATTTGTTTTGGACAAAATTTGTAAATATTTTTTTGTAAGGATCACAGATTCACAATCTAATTCAAATAGTGTCTCAATGTCAATTCACTTATTATGGTGGGTTACCTCCCGTACAAGGTTCATTCGGTATACCATCCAGTACATCTTTTTTTTTTGTAAATATAATTTTTTTTTCTTTCAGTTTATCGAGTACAGGGATGGGTCACGTTTGGCTTCGGGACTCGCAGGTACGCCACATATAAATGATATAGGAGAATGGCAGTTGTTAATGTATACATTACGGTGTGGACATGCAGGCCCTCGGTGTTTATAGGACACGCAGGTCCCGCATGCATGAACCCTTTAATTGTTGTGGGGGTACCGTGTCGGTTTCAAAGTATATCTTATTGGGCAGGACGTGGCCTGGGTCTGTGCGTGTCTAGTGTGCCGTATACGGGCTAGCCCCTGCGATGAGGTGTGGTCCGTGGTGGGTTCACCTGTTTTTGGTGAATTAGTGGTTTGTGTTTCCCCAGTCACGTCCCTTAGTGTTTTATTGTGGGTGTTGGTTTCGGGGCGGTACGTGGGGTTCCTGCAGTCTAGGTTTCCCTTGCTTCCGGTGTAGGGGGGTCCCCTATTAGATCTCTGCTGTCCTGTTTTGAGTTGGAAGCCATAGGTGGGGTGTTGTGGGTGAGGAGGAAAAAGAGTTGGGGTGGATGTTGGGATGTCAGATATGTGTCGTGTGTCCGGTGTTTGGGTTGCATTGTGATCTGTGGTCAGTCTCTGTCTTCAAGTCGTAGTCTGTCAGTGAAGTCTGATTTCGTCGTCTTCAGTAGCCAGTGTGTTCATGTGTTAAGGTATGTTTGTTGTGTGCCAGCTGCTGTGCTGTTTAGTTCCTCAAGAGATCTTAATTCCTCCGTTTGGGAGAACCAGGTTCTCAGTGATGGAGTGATTGGCTGCTTCCAGTGTTGCGGTATCACCGTTTTGGCTATGTTCAGTATGCGTATTGTCAGGGATATCTTGCAGAGGGTCTGTGGGGTCTTGGTGTGGTGAAGTAACATTCCTGCTGGTTTGAGGGGTGGTGGGTCGTCCGAAAAGAGCTTCAACATTGTGTGAATCCCCTTCCAGAACGGGTGGATCTTTCTGCATTCCCACCAGATGTGTAGGGGTGTGCCATTCTCCTCCTCGCATCTCCAGCACAGTGGGGTGTGGTCTGGTGACATCGCATGTAGTGTTGCGGGGGTGCGGTACCAGAGAGTCAATAATTTGTACGCTGTTTCTTGTGTCTTACTGTAGCTGGAGCAGTGGTGTGTGAGAGAGTAATTTTTTTTCCCATTCTGCCTTGTCGAGCGTGTGGCCTACGGCCATTTCCCACTTTCCCATGAAGCTTGGTTCAGGGGTCGGTGTTAATGTCAGAAGTAGGCTATATATAAAGGAGACCCCATGGGCTTTTGGGTCTGGGTCTAGACACTCTTCTTCGAATGTGGTGGGGGTTCTTAATACAGCTTTTCGGGCATAATCTCGGAGCTGAAGGTAGCGAAAGTAATCGAACGGTTTTAATGGGGTCCAGCTCTTTAGTGTCTCAAATGTGACAAAGGAGTCACTTTCAAATAACTGAAATAGTCTCTGCAGCCCCGCGGCTTCGAGACCCCGAAAGTTCCTAGCTTGCATGCCCGGGCTAAAATCTCTGTTTCTCAAGAACGGGGCCATTGGAGATAAGGCAGATGTCAGGCCATATTTGATGGCAGCTGTGTCCCAGACTCTGATAGTGGTCTGTACCGCTTGGCAATGTGCTCTGTCCAGTGATCTGAGTTCCTTAGGAATCCATATCAGGAACTGGGGGAGGTCCGGGCCCATTAAAGAGGACTCCAAGTCCACCCATCTCCTCTCTTCAGGGGGTGTATGCCATAGCGCTATTTGGGCTAACTGGGCAGCCACATAGTAATAGTACAGATTTGGCAGTCCCAGTCCCCCCCTATTCTTAGCCCTATACAGCACCTTTTGCGAGACCCTGTGTTTCTTGTTCTGCCAAATAAACTTACCTATTGCCTGCTGTAGTGCTCCCAAGCTAGACTTAGTCAGGTATATCGGGAGTGCTTGGAATAGGAATAATATCCAGGGCATTATATTCATTTTTACTGAATGTATTCTCCCGATCCACGAGATTGGTTTGTCTACCCACTTCTCCATATCCCGTATTAATGTCCTGATAAGAGGTGTGTAATTCTGTTGGTGTAAAAGAGAGGGGTCCGCCGTTAAGCAGATTCCCAAATATTTAATATAATCTTTCGCTATACGTATCTGATATGTCCTCCCTATGTGCGCCGCGCCCGCATTACTCATCCCAATAGGGAGTGCAGTCGATTTATGTAGGTTTACTCTATATCCGGCCACTATGCCATAATCCATCAATATCCTTGTCAGAGAAACCATAGACTCTACCGGAGCTGTCAGTGAATCCCGTTATAACGTATTTCTGCCCCCCTACTGTGATTCCCTTGATCTCCGGGGTCGTCCTTATCTTTTGCATGAGGGGTTCTAAGGATAACACGAACAGTAGCGGTGACAGAGGGCAGCCCTGCCTTGTGCCGTTGCTCAGTGGGAAAGGGATGGATTGCGCTCCTGTTATCCTCACCTGCGCCCTGACGTTGGTGTACAGAGCTTGAATGGTTGTGATAAACCGGGCCGACATGCCAAAGTGGCGCAGCGTCTCAAATAGATATGGCCATTTGACTCTATCGAACGCTTTTTCGGCGTCTAAGGACAGCATCAGTGTCGAGATTTGTAGCCTAGCTTGTCTTCCTATGAGATCAATGTTGCGTCTCGTATTTTCGAACAGTTGCCTACCCGGCACGAAGCCTACCTGGTCCGGGTGGACCAGGCGGGTGAGAATTGGGTTTAATCTAATCGCCAGTACTTTGGCTAGGATTTTAGCATCATGGTTAATCAATGAGATTGGTCGAAAATTCTCTGGTATTGAGTCATCCTTACCCGGCTTAGGTAGAAAGACTATGTTCGCAAGCGACATTTCTTGATCTGGGGTCCCCCCTTCCTGCAGGTCGTTGAACCATGCTTCAAGGTGGGGTAATAGCTCCTCCCTAAAAATCTTATAGTAGCTTCCATTCTTGATACATCTTTTAATGTAATCACTCTAGGATCACAGAGTCACCAACAGCTTTATAAAAAACACCACTGACTTAAACTGAACCGAATCACCAACCTCTCTGATAATACCATCCTAGTAACCATGGCCTTGGAATCTCTGTATAGTAAAGTTCCACATAAAGATGGCGTTAACACCTGTTTTCATTTACCTCTTGCACCAACAATAGAAAATACAACCCCCAAATGATCACAGAACTGGCACTATTCGTCCTCACACAGTTATTTCAGTTTCAACACCCTTTAATTTACCTTTTTCATATAAAGTTCAAATGATGACTGCTCCGGACAATTGTTAAATTGTTGATGAATAGATTGTCTCATAGTGATCCGGCAGGTTAACAAATTGTTAAAGTGGAACAGCACTGTAATACAATGGAAATGACGGGAGGTTTTAGATAACTTAAAATACCAGAGTATACCAGCAGTATGTAATGATACTTCTTTTATTGGACTAATATAATATTTAAAAGACAAACTTTCAAGAGTTTTCTTATCTTACATACCTCTATGACTATTTCACCGTTCTTTATTAGACTATGTACTCTGCTATATCGATAACGCATACCTGTTTTTTATTGTATACTCCTTCATTGTACTTTTTTCTATAATATCGAATATGTATTTTTGTAACTCCTACAGATGCAAACACCGACACACATACAGATACACAGACACACACATACAGACAGATACATGTATAGACACAGAGGCAGATACACAGACACTGAATGACAAACATTCAGATACACATAATTATACTTATACAGATACAGTGACACACATACAGATACATAGGGGCACACACACTGACATACATACATACATACAGACACTGATACGCATCCGCCCCTACTTAACGCTAGATGCGACTAAGGTGTTGGTCCATTCCACTGTCCTTTCTCGCCTTGACTACTGTAATCTGCTTCTCGGTGGTCTTACCTGCTCCCAACTTGCGCTGTTACAGTCCATAATGAATGCGGCGGCGAGGCTCATCTTCCTGTCCGCCCGCACCTCCCATGCCTCACCCTTCTGTCAGGCTCTACATTGGCTTCCTATAAAATATAGAGCTCAATTTAAAATTCTGGTTCTTGCTTTCAAATCTCTACATAATGCTGCTCCCACCTATCTATCCTCCCTTATACACAAGTACGTCCCGTCTAGGCCCTTACGATCTGCCGAAGACTTACGTCTATCTTCTGTCCGTACTCCCACCTCTGATGCTCGCCTTCAAGATTTCTCGAGGGCTGCACCGTTCCTGTGGAACTCCTCGCTTCCCTCCTCCGTTCGATGCTCACCCAGTCTCCACTCCTTCAAAAAATCGTTAAAAACCCACTTCTTCATAAAAGCGTATCAATTAAACTGTTAATAGCTCCTGATTGATTCCTCTTCTGAAACTGTCACTAGTCTAATACTATCCTTACCTTTTTGTGTCATTTTACCCCACTCCCTCTAGCATGTAAGCTCATTGTAAAGCGCTGCGGAATTTGACGGCGCTCTATAAATATCATAATAATAATAATAATATACAAACACACACACATGCAAAATGTTTAGTGTTTCCTAAATTTTAGTTGCAGGAGGGTGACTTCCCTGGGGTCCAGTGGCTCAGGCCTCACTCTGTGTTTTTTTACACAAAATATCTATGACCCTTTGTAAGTTTATTTAAAAGCCATGTCTTTCTCTTTATGGCTGTATGTAATAATGTTAATAATTTGGAATATAAAACAACGACTTCTCAATTCCTTGGAATGTTTACATGTCTCTGTATCTTGGCTGGAAATTCCAGACTCCAAAAATAGTTATGCTGTTATAATTCCTGATTTTTAATCAACAGCTAGCGTAACTGACAATATGGAAAATATCACTATTTTATAAAACATTTCTTATATAGTGGACATTAGAATCCAGAACGCAGTAATGCAATAATTAAAAATCCTGTCTGTCTGTTGCATGAATGTTTTCATTAAGCCATAATGCAATTTTCTTTGCATTCTTGGAATTAGACTTCAAATTTCATCGCTCTGTCTTATCACTTTTCTTTTGACAACATTTTGCATTAATCTTTTTCCTGCGCATGCATACTAAGCAGCTACAAAGAGAACATATCCCCCTGTCTGCAATCCACTGTCCTGGAACTAATGGGCCATGCTGTGCTGATGTATTAGGCATATCAGGGAGTTTACCAAATATGTATATTTGTTCTATTATGATATTAGTTAAGATCCACAATTTCAGCATTGTATGCTAATTACGTTGTACCTGGCACCTGAACTTGAAGTGCTTTATTCACATGGATTTTGTATGTTGTGAATGCTCATTTGTACCATAGGAATAAATAGATACCACTGTGTGGGGCAAGCAACTAGTAACTTGGTTAATAATCATTTAACCTCAGCATTTTCCCAGACCACAACCCCACTTCTTTGGGGGTGGTTGGGGCACTGAAATCCCAAAGTAACCCAAATGTGGTTGCCCAGTTTTAGGTTTCCTTTGCAGTAACTGCAGGACCACCATCCAAATGGATGGTCCTGGGATTATCAAATGCATACTAAGGAAGTGAGACTAGAAAACGTGGCATCAGAGATTGCACTTCGCACAGGATATATCCAAGTAAACCTGGTACATGCATCAACACATACAAAAACATATTCATAACCAAGTGATGTTGACAAACTTCCAATATATAGTAATCCAAAAAGTACGTTAGATATTAATATTTCAATAAACAGTACATCAGTAATGTAGCAATAAGCAAATGCTTATGATTACTAAACACATGAATTACAGTATTTCCCATATTGGACCACCAGTATTCCTTTTCAGGAGTCAGAAGTACATTACCTCTCTCTATAAGAGCTTGTCCTAGCCATGAAAAAGCTTTTAGGGCAAGTCCATCTTTCCTCTATAGGAAGAACAACCAACATATTACCTTCAATGGTTATTATGTAATTAACCCCTGTAAACGATAGGAGTATTTATGCGGATACCAGGTGGATAAGGTCTGGATATCCTTGCAAGCATAACCTCTGTATCATGACTGAGAGATAGGGTATGCGATGTGATCCAGTGACCACAGAAAAGCATAGGTAGACACATTGCATCAAAGTGCCTGTTAATGACCAACTACATGAGGAGAGGGTCCATGCTTTGTTATAAGCATGTCCATACACGTATTACAATGCCAGGCTTTCAATTTGTTTCCACAAAGCAAAATGCAGTTGTGGATATAAACTCACGACGTATCGTAAGAAAAACTGTTTAAACACCAGACTGAGACTTAAGATCAGTGAACAGTGGACCAAAATAGATAAATTAAATCCTATCAGTTAATATAGTTTCAATATAGATCACAAAGATCACACTACTGATATTTTACTGTTACAACAATGATCAAAGATGCTGGGAGCACAAAAACCTAAAGACTGTTGGAGAACTTTGGTTTACTAATTTAAGGAAGAAATGCGCTACAATGCCCACAGTTTAATGGAGAGGGTGTTACGGGCAAATGCAAATATTACAAGTTTTAGAATGAAATGTTGTATTTCTTAAACTGTGTACTTTGTCTTTAGGAGATATTGCAAACTGACAAGGTGTTAGAAATGGAAAATATTGTTTTTCATAACTGTTTCTTTAAGCAATAACCTCAGTGCATAATATGTTTGCGCCATTTTGTCCCAGACGAATTACAATAACAATAATGTATAAACAAGCTTCAAGGCTATACTACGACACTTGCAGTACACAATATACTGTGGTAACCCCAAGTTAATGGAACTTCCCCAAATCCGGGAATCTCCCACGACTGTACACTTACGACTTAGTATAAACAACAGATAACCTATTCAGACTTTAAGATGCCATCTTGAACTAAGTCAGGAAAATTTCCATGACGTATACACCCTTTAGTTATGGCCTTGTATGTTTGCCAAATTAAGGGAGGTCCTAAATTGAATAAAGTAAAAGAAGTGTTACTTTTTCGTATTTGAACTACAGTAACCTAAAATGGAGACACCTAAGGTATAAATAGGTGTACTTTTAAATGTTAACACACAGAGGAGAGACTTGGAGACAGACGCTGCTCCATCTTAAAATGACAGAGAGGCTGACATGATGACCTGCTCAGAAGGGTATGTTAACCTATTAATGATATTTGCAAGCATGTAATTTAATCTTATAAACTCTGCTATAATGGATTTTATATTTTTATATAATAAATATCCAAAAGACAATCTTGCTTCCAAGACAATCCTTATTTTATATTGTATTCTCAATTATTTATATATGGTAAATAGAGGATCTCTTACTAACTATATAAAATTATGGCTAAGATATCCATATGTATAGTTAGCCCTACTAAGTTCTATGCTTTAAGACATTATAGTGGTAAATAAGGGAACCACCCACGGTTACAATGGTGTCTATTTTCTATCAGTTCTGTGTATTATCTGCACTCATGTCGCTTTAACCCCAGTATCACAACTCAACTTTAAATTCTATGTGTTGTTTTTGCTCAGCAACGCTTTAGATTTGAGAAGGGAGTCAATCCAAAATTCTGTTAGTCCAATCAAAAAGGTTTAACAAGATACTAATTTAATTTGTTATTTTACAGTGGTTTAGATAAGTAGATAAGTACCTAATTAGGTGTCCTAAAGTGGGATTGCCATATTTAAGGGTACCACATTAGGGAGCCATCTACCAAACATTTGAAAGATTAAAATGAACAAACCTTTTCCTTAATTATAGGTCTTTCAGCTCTTTAGTAGATAGCTCCCTAATTTGGTACCCTGATGTGGGAATGCCATATTTAAAGGGTTACGCAAACCTTTTTTGACACTGAATTGTTTTTGCTTTAAAATGCATTATCATCATTATGACATTATTATCAAGTCATCTCTGCAGTCACACCGTCCAATCAAAGGCATCTCATAGAGAAGCTTGTGACTGGACCATTTCACAGGCTCAGTGGAAAGAAAGGGAGAGCAAGCTTCCCCTTGCAGATGCAATGCCGGCAAGAGAGAAAATCGTTAGATCAGTCGGCAGATGTAAAATATGCAATTTACAGTTTAAGGCTGCCACGTGTCACGTGTGCCGGGGATGTAACTTGCTACAGGCACATTGAGTGCAAATATCTCTGCATGTACATAATTTCAAGCAGAAACTGCGCATTCACACTCCTACCACTGTGACCAATTCAAATGGTGTTTGGCATAACCCTTTAAGGATACCAAAAGTATATCTACTAAACAGCTGAAAGATATATAAGAAAAGGGCTTTTCTTAAACTTGGTCTTTCAACCGTTTAGTAAGTAGCTCCCTAAATAAAATTGGTACCCTTATGTGGGGTTGCCAATATTTAAGGATACCAAAATTGGGAGCTATTTAATAGATATCTCCCTGATTTGGTACTGTTATATGGGATTCTTCTGCAGGAACAACAAATGTTTTCTTTGCTGGGGTAACCTCAAACAGCCACCAGAGACGCTTTGTGGAAGTAAAACTTTGGTATTTTAATTAGATGTGATTGTCACAGATCTAGGGTTCGATTTTAACCTGTTTGATGCTGGATAACTTTTTTTTTTTTTTTTTAAACTCTTTCTTTTATTGAGACATTGGTAATTGCTGTACAGAATGGAATGGAAATGCATTTATAAAATATAACACACGTTTTGTTCGTCTCGATTATACATAAATTCCTGCTACATCTGCCTACATCCATTTTGTATCATTGTACCGTGTACAATGTATCCAGCCTTTGGTTATTGGTCTTATAAGAACATAAAAGCATAACCGAAAACAACTGTGTAGGCTACGGGTGCCTTGGGTAGGTGTCTTTCTGCTGTTTTGGTTTGGGTCAGTAGGTTGAATGCTCAGTCCTTTCAAGTTTCTGGCACCCTGGAGGTGGCAGCTTGAGGTGTGAATGGGGCTGTGTTGGCAGGGTCCCAGGAACTGGTGGGCACTAACGTAGATGTTCTCACATTCTGGTCTCCCATGCCTAGCAATGTTAGGAAAGTGGGTATGTCTGCTCCAGATTTAAGTTTGTGAACAGTCCCGTTATATGTAGCCAGCAAAGTTCCAGGGGGACCCCATCTGTAGGCCACTCCAGCGGTTCTTAGTTGAGAGGTGACTGGAGCTAGGGATTTGCACCAAAGCAGTGTGGCTCGTTTGAGGTTAGGAAGGTGCCTTCAAAGGGCAATGACGTTTTGCCTTTTAGGGCCAGCATATTATGGGCCTTATCTTGAGAGGAGGTGCAGCGGAGTATGACGTCTCTTATCTGGTCAGGTTGTGCCTTTGGTGAGCCTGTTATGCGATATATCCCGTCGATGGACAGCTTTCTGGCAATTGGATGAGGTAGTATAGTCGCCAGAAGCCTTCGAGTGTAATGTGGCAGCTCTTTGGCCGAGATATCAAAGGGGATATCTCTGATCTTAACATGTTTACAGCACTGTCTATCTTCAAAGGTTGTCATTCTGTGTGACAGAGCCGACTGGTGAACCTGTAGCTGTGTGAAAGATGCTTTAAGTGTGGCCATATCTGAGCGAATGTTAAGAATGTCCTTTTCAGACATTTTCACTCGGCCTGTGACTGCCTGTATGTCAGCATTAATAAGCTTCAGTTCTGCGGCCCAGAGCTTGTGTATGTCTAGCAGAAGCACCTTTAAGCCATCCTTTGTTGTGGGTGCTGTTCCGTCGTTAAGCTCTGGGGGTGGCGTCTGACAGGGTTGAGAGTCGTGTGTGGCCCTTACCTCTTCGCTCCCCCTATGGCGTTCGGGTGTGTAGGCCGCGGGGTCTTTGCAGGAGGCTGTTTTGGCTGCACAGGTATCTGCAGCAAGGAGCTAATGTCTCTGCACTCCGCCACTGCATTTGGCTTCTGTGAGCGGCGTCCCATCGCTGGTATTTGGGTCGGTTGTGGATGCGAGGTGCTGTAAGTGCTCAGGATGTTTCCTGCTACAATACCCTTGAAGATTGCCTCCAAGCCCAGGATTGGCGGTGCATGGTAGGCCCCGCACTTATGCCTTAACTTTGCCTGCTTGGTCGGCTAAAAGAAAGGCATCAGCAGGTGCGGGCTGCCTCCGGGATGCAGGTTGGCCGGTTTGCAGGGCTGGATGGGCAAGGTTGGCGCTGATATATAGCCAGATTTGGGCTAGTGGTGAGGAGCTGGCCGAAATGGCGTCCGACCCGGTTGGTTGCAAGCTCAGCCCCCTGATGCTGGACACCATCAAGGTCCATGCTTTCCATTTTACTGAGGCATTACTGAGACTGCATAATAACTTTTATTACACTATAGGTTTCCCATGTTCTAGGCAGTCGTGTATAGCAATACCAAAATTAAAGGATAGATATGTTAAAGACTGCTGTAATGGTTATGACGCCAGGAGTACCCTGGTCCAGTTCCCTGGTAATAAAGCAAACCGTCTAGTAATGGTTTTCCCTCTTACCTATGCTCCAACGCTCTCTGATGGTCTGGATACACACTTACAACTTCTGCAGCACTCAGCTAATGGTAATGGCTGATGTTCTGTTCATCAAAAGTTGTAAAGAACTGACATTTGCCATCCTGGAACTCTAGTTCTGGGTTGGCTGATAACATGACACCCCAATGACGCTGCAGAAGGTGGAGTTAAGATTCAGTATGTGCAGAGTTTCATAGCTGCACATACATACTCTGATACCATGACCACTTCAAGTCACTGAAATGGACATAGTGTTTGGAGTAATCCTTTAAAAACCCAAACACAATTAACAACAAAACACAATGAAAGATTATTATAATATGATTTGGCTGCTGATTCCCACTATTAAACCCTTTACATCTGTGGGGAAATAAATAATATATAGCAATTCCACAGGAATATGAGTCCCATAAACCGTATTGTAATAGTGTTATCGTTTTATTTGCCATTTTTCTTTCTACTGTTTAGACATTTTGTTTAGATATTGCCGAAGTACCGAAAGTGCCATGATGATGTTTCATTTGCATTGTACACATTGGCTGGTTTCTGCTGTTGCGGCAGTACAAACCTGTTTGTAATTCTACGCTCTGACAAATAAAGATTGACAAAAAAAAATATTGAGAATCGGAAACTATCAAGATGTGAGAGACCAGAGTATGATTTCAACATCTTTACAGACAATTTTTACATTGGGGCTTTTACTTAGTTGGTTTGCATAACGAGCCCCAAGAACTACAGGCATTCTGGAACAGATTGGTACTGCTTACTGCTACGTAATATAAATTCAATAATACACAGAGCTACCCTAAAATTAAAAGCCTGTGTGGAATAATTTCGACACATCTACTTTATATTGCTAAAGATATAGACGCGTCTCCATGATGTCTTGTAATTTCACAATTCTTTTTTTGGGGGGGGGTATTTGTCATATACATAATGAAATTCAATGTTCTATCAAATATAAACATATCTGTGACTTGCACATAAATAAAAGTTATTTACGATCGACAGAAAATGTATTTAATTCACAGTTATAGTGAAATTACTGTATTATAACAGAATGTTAAAAGCATATCATTGTTGGGTAACATGCTGTATTTTTCATTTGAAAGCTGCTTATAATGCATTATATTTGTCAAATCTCTGCAAAGGCTTTATTAGTCTTTTAACATAATTTATATATATGCATTTTGAACAATTTATGTGTATTTTTACAACTCCAGTATTGACATTTTAATATGACACAGTTTTCTTCGTGTTGGAGACCCTGTAATCTTTTTCTGTACAGTCACCTGGGGCTTATAGCAGGGGTGTGCTAATACCCATTGTTTGCAACTGAATTCGATTTCCCTTTCATTGTACTGTGCTACTTGTCAAAGTAACCGTACACCAGGGTAAAAGATTTTTACACAAAGAAACTTAAGTAAAGGCTGGCAAATTGCAATTTATGTTCCTGTGAATAGTAAAGTCATGAGAGATGTATGGCAGTATTGCACCTGGTGTAAATAATTACATGCTTGCAAAGGAAAAAAGGCTGCATGCAAGGTAAAAAGCCAAGTCAAATGCCAGAATGATTGTTTTGGATTAAGACATTTTTTTGATGATCGGAGGACAAATGTGCCCTAGAGATCAAGAGTTCTGATGAAAACTAGAAACCTTTTCTCCCTCCTCCGCTTTGGCTTAGGCCTCTTTTGACATGCTGCTTTTCTCTAAATTTGCCTTAATCCTTTTGCTTCCTCTTGAAGCATTGGCAAGCCATCCACTGGAACTCTCTTTTCCAGTTTCGGTTAGTGTCCTTGGTGGTCCATTTTCAATGTGAGGTTAAAAGGCCTCTCTGTTAAAGAAGATTATATTTCTGGTCCTTTAAATAAAGAGAAAACAACTGCCATCCTGAGAAAACCAAACTGAATGGAGGCCTAAATTCAACTCACTTTACAAATACTTCCATACATTGCATCAAATTAACGCTACGTGTTACTAGCGGATTATGTTTAATAGTCAAGCGAATGGATGCCAATTCCATTTTTGTCAGCACGGAAAGACAGACAACCTTGAAGAGAGAGAGGGCGGGAGAAATGGAGGCAAATGTGGCACTTTCTTCAAGTCATTACTAGGAAGTTGTTACATTGTTATTAAATGTATTACTATAAGTATATCTAAGTACTCTCTCCTATGTAAATTAGTGTTTAGTTTAGGAGAGTTCCGGTTACGTACAAAATCAGTGTTACCTAACCTGTAATTTGGAAGGTCACATTCAAATGCAGAGAGTATAGTCCCAATCTGGGGAAAGCTAGCCAAACGGATCTCTTGGTTTATATTCTGCCTGTTTACAGTTTATTCTAGAACACAGAATAAGCAAGACCTGTGGATACAGAGCTCAGTCAGAGTTTCAACCACTATTACTCTCACATTTTTGTACTCAGAGTTAAAGTGATGCTTACCTCACCTATGTTGGCTTTATTTTCTCATACAGTCATTAGTTTACCATAATGCAATGAAATGTAACAAAAGATTAGAACAAAAAAGAAATCCCAACAATAAGATTTCTATATTGGAATTTGAAAGGAACAAACTATAGATGGGAAAGAAACCTAGCTGTAGATGCTTGTGGGGAAATAGAAACCGTTTAACAACAGGTATGCACAATGTATCCAGTGACTCATTGGGCTTTATATCCCTTTGCCAAAGAGAACACACATGATATACTGTATTCCTGATAGTTAATCAAGTTTGGTCAATACTTGGGAGTTCAGATGTATCTCAATGATCCTTCTAAGGTTTTAGATACAGACACTAATGCTTACGCTCTACATGTACATGAATAGGTAAATTATTATATATTCTTATTATGAGGTTAGATCAAGGTGTAAAGGTCCTTTCAAATACTAATATAGAAATCTTATTGTTGAGATTTCTTCCTTGTTCTAATCTATATGTAAATTAAAAGAGTTAAGCCCAGGGTGGAATTGGTACCACCTACATTGACCAACCCTTGTTTGGAGTATTTACCAAAAAGGGGTTTATATTTCTATTTTCTATGATTAATGTAAAATAAACAACAACATTGTATTTATGCTGACAATATGTATTTTATACTGTGGAATTTAAAAAACATTAAAATCCTATTGAGCACAACTTTCTATTTAACAAATGCTCTATTCATCATTAAACCCGAGCAATATTTTCAGGGGAACCCTTTTTATGATATATATAGAAATATATTATTCTGTAATTCTAATACAGTTTAATGTATATAAATTAATGTCAGACTTGACATTGAGTCACAGATACACAAACACATTTTACAATAGTAATAAAATAATAATTTCATATTGGAAAAATGAATTCTTCCTTCTTAATCCCTTCTTCCATTGTATATCTCATTTTTCTTTTTTATTTTTTTTATTCACTGCCTGCGGTGACAAACTTAAATCCTGCTTTCAAGTGTGCATTACATGTGAATGGATTCTACACACGGCCAATTAAAGGCTGACTTTTATATCAAGCATATAGTCTTCTGCGTTATATATCCAACTGCAGAGATTGAAAACCACTATAATAGCTACAGGACTACAAACAATATCAGATTGTCTTACAGATGCATCTATTCACATGTATTTTCTAGTATTACATGAATAATTAATTTTTATTTAAACATGCATGTACACCCACAGTACAGTGCAATTCATTCTTTCCATTTATCAATAACAATATTTACCTGTCTATATAAAATTAGTATGTAAGTAAATACATGCAGCCTTTATATTCCTCATGGGCAATTTCATCTTTTTAACTAATTTCTTAACACTTATGTGAAACTATTTTATTGTTACAAAAATCTGTTTAGAGGGAGGGCGGAGCTGAACAGGCAAGCTGAATAGATGGACATTGCATGAGCTCCTGCAGTATAGGCTCAAATTCTGCAAATATCTGGAGATTGCCTGCTGCGATTCCCCTACAAACCTGCCAGTAGGCAAGGGGTAGCAACCACGACTATGCCGGTACCAAATTTGAGACCCGACTCGACCGGGAACCATGGCAGCAAATTGAGGCCTAGTGGAAACAGGGGGGAAGGGCGGCCGCCTTCCCGCCGGATCCCAACTGTGAAAAGCGAGTGCAAAACACGCACTCCCCCCCCCCCATGGACCGGCGGGGGATATCCCGGTCCCCGCCTGGCGGGCTGCCCCGAACCCTACACCAACAGACAAGCACACAGACCACCATAAGAGACGAGGGGACGGGAGCGCCCAAGATGGCGGATCACTTCGACACGACAGTGTCCGACAAGCAACAGCGACCACCGGATGCAGAGGACACCGAGGACTGCGTAAAAGATCCCATCACACTAATCTTCGACGGCTTCTGGGCCAAACTACAGGCACACATCAAGCCTGCAATGCCCAGCCAAACATTACTCACAAGGGTAAGAGCCGATGGTGGACGGGAGAATGGGAGTCCTCCTCAGGGCAACTCTAAGACCCCCACATCGATCCCCCACATCCTAAGCCCTCCCGGGCTGAGAGCAAGATGGGGAGTACCCCAGAGGCGCTGGCCACACAAGCGGAGAGGGGCAAGACGAAACCCCAAGCGACCTGACCTACCTCCCCGCACCAACCCGAAAGGGCCGACCCTGGACCACAAAGGTTCCCAGGCTCGTGGCCTACGAGTGCCAGCTCTCCCACAGCTCCGGGGCAAGAGGGGATTCCCGCAACTGAGACACTATGGCGCTACCCAGATGAGACGGAACTCAAGCGTGAGGCCCAAACCTGAACGGCAGCAGACAACCGGAGGTCACCGGGCCTGCAGCGATAAGACTAACATTCTGGCACAAGCTCGAGGGATGAACTCCCCCATCGCCATTACAGCCCTAAGTGACTGCCTAGATGTCTCCATGCACACCAGACAAGCGGGACTCTGCATGGCAAGGCAGCGAGGCCAGCATCTGATGAATCCCAGGGACGATACGGATATACCAAGCCGAGGCATCGGCTAACAGTGCCACATGCCCCGAGCGAGGTACCTGTGCCCCCCTCAGGACTTACTGTTATATACCAGCCCATTGATACCCAGGCAGATAATATTGTTAAGCTAAAGTTGAAGTTATGCCAGCCAAGTGGGACTAGGGCCTTATCAAACAGTGGTATGTATGTTTCCTATGTTCCATGTTGGCAACCAGTGATACCCTTAACATGTCTAACATTGGCAAACAGTGACTTCTTGCATATGTTTTATACAAACAACTAGGGAGCTCTTCCAAATGTTTTATAAAGGCAACCCGTGATATCTTTTATATGTGTTACAATGGCAACCAGCGATATCGTACAATGTTTGAGAACTACCCTAAGCTTATGATACCAGCCTTTCTTTTTATATGTCTATACGCTCACATATGTCCCCTTTGATGTTTTTGTTAACCCTTTGCAACCAAAAAACGCACAAATCTAGCCACAACAACAGAGCAGTGGGCCTGGCATGTCACTCGCAGACACTCGATCATACCCACGCAATGCTATGACCACACTAAGCAACATGCACCCATGGGAGTCAGCTAGCCCATATTGATCCGCTATACTCTATTTGCGCTCCCACACTAGGCGTACACGGTAGATTTGTAGATTCAGCTAGTATATCTAAGGGGACAGAAGGGGAGGCTGGCAAGCAACTACATATCCTGGTCCCAGTCCAGACATGGTCACCATGCTACGTAACCTTATTGCTTTAACCATAATCTCTCTACCTATAACATAAAAATTGTGCA
>OW240924.1:86717050-86742169 GCA_933207985.1 Pelobates cultripes | reverse complement strand
GTATAAATTACTTAACTTCAATCAATCTGCAGCCTCCAGGATCGTTATCCACAACAAACGATCTTTACATATGCATAGAACCACAGACAGAAATGGGATACGGCTGTACAATCTATAGAGGGAACATATAAAGGAAAAAACACATAATAGTGTAACACAATAAATACAGTAAATGGTGCGCTTTAAATGGATGCACTCACAAGATGATGGAAATAGAAGAGCATTCACAAGGTGCCTCCCCAGATAACATAGGGGGCTAGTGGTTCCCCTTTTCGATGTAGAACAACCAATGGAACACGGGACTCCAGGTAAGTAGTAGTAAAAAAGCAATTATTTTATTTTCTTAAAAGGTGAACAAACACCATAAGAATGAAGGTTAAAAGTGCAGCAATAGGTCCAACGCGTTTCGTTCAAACAAAAACTTCATCAGGGACCGCACAGTAAAAAAATCACAAACAATATCATAGATTGTAAAATAACCACTGTTGATATTGCCCAGCACGTCATAGGGTGAACCTATCAACATTTTGTAAGAGGAAATACTGATTTTCAAGCATTTACTTATATATAGGCTCAGAATTCTATACCTACCAGAAGGTGACTGTTATCTACTTAATTTTGGATGAGACCGTTTTAAGGAGTATTGTGGCCAATACAACATAGGACATAATTATGGTAATTGTTTGTTTTTTCTGTTGTTTCTGTAAATAGTTGCAAATACATATATACAGATATATTACAGTGTTAAAATAATGTAACATGAAGCGGTTATCTAGCCATTTTTATTATCACATATTTAATTATGTATGCATTAACCAGACACATAATAATTTCCCTTATATCATGGTTGATAAAATACTGTACCTTTTTTTTTCAGATATACTGAGTAAAGCTTCAAATATGATCAATCTGATGGATGTTGCGGTAAAATAAAAAACAGATTTTAAAAACAACTGCATAATTGTAAGTGATGCAAAATATTTGAAAAGTGGAAAATGACCTAGAAGAGGGTTGTTTTAAAAGTAATCTGTCTGGCTCTTGGAATTCAATCACCTATTTCTCTGCCAGTTGCTACTGGACTCTTGCTGTTGTTGGCAAAAATATATATATTTTGCCATAGGAGAATTCCATTAAAGGAATACTACAGTCGTCAAAACAACTTAAGGAAGCAGTTTTGTGTTTAGATCAAGCACCTGCTCATTTTTCTGCCATTAAGGAGTTAAATTACTTTGTTTCTGTTTATGCAGCCCTAGTCACACCTCCCCTGGTTGTGACTGACACAGCCTGCATGAAAAAAAATGGTTTAATTACTTTAGATGGTTTTTTATTTTCTGTTCTGTAAATTTAACTTTAATCACACCCAGGAGGCTCCTGCAGGGTCTAGAAGGCTATTAACAGAGCAGGAGATAATATATTCTAAATTAAACAGACTGTGCAACAAAGGAATATTAGATCTCACTTGACAGAAGTGTTTACGAACTCTGTGCAAGTCACGTGCAGGGAGATGAGACTAGGACTGTATAAACAAAGTGTTTTAACTCCTAAATCACAGAGACGTGAGTAGTGAGACTGGAGGAGTATGATCTATACACCAAAACAACAATTGCTTGAGAAAAGTTCAAAATGGGTAAATAGTGAATAGTAGCAAAGCAAATAGAATATAAATATATCCTGCTTTACATGTCTGTAATTATAATTATGTAACTATATTTAAACCTGAGTCATAAGCAACTTTATAAATATGTTGAGAAATACATACACAGACATGTGGAAAACATATAATGGTAATTCTGCTATTATTGGAAATTGGAAATACAATTGAGGGGTCATTGACATCCTAAACCACATAACGCAAAGTTAAGTGTTCCTCCAGAACACTAACCTCTAATTTTCTCATAATATACGGTTCCCTATTAAAGGGACACTATAGACACCCAGGCCACTTCCACTAATTGAACTGGTCTGGGTGCCGTGCCCCTGTTCTTTTTTTTTGTTTTATCCTTGCAACTGAAAACATTGTTGTTTTGCAGGAATGGCAATATTTTTATGGCAGAATTAACACGCTTTTAGTCGCTGTCATGAAGACTGCCAATTGAGACCCGTTTACGACTATAATGGAGGTAAACTTTGTTACAGATGACTCTCCTAGCATTTGATTGTTTTGTCCCACAAGCGTAGTAGCCTCCAAATGTTTCCATTGTTTTCTTGGGTGAAATATCTCAAGTCTGGGTCTTTTACGTTAAAGGGGGAGGCTGCTGCTTAGGGCACTGAGATCCCTTCACTTACAACTTCCTTGATCCATGATAACTGGCAGGGGGACAGATTGCCTTTCCTAATATTCACTCTTTAGATACTTCATGAAGGATGGACTTCCTCTTTAATGATAACCCTGCAGAAGATCTGCTTGAAGGCTATGAAAGCAAAATGAGCAACTAAGAAAGATGTACAAGGAACTCTTTTAAAACCAGTATAATTTTCTATAACCTACCTTACAACTCTTAACTGCAACCGAAGTTTGCAAGACTCTAGTGCTAGGCAGCTAAAACGTTGTAAAATCAAATGTATAAAATCACAAATTTCGCACACTGCTCGAGCTCTGATTCAGATTGCCGAGAGGAGTGATCCCCTGCCCCTTAGACCGATGGTTCTACTTCCTACCCCTTCCAATACCGATGGGGATGAAAACTAAAAAGTACCAGGCGGATCCAGATCCAGGGAATCGGCATATTGGGATGTTCCTGCGCCAGCATGGTAGGCCAGAGAAGGTCAAAATGGCGTCAGCAGAGGCCTATCACACTACCTCCTTCGATGAAGATAGCCTACCTGAAACCCTATCTACATTTCCAGAGAAGCCTGCTCCAGCACCCTGCCAATCTGACCCTGAGACGCTGCCCCATCCACTATGGCAGACATTATAGCCTCGTCACAGGAAATTAGGGCTATTCTCCAAGTTGACATGGCCCTGCTAAGGGAAAAGATGGCTGCTTTATCTGGATAGGTTGTCACTGCTGAAGCAGACCTGCAAGTGGGGCTCCAGAAAGCTTCTAGTGGAGAAAAGTGGCAAAACCAGCCACATTACCAACCTCCCGGAGACACCCTCCCTGTTCCGCGACCTGGGGATTCCATCCAGGCCCACCCCAGCAGAGCACCGCACTCCATTGTCCATAGACTGGATCACTACATTTGTACCTGCATCAGTGGCATCGACATCAAGAGACCTACCACCCTGAGCAGCACACCAACACACTGCCAGTGTATCCCATATTAGTAGACGCAGCTCAAAAGTTATTCTGTTCCGTTGTACTTTTTTTTATTACTGTTATGCTTTCTTTATTTACCTGGTGTCATGGGTGGTGGTCTGAAAACCTGGACCCCTGTATGTCTGATGATGATAGGAGTCACAGCGTGGAAATGGACTATCAGGGCCTGGTGCTAGGTAACCACATGCCCCCTGGAGGGAGGCTCTGCAGCAGATATGTATCCAGTACTAGAAACAAGGCTAGACTAGAACAGGCACTATTAGAAGAACCCAGGACCGGAGAAGGACAGAAAGCAGAACTTGTACACAATACATGAGGGAAACATGAACAAGACATGGATAGGGCAGGACAGGACATGACTGTACATGAACTGGAATACAAGACAAAATAAAACGAGACAAGAGATACAAGGCAAAACAAGAGGAGAAATAACTAATTACTATATATGTAATAAACATTGGAGATTTAGACATATATAAATGGCCAAGATGTATGCAGCCTACCACTGCGTCAAAGTACTCCAATTACGGTGGGTCCTTACTGCCTAGATATGCATGACTAAATAAACAATAAAACACACGCAGTACTTACCTGCAAATAAAGGAACAGAGGTAATGAGACCACTGCTTGCAAGACCAGACTGAAACAAAAAAGGATTAAATGGCAAAAGATCGGGTTGTCAGGGGGGCGGTCCGGTGCCCGGGACCCAAACACTGTCCAGGCGGCGGTGCGAAGACCGGGACCCAGTATGCCTGATGTTCAAAGTAGGAGTCACAGTGTGGAGGTGGATTAGCAGGGTCTGGTGCAGGGTAATCCAGCATAAAGAAAACCAGACATAGAACAGAAAACCAAAAAAAAACAAAAAACAAGAATTGTAAAAAGAGTACTGGATACCAGAAGCCATTGCCAGAATGATCCGTAGCTAGGAAAAGGATGTGACACGGGTGTTGCAACAAAAAACAAACATTTAAAGGAATCCAGGAGAATGGGAATTCCAGAAATGGAATAAAGGAACCCAGAAAACCCAGCATAAAGAAAACCAGACATAGAATAGAAAACCAGAAAAACTAAACAAGAATTTTAAAAAGAGCACTGGATACCAGAAGCCAAGGCCAGACATCTCTTTTGTTTGTCTCTTAAAAGGCAAGTGTCGGCTCTTCTAAAAGAAATTCTGTATGGCCTAATGTTAAGTACAGTGTGTGCAGTATTGGCTATCACAAATGTATTGTCTAATTTTCAAAACTTAAATATTACAGTGAAACAAAATGATCTTACTGAGCAAGAAACATGGTGGAGAACCCCTTATCAACATCTATTTCAATGAATGGGAGGAGAAGATGAGGCACGGCATGTCCAAACGTGAACACTGAATTGCAATGTGGCATGGACACTAATGAGCTAGTGTCAGTAACACCTAGTGAGTATACCAAAATCACCCACAGTGACCCTCAAAACTAATAATAAGGATTTATTCACAGCTTAACTGTTTCCCAAAGTAAAGAATCAATTAAATGACTACCATAAGTAACATGAACAAAAGAGCTCTTAATGACATTACTACAAATAATTTATATAGTGGTGTTCTCTAAACAGATTTTTTTTTTTTGTGTGTGCATGGTTTGACAGTATGATATACGTTGCCACAACAGCAAACATAATCACATCAATAACATAGATTTATACATATGTGGCTTTGAAGTGAGAGCACATTTTAAAAAATTTTTTTAAACGTAGTAAGGCAATCTAGTGGTATATGTATTTTGCAGTGCAATTATAGGTTTACAAACAGGCACAAGGTACCCCAACGGCATTCCTCATGCATAACGTATCAACAAAGTAAACTATAGGGGTATTTGAAAGCTCTTGCACAATTTTTATGTTATAGGTAGAGAGATTATGGTTAAAGCAATAAGGTTACGTAGCATGGTGACCATGTCTGGACTGGGACCAGGATATGTAGTTGCTTGCCAGCCTCCCCTTCTGTCCCCTTAGATATACTAGCTGAATCTACAAATCAACCGTGTTACCGTGTACGCCTAGTGTGGGAGCGCAAATAGAGTATAGTGGATCAATATGGGCTAGCTGACTCCCATGGGTGCATGTTGCTTAGTGTGGTTATAGCATTGCGTGGGTATGATCGAGTGTCTGCGAGTGACATGCCAGGCCCACTGCTCTGTTGCTGTGGCTAGATTTGTGCGTTTTTTGGTTGCAAAGGGTTAACAAAAACATCAAAGGGGACATATGTGAGCGTATAGACATATAAAAAGACAGGCTGGTATCATAAGCTTAGGGTAGTTCTCAAACATTGTACGATATCGCTGGTTGCCATTGTAACACATATAAAAGATATCACGGGTTGCCTTTATAAAACATTTGGAAGAGCTCCCTAGTTGTTTGTATAAAACATATGCAAGAAGTCACTGTTTGCCAATGTTAGACATGTTAAGGGTATCACTGGTTGCCAACATGGAACATAGGAAACATACCACTGTTTGATAAGGCCCTAGTCCCACTTGGCTGGCATAACTTCAACTTTAGCTTAACAATATTATCTGCCTGGGTATCAATGGGCTGGTATATAACAGTAAGTCCTGAGGGGGGCACAGGTACCTCGCTCGGGGCATGTGGCACTGTTAGCCGATGCCTCGGCTTGGTATATCCGTATCGTCCCTGGGATTCATCAAATGCTGGCCTCGCTGCCTTGCCATGCAGAGTCCCGCTTGTCTGGTGTGCATGGAGACATCTAGGCAGTCACTTAGGGCTGTAATGGCGATGGGGGAGTTCATCCCTCGAGCTTGTGCCAGAATGTTAGTCTTATCGCTGCAGGCCCGGTGACCTCCGGTTGTCTGCTGCCGTTCAGGTTTGGGCCTCACGCTTGAGTTCCGTCTCATCTGGGTAGTGCCATAGTGTCTCAGTTGCGGGAATCCCCTCTTGCCCCGGAGCTGTGGGAGAGCTGGCACTCGTAGGCACTGGGAACCTTTGTGGTCCAGGGTCGGCCCTTTCGGGTTGGTGCGGGGAGGTAGGTCAGGTCGCTTGGGGTTTCGTCTTGCCCCTCTCTGCTTGTGTGGCCAGCGCCTCTGGGGTACTCCCCATCTTGCTCTCAGCCCGGGAGGGCTTAGGATGTGGGGGATCGATGTGGGGGTCTTAGAGTTGCCCTGAGGAGGACTCCCATTCTCCCGTCCACCATCGGCTCTTACCCTTGTGAGTAATGTTTGGCTGGGCATTGCAGGCTTGATGTGTGCCTGTAGTTTGGCCCAGAAGCCGTCGAAGATTAGTGTGATGGGATCTTTTACGCAGTCCTCGGTGTCCTCTGCATCCGGTGGTCGCTGTTGCTTGTCGGACACTGTCGTGTCGAAGTGATCCGCCATCTTGGGCGCTCCCGTCCCCTCGTCTCTTATGGTGGTCTGTGTGCTTGTCTGTTGGTGTAGGGTTCGGGGCAGCCCGCCAGGCGGGGACCGGGATATCCCCCGCCGGTCCATGGGGGGGGGGGAGTGCGTGTTTTGCACTCGCTTTTCACAGTTGGGATCCGGCGGGAAGGCGGCCGCCCTTCCCCCCTGTTTCCACTAGGCCTCAATTTGCTGCCATGGTTCCCGGTCGAGTCGGGTCTCAAATTTGGTACCGGCATAGTCGTGGTTGCTACCCCTTGCCTACTGGCAGGTTTGTAGGGGAATCGCAGCAGGCAATCTCCAGATATTTGCAGAATTTGAGCCTATACTGCAGGAGCTCATGCAATGTCCATCTATTCAGCTTGCCTGTTCAGCTCCGCCCTCCCTCTAAACAGATTTTTGTAACAATAAAATAGTTTCACATAAGTGTTAAGAAATTAGTTAAAAAGATGAAATTGCCCATGAGGAATATAAAGGCTGCATGTATTTACTTACATACTAATTTTATATAGACAGGTAAATATTGTTATTGATAAATGGAAAGAATGAATTGCACTGTACTGTGGGTGTACATGCATGTTTAAATAAAAATTAATTATTCATGTAATACTAGAAAATACATGTGAATAGATGCATCTGTAAGACAATCTGATATTGTTTGTAGTCCTGTAGCTATTATAGTGATTTTCAATCTCTGCAGTTGGATATATAACGCAGAAGACTATATGCTTGATATAAAAGTCAGCCTTTAAATGGCCGTGTGTAGAATCCATTCACATGTAATGCACACTTGAAAGCAGGATTTAAGTTTGTCACCGCAGGCAGTGAATAAAAAAAATAAAAAATAAAAATGAGATATACAATGGAAGAAGGGATTAAGAAGGAAGAATTCATTTTTCCAATATGAAATAATTATTTTATTACTATTGTAAAATGTGTTTGTGTATCTGTGACTCAATGTCAAGTCTGACATTAATTTATATACATTAAACTGTATTAGAATTACAGAATAATATATTTCTATATATATCATAAAAAGGGTTCCCCTGAAAATATTGCTCGGGTTTAATGATGAATAGAGCATTTGTTAAATAGAAAGTTGTGCTCAATAGGATTTTAATGTTTTTTAAATTCCACAGTATAAAATACATACTGTCAGCATAAATACAATGTTGTTGTTTATTTTACATTAATCATAGAAAATAGAAATATAAACCCCTTTTTGGTAAATACTCCAAACAAGGGTTGGTCAATGTAGGTGGTACCAATTCCACCCTGGGCTTAACTCTTTTAATTTACATATAGATTAGAACAAGGAAGAAATCTCAACAATAAGATTTCTATATTGGTATTTGAAAGGACCTTTACACCTTGATCTAACCTCATAATAAGAATATATAACAATTTACCTATTCATGTACATGTAGAGCGTAAGCATTAGTGTCTGTATCTAAAACCTTAGAAGGATCATTGAGATACATCTGAACTCCCAAGTATTGACCAAACTTGATTAACTATCAGGAATACAGTATATCATGTGTGTTCTCTTTGGCAAAGGGATATAAAGCCCAATGAGTCACTGGATACATTGTGCATACCTGTTGTTAAACGGTTTCTATTTCCCCACAAGCATCTACAGCTAGGTTTCTTTCCCATCTATAGTTTGTTCCTTTCAAATTCCAATATAGAAATCTTATTGTTGGGATTTCTTTTTTGTTCTAATCTTTTGTTACATTTCATTGCATTATGGTAAACTAATGACTGTATGAGAAAATAAAGCCAACATAGGTGAGGTAAGCATCACTTTAACTCTGAGTACAAAAATGTGAGAGTAATAGTGGTTGAAACTCTGACTGAGCTCTGTATCCACAGGTCTTGCTTATTCTGTGTTCTAGAATAAACTGTAAACAGGCAGAATATAAACCAAGAGATCCGTTTGGCTAGCTTTCCCCAGATTGGGACTATACTCTCTGCATTTGAATGTGACCTTCCAAATTACAGGTTAGGTAACACTGATTTTGTACGTAACCGGAACTCTCCTAAACTAAACACTAATTTACATAGGAGAGAGTACTTAGATATACTTATAGTAATACATTTAATAACAATGTAACAACTTCCTAGTAATGACTTGAAGAAAGTGCCACATTTGCCTCCATTTCTCCCGCCCTCTCTCTCTTCAAGGTTGTCTGTCTTTCCGTGCTGACAAAAATGGAATTGGCATCCATTCGCTTGACTATTAAACATAATCCGCTAGTAACACGTAGCGTTAATTTGATGCAATGTATGGAAGTATTTGTAAAGTGAGATGAATTTAGGCCTCCATTCAGTTTGGTTTTCTCAGGATGGCAGTTGTTTTCTCTTTATTTAAAGGACCAGAAATATAATCTTCTTTAACAGAGAGGCCTTTTAACCTCACATTGAAAATGGACCACCAAGGACACTAACCGAAACTGGAAAAGAGAGTTCCAGTGGATGGCTTGCCAATGCTTCAAGAGGAAGCAAAAGGATTAAGGCAAATTTAGAGAAAAGCAGCATGTCAAAAGAGGCCTAAGCCAAAGCGGAGGAGGGAGAAAAGGTTTCTAGTTTTCATCAGAACTCTTGATCTCTAGGGCACATTTGTCCTCCGATCATCAAAAAAATGTCTTAATCCAAAACAATCATTCTGGCATTTGACTTGGCTTTTTACCTTGCATGCAGCCTTTTTTCCTTTGCAAGCATGTAATTATTTACACCAGGTGCAATACTGCCATACATCTCTCATGACTTTACTATTCACAGGAACATAAATTGCAATTTGCCAGCCTTTACTTAAGTTTCTTTGTGTAAAAATCTTTTACCCTGGTGTACGGTTACTTTGACAAGTAGCACAGTACAATGAAAGGGAAATCGAATTCAGTTGCAAACAATGGGTATTAGCACACCCCTGCTATAAGCCCCAGGTGACTGTACAGAAAAAGATTACAGGGTCTCCAACACGAAGAAAACTGTGTCATATTAAAATGTCAATACTGGAGTTGTAAAAATACACATAAATTGTTCAAAATGCATATATATAAATTATGTTAAAAGACTAATAAAGCCTTTGCAGAGATTTGACAAATATAATGCATTATAAGCAGCTTTCAAATGAAAAATACAGCATGTTACCCGACAATGATATGCTTTTAACATTCTGTTATAATACAGTAATTTCACTATAACTGTGAATTAAATACATTTTCTGTCGATCGTAAATAACTTTTATTTATGTGCAAGTCACAGATATGTTTATATTTGATAGAACATTGAATTTCATTATGTATATGACAAATACCCCCCCCCAAAAAAAGAATTGTGAAATTACAAGACATCATGGAGACGCGTCTATATCTTTAGCAATATAAAGTAGATGTGTCGAAATTATTCCACACAGGCTTTTAATTTTAGGGTAGCTCTGTGTATTATTGAATTTATATTACGTAGCAGTAAGCAGTACCAATCTGTTCCAGAATGCCTGTAGTTCTTGGGGCTCGTTATGCAAACCAACTAAGTAAAAGCCCCAATGTAAAAATTGTCTGTAAAGATGTTGAAATCATACTCTGGTCTCTCACATCTTGATAGTTTCCGATTCTCAATATTTTTTTTTGTCAATCTTTATTTGTCAGAGCGTAGAATTACAAACAGGTTTGTACTGCCGCAACAGCAGAAACCAGCCAATGTGTACAATGCAAATGAAACATCATCATGGCACTTTCGGTACTTCGGCAATATCTAAACAAAATGTCTAAACAGTAGAAAGAAAAATGGCAAATAAAACGATAACACTATTACAATACGGTTTATGGGACTCATATTCCTGTGGAATTGCTATATATTATTTATTTCCCCACAGATGTAAAGGGTTTAATAGTGGGAATCAGCAGCCAAATCATATTATAATAATCTTTCATTGTGTTTTGTTGTTAATTGTGTTTGGGTCTTTAAAGGATTACTCCAAACACTATGTCCATTTCAGTGACTTGAAGTGGTCATGGTATCAGAGTATGTATGTGCAGCTATGAAACTCTGCACATACTGAATCTTAACTCCACCTTCTGCAGCGTCATTGGGGTGTCATGTTATCAGCCAACCCAGAACTAGAGTTCCAGGATGGCAAATGTCAGTTCTTTACAACTTTTGATGCACAGAACATCAGCCATTACCATTAGCTGAGTGCTGCAGAAGTTGTAAGTGTGTATCCAGACCATCAGAGAGCGTTGGAGCATAGGTAAGAGGGAAAACCGTTACTAGACGGTTTGCTTTATTACCAGGGAACTGGACCAGGGTACTCCTGGCGTCATAACCATTACAGCAGTCTTTAACATATCTATCCTTTAATTTTGGTATTGCTATACACGACTGCCTAGAACATGGGAAACCTATAGTGTAATAAAAGTTATTATGCAGTCTCAGTAATGCCTCAGTAAAATGGAAAGCATGGACCTTGATGGTGTCCAGCATCAGGGGGCTGAGCTTGCAACCAACCGGGTCGGACGCCATTTCGGCCAGCTCCTCACCACTAACCCAAATCTGGCTATATATCAGCGCCAACCTTGCCCATCCAGCCCTGCAAACCGGCCAACCTGCATCCCGGAGGCAGCCCGCACCTGCTGATGCCTTTCTTTTAGCCGACCAAGCAGGCAAAGTTAAGGCATAAGTGCGGGGCCTACCATGCACCGCCAATCCTGGGCTTGGAGGCAATCTTCAAGGGTATTGTAGCAGGAAACATCCTGAGCACTTACAGCACCTCGCATCCACAACCGACCCAAATACCAGCGATGGGACGCCGCTCACAGAAGCCAAATGCAGTGGCGGAGTGCAGAGACATTAGCTCCTTGCTGCAGATACCTGTGCAGCCAAAACAGCCTCCTGCAAAGACCCCGCGGCCTACACACCCGAACGCCATAGGGGGAGCGAAGAGGTAAGGGCCACACACGACTCTCAACCCTGTCAGACGCCACCCCCAGAGCTTAACGACGGAACAGCACCCACAACAAAGGATGGCTTAAAGGTGCTTCTGCTAGACATACACAAGCTCTGGGCCGCAGAACTGAAGCTTATTAATGCTGACATACAGGCAGTCACAGGCCGAGTGAAAATGTCTGAAAAGGACATTCTTAACATTCGCTCAGATATGGCCACACTTAAAGCATCTTTCACACAGCTACAGGTTCACCAGTCGGCTCTGTCACACAGAATGACAACCTTTGAAGATAGACAGTGCTGTAAACATGTTAAGATCAGAGATATCCCCTTTGATATCTCGGCCAAAGAGCTGCCACATTACACTCGAAGGCTTCTGGCGACTATACTACCTCATCCAATTGCCAGAAAGCTGTCCATCGACGGGATATATCGCATAACAGGCTCACCAAAGGCACAACCTGACCAGATAAGAGACGTCATACTCCGCTGCACCTCCTCTCAAGATAAGGCCCATAATATGCTGGCCCTAAAAGGCAAAACGTCATTGCCCTTTGAAGGCACCTTCCTAACCTCAAACGAGCCACACTGCTTTGGTGCAAATCCCTAGCTCCAGTCACCTCTCAACTAAGAACCGCTGGAGTGGCCTACAGATGGGGTCCCCCTGGAACTTTGCTGGCTACATATAACGGGACTGTTCACAAACTTAAATCTGGGGCAGACATACCCACTTTCCTAACATTGCTAGGCATGGGAGACCAGAATGTGAGAACATCTACGTTAGTGCCCACCAGTTCCTGGGACCCTGCCAACACAGCCCCATTTACACCTCAAGCTGCCACCTCCAGGGTGCCAGAAACTTGAAAGGACTGAGCATTCAACCTACTGACCCAAACCAAAACAGCAGAAAGACACCTACCCAAGGCACCCATAGCCTACACAGTTGTTTTCGGTTATGCTTTTATGTTCTTATAAGACCAATAACCAAAGGCTGGATACATTGTACACGGTACAATGATACGAAATGGATGTAGGCAGATGTAGCAGGAATTTATGTATAATCGAGACGAACAAAACGTGTGTTATATTTTATAAATGCATTTCCATTCCATTCTGTACAGCAATTACCAATGTCTCAATAAAAGAAAGAGTTTAAAAAAAAAAAAAAAAAGTTATCCAGCATCAAACAGGTTAAAATCGAACCCTAGATCTGTGACAATCACATCTAATTAAAATACCAAAGTTTTACTTCCACAAAGCGTCTCTGGTGGCTGTTTGAGGTTACCCCAGCAAAGAAAACATTTGTTGTTCCTGCAGAAGAATCCCATATAACAGTACCAAATCAGGGAGCTATCTATTAAATAGCTCCCAATTTTGGTATCCTTAAATATTGGCAACCCCACATAAGGGTACCAATTTTATTTAGGGAGCTACTTACTAAACGGTTGAAAGACCAAGTTTAAGAAAAGCCCTTTTCTTATATATCTTTCAGCTGTTTAGTAGATATACTTTTGGTATCCTTAAAGGGTTATGCCAAACACCATTTGAATTGGTCACGGTGGTAGGAGTGTGAATGCGCAGTTTCTGCTTGAAATTATGTACATGCAGAGATATTTGCACTCAATGTGCCTGTAGCAAGTTACATCCCCGGCACACGTGACACGTGGCAGCCTTAAACTGTAAATTGCATATTTTACATCTGCCGACTGATCTAACTATTTTCTCTCTTGCCGGCATTGCATTTGCAAGAGGAAGCTTGCTCTCCCTTTCTTTCCACTGAGCCTGTGAAATGGTCCAGTCACAAGCTTCTCTATGAGATGCCTTTGATTGGACGGTGTGACTGCAGAGATGACTTGATAATAATGTCATAATGATGATAATGCATTTTAAAGCAAAAACAATTCAGTGTCAAAAAAGGTTTGCGTAACCCTTTAAATATGGCATTCCAACATCAGGGTACCAAATTAGGGAGCTATCTACTAAAGAGCTGAAAGACCTATAATTAAGGAAAAGGTTTGTTCATTTTAATCTTTCAAATGTTTGGTAGATGGCTCCCTAATGTGGTACCCTTAAATATGGCAATCCCACTTTAGGACACCTAATTAGGTACTTATCTACTTATCTAAACCACTGTAAAATAACAAATTAAATTAGTATCTTGTTAAACCTTTTTGATTGGACTAACAGAATTTTGGATTGACTCCCTTTCTCAAATCTAAAGCGTTGCTGAGCAAAAACAACACATAGAATTTAAAGTTGAGTTGTGATACTGGGGTTAAAGCGACATGAGTGCAGATAATACACAGAACTGATAGAAAATAGACACCATTGTAACCGTGGGTGGTTCCCTTATTTACCACTATAATGTCTTAAAGCATAGAACTTAGTAGGGCTAACCATACATATGGATATCTTAGCCATAATTTTATATAGTTAGTAAGAGATCCTCTATTTACCATATATAAATAATTGAGAATACAATATAAAATAAGGATTGTCTTGGAAGCAAGATTGTCTTTTGGATATTTATTATATAAAAATATAAAATCCATTATAGCAGAGTTTATAAGATTAAATTACATGCTTGCAAATATCATTAATAGGTTAACATACCCTTCTGAACATGTCATCATGTAAGCCTCTCTGTCATTTTAAGATGGAGCAGCGTCTGTCTCCAAGTCTCTCCTCTGTGTGTTAACATTTAAACGTACACCTATTTATACCTTAGGTGTCTCCATTTTAGGTTACTGTAGTTCAAATACGAAAAAGTAACACTTCTTTTACTTTATTAAATTTAGGACCTCCCTTAATTTGGCAAACATACAAGGCCATAACTAAAGGGTGTATACGTCATGGAAATTTTCCTGACTTAGTTCAAGATGGCATCTTAAAGTCTGAATAGGTTATCTGTTGTTTATACTAAGTCATAAGTGTACAGTCGTGGGAGATTCCTGGATTTGGGGAAGTTCCATTAACTTGGGGTTACCACAGTATATTGTGTACTGCAAGAGTCGTAGCATAGCCTTGAAGCTTGTTTATGCATTATTGTTATTGTAATTCGTCTGGGACAAAATGGCGCAAACATATTATGCACTGAGGTTATTGCTTAAAGAAACAGTTATGAAAAACAATATTTTCCATTTCTAACACCTTGTCAGTTTGCAATATCTCCTAAAGACAAAGTACACAGTTTAAGAAATACAACATTTCATTCTAAAACTTGTAATATTTGCATTTGCCCGTAACACCCTCTCCATTAAACTGTGGGCATTGTAGCGCATTTCTTCCTTAAATTAGTAAACCAAAGTTCTCCAACAGTCTTTAGGTTTTTGTGCTCCCAGCATCTTTGATCATTGTTGTAACAGTAAAATATCCGTAGTGTGATCTTTGTGATCTATATTGAAACTATATTAACTGATAGGATTTAATTTATCTATTTTGGTCCACTGTTCACTGATCTTAAGTCTCAGTCTGGTGTTTAAACAGTTTTTCTTACGATACGTCGTGAGTTTATATCCACAACTGCATTTTGC
This sequence comes from Pelobates cultripes, assembly GCA_933207985.1. NCBI lineage: Eukaryota > Metazoa > Chordata > Amphibia > Anura > Pelobatidae > Pelobates > Pelobates cultripes. The sequence goes on along the minus strand of OW240924.1, from coordinate 86,727,046 downwards.
TTTGTGGAAACAAATTGAAAGCCTGGCATTGTAATACGTGTATGGACATGCTTAGTTGGTCATTAACAGGCACTTTGATGCAATGTGTCTACCTATGCTTTTCTGTGGTCACTGGATCACATCGCATACCCTATCTCTCAGTCATGATACAGAGGTTATGCTTGCAAGGATATCCAGACCTTATCCACCTGGTATCCGCATAAATACTCCTATCGTTTACAGGGGTTAATTACATAATAACCATTGAAGGTAATATGTTGGTTGTTCTTCCTATAGAGGAAATATGGACTTGCCCTAAAAGCTTTTTCATGGCTAGGACAAGCTCTTATAGAGAGAGGTAATGTACTTCTGACTCCTGAAAAGGAATACTGGTGGTCCAATATGGGAAATACTGTAATTCATGTGTTTAGTAATCATAAGCATTTGCTTATTGCCACATTACTGATGTACTGTTTATTGAAATAGTAATATCTAACGTACTTTTTGGATTACTATATATTGGAAGTTTGTCAACATCACATGGTTATGAATATGTTTTTGTATGTGTTGATGCATGTACCAGGTTTACTTGGATATATCCTGTGCGAAGTGCAATCTCTGATGCCACGTTTTCTAGTCTCACTTCCTTAGTATGCATTTGATAATCCCAGGACCATCCATTTGGATGGTGGTCCTGCAGTTACTGCAAAGGAAACCTAAAACTGGGCAACCACATTTGGGTTACTTTGGGATTTCAGTGCCCCAACCACCCCCAAAGAAGTGGGGTTGTGGTCTGGGAAAATGCTGAGGTTAAATGATTATTAACCAAGTTACTAGTTGCTTGCCCCACACAGTGGTATCTATTTATTCCTATGGTACAAATGAGCATTCACAACATACAAAATCCATGTGAACAAAGCACTTCAAGTTCAGGTGCCAGGTACAACGTAATTAGCATACAATGCTGAAATTGTGGATCTTAACTAATATCATAATAGAACAAATATACATATTTGGTAAACTCCCTGATATGCCTAATACATCAGCACAGCATGGCCCATTAGTTCCAGGACAGTGGATTGCAGACAGGGGGATATGTTCTCTTTGTAGCTGCTTAGTATGCATGCGCAGGAAAAAGATTAATGCAAAATGTTGTCAAAAGAAAAGTGATAAGACAGAGCGATGAAATTTGAAGTCTAATTCCAAGAATGCAAAGAAAATTGCATTATGGCTTAATGAAAACATTCATGCAACAGACAGACAGGATTTTTAATTATTGCATTACTGCGTTCTGGATTCTAATGTCCACTATATAAGAAATGTTTTATAAAATAGTGATATTTTCCATATTGTCAGTTACGCTAGCTGTTGATTAAAAATCAGGAATTATAACAGCATAACTATTTTTGGAGTCTGGAATTTCCAGCCAAGATACAGAGACATGTAAACATTCCAAGGAATTGAGAAGTCGTCGTTTTATATTCCAAATTATTAACATTATTACATACAGCCATAAAGAGAAAGACATGACTTTTAAATAAACTTACAAAGGGTCATAGATATTTTGTGTAAAAAAACACAGAGTGAGGCCTGAGCCACTGGACCCCAGGGAAGTCACCCTCCTGCAACTAAAATTTAGGAAACACTAAACATTTTGCATGTGTGTGTGTTTGTATATTATTATTATTATTATGATATTTATAGAGCGCCGTCAAATTCCGCAGCGCTTTACAATAAGCTTACATGCTAGAGGAAGTGGGGTAAAATGACACAAAAAGGTAAGGATAGTATTAGACTAGTGACAGTTTCAGAAGAGGAATCAATCAGGAGCTATTAACAGTTTAATTGATACGCTTTTATGAAGAAGTGGGTTTTTAACGATTTTTTGAAGGAGTGGAGACTGGGTGAGCATCGAACGGAGGAGGGAAGCGAGGAGTTCCACAGGAACGGTGCAGCCCTCGAGAAATCTTGAAGGCGAGCATCAGAGGTGGGAGTACGGACAGAAGATAGACGTAAGTCTTCAGCAGATCGTAAGGGCCTAGACGGGACATACTTGTGTATAAGGGAGGATAGATAGGTGGGAGCAGCATTATGTAGAGATTTGAAAGCAAGAACCAGAATTTTAAATTGAGCTCTATATTTTATAGGAAGCCAATGTAGAGCCTGACAGAAGGGTGAGGCATGGGAGGTGCGGGCGGACAGGAAGATGAGCCTCGCCGCCGCATTCATTATGGACTGTAACAGCGCAAGTTGGGAGCAGGTAAGACCACCGAGAAGCAGATTACAGTAGTCAAGGCGAGAAAGGACAGTGGAATGGACCAACACCTTAGTCGCATCTAGCGTTAAGTAGGGGCGGATGCGTATCAGTGTCTGTATGTATGTATGTATGTCAGTGTGTGTGCCCCTATGTATCTGTATGTGTGTCACTGTATCTGTATAAGTATAATTATGTGTATCTGAATGTTTGTCATTCAGTGTCTGTGTATCTGCCTCTGTGTCTATACATGTATCTGTCTGTATGTGTGTGTCTGTGTATCTGTATGTGTGTCAGTGTTTGCATCTGTAGGAGTTACAAAAATACATATTCGATATTATAGAAAAAAGTACAATGAAGGAGTATACAATAAAAAACAGGTATGCGTTATCGATATAGCAGAGTACATAGTCTAATAAAGAACGGTGAAATAGTCATAGAGGTATGTAAGATAAGAAAACTCTTGAAAGTTTGTCTTTTAAATATTATATTAGTCCAATAAAAGAAGTATCATTACATACTGCTGGTATACTCTGGTATTTTAAGTTATCTAAAACCTCCCGTCATTTCCATTGTATTACAGTGCTGTTCCACTTTAACAATTTGTTAACCTGCCGGATCACTATGAGACAATCTATTCATCAACAATTTAACAATTGTCCGGAGCAGTCATCATTTGAACTTTATATGAAAAAGGTAAATTAAAGGGTGTTGAAACTGAAATAACTGTGTGAGGACGAATAGTGCCAGTTCTGTGATCATTTGGGGGTTGTATTTTCTATTGTTGGTGCAAGAGGTAAATGAAAACAGGTGTTAACGCCATCTTTATGTGGAACTTTACTATACAGAGATTCCAAGGCCATGGTTACTAGGATGGTATTATCAGAGAGGTTGGTGATTCGGTTCAGTTTAAGTCAGTGGTGTTTTTTATAAAGCTGTTGGTGACTCTGTGATCCTAGAGTGATTACATTAAAAGATGTATCAAGAATGGAAGCTACGAGGGCGTGGCCTGACCGGGTATGGAGTGAGACGCATCTCCCTGCAGCTCCTAGGCCCCAGCTCACTACCGCACCGATAAACGAGCACGAATTGACCCGAGATGGGTAAGACAAAGAGGCTACTCACCCCTGGCCCCTCACAAACGGGCTCACCGAGCCGCACAGCGGGTCCCATGGACGGTACCTCGGAACGCCGCGAGACATGCGGGCGCACCAGGCCGCGGCCAAAATGGCGCCGCCCTCACCAGACGCCAGCAGCTCAGACAGCCCAGCAACAGGCCCAGCCAGAGAGGAGTCACTGACCCAAATTGCAGCAGACCTGGCCACAATATCTGCAAACATGATGTCCAAGGCAGATAAGACGGACCTGCTGGCTGAAATTAGGGCAGTAATCAGAGAGGAGGTCACGGAGGTGAGGAGAGACCTGACAGCACTGGAACGCAGGGTGGAGGAACTAGAGGCAGAACGTGTCCAAATAATACAACACCGCCAAGCCACAGACACAGCCACTACTAGACAAGGCAATGTCCTGCTGGAGTTAAGAAGGAATCTGGAAGATTTGGACAACCGCGGACGGAGGAACAACATCCGCGTCAGGGGACTCCCTGAAACAGCAGGGGAAGCACTACCAGAGCTCCTGCTGGGCCTGTTCACACACATATTAGGGGACAGAGCCCCAGCAGACTTTGGAATAGAACGTGCACACAGAGCCCTGCGCCCCGTGTCCGCTGAGGGACCGCCTAGAGACGTAATCTGCTACCTGCTCTCCTACTCGTTAAAGGACGAAATCATGAGGGAAGCAAGAAATCAACAGAACCTCACCTACATGGACGCCCAGATTTCCCTATATCAAGATCTCTCAGTACTCACCCTGGAAGCGAGAAGGGCACTGAGACCGCTAACCACCCTGCTTAGAGAACGGCGGATACAATACAAATGGGGATTCCCCTTTAGCTTACAGGCAAAAGTGAGCAACATATGGCATATCATACGCTGGCCAGCTGACGTGCCACGCTTCCTCCGAGCCGCGAACCTCCCAGCAGTGGCAGTCCCAAATTGGGTCCTGGAGAGACAGCCGCAACGCCCAAACGCTCCAAATATCAGGCCGGGTACGGGCCTTACAGGAACTGGGTTCCGCAGAGGCGGCCCAGATAGCCATGAAGAATAGCAGATTCAAGAGCCCTAGGGGGCAGCGACCGGCGCACCCACCGACGGAGGTATACCCCAGTTTTCACACCCCCATTCAACCCCAGAAACCACGCCGCAGTGAGACAGACCACCGGACCGCTCCCCCAAGGTTGATGCGAAGAAACAACCTCCGTAAGCAGAAGCTGACACACTGCTGGGTATGTACTTACACCCCTACCCTGGGCCCGTAGCAGTTACGCACAAGTCAGAGTTGCTGGGACTTGAGACAATGGAGGGCCACATATTTCTTGGGGTGGTGGGAGTTATGGGGATCGGGTACCACCCGGGGACGATGATGACATGGAGGGGATCCCCCCCAGATTTATACAGACTCGGGCTCTTGCCCATAGAATCCCCCCTTTTGGGTGGTTGGGGTAGAGGGGAGGCATTGGCGGACTCCAACTACTTGAATGGCACCCCAGGATAAAGTCTGGACAGTCCCGTGATGTCCCAGAGGGCCCCGAGACTCAAGCTCCGCCCATCCCCTGAAGGAACTAGCGAGCCAACAGGCAGGAGAGGACACCACTTCCCCCAGCTGGAATAGGGAGCAGAGGAGGGGGGTATGGTTCCTTGGGAGGGGGGAGCGGGGAACGCCAGAGGCGGTGGTTTGGTATTCACAGTTGTACTTGTTATTGTTATTGATTAAGTTCACATGCTCTATACCACTCCTAGGGGGGCACACACCTACACAAGGGGGCTGGTAACACACCTGAGCCCACGAAGCCAGGGGGGATAGGCCGGGGCGGGGACACCCGGGGAGGCCGGACCCGTTAGGTAGCTACAGGGCCTGATTACCGACTAGACACGCATTACTCAGACCCTCAAGAACAGAGAGGAAAATGGATAATGGGAGGGGGTACCCTCGTACTACTTCACCATACCTGCAGGGAAAATTCCAATTAAACAAATACAGTGGGCTGGGTGCCGTGAGAGCAGTGCGATTCAGACGACGGTTCACCCAAGAACGGACGACCCACGTACCTCACGTGACAGACTCACACTGTACAAACCCTCGGGGGCTACTCTGGTGACATACCCCGAAGGGAATAGACACTGGGAAGTGACTGACCCCGAGGCGAGTCGTAGTCACCTAGATCCCGACCCACTAACCTGCCCTGACTTTGACTGGACTACCCTACTTCCCCCCCCGAACCTTACCCCGTGATACTCTGACATACCCATACCCCTTCCCACGCACAGCTAGGGATGGGCACTAACTATGTGCCGGCACCGCTTAACCTGTGGTCGAACAACGTTAGAGGTCTAAACGTACCCGAGAAGCGGTCTCAGCTACTCAGTACTCTCTGGGCGGAACGCATCTCGGTGGCGTTTTTGCAGGAAACGCATCTTAAAGGCGTGGAGGCCCCCACCCTGAAAAACAGAAGGTTCCCCACAGGTTATTACTCCAACCATGCCGACCAAAAAAAAGCGGGGGTGGCGATCCTCTTTTCACATACTGTCCCGTTCGTATGCACAGAACAACGAATAGATACAGGAGGTAGATACTTATTCATTAAAGGAACCATAGCACAACAGCCCTACACATTCGCATGCCTCTATACACCGAACCGTAACCAACATGCCTTCCTAAATAAAACACTCACTTTGCTCAACAAGTTCAGAGAGGGCTTACTAATTATGGCAGGAGATCTTAACACTCCGTTAGACGCCAGATTAGACACCTCAAGGGGAGAAAGCTCAATACCAGGTCATTGCATACGCGCAGTCGGGAGAGCTCTGACAAGGAGTGGACTAGTGGATTGATGGAGGGCGGCGCATCCCGATGGCAGGGACTATTCCTATTTCTCAGCTGTACATCAGAGATACAGTCGGATTGACTATATCTTTATGGCACAGGAAGCCCTGACACTACTCCGCAAGGCTAGCATAGGCCTGATGGCGGAGTCCGATCATGCCCCGGTCTCAGTCCAGATCCAATCCCCACTACACAAACCAGCGGAAAGGCACTGGAAGCTAAATGAGAATATGCTGCTTAGCCTGGGTGACACTGACCCGGTTAGGCAAACTCTAACACAATACTTCGACACTAACACAACCCCCGATGTCTCGCCCTTGACGGTGTGGGAAGCACATAAGTGTGTAGTACGGGGACACTATATTAAGGTCTGTACACAACGGAAGAAAGAACATACACGACAGCTGATAACATTAAACACTCAAATAGCCAACCTAGAGCAAGCTCATAAACAAAGTCAGGACGAGGACACGTTCCTCCATCTAACAGCGCTCCGGAGACAGAGAAGGGACATATTAGCTCAGGGTCTCCTACGCACCCTTAGAAAATCGGCCCGGTTCTTTTTTGAGCACTCGGACAAAAGTGGCAGACTGCTAGCCCGCCAGCTCCGTGACCGTCGGATGGCGAGCCACATACACAAAATTAAGCCCAGTGACAAAGCTGAAACCCGAATGCCGGATGGAATTCAGCGTGCGTTCGTAGACTACTACACGGACCTATACAATATCCCCCAACCCAACACTGGCGCTGCCCGCGCACGACAGACCCGCCAAATTACTGAATTCCTGGAACAAAATATAGATAACAAGCTGACCGCGGAAATGCGGGACGACCTAGACCAACCCCTCACCATGGAGGAGCTGGCGGCAGCCCTAAAAATCTCCAAATCCCATAAGGCCCCTGGACCTGACGGACTGCCCCTGATGTACTTACGTACGTTCAGGGACATCTTATTACCAAATCTCTTACTGGGCCTCAACTCCATACTGGAGGGGGGGCGCTTTCCCCCAGACACGTTAGCAGCCATAGTTACTGTAATACCAAAAGAGGGCAAGGACCCGACGAATTGCGCGAGCTACCGCCCCATATCGCTACTAAACGCAGACCTGAAACTATTCGCAAAAGCCATTGCCCTGAGAGTTGCAAAACACCTCCCCCACTTGGTACATTCTGATCAAGTGGGGTTTATCCCGGGTAGGGAAGGGAGAGACAACACGATTAAGGCCCTGAACATCCTACACATAGCACGAGCGCGCCGTAGAGAACTTCTACTACTTTCCACCGATGCCGAAAAGGCTTTTGACAGGGTGAGCTGGGCGTATCTGAGGAGTACCCTTACACACATGGGATTCGGCCCCAACATGCTGGCCTGGGTGCTCTCACTGTACACGTGCCCCACTGCGAGGATCCGCATTAACGGGGCACTTTCAGCCCCTTTCCCAATCAGGAATGGCACCCGCCAGGGATGCCCGCTCTCCCCCCTCCTGTTTGCCCTCTCCCTGGAACCATTTCTGGGGGCGGTCAGACGGAATGGGGGAATCTCTGGATTCGACCTTGGTCGTCACGAATACCGGGTAGCCGCATATGCAGACGATATGCTGTTCTTTCTTACACAGCCGTTGATCTCACTGCCCAACCTCCTAGCATCTTTCCGAGAGTTTGGGGCACTCTCTAATCTTAAACTTAATACGGAAAAGTCCGAGGCTCTCCACCTCCCACCCCCTACAGGCCCCCCAACACACCTTCACACCCAATACAAGTTTAAATGGTGCGAAACTAAATTAAAATATTTGGGCATATGGCTGACCAAGGACCCGTCCCAATTATACCACCATAACTATCACCCTCTCCTACTCTCACTTCAGACGGACCTTAAGAAATGGACCCCATATTACATCTCCTGGTTCGGACGTATCAATACGATTAAAATGAACGTGTTACCCAGGATACTCTACCTATTCCAAACAGTGCCAATTACTCTCCCCAGAGCCTTTTTTAGCTCTATGACGACTGCCATCCGCAGATTCGTTTGGAACTCTCGCCCAACCCGAATAAAAAAATCAACCCTGGAACTACCAAAATTGATGGGGGGCACGGGACTGCACTCCATAGAGACATATTACCGCGCCGCCCACCTGCACAGACTGACGGACTGGCACGCACAACACCCATTAAAACAATGGGTGACCATTGAGCTAGAACAAACTGATAGAAAAATACCTTCTAGGCTTTGGCTACATACTGCCACATACGCCGACCTGCACACCGAGAACCCACTAATCGACGCCACGCTCCGAGTGTGGATAGCTATACGCTACCGACTGCAACTCACAAGTTCTCCTAGCCCCTTGACACCCATCACACATAACCCAGACCTGGCCGATGCTCTAACCCCACAAGACCTAGCCAGCCTCCAGCAGGCAGACTGGATGTACCTGCACCAATGGCTCGACACTCAGGGACTTAAACCACTCAGAAACCTCTGCCCAGATAGACCACCGACGATACTCGAACAATTCAGATACCACCAAGTTAAGACGTACTTCATATCCTTACATGGTCGAGGACACCTGACTAGACCCCTCACCAGCTTTGAACACCTGTGCGTACACCGAACACACGTACACAGAGGTATCCCCACTATACATACCATACTCAAGACCCAAACTAACGAAGATGTGGTGCTCAAATTTAAAGATCATTGGGAGAGAGACTCGGGGGAAGTCCTTACTGTGCAAGACTGGGACAAGATTTACACTCTCACACATAAATGCTCTATCAGCTCCAAGTACCAGGAGCTGAACTACAAAATTTTAACACGCTGGTACAGAACCCCAGACGTACTCAATCGCATGAACGTAGGTGCCCCGGACACCTGCTGGAGATGCGGCTTGCATACCGGCACGTACTTCCACATCTGGTGGCAGTGCCCCGAGATTACCACATTCTGGGAGAGGATCAGGGTAGAGATAAACAGAATCAGGTGCGGAGCTAACCCTAGAACCCCTAACGATGCTATTACACCACACCCCCACACCCGTTAAGACATATAAGAAATCCCTCTTGCTGCCACTACTCAACGCGGCAAAGGCCCTTATCCCTGTGATGTGGAAACAGAGAGGAGCGCCTACCCTCCAGCAATGGGTGACAAGGGTGGAAGAGATCCACTCAATGGAATCCTTAACTGCAGACCTCCACGGTAGACAGGAGCAATGTGCACTGACCTGGTACCCTTGGGAAACATACCTAGCCAACAGATTAGCAAATCCAAACACGGCCCCCCAGAGGCCCGCAGTTAACCGACTCATACAGAGCTAAGCCACCCGGCTACTCCTCCCTCCTAGGTCCCCTACCTCCTGACCCTTTCCCGAGACTGGACATTGGACTGAACCCCAACGACCGACTCTGACGAGCTTGTAAATGGGGCTTATCAATACGCACACCCACTGTAATCACAGGTGTAAAATACACAGGAAACCGAGACCCAACCTAGAGCTGATACCGGCATGAAAATATCCCCTCCTGGCCTCCTAGACTGATACCTAGAGTATCCTCCCTTATGACAAACTATACCGATAGGCATACAAATATATACACCAGCAACAGCCAACCCACAATAGTGGGGAACTTAACCTAAACCATCACACTTTGCTCTCACCTAGGCGACAAGATGGCCTTGAATGTTAATAAGTGCTGAGTAGTCTGGGGAGGAGTTAAGGCACTAAAGATATCTTTTCTCGCTAGCGTGGCCCTATACCATGCGCAACAATATATATATACATGTCTAGCGACAAAAAGGTTCCTGACACTGTTGGTATGAA
>OW240924.1:86619473-86706909 GCA_933207985.1 Pelobates cultripes | reverse complement strand
TTTTTTTTACAGCAGGGGGCAGGATCAGCACTGATCCGGCTCCCTGCACTTCACACAGAACCCGGAAGTGCAGGGAGCCGGTAGGTGAGTATACTGAGCACATGTGCTCGCTCCGACTTGTGGTCAGAGCGAGCACATGTGCTGGGCAGCTTGACCGGGTGCTCCCGGTATGCCTCCAATGCGGAGGCATACTGGGAGCACCATTAACCCCGCGATCGCCGCGATAGCGGCGATCCGGGGTTAATTTTACCGCGTGACGGACGAGGTCCGTCACCCGTCGTTAAGGGTCTCCCCTGTGTGACGGACCTCGTCCGTCACCCGTCCTGAAGGGGTTAAGGACTGAGCCAAATGTACACGTTGTGATCAAAACAAAACGTAAACAAAACCTGGAATTTGACTATATGTCTGTTCAACCGTAATTCACCTCTTTCATATTAAGTTCACCCACACTTATTATATATCATTTTATTCAGAAGAAACAGGGCTTTCATTTAACTATTTCAAATATTTAGCTATGAAACATAATTGTTCTACGTAACATTTTAACTGTGAATGTCATAATACTGTTTGCTTTTACTGCAATAAAATGCGAATTACTCACCTAGATGGCATACCATTTGCAATAGTAGACAACCCGAGGTACTGCAAATGGGGTATGTCCAGTCTTTTTTAGTAGCCACTTGGTCACAAACACTGGCCAAAGTTAGCGTTAATATTTGTTTGTATGTGAAAAAGGCAAAAAGAATTTGAACACCAATTTTGGCCAGTGTTTGTGACTAAGTGGCTTCTAAAAAAGACTGGACATACCCCTTTTGCAATACCTTGGGTTGTCTATTATTGCAAATGGTATACCATCATGGGGGTAATTTTTCATTCCTGGGCTACCAAACCGTCTCAAAGGCAACGTAACCAACCTGGTTGAATTTCAATGTGAAAAAACTGAAACGCAAGCCTTATATTTGACTCTCTAACTTTTGAAAACACCATAAAACCTGTATATGAGGTGTACTTTTATACTCAGGAGACTTCGCTAAACACAAATGTTAGTGTTTCAAAACAGCAAAATGTATCACAACAATTATATCATCAGTGTAAGTGCCGTTTGTGTGTCAAAAATGCAAATATATTGACTTTCACTGACGATATCATCATTGTTATATATTTTACTGTTTTGAAATACTAATATTTGTGTTCAGCGAAGTCTCCCGAGTAAAACAGTAACCCCCATGTACAAGTTTTATGGTGTCTTGGAAAGTTACAGGGTTAAATATAGTGCTAGCAAATTAATTCCCTGGACTTTCTGACTGGGTTGTCAGGAAGGTCCCACAAATTGTAATTAATAAAATGACCTAATTCTGTAAAAAGATTACATAAATATATACGTAGAATTAAAAAAATAAATAAAAATAAATATATATATATATATATATATATATATATATATATATATACACACGTGTGTGTGTGTATATATATGTATATATGTGTTTATATATAACATACAGGGTTTCCTTGCACTCACGCTTGTAGACAGTTGTAAGCCGGGTGCTTGTAATCCAGGGAAAAATTGCATATGGTAAAGTAGTGATCAGCACTCTCGGACTTTTGTTGAGTTTAAAACTTACAGTTTATTGAAATTCCATTTAAAAGATCAACGTTTCAGTTCCTATCTGGAACTTTCATCAGGATCAAACATATGAAACAATGCAAAACATTACATTTATATACCTCAAGTATTAGTGAAATTAAATCAATAATGACTTACCCCTGTGCTCAGAGTGATGGGTGTGTTGCCCCTGGCGTCCACCATACCTCCGTGCGCATGCGCGGACGTGGCCCCGCCCCTACGTGTGCGTGATGACTTCACGCGTTGCCGCGGCAACGCTAGAGTCACATGGGAAGAAACAGGAAGTGACTGATAGTGAATAGCATGTGTCTCCGGTTGCTATGGCAACCCGGCAATGTAACTACAAAGTTATACATTCAATTAATATTCACAAGTACTAGTCCAATCATCCTGGTACTAGACAATAATGAAAATGAAAGGTTTATGAAAATATACTGTGATACTGATGTATATAAAAAGTGCAAAGAAAGCTATATATATTTTTTAGTTGAAACCCTAATTCTGGCAAGTGAATACTAGCCTTAAAGTGCCAATGTGTAATGAAGTACTGAAGACCAGTACCATTATACTGGAAATAAAGTGTATATAAAAAAGTGCTTATGGAAAAGTGCTATAGTGATAATAAAGTGCTAACAGTGATGTAATATTACTTATAGTAAGAAAGTGCTTTCCAGTGCAAATATAGTAAATAGCAATTCTATATCAATAGATAATTATTTGGTATAAAAATGTATCAAAATATTAAGGGCTTAAAGGTATAGATTTACACATAAAAAACATCATAAAAAGTATCATAAAAATTATCATAAAAACAAAATTCCTATTGCTTATGGAGTCATAACTAAAGAAATGAATGATAAGAAAGCATCTCATTGAGTACTCTAGGTGCAATCGTGTTCAATTGGAAAATCCATTCTGTCTCTCTATTAAGGAGCATTTTGCCGCGGTCCCCTCCTCGCCTGGGTATTGGGATATGATCTATTGCGATAAACTTCAAAGAGGAAAGAGGATGTTTCATTTCAAGAAAATGTTGTGCCACAGGTTGTTCTGAATGTCCATCCCTGAAAGCCACCCGTATCGCTGATCTGTGTCCCCGTATTCTCTCACATAGTGGGGTTTCAGTTTTGCCAATGTAGGCTAACCCGCATGGACACATTAATTTGTAGATCACAAACGGTGTTTTACATGTAATTGTGTGTTTTATCTTAAACACCTTATTATTATGTGGATGTTGAAAGGATTTAGCCGGGGTCATATGGCTGCAAGTGACGCATCCTAAGCATCGGACACTGCCTCGGTATTGGATATCAGTTCCCTGATTATAACTGTTTATAGGATCAGTATGTACCAACATATCCTTTAGTGTTTTGTTTCTCTTGAAACTAATCAATGGATGTTCTTTAAAAACTTTAGGCAAAGTGTCGTCCGTTGCAAGCATCTTCCAATTTTGTTTGATAATTTTGACTATTTTAGGTGAAGCGTCATTGTAAGCCATTGGAAATACCAAGGACGGTGGTTTTTTAGTACGTATGGCGGTATTGGCCATTTGCGCATCTTGTTGTGCTTTTAACAGTTCCTGTCTATAATAACCTCTTTCAAGGAATTTTTTATTCATCTCTTCCAACTGTTGTTGCATCTTGAGTTGATCTGAATTATTACGTATAACTCTTAAGAATTGTGCCTTAGGAAGCGATTTTTTCAACATTTTTGGATGTGCACTTTTATTGTGCAACAATGTGTTCCGATCGGTGTCTTTTCTATATAGACAATAAGATACTCCATGTTCTTTAACAGATATCTCTAAATCCAGAAATTGAATCATATTTGTACTAATATTGGACATAAACCTGACTGGAGTATTAAGTTCATTCAGATAGTGAACCATTTGCTGTGCTTCCAATTCAGTGCCCTTCCAAAGGATCAACAAATCGTCAATGTAACGAAAATACGCAGTGATAAGATGATTAAATTTGGAAAAGATGTGTTCTTTCTCATAAATATGCATATAGGAATTGGCATACATTGGGGCCATCGCTGCCCCCATAGAGGTGCCCGCTACTTGTAGGAACCAGTCATCTTCAAATCTGAAATAATTTTGTTGGAGAGTTAAGGACAATAATTCCAAGACAAATTCGATTGGAGGTCCCACATATGAAGTGGTCATGCATAAAATTTGTCTCATGGCTTCTATCCCCTCCTGGTGTGGAATAATTGTATATAAATTACTCACGTCCATGGTGATTAGAATGATGGGTTCCTCGCCAAAGTCTAATGAGTCCAATTTCCTTATCAAAGTCGGTGTATCCTTGATACAAGTCTGTATCTCTGCTATGGGTGCTTGGAATAGGGAATCCAGCCATTTCGCAATCGGTTCTAAGATCCCTCCTATTGCTGATACTATCGGTCTCCCTGGAGGCTTAATGGGATTCTTGTGTATCTTTGGTATAGTGTAAAGAATTGGAGTCTTTGGATTCTTTTTCAATAGGTAGTTATAGAGTTGAAGATCTATGTATCCTGCTTCCAGTCCCAAAAACAGAGTATTCTCTATAATTGTTGCTATTTTCTTAGTCGGATCACCTTGTAAATGTAAGTATACTGTAGCATCTTGTAATTGCCGTCTGATTTCCCCAGCATAATCCTTGTAATCCATGATTACAATGCCTCCCCCTTTATCAGCAGATCTAATGGCAATCGTGGGGTCCTCTGACAAGTTTTTGATGATTTTCATCTGTGAAATAGAAACATTTCTCCTGAGTACTTTATGATTGCGGATAACCTCCTGTGAAAGTCGTTGGTGACAGGTGAGGCCCTGCTAGTTGCCAAGCGGCTTGAGAGGCTCTAACTATGCTTGGCCAGTGGCCACAAAAATCCCCTCGCGCCAAGCATAGTTAGAGCCTCTCAAGCCGCTTGGCAACTAGCAGGGCCTCACCTGTCACCAAAACAATAAGCATAATGGTTTCGCCTTAAGGCATAGCTAGCAGGCCAGTACTAAACTACTCGGTTCAAATAATAATTTTATCTTTTATTTATTTAAGTATCTCTCATGAAATCGCCGAACATAACCGTAAACCATAATCCTGCCACCATGTTCAGTGGCCACAAAAATCCCCTCGCGCCAAGCATAGTTAGAGCCTCTCAAGCCGCTTGGCAACTAGCAGGGCCTCACCTGTCACCAAAACAATAAGCATAATGGTTTCGCCTTAAGGCATAGCTAGTAGGCCAGTACTAAACTACTCGGTTCAAATAATAATTTTATCTTTTATTTATTTAAGTATCTCTCATGAAGGTGATGAAGAGCTATCTCTTCATGGTACCCCAGCTAGGCTTGAGACACCCTCAATCAGATCCTGGACGATCCCACGCATCACCACCGAACTAAGGAGGCGACAAACCCCACCCTGCCACAGCAAGGAAAGCGGAGCTATTCAAACTCCTAAGCACTGCAACCGACAATGCGGAAGCAGGGGAAGGTTCCAGCAACACCAACTCGGGTGACATCCAGGCTATGCTGGCCTCGCTCATGAACTCTATGGGCAAGGTTAACGACAGACTGGCTAACCTTGAGGTGGTCACCACAGCCCTCACCAAGGCTGGCCTTCCTGATACCGCTCAACAGGCACCAACCGAACCACGGGCTACGGGTACTATTACCTCTTCAGATTATCAGGACGTTGATCTTGCACACACAATCCCAGCCCACATTAATAGAGACATCCTGGAAGGCAAAGATGTCAACCTAGCATCCCTACTAATTGCCTCCCAGGATGTTGAAAATAAGACTTATATGTGGTGGTCAGGTCCAAAGACGCCAGGTTAAACCGGAAACTGACCTTCCCTGAATTTGTATTAGCTTTTGGTATATTTAGAGATGTAATTTGTGAAGTGTACCCTAATAGAAGGGAAGAGTTTGATCGCTACATGCACAAGCTGGTGGACCTGGGTAACAAATATGGTGGGTCGGCTTTTTACGACTACCATAGGTCTTTTTCCACCAAGGCGCTCTCTCTCAGTATGGTACCCGTATCAACTGGAGCAGACTAGATACGAAACTATTCTGTAGACACTTCACAGGTCTCAAAACACCGGCTTGTGCATCCTGCTCTTCTACTACTCACACTACTAATTTTTGTTCTCACACGGCAGACGACCGTAATCAGTCACCTAGCACCAGCTACGCTGGTAGAACTGAGAGAACCACCAGAGACAAACTGGGTCGTCCTATCATTTTCTTTGGTAAATCACAGGTGTGCAATAATTTCAATGTGGGCACATGTAGCTTTAGTGCATGCAGGTTATTGCATATTTGTTCACATTGTTTCAGGGCACATGCGAAAACCATTTGTCCAAATAAAATGTACCCTAAACCATACCTAACGTCTGTGAACATTCATGTCTTCTCAGCACTACTGACCAATCACCCCTCCAGACATATGGTAGATTTTCTCATCTCTGGTTTTTCAGAGATGAGAAACCAGAGATGAGAATACATATGCCCACAGGCCATCTTGAATGTCCAAATTTACAATCAGCGCAACAGAACCCAACAGCCGTAGATACACTCTTAGCCCAAGAATTGGCAGAGGGGTTTTTGTTCTGGCCTTTTAAAACCCCACCTTTTACGGCATGGCGCACAAATCCCATCGGGATAGTAACAGGGAAATCTTCCCTGAAGCAGAGACTCATCATAGATATGTCAGCCCCTCATACCTCGTCTACCCAGAGTCTTAACTCCCTTATTCCCTCCGAAGAGTTTTCCCTACAATATGCCACTATAGATCATGCCATCACAGCAATCACGCAAGCAGGGATCGGAGCTTGGCTAAGTAAGACAGACATTACAAATGCCTTTAAACTACTACCTATCCACCCTACACTCTGGCACTTACATGGCATCAAATGGGCAGATAACTATTACTTTTTCTCCCGCTTAACCTTTGGGTCAAAAAGTAGCCTCAAAATCTTCTACACTTTTGCAGAATCACTTTGCTGGTTGTTACTTAACATTTCCAGATGCCCCATAGTCATCCATTATCTGGATGATTTCTTGCTGATCGAAGAGAACTCCTTTCCCCCCAGAAGTCTCAAAGAAACCATTAGTCTGTTTGACCACCTGGGAGTCCCAGTATCCCCTAAGAAAACCGAAGGTCCAGACACAATCATTACATTTATGGGTATACAACTAGACTCTGCCTCTATGCAAGCTAGTTTACCACAAGAAAAAATTACAAACATCCTCAGCAGCATCAACCATTACATCTTGCTGAGAAATTGCAACCACAAGGAACTTCAATCTCTCATAGGTTCCTTGAACTTTGCCATGCGCATCATCCCTTAAGGGCGTGCTTTCATATCTAGACTTCTCTGTCTTTTTCCACATTTCCAACACGATAACTATAGACTGTCTTTGGATGCGCACGCCACGGCAGACCTACACATGTGGAAAGAATTCTTGACAACCTGGAATGGTAAAAGCTTGTTCCTCCCAGAATTGTCTGACATATCTCCAACCATATGGTCAGACACGGCGTCTACCACAGGTTTCGCAGTGATCTTTGGGAACGAATGGCTTTGGGGTAAGTGGCCTGAAGAAGTCTATGACTTAGAAGGCTTTTTTACAACCTCAGCTCTTTTTAAGATTTACGCCATTGTAGCAGCTGCCGTGGCGTGGGGACATTTATGGTCAGGCTTGTCAGTCCGTTGCCACACAGACAACCAAGCAACATGTCACATCATTAACAAAGGACGTTCATCCTCCCTAACAATCATGAGATTTCTCAGGAAACTCACATGGATAGCAACTTTCAGGCTTTTCAGCAAGCACTCCCATCAGCAGCACAAGCAGCCACAGCCGCCCCTCTGTTCCAGCAGCTAACCATGGACTAGAACCAGTCATGCAACATAACAGGGATCTGTCCAAATTAGCACTATCATCCAACACTCACAAAACATACAACAGAGCCTTCACACTTTTCACAAGATTTCTATCTGACCACGACATAGCCCAACCTTTTGTCATGACATCTATTATAGCCTTTGCTTCTTTTTGCCACCTTAAATTACACTTATCTTACAACAGCATCAAATTATATCTGACAGGCATTCAACATCACATGCTAACACTACAGCCCAATACACATAGTTATTGGTAAAAAACATACTCAGAGGTATTCTGAAATACGTTCCTCCACGTCCTCCGCAGAGATTACCTATAGACAACACACTTTTCCAGTCATTATCCGACCTGTTAGACTCCAAACCTTTTCACTCTACCACCAACACAGTCATCAAAGCTGCCATGTACAGAGCATTCTACGGGTTCCTCGGGCCAAGAGAATTCAATACTATCACCACCACTCAGACAGACAGATGTCTTCTACGCACACACCTACGCAAACACATGGATTACTACATACTGTCACTACCCCAGTCAAAAACAAGCCAACACGCACCTCCAGTGGAGGTCACTTATTTCCCTACCCAAAACAAATGGTGTCCAGTAGCGACTCTAGATTCTTACCTTTCACTTACCATGTCACCACCATCACTACACCTATTCTCACTAAAAGGCTCTGTACTCACTACCACGACTTTCATGAAATACATCCAATCCCTGTTAACCATACTAGGTTTTAACCCTTCTCACTACTCAGGTCACTCCTTCCGCACAGGGGCGGCCTCCACAGCTTCCAGCGATAATATACCGGTACATATCATTAAATCACTGGGGCGTTGGTATTCATCCGCACATACAATTTACATACCAAAACCTACACAAGAATTAAGAAATCCAGATAAAGAAATATCTGGATAATTGTATATATATTTGTTGACTGTATTAAATCTTTGGTTATTCATTTTTGCCCTCTTTATTTTCAGGCCTACCGTATCGTCGGTATCGGCACACCACAACCGACTTTGGTCTTTTATACTATCCTACGTTCTTACTTGAACCCTACTCCATATACGGCTATTTGACCCATACACAAGTATTAAGGCCATTTGGCCTGTATTTGTGGGAGGGGCTTAAATTAAATCACTCCCCTATATAAGGTACACCCCTTACCTGACTCCATACCGATCTTCTTACTTGAACCCTACTCCATATACGGCTATTTGCCCCTTACACAAATATATTTATTTTTTTACGTATTTACATATTTATTTATTTTATATTATATATATATATATATATATATATATATATATATATATTTAAACGTGTGTGTGTTTATATATGTATTAATATTATTAATATTATTAATTAAAGTACTCTTAGACAGTGTATGTGTAAGTGTATATGTATACTTAGATCATATATATATGATCTAAGTATATATTATTGAATTAAAAACAGTTTTTAACTTTATTTTAATTTTACTTCAGGCAGTAGGGGAACTACATGTCATTCCAGGCACTCCCCCTGCTGGCACTGCTGTGGACGGCTCTTCCGTCCATGTGATTGTGAGGTCCTCGCAAGGACCTCGTGATCACATGGCCCAGGAGGGCCGGATCGGCAGCAGGGGGATTGTCTGGGATGCCAGGCAAGTCCCCCCCATCGCGATCGCCGGCAAGCAGGTAAGTTCCCTGGATGGAAGTGCTTCGGCACCCGCTGGCGTTTAGAGCCGGGTCCCCAAGGGCGGCATAGCACGCCCTCCGTCCTTAAGTGGTTAAGAGTTACTATAACTCTAATGAGAAGGGGAATCTTTCAGTTTTACTTACCTGATGCATTTCCGCGGGCCCCCCTTCCCCCGATGTCACTGGGGCTGAGCGCAGTCCAATCACAGCTTCTCAATTGTCAGCTAAGAGTGGCGTGTGGGCCAGCAAAAGGAGGGAGGTGGAGAAAAGGGAAAGAAAACACAACCCTTCCTCCTCACCAATGAGCACAAAGGAAGGTGGGAGGGAGCATAGAGTGGGAGGTTAGAGCTAGCTTTCCCGTGCAGGCATTCTGCCTTTAAGGGGAAGATATTAATGTCTTTTGTCAGCAGGCAGTGTGCGCTGACAAGAGATGTAATTTATACACAGAATTGACATTGGGTAACCTGGAACAGATTTTTGGGCTGCGTAAGTCAAGTGTGATGGGGGTGCAGCTTTCCCCTGGCACATAATTGCCAATAACTCAGTATGTGCAGTGTTTCAAGCTGCCATCATGACCACTTTAATTCACTGTAGTGGTTATGGTGGTTGGAGTAACACATTAACTATTCAAAGGTATCTATAACATTAAATGATGGATAGTTTGTAAATGTATGCTAAAACCAAAATTATGTTCTATAGTGCTTTGACAATGAACTAAAGGCTGGCAAGTTTTAGTTTTGATATTTTAATATATCATGCAGAGCTGATTTTAGAGCGATTGTTACCTCCCACTACAGCAGCGTGAAATTTGCAGTTTGCACTAACAAATGGCAGAACAAATAAAAAGAAAACCTTCTACAGTATTAAAATAATACAAGCATTATAGTATAATGTTTTCATGCCTAAATATTCTGTTTTTGTATTAATGATGAATGCATCCTGAAATAATGGCATATGTAATCACATCTGGATATAGCTGTAATGCGTCTAGTTTTATGCATCACTACCCAAAATGAGATTATAGAACCCTCAGGGCTAGGCTTCATTATTACTGCACCATCCATTGTACAGAGATGCTTACCCTGACAAACATGAGAGGTCTATGGGTTAATGAAGCATACATTATGTTTGAAATATTTAACCTATTTTCAGATTGGATTTACAATGAACTATTTCAACCACCACCCCCGCTCTTGTTTTTTTTTTTTTTTTTTACATGAGTACCCGATGGGCTTACAAAAACAAATTGTAATGCATATTGAAAGCTTTGTTTATAGGGTTAACTCATGGTTTTCTTAGCATAACGAATACTGTGCATTTTGCATTGCTGGTTAATTTTGTATGAGAACACAAGATCTAGGTTACTGAGAAAACAATAAAAGGAAAAGGAATGTCAAACACTAGGGGGAGCCAGTGCCTTTTTCAAAAATTCATTGAAACCCAAATTATTATTTTTTTACATCTCATCTTTAATGACTAGTTATGATAAATATGAATCACTGCTAATCCGTGATTATGTGTTATTTGACCCCTTGTGTAAATGTGTGAGAGAGTGTATGTTTATACGCAGATACATGTTATAGACAATAATTATTTCAATTGCTGGACTGCCTGGTCGATTATATCACGCCCTAATCTCCGGGTACCACTGGGATGTGCATGTTCCTTATGTAAATATATGCCTTCCTTAGATTATTGGGCGTTACAATCCTGGGTAGAGATGTACATAGCCAAATTTATTTTGGCACCCCTTTGTACTATAGAATCTTGTCTCATTCTGCACCCCCAACCACTTTTTTCTTAATTAAAGTACATGCACATACAGAGATTCATAAACACATACATTCATTTACACACAGAAACATACATAGACGCATACAAAATTTGTATTCTATTTGTTTATTTTAACAGTGAGGACCATCCAACTCCCCCCCGTGAATCAGATTATTTACTGATTGTACAACTCTCTGCAGCTCTGTATTGTTGTCAGGGCTGGGGTGACATCACATCCCAGTGCCAGCATCAGTACGGGGGTGCAAGGGATTTGGGCAATCAGTGCAGGGAGATCCCATAAACTCCCTTGCAAGTCTCTCCGAAGCCACATGCAACAAACGTTCAACAGCCCTTTTAGCAACAGTGGGTCGGTGCCTGCTCTGGTGGGAGTGTGGTGTTCTGTGTACCCCCTGGTACCCTCAGTAGTGTGCCCTCCTACATTAAGTACACTACTGTTCCCTCCTGGGCAGCAGCTGCAACCACTAAACTGATATGCTAGAAGAGGAGCTGGGGAACAGACTTATTCACTAAGTGTGCATTGTCAGAATTCAAAGTTAATTATGAGCAGACATGTTGGAAAACTTCTCCAAGCTTCCTATGTCATCAATTCAACTATTTTGGCTGCTTTGATTTCCCAACAGTTTGTACTTTAGTGGTATGTCAGGAGGGGAGAACAAATCAAATTTAAGGCTTTACACAAATATGAGAGGGGATGAATTAGAGACAATATTTTCCACAAGTCTCTAGTAACTCCCACCAATCTATGGCAGACACCAGATTAAAGGACCATTAGCCTTAACCTACATTTTAGAGATAAAACATAAAACAGTTCTGAGATCTTGAGTATGTGCAATGGCAGGAATTTTTGTAGATACTAGATGCCTACGAGCGTCGTGCATTGGAGCAGCTGCTGGGTCATCAAGTCCTTTTAATGATGTTCTGGCCATCATTAAAAGGACACAGTCTGTCTTCTGAGGTTTCACGAAAGTCACCTGTGCATGAAAATGTCCCAGGAACTCTGACGCATCAAATTGAGCAAAGGCTTTCAGTTTTGAAAGAACCTGGATTACTCTATGAATGTGATTGCTCTTTGAACTGATGCACATTTCAGTTTGTGAATAATGTTGGCTCACTAAGAGAACCTTATGTATATATATATGCACTCCAGCTGATCCAAAGCCTATGCTGTAGTTTGAACAAGCTTACATCTAGCAGTTGACTTAAGTATCCAGATTTCGTAAGTCCTAGGTAGATGACCTGGAGGAGGATATATCATCAGATCTAACTTGTTGTGGCCTTTCAAATTTTGAGATATCAGCTGACTTTATTTCTGTTTCCTTAGTGGATATGGTCAGTGCTTTATATTGTAATAAAGCCAGGGGCTTAAGTCATGGGGTGGAGATGCACCTTTGAAGAACAGTCTTTGAGACACTTCATTTGAAGAAGCCTAACTTTTTTCTAAAGTCCTTGATGAGAGCATCAGGCAGGAAAGCAACAGAGGGAAGGAAGGATTTTCTCCCTCTAGGCCAGACATCTTCAATAGGCTCCTTAATAAGAAAGGCATTCCAATAGACACTCAGGCACCTTTCACAATAACCCCCAATATCGTATGAGAGTTCTCCAGATACCAGACAGGAAAACTGGTTAATCATCTTCTAGCGGTAAATGTTCCAAGGGAGAATCCTCCTTTTATGATGGAATTCATTCAAGATGCCTGGTTCCTGAGAATATTAAGAGATTAATTTATGTAATTTCAAGAATAAACATATATAAGTGATCAATCCCTTATATCACAAAGTGTGGAGCGCTCTACTAGAACAATAAAGTGCATATAAGCGGGATGGGGGATAGGCTTTCATATATATAGAGATAAATACCAATCTCAAATATAAATACAACATGAAAAAGAGAACAGAGGAAAAATAAACAGCTTATAGTGCAGATGGTACCATACCTAGATAAAACACAAAGTGGGGGAATAGCACACTCACATGGACCCGAGTCCTATATCTGTGGCTCAGCCAAGTGTCAGATATTCATCCGCTTATAAAAATGTGGTTAATGGCATTTACTGTCCACACAAGAAAAGTTGTGCCGAGCAGCAACCAAATCCACAGAAGGGTTAATGCTGAGCAGCAATTATGCAAATGGAAACCTGGTAACTGCCTTTGGGGTCAAAGGCCGGTTACAGCCTATCAGATCTAGAGGAGGGGTAGTTAGGCCCAGTTCTCATCCTGCTCAGTGCCCTGTTGTGGTTTTCCTTGTGGTTGTCCGAGAGCGCATTCCTGATTCAAGTTTCTTCTGGTTTTTGACTTTGGCTTTGATTTTGACTTCCCTGTATTCTGTATCCCTGCCTTCTGACTTTCTCTTATCGTTGTGTCTCTTTCTGTATCCCCTGACCTCGGCAAGTATCCTGACTATTCTTTGGTACGTGAAGTCCGGCCATTCTAAGGCCCGGTAATACGTTACCTATTAGTCATCTGTGTGACACAATTCTAAGTGCTGGATCAACTAGTAATCCTGACATTACGACATGGCCATAGATCCTGTAGAATTGTGTCAGCACATAGCTGCTTGTGAGAGAAAGCTAGTGGAGAATGATCACCGTATGGATCAGTTTGCCCAGGCTTTTAGTACGCTCCTTACTCGAACAGCGCATCTGCAACCTGAGGCTTCTCCAACTGTGTCACGTCCGCCTAATGTACCTCCTGTAGTACATAAGGCACCTACTATCTCCTTATCTCCTCCCCTGCATTTTGATGGTAATATTCAAGAATGCTGGGGATTTATTAACCAAATTGAGTATCATTTTGAGGCCTCACCGGGATCTTTTCCCACTGACAGAGCTAAAATTGGTTACCTGATGAACCAACTTAAAGGTAAAGCTTTAGCTTGGGCTAATCCGCTATGGGAGAGTAGTAGGAGCACTGCACACTGTGACAGATCCATCTGTATAGACTGGGATTGCTGGTTCATCTGTTTTGCCTTATTCGTGGAATTACCCGTTCGTATGCCCCTGTTCAGTGAATTGACTTTTCCGCCGAACAAAACTACCAAACGGACGGCCACCCAGAAGAGAAGTGTGCTGCTGGTTAATTTCTTGATCCCAATTAGAACATTGTGGTTAACCGCAGACACTTCTCAATTAAAACCGAATGCAGGGTGGTCGTCGTTCGTATGTCGACCACAAGGCGGCGGCCATTTTAAACCATGCGAAAGACCAGTGGTGCTCGGCATTGATTTCATGTAACTGAAAACGGACACTTTTTCTGCCGAACACCGCTGAAGCCGCCGACCTCCCTTCTCAATCGACAGAAGGATGCAAACACCGGCCGTTCGGGAGGTTTAAACACACGAATGGACTTACCCCAGATAGCCTTCCCATGGAGTCAATCGCATACCGAAAGACTGTAATAGACTCTGACTCCATGGCGATTGAACTATGCATATGGGATCTGAGCGCTATTCGCCAATAATATGCACTCAGATCCAAGCTATCTGGGGATACGTGATACGCATGGGTAGCATTCAACAAATGCAAAGTTATATATTTTTATATGTTTTTCTGTGTTGAATTTAAAATGGCGATTTGCCTCTGTCCTGGAGATAAGTGAATTACTTCTCAATTATCTCCAGGGCAGAGGGGAGGGAATACTAATGCATTGTGGGAATGTTCTGTGTCTGTGGGTCCTGACCTGCCATATGTCTGTCTATTGTTACAGTCTCCCATTTGGTCCCCTAGGGGAATGTCCACCAAGTGGGAGACCTGCATAAATACAGGCAGGTAGCCCACAGTAAAGCCAGTTCTTGTTTTACCCTCAATGCGGAGCTTGGTCTCGTTATTGGGGGGGGTAGGGGGGGATTTATTACCGACGACTAGAGACTGCTGGATGGAATTATTAGCCGCTTGGGAGATATTTGCGTTCGGCTACTATTGGCAAGTCGTGAGTTTGGAGCTCGTGGAGTGAAGTGCCCGTACGGATCCCGTTCGTGAGTTTACAGTGTTCCCCGGCTTGCGGTTCGCACGATTGTACCTGATACGCATGCAGCCTATGTTATTGCGAGAGGGGAGCATTCACTAAACGGCGGTTTGTACATTTAATGCTGAGGGTACCGTAACACACAATTACCAGAAATTCTTTGCGGAATTTAAACTTACGTTTGAACCATTAGGCAGGGAGGATGACGCCTCCACTGCCCTAATGCATATTAGACAAGGGAACCGGTCTATCTCGAAGTATGCCATAGAATTTCACAGCTTGGCTTCCGAGGTAGACTGGACTAACAGTGGATTAATCTCAGCATTTAAGAAGGGATTATCTGAGACTATGTTGGATGAGATTGCTGCCAAAGAACTACCCAAAAAACTCAAAGAGTTTTTACGTTTATTATGCTAATTAATAATAGACTCAGAACCAGAAATAAAACCAGACGTATGGCTTTGCCAATAGCGCCTCATTTCTCCAGACCGGTTGTTCCTGACCTCTCCATACAGTCCGAACCCGAACCTATGCAGTTGGGGGTCACTAGACTGTCCGAGGCAGAAAGACCACATCGGAGAAGAGAGGGTCTATGCATATACTGTGGTGAAAAAGGACATATGAGGAGTACTTGTCCCATAAGTCCGGAAAACTACCGCACCTAAGAACCTTAAGGGGACAGGCCTTAGGTGTAATGGATACATCCTCTGGGAATAACAATAATAGATTTCTCCTTGATATTACGATCATAGTTGAAAAAAAGAACTTTTCATGCAAGGCCCTGATGGACTCAGGTGCAGCAGGAAATTTCATTGATGTTTATTTTGTTATAAAGAATGCTATACCTATCAAGGAGAGAATATCACCTCTGGCCGTTGAGGCTATTGACGGGAGACCATTCTCTCAACCCTTAATTACCCATGAAATCTTGCCCATTAACATGTCTATTGGTACCTTACATAAGGAAGATATAATATTCCAAGTTATTGTATCTCCTTCTTGACCTATCATATTAGGCTTTCCTTGGCTTACTAAGCACAACCCTCATATTGACTGGGCTAATGGGGAAATATTGGAATGGGGCAAGGATTGTAATGGGAAGTGTATGTTACACCTCACCAAGAGAGTGGGTGCCATTAAATTACCCACTACTATACCTCAAACCCCCAAAGTTCCCATACAATACCGGGAGGTTAAGGAAGTATTTAGTAAGAGTCTGTCCAATATCTTACCTCCTCACAGGTCATATGACTGCTCCATAAATCTGTTACCCGGCGCTATGCCACCTAAAGGGGCAGTACATGCCTTATCGCCACAGGAGAGTAAAATAATGGTAGAATATATGAAAGACTCACTAAACAAGGACCATATACAGAAATCATCCTCACCTGCTGGTGCAGGCTTCTTTTTTTGTAGAAAAGAAAGATGGAAAATTACGTCCATGCATTGACTATAGAGCATTAAATAAGATTATTGTTAAGAATGCCTATCCGATTGCTCTCATTTCAAAATTGTTTGATAGACTCCAGGGTGCTAAGATCTTTACCAAACTGGATCTCAGGAGTGCATACAATTTGGTAAGAATCAAGGAAAATCATGAGTGGAAAACGGCATTTAACACTAGATGCGGGCACTATGAGTACCTTGTTATGCCTTTTGGGCTATGCAATGCACCAGCCGTATTCCAGGATTTTATTAATGATGTACTCAGGGATTATATCTATTCTTTTGTCCTGGTTTATTTGGATGATATCCTTATTTATTCCCCTGACCTTCAAACCCACCACAAACAGGTCAAACAAGTATTGCAGACTTTACTGGAAAACAAACTTTATTGTAAATTGGAAAAATGCTTGTTTGATCAGACTGGAGTACAGTTTTTGGGGTATAACATTTCTGCCTCTGGTTTTCAGATGGACCCTAAGAAACTAGAGGCTGTTATACAGTGGCCAGTACCTAGTGGACTAAAAGCCATTCAAAGATATATTGGGTTTGCGAACTATTACAGAAGATTTATCAAGGGGTTTTCTTCTGTAATAGCACCCATCACCAATATGACACGTAAGGGGGCTAGTAGTATGGTATGGTCTAAGGAAGCTAGAGAGGCTTTTGAACTTCTTAAACAAAGGTTTGCTTCTGCTGACATACTGAGACACCCTGACACCAGCAAACCCTTCATATTGGAAGTCAATGCCTCCGAAACTGGGGCGGTTCTTTCTCAAAGGGAGAGTCAGGACACCCCTTTGCATCCTTGTGGTTACTTTTCCAGAAA
Source organism: Pelobates cultripes (assembly GCA_933207985.1). NCBI lineage: Eukaryota > Metazoa > Chordata > Amphibia > Anura > Pelobatidae > Pelobates > Pelobates cultripes. The sequence goes on along the minus strand of OW240924.1, from coordinate 86,689,682 downwards.
GTTGTCTCACGCTGAGCGCAATTATGATATTGGCAACAGAAAATTGTTGCCCATTGTCCTAGCGCTTAAAGAGTGGTGACATCTTTTGGAAGGTTCCAAGGATCCCCTTTTGATCATTACAGACCATAAGAATTGTGTTTATATAGGGGATGCTAAACGTCTATCTTCTAGACAGGCTAGATGGTCTTTGTTTCTGTCTCGCTTTAACTTCCTTATAACTTACAGACCTGATCCCAAAAATGTGAAGGCTGATTCCTTGTCTAGACAGTTTGATACTGAGTCTTTACAGGAACATGAGACATCCCCTATCGTGCCTCCTGAATGTATCATCGCTTCTAGTGTTCTTTCACTGTCTTCTCCCTTGCTTGGTGCTATAATGGAGGCTCAGTCTCAGGCACCATGCAATAAACCACTGGACAAATTGTTTGTTCCATTAGGTAAAAGAAAGAATGTGCTGAGGGTGTTTCACGACAATGTGACTGCTGGACACCCAGGTATCAATAAATCTATATCTGCGATCACGAGATCATTTTGGTGGGATTCCCTTAAAAACGATGTGGAGGACTATGTGCAGGCTTTTTCAGTTTGTGCTGTTTCTAAGGTCCCTCATAAGCTTCCTTGTGGTTTGTTGCAACCACTTCCTGTACTTAGTGTTCCATGGTCCCACTTGTCGATGAACTTCATTGTTGAACTTCCAAGTTCCAATGGCTATACCACCATTCTTATGGTGGTTGACCGTTTCTCCAAGATGGCTCATTTTATTCCACTTAAAAAATTGCCATCCTCTCAAGACCTGGTTCTTATCTTTATACATGAGATTGTCCAACTGCATGGCATTCCTCACAATATTGTGTCTGATAGGGGCTCTCAGTTTGTGTCTCGGTTTTGGAGGGCGTTCAGTAAACAGTTGGGCATTGAATTGTCTTTTTCTTCCGCTTACCATCCCCAAACTAATGGCATGGCTGAGAGGGCTAACCAGTCATTAGAGTTATATCTGCGTTGTTTTGTAAATAGCACTCAAGATAATTGGTCCGAATTACTACCCTGGGTTGAGTTTGCTAGGAACAATGCTACCCATGACTCTTCTGGTCACAGCCCATTCTTTGTTAATAACGGTCGTCATCCTACTGTCCTGCCGGCTGTTTTCTCCGAGACAACTATCCCTGCTTTGGATGATCGCCTTTCTTCTATCCGTGATACTTGGACCAAAGTTCATTCCGCTCTCAAAACTGCGGCTGATCGCTTCAAGTTCTATGCGGATAAACGGCGGGGTGCCAACCCCGTTTACCAAGTGGGTGACAGGGTATGGTTATCATCGCGCAACATCAAATTGAAAGTTCCTAGTATGAAGTTTGCACCCAGATTTCTGGGCCCTTTTCGTATCCTTCGGAAGATTAACCCTGTGTCATATTCTCTGGCCCTCCCGGCCTCATTACGTATTCCAAATAGCTTTCATGTGTCGCTACTCAAACCTCTTGTTTGCAATAAATATACTGTCTCAAGTGTCCCTCCTCCTCCTTTAGTTGTTTCTGGACAGGAAGAGTATGAGGTCTCTTCCATAATTGATTCCAGGTTTTCTCGGGGCACTTTACAGTACTTGGTGGATTGGAAAGGTTATGGACCAGCCGATCGTTCTTGGGTTCCAGCATCTGATATACATGTTGGCCGCAAAATTTGCTGTTTTCACGCCAAGTTTCCTCTCAAGCCTGGTCCTGCCGGCCCAGTGGGCATTCTTCAGGTGGGGGGTAATGTCACGTATTCATCCGCTTATAAAAATGTGGTTAATGGCATTTACTGTCCACACAGGAAAAGTTGTGCCGAGCAGTAACCAAATCCACAGAAGGGTTAATGCTGAGCAGCAATTATGCAAATGGGAACCTGGTAACTGCCTTTGGGGTCAAAGGCCGGTTACAGCCTATCAGATCGAGAGGAGGGGTATTTAGGCCCAGTTGTCATCCTGCTCAGTGCCGTCATGGTTTCCCTTGTTGTTTGTCTTAGAGCGCGTTCCTGATTCAAGTTTCTTCTGGTTTTTTACTTTGATTTTGACTTCCCTGTATTCTGTATCCCTGCCTTCTGGCTTTCTCTTATCGTTGTGTCTCTTTCGATATCCCCTGACCTCGTCAAGTATCCTGACTATACTTTGGTACGTTAAGTCCGGCCATTGTAAGGCCCGGTAATACATTACCTATTAGTCATCTGTGTGACACAATTCTACGTGCTGGATCAACTAGTAATCCTGACACCAAGATGCCTTAGTGCTCTTCAGAATGATCCTCCCTCAAAGGCAAGCAGAACAAACAGGAAGAATAGAGATGGTGTTATTGTTAAATCTAATGGATATAAGTAGAAGAGGTGGTTTAGTACACTGATCTAACCCAGAGCCTTAGGTCCTTGGCTCTGAGGATAGTCTGGGGTCAGTTGTGGGGTGACACTATCCACTCTGTGCAAGTTGGAACTGGATAAAATTAGACTATATAAGGTGCTATAGCAACTATTTATTATAGTGTTATAATATTAAAAACACATCAATGGTTTAAACTATGCTCAATCCATCTGTTAATATAGCCTGATCTTTTTACTAGGTCTAGTTATAATACAAGTTTGGCAAGCATTATTATTACTGTTTTGTTTACTCTCTTCTCTTTCTTATGTTCCTTCACTAGCGTGATGTCTATTCTCTCTCATCAAGCCCAATGGCACAAATAGCCTGATTTCACTAAGTCAGCATGTTACTAATTTTACTTACCTTAGTCTAGACAGTTTATCCTTGTGTAAGAATATGTTATATTATCAACCTAGACGCAAACCCATAGCCTGTTACATAGCCTGAGATATACACTGAAGAAAAAAAAGAGAGATGTCTTTCTTGTTCGGGGTAATACATGGCAACCCTGTATGTTGACCATGATGCCAAGTTGAATTGCTCTGTATTACTATTTTTCTCTTCTGTATAATGCTATCATCTCAATAAAAAGGATTGACCAAAATAATAATAATAATAATAATAATAATAATAATAATAACAATCAAAACAATGATATATTAAAAACAAGAATAATAAATAATATATTGCACTTAACAGAAATATTATTCAGCCAAGATGCGTTTTGCCTAAAAGGCTTCCTCAATTGGCAATCATTATATCCAGTTCACAATTTCCTTTATTTAAACCAATGGATTCCTGCAGTCACATTTTCTTTGTGCACCAATTAGCTTGCTTTGGGGGCAGTTTGCCCATACTTCCAGCTTCTTCCCATATGTTATTCATCACTTGCGTCGGGTGAAAATGACACAACTCGCCTTTCCAGTCCATCTGATCATTACACTGGGCGAGGGAAAGAAGATATCCCATCACGTGTGTTTTTGAGCTACTTGCACTGTTTTTTAAGCACTATTGTCACACATTGGTTCTTACAAGAGCGCTTGGCTATTTTTACTCTATGTAATTTGCTTATTGGTCAAGGATCATGTAACAAAACTGGCTTCAGATCTAGGAACTAATGCTGCTTTTAGATCCTTAACCCCCTCACAAATTTATAATCAATGTTCCTCCTCATCAAAGTGTGCTAGGATTTTACTCTTCTTTACTCCAAAGGCTTGTGTGAGAAGAATCAAGATGTGATCAATGCCATCTATCATTAAGGTTATCTCTCCATGGGATTGGATTATCTCTACAGATCTTTAAGATGAATTTTTTTATAATCAGATTTATCAAGGTCATCAAAGATTCCTCAAGGTTTAACCTAGCATATCAAGTACCATGCACTCACTTTTGAATAAAAATCATAAGACTGATTGTCTATACTTTATTTCTTTACATGCTTGGCTTGAAGCAATACAAAGGACTAACTTCCCACACCAGGTCTTAAAATTAAATGGCAAATTATCTAAGCAGCATCAACTTAGATCCGGTAAAGTATTTAGAAAAATTGTCAAGGCCCAGGTCTTCCTCAGACTGAAATTATAGCCTGGGGCAGAGTAACATAGGGGCTATTGGGGCGACAGTTCCAGGCCCAAACCAACCACAATATAAATGCACATTTAAAAAAATGTTTATTATAAAATAAATTACTGCCATTACAGCATCATTCCACTCATTTTGTATTACTACAGTCTTTTTTTTATTGATAGCTTCTATATTGATGCTTAGTACTCCACCTGTGCTGTGCCTGGTTCTTGGGTTTCTTTTTATGTTAGCAGTCTTAAAGTTGTATCTGCGACACTGCGATAGCAGAGACTACATTGATGTAGTCCATAACAGCTGCTGTGACAATGAAAATGGAATTATGACTTCTCCTATCAACGCCATCTATTCATTTCCAGGCCCAGGAAGCCCCAAATCCAGCACTGTAAGTGTCAAACTCACCAAACTATCCAATCAGAACATTTTTATGATGTTCAATCCTCTAGCAGCAGACAGGGATACCTTCTGCAGATCCCGGAATTTTCAGACAATGTATTTGTTATAAGGAAGGAAAATTGGGTAATTACTGCCATTATTCATCTGTGGCCCTGGAGACATTGGTTTCGTCTCCTTACATGTCTGGTTCCTTCCACATCAACTAGCTTTGTTGTCCAAAAATCTAGTACTTAATCCAAATCCAGGATTTCTCAAACTGATAACCTAGAGCAGGGCTTCCCAAACTTTTACGGGTCGAGACCCACTCGCTTTTAATGCATACTTTCAAAATAAATAAACTTGGCACACCATGGCAGCTTTAGAGGCAAAAGAAATGGCATACCATGCCAATCTGCTTTAGAGGCATAAATTGACACGAATGGCAATCCATTTTAGATGCATAAAATTGGTACATCATGGCAATCGGCTTTAGAGGCATACAACTGGCACACCATGGAAATCTGCTTTAGAGGCATAAAATTGGCACACCATGGCAATCTGTTTTAGAGACATACAACTGGCACACCATGGAAATCCGCTTTAGAGGCATAAAATTGGCACAACATGGCAATCATTTTTAGATGCATAAAATTGCCACATCCAGGGGGACGGAGCCAAGCACCCCAGACGTGTTCAGCACGAGCTCCCATGTCTGGGGACAAAAAACAGGGTACTATACCCAGCCATCGACACTCACAAACCGCAGACCAAGATACCCACAACCGGGAGAGGCTGCTGCATCGTATCGTGCCTCCCTCAAACTCCTGCACAGCCAACCTGACACACCGAGGCTTGCGGCCTACCTGAGATTGAGCCACGGAGAGACGGCCGCTCTCTAGGCACATAAGCAGTGACTGGGACCCTGATAAAATACCTTCTCCGCCCCCCCAGGACCGGCGGGGGTCATCCCGGTCCACACAAAGCAGCCTCATTCACAACCCTGAGAAGCAACACTACCACCCAAAATGGCGGACGTACCCTCTCCACGTGGCAAGCGGCAGCCACCAGCCGAGCAAGACGGGTGTGTTCTGATATATACCCTCATGTTTTAAGTTTATTTCTCACATAGTACACTTCAGCAATAACTGCTAGTTATTAAATTGCCTGCACATTTGTATTACTCAGCACATTGCTTTACTAGAGGCTTTACTGGCGATGTGTAGGTTAGGAAGCTCACCCAGCATGATGCTTTAACCTTAAACTCTCAGCTGACATACTTACTTTCATTTGGTGATAGAAAGTGCAATATATACAGTGAAGACAATATGGGTGCGATCTAACACCTGAGTGGGAAACCCCTTATACCACTCAAAAATAAACACAAATGCAATACATACAATAGGTGGATCACACTCCTTAAAATGTCTAAAAGGAAATAAAAACAACAATATAGTGTGATATTGTCAGCAAATGGATATCCAAATTCGAATAAAGATGATCAGGCACTCACAAACCAAGAGCCAAACAAGTACACGTGGCTCTCATGGGAACAGCACTGGGACCATTAATAGGATGTCCCTTTCCTTCTGTGGATCTTTTGATCACCAAAAGAAGAAGCTGAAAACACTTACTGTTTCAGTAAAGTGTTTATTTCTTCAAATAGTAAGAACAGGAACAAAACAGGAAGAATTCCTCCAATAAAACATTAAAATATACAATATAGTAAAAGAGTCCCCGTACCAGGGGCATCCTCAGTCGGTGAGGAACACTGGTGTAAACGACGCTGGACGTCCTCACGCTATGCATGAAGACTTCCAGCGTCGCCAGAATCCCTATAGGGAAGCACTGAATAATGCTTTCCTATGGAAAGATCCTAATGCGAGCGTGGCCATTGCCGCACATGCGCATTAGGTCTGCCCTGCCGACGGATGTCGGCGGAGGAGCGTGGGCAGTGCTGAGCCAGCATTGAGGGACACTACGCTGCACCCAGGTATGTGTCAGAAGGGGTTACTAACCCCTTCTGCACCACGGGGGGCCTTGACAAAGGGGGAAGCTAAAGTGCCAGGAAAACGAGTTTGTTTTCCTGACACTATAGTCTCCCTTTAAAGTCCGTTACTGTATTCTATAATGAGAAAGATTATTCAAAAGTGAAAATATTCAAGACAGTTGCCTATCATGTCAGTAGTAGACTTCTCAGCAAATTCACCCTAAGGTAAGATCGTGGAGTTAGCATCAACATGTTTAAGTTCATGATAATGCAATTAGAAAAAGGGTAAGAAGGTGTAACGGATCACCTGGCACCCCGACTGGGTACCTCCATTGATGGATGCTCCTAGCACTTCCTGAGGGCTCCAAGCACTCTAGCAGACACCACAACCACCGCAGGCCGATCCTCTCTTACTTCAGAGCGAAGCAGGAACAAGCTCTTACAAGAGCTTAGTAGTGATTTAGCAAGGGAGTATGACAAACATAGCAATCCCTTGTAGCAGATTACCCCAGTAAGAGACAGCACTCCAAATTGAGGGTGAAGTAGAACTGTCTGTACTGGCACATACAGCCTCTTTTATTCACATTCTACACACATAGTACTGCCCACAGGGTTTTGCAGAACAACCAATCAATACGTACAATACACACAGACACTCCCACACAAACTCCTCCCCTCTGCCTCTGATATGATTACTGAACACAATGGTTAATATAATTATCACAGTCAGAGAAATACAGTTTTTACAAAATATTAATAATTTCAAAAATATACATGCCACAAACATAAAATTACATATTCGAACTCAGCACACTTTAATTACAAACATATCCAAAATTCAGCCAATTCCATCCAGGGGTTAAAAAGTTAGCTGGAGGTCCCTTTCCCTTTCGCTTGGAGGAAAGACGAGACAGGGGGGATATGATAGAAACATTTAAATATATAAAGGGAATCAACACAGTAAAGGAGGAGACTATATTTAAAAGAAGAAAAACTACCACAACAAGAGGACATAGTCTTAAATTAGAGGGACAAAGGTTTAAAAATAATATCAGGAAGTATTACTTTACTGAGAGGGTAGTGGATGCATGGAATAGCCTTCCAGCTGAAGTGGTAGAGGTTAACACAGTAAAGGAGTTTAAGCATGCGTGGGATAGGCATAAGGCTATCCTAACTATAAGATAAGACTAGGGACTAATGAAAGTATTTAGAAAATTGGGCAGACTAGATGGGCCGAATGGTTCTTATCTGCCATCACATTCTATGTTTCTATGCCCAAAACAGTTCCATAGATTTGGGCTGTGCGGTTGGTCTATTTCAGGCTGAAAAAAACGACTAAGTCCCATCGCCGAATGGAACTTAGTCTCTGCGGCTGCAAAATCATTGTGGGAGAAGGTAAGGCTCAGCGGTGTTCGTGGAACTGTGTAGCAGATTTCAGTTCCATGAATTTGGCTACACACACCGCTGACCGCATTGAATAAAAAAAGATGGCCGCCGCCACGTGTTCGTTTGTCGATTTGCGGCCCCCCAGCGTTCGGCAATTTACCTACAGCAGGCTCCCAGCCTGGGAAGTAAATTGCCTGCACACTTCCACTTCTGGGTGGTCCGTCTGTGTGGTACCTGGTTCAGTAAGCCCCATTTACTGAACCAAGTGGGAGAAAGCCAGGAACACAGTATATTAACAGTCTGGGGACACTGGGGACAAAGTCTTAAAGGGGCATTGTTCCCAAAAGTCACAGATTGTCCCAAGATGGTTCTTAAAGGGCCAGCAGCAGCATAATAAAATACAATATGCCCAAATACTGTATTTAAAGGGCCAAATGTCCCAAGGGCCATAGTCAGCAGGCAGGAGGCGGGCACAAAGGCTTCTCCAATGCCCAGTGGCGAGGTTGGTTTCGCCACAGAAGGGTTGCCAGGATGAAGCCCCTTCTTTCTAAAAAGACTTTTGGAACAATTAAACAGACGAGACCAAAGTGGAAATGTTTGGTCATAATGCACAGCGCCACATTTGGTGAAATCCAAACACAACACATCAAGCACGGTGGTGGGTGGAAGGATACTGATTTGGGGTTGTTTTGCAGCCACAGGACCTGGGAACATTGCAGTCATTGAGTCGACCATGAACTCCTCTGTATACCAAGTATTGTAGAGTTAAATGTGAGGCCAACTGTCTGACAGCTAAAGCTTGGCCAAAATTGTGTCATGCAACAGGACAATGATCCCTAATACACCAGCAAATCTACAACAGAATGGCTAAAAAAAGAAAAGAATCAAGGTGTTGCTATGGCCCAGTCAAAGTCCATACCTAAACCCTATAGAAATGCTGTGGTGGGTCTTTAAGAGAGCTGTGCATAAAAAAATGCAAACCTCAATGAACTGAAGCAATGTAGTAAAGAAGTGTGGGCTGAAATTACTCCACAAAGATGTGAGAGACTGATAAAGCCATACAGAAAAAGCTTACTTCTAATTATGGATGCTAAAGGTGGTCCTACAAGCTATTGAATCATAAGGTGTACTTAGTTTTTCACACATGGCTTCTCCATTTTAGCCTTATTTTTGTTAAATAAATAATGACACAGTGTAACATGTCATGTGTTGTTCATCTGAGGTTGTATTTACCTAATTTTAAGACCTGCTAAGGTATAGATGATTATGAACAGTTGATTAGAAGTGATGATTAGGAACAGTTATGTCCTGATATGTAAAACCATAGAAATCAAATAGGGTGTACTTTCTTTTTCCCATGACTGTATATATCAAAATATTACAAAATTAACATATATTAAATCATTTGAAGTTTATCCAACAATATTAAATAATTGTAAAAGATTATTTAACAATATTAAATCAAGGCCTGAATCTCCCCAAGTACACATTCATGGTGGTAGAAACTGATCTAATTGATTTATGACTGGCATGCCACCATTCTACTTGCTTACCAATTATTTTCTTACCAACATTTTACACAAACTCCATGCTAAAAATAACTGTAATTCTCTAAAATCACATACACTCACTCACTTTTTATTTCACAAAATAATAAAAAAAATAATATATATATTCTTCCATTGGTTAATCCTCACCACCATTCCCCCTTAATGCAACATAAGTTGCACCTCAATTTTAAAGAAAATATCAAAAATTAAAGGGATAAGCAAAAAACTACCTTCAGCTTAATGGAGTGGTTTTGGTGTATAGATTATGCCCCTTCTATCTAACTGCTCAGTTCTCTGCCATTTATGAGGTGAATCATTTAGTTTATACAGCTCTAGCCACACCTCCCCTATCTTTTACTCTATGCAGACTCACTACACACTTCCTGTAAAGAGAGCTCAAATGTTTAAACTTCCTTCATTGCTCAGTCTGATTAATTTATAATTTTATATCTCCTTCTTTGTTAATAGTTTGCTAAAAGTCACCAGGAGCATCATGTCTGTGATTAAAGTTCAATTAACAGAGCAGGAGATAAAAGTGTCTAATGTAGATACACTGTGCTGTAAGATCTGATTGAAAATTAAACCATTTTTCATGGAAGCTGTGTGAGTCACAGTCTTGGGAGGTGTGACTAGAACTGCATAAACAGAAACAAAAGTGATTTAACTCGTGAATTGAGCAGTGAGACTGCAGAGGCATAATCTATACAACAAAACTGTTTTGGTTCTTAAGAGTATCTCATTAAAGAAACTTTCATTTCCTTGGTTCCATTTTTACCCTATCCTTTGATCCTGCCTTAGATAACAGTGTCTCATCAATCTGCCCTCTCTCTTATTCTCCAATGTCTACAAGCCTCAAGAGTATGTTGTTTGAAACCAGCTATCTAACTTCATCTGCTCACAATGTATTCTATTCACCGTCCAATCAGGCTTCTGTTTTGCTCACACTCTATTCTCCCTAAATGTGTCTAATGATGTACTCGCTCCATGCTTTCTAAGGACTGTCCCCTAGCACTCACATGTCCACTTGCCTCCTTACCTTCTTACTAGCAGGCAGAAGCTCCTAGTATACAGTCTGAAACAAAGAAAAGGTGGATGTATTTAGTGTAGAAGAGAGGGAATATGCCACAGTGTTAGAGAGACCAAAGTCAGCATTACCTTAACTAATTTCATTTCAGCTAGTCCACATAAGAGTATGTGAAGAGTAGTAAGGGTTGCCACCTTTCCTGGAAACAGCACAGGCCTTACTAATTTGCATACCTAATTATGTATGCGTGACATCACATGATGTAAATCACAAGGAGTGACATTGAAAATTCTGTAAAATCACCAAAAAACTACTTACAGTTTGATTATGCTGTATTGATGGATTGCTCCCAGTGTCTCACTGGTTCCCCCAGTATCTGTGTCCCCATGTCTCTCAGTGTCCCCATGTCACTAGGGGACACAGAGACTTGGGGACACTGAGACACTGGGAGACATAGACACTAGGGACATTGGGAGACATGGGTACACAGACGCTAGGGACACCAGGTACACTGGCTGGGAGACATGGGGACACTAAGAAAATTGGTGTGTCTGTGTCCCCGTGTCTCTAAGTGTCTCAGCATCCCCATAGGTCTCCCTGTGTCCTCATGTCTCACAGTGTCCCCTAGTGTCTCAGTGTCCCAATGTCTCCCTGCAGCCTTTACCCCATCCCTCCCTGAGCTGTAGGCTGTCTCTGCAGGCTGGGAGCTGCTGTCTGGATTCTCTGTGCTGTGTTGCTGCTCCCCCACGGACCAGTGAGTAGAGAGACGCAGGTATATGCTGTAACTTCCTATCTCTGCCTCTCTCCACACACACAGCGACCCCTACTGGCCAGTGCCAGTGGCCGGTGGTATTGCAGAGTGATCTCTGTTTGAACTGAGAAAAATACCGGCATTTGTATTACAGCAATATCGGCACCGGCCAAGCAGCCTCAAATAAATATCGGCTAGTTTTTTTTTTTTTTTTATTAAATCAATTGGCTAATTTCATGGGCATTGGCCTGGAGCAGCAGGCTCACTCATGGATCACCTCATACTTGTCATTACATCTATCTTCTTCAATAAGCCATTTTGTGTTAATGCCACCCAGCACGCCCTCAAGTCCACATCACTCACCTTACTGTTGTATGTGCTGCTTCTCAATTCTGTTCATATTCTCTCCTAGTCACCTGCTGTTAAAATAAGTGTTTTTCTTTCATATAGTCATACAGTTTTATCCTTCTCTTATGCTTTCACACACATTCTCAAACACTTACTTCTTCAAAAAGTTGAAATGTCATAAATAATTCACTTAATGCACCCTATCATTCCAATTTATGTATCCAATCCCATTTCCAATATTCCGTTCCCCACCAGTGTAAAGATCACTGTGGGTAATGCGCGACTCCCCTCATAGATAATTGCTTCCAGTCAACTGATTCACATTGAACCTTGTCACGTAGTTTGGTAAGTCAGTTACCCTCTCTCTACTCTGGGCTATAATTTTTTTTGGTGATTAGGAGGCACCAATCTAGCTACACTGTAACTTAAATGAAAGCATGCACCAATCCATGTCGTTATATATTTAAGAAGATTAGGGGCTTGCAGTAATTTTTGTCATGCTTTGTCTAAGGGAACTTATATCAATAAGAGATTCCCAATCAACAACAAGATCACCTTAAGGGTCTGTTCAAGACATTTTAATGCAATAGTTTTTAAATTCAGATGAAGTTGTTTTTGTCTCCTATACTTGCCCTTTGCGGACAATGCAAATATGACTTCCTTCAAGTACCTTTTTGTAAATGGTCTCATAAATCTATTTTAAATTGATTTTGTCAGTCTAATTACACAGGTTTTGACTGAAATTCAAGTAAAGAGGTTTTTTCCCCCTTATGAGGCATTTCAGTGTGCTGATAAATAAATATATTTGGACTGTCGTTTGTCTGAAGAAAATCTACAACAAACCTAGCAAAGTGTGAAAGAGATGACTAATCCTGCCTAACTAGAAAGAGAAATTGAAAGACGGATTTTCATGAATACCAACAATCAGAAGAAGAATGGAGCTTTCTACTTAGAGTCTCTTAATCCATATAGGTTGACAGATTAACCTGCAGATTCATCCTTTAAATTACTCTTCAAAAAGATGTTTTTGGACAGTTAAAGCATAATCCTACCTTTATGAATGCATTTCATCCTTGAATGTTACAATTATCCCCAGGGCCTTTATGCTCCTCAAAATATAGAACTCTCTTGTTCAGAAAAGTAAACCGTTGATAAACTCAGAGACTGTGGATGCAATGTACTACTAAAAGTAGCTGGGTGTCCATTTCGCACTCATATTATCAACTGTAATTAGACTAGTGCACAGTAAAAAATAAAAGAACATTTGGAAAAATTGGTTTGGCTGAAGCACTTAATTTGAAAATATTTTTTTTCTGGACGGCTGAATTTTGGCCATATGAAGATTTGGCTCGTCTGAAATTTGTTTTAAAGAAATGAGAAAATATTCTAAAAACAAAATCAGAAAAACAAAAAGGGTGCAAAAATGGGCCAGCGTACTGAATATTATGTATATATTTTCGGAAGTACGCTCATACGTTCATTTTCTTGAGATTTGTTTTTTCTAGTGAGATTTTTTACATTTTATTTTACTGCTTCTCCTTTTATCCTTATATTGGTTACTTCTCACTTGATCTATGAATAAAATAAAAATTTAGTGGCTGTCTCCTAGCCGTGAATCAGCTTTATTTCCCCATCAACCATCAATTTTGGGCAGAATTCAAAATCATGAATTGAAACAAATGTGTTCATCCAGTGCGCTTTTTGCTTGGTTTGTGATTTTACTACATTTTGGAGTTTGGGAATTTGGGACAATCACCCAACTGCTTAAATGTGGACTAACTGCAGTTTAGAATGAAACAGATCTTGCAAATCTACCCATAAAATCAAGAGGGACTACAGGAGAGTGCCAAATGACAATAGGGGGCCCAGTGGATATCAGTACTTCATATTCATACTTTTATCGTAACAAAATCTCTGACCCATAGCCAACAGGATTTAGGAAAGAGAGTAGAGGGCATACAAGCAGGATCCACTACATCTGAATGGACAACACAGGAAACCTAGTCTTATGTTGTCCATCCAGATGTAAAGTGGATCCTTGATGTGCACTTGCTGATATATTCTACTAATAAGAAGATACAACAACTAATAAAATAGATCATTAAAATTAGGTCACTACTTAAGATGTGCACTCAAGAAACATAAAGCACCTGAGCTTAGTCATATTAGTGAAAGGTTATAAAGTGCCAGTTTCAATATAATTCAGCACTTCCATTAGCTCTCCCCCATTCCCAACTGAAAAGCATCGGAAAACCACGATTGCATGCTCTTGCAGCTTCAGGACGGATACTGTTTATGAGAAGCCTCTGATTTGTGTATTGTCTGACACAGACCTCCACAATCTATTCTTTCATACACCCCAAAGATAAAGTGCAGAAACAAATACAGGCATGTTATCTTTCGAGGTATATTTACTAAAATGTTATATTTATTAGGGTGTTCTGTAATGCAATTCACACACCCTTAATTGTTCTCTGTTGTATTTAAAATAATAAAGTATTTTGAGAAAATAGAAATCAATGTTCCTTTAAGCTGGATATGAAAACTGACTATATCAATTGTTGGAAACTGATCAACTCAAAAGAAAAGACTTCTTCAAACATAATTAAATATTTTCAGACAAATACTCTAAACTAAAAACTAATTTTCTTCTAGAAATGTTTACCCATACTGCAATTATCAACTTCTTTCATTCCGAAGCTAAAATAGGTTTTTCAATATTACTTGCATTTTTGCTTATTTTGAAATAATGTCGTCTTTTGTTAACCAGAAAGGCTTCCTTTCTCTACACATACTGTGCTGGAGCTGATAATATTTGAGAATTACTCCTTTATAAGACATGCAGGTGTTTGTACACCTGTGTTATAATGTCAATGAGTTTAACATAATTAGCTTGAAAAGAACAAGTATCTAGCTGGCGGAGTAGCAACTAAAAGGCATAAGTATCTATTTTCTTTTCATTGGTACAATCAAATGAATAAAAACACGCTTTTCATGGGTGGTCCAAAGACCATGTTTCAGCAACCAAATGCAATCTCAAGAGTAGCTAGCTTTATAATAAACCAATTAATTTGTACACTCTGCACAGTTAGTATACAGGAGGTCTGTGGATGTAAACTTTTTCAAAATAGAGGTAAAAAATGTATTTCTTTATTTTTAATTCAAAACAAATGCAACTTCTTAACATGTGAGTGATTGATATTTTATATCTCTGTAACAAAGATACAATTTTCCCGAAAAATAAATAAAAAAATAAAAAAACTGGAAGCCATCAATACATATATAATACACAAAAGCTCAATTTAAAGCTGGATAACTGATAATATTATAATGCTTAATGGAAAAAAAAGGCAAATATTTTAGGGGTTTGTGATAAAAAATAAATAATAATAAAATAATATATTATGTATCAATTTATCCTTTTTTATCAAACATGAAAACGGTCTTTTTTTAAAAGAAAAATTAAAGTTCTGAGCTATGTCTATGTATTTAACAGTTCATCAAAGCTCACATTGAATTCCAGCTTTTACTGATAGATTTATACAGTGAATGGAAAACAAATACAGCAGTATTTACCACAGGGGATATTTTGTTTATATGTAAAACATAAAAATAAAAAAAAACTGGGTCAGATAAATTAAGAGTAAAAGAAAAAGTGATAAATGACAAAGTCATGTAAAAGTCACGATTGTTACACTAATTTAGGATGTATTATAAACAGAATTATTGTTGGATGTTGTAAATTTGATAGATGACATGCTGAGGACAACCATGGTACCAGTTATACTGAAAAGGGTAGTGGATCTACTGACAGGGTAGTGGATGCATGGAATAGCCTTCCAGCTGAAGTGGTAGAGGTTAACCCCGTAAAGGAGTTTAAGCCTGCGTGGGATATGCATAAGGCTATCCTAACTATAAGATAAGGCCAGGGACTAATGAAAGTGTTTTTAAAAAATCGGGCAGACTAGATGGGACGAATGGTTCTTATCTGCCGTCACATTCTATGTTTCTATGTTAGTAGGAGAGAATGGTAGAAATCACATGTGTACCCAGAATCCTTTGCTCTTCCTCATCCAGAGTGAGCTTGGTTGAGGTATTAATATGCATGTTATATTAGTCCTAAATTGCAGATGTGGGGGGGGGGGGAGGGGTGATTAACCAACTCAACTTTTGTCAAAAAATTTTTTTACTTAAATGTTGCAATTTCAAGAAACCGTTTGGTGTTAATAGTTTTACATTGTACCTGTCTGAATACTTTTTTTTTTTAATTCTACACTTTTTTAAAAACAAATTGCACAATCAATTCCAATTTACAGATCTATTTTGTTGAATTCATAATAGGTGCTGCCTTGTCTTGTCTTTTCACTGAGAATCTAGTTTCACCTGTAAGATATGACCGTTATCCATTTTGGTACCATAATGCATTTTATATATTTTTATGTTATATACACTTTTGGTTGCACTTCTCCTTATTTAATTATGATTATCAATTCAGGTCTTATTTTATTTATCATTAACATTAAAGGTATATTTTATCATAACGGATACAAAACTGTATACTTAATGCTATGGTGTTTTCCTCTGTATTTAGTTCCAGCCCCCCCATCTAAATGGAAAGAAGGGTTTTACACACCAGTAAATTCCGGTGTCAATGTCCAGTCCCTGCAGCCACTCGATCCGCCTCCTGTGACTCCATGCTGACCCTTCTTCCCGTCCAATCCAATGCTCCTCATAGGGACAAAAACTAGATGTAGCGAAAGCACTGCACGCATCTAATCAAATGAAGGTTAGCTGTGAGAACGGTGTTTGACCCAGTTCTCACAGCGGAAGTGGAAAAGACCGAATTAAGAGCCCATTTTCATCTCTTAAGCAAATCCATATCCCATAACAGCAGTATCTGGTAAAGCAGGGTAAAAAGGTGGGCCCAGAAATGGCGGCGAGTTCTGCTCTAAGACACTTGTCTCTTTAGGCATATGCCCCGTATGCAACGTCAGCTTTACCTTAACTAATTTCATTCTATGCCAGACCACACAAGTTTTTTTCCCCTGCATCACCCTTAGGTTTCCATACTTAATTTCCTCTGCATGGGCATGGGCTTGGAGCGTCTGCTCCATCAGCCCTTATGTTAATTCTGTCCTGCTTGTGGTTATCAGGAAGAAAGTCACTAGAGGTGTGTTTAATCGTTTAATGTAAGCAGTGTCGTATGTATTAAACAACAATGTTTTAGATTGCAAGTTTAAAGCTTAAGGACCACTGCACCCAGACCACTTCAATTAGATGAAGTGGTGTAGGTGCCTTTAGTGGTATTTTAAGACCTCTTTTGTTTAGTATGTGATATTTTGCAATTGTAAGTCTAACTTTTAATGTAATCTCATAGACAGTACAACATTTCAAGCTCAAATTAGAATCCTTAACCTCTTCCCTCATCCCGTCTCCCAATTCTCCTTAGTAAGGGATGCTAAAGGCTTTGATCACAAGGGGTGGTTTATCCCAGTGTCTAAAAGTCACTTCCAAGAAGAGAGAGGTCAACAGTATAAGCGTTGCTAATGCAGTTGGTAAAGCTATTCTTAGATCTCCTCAATATCCACTATTCCTCCACTTCCACATCTGAGCTGAGATTTATATCAATATATTTTCTTTGGAATTGAGGACCCTGGCATATGGTGCTGCTCTATCTTTAAAATATATTGCCTTCTACAGTTTTTTTTTTTTATTTGATTCAGTTCTACTTAAAAAAAAAATTCACATGCAATTGCTCATATTAACAGTAGGCATTTCAATTGAAAATATTGATCTCCAAGAAAATGATCAGCGTTTATATATTATCTTCCAATCTAGAGGTTATCATTGATATTATGGCTACAAGATGTTAAGTTACCATTTTATAAAAGCTCTACTTTAACCTGTTTATTGCACTGTGACATAAAATGTAGTCATACAAGTGCGATGACACTCAAAAGGTTAAGTGAAAACAGTCAATTAGCAATTGAGCTAGGAAGCTAGTTTCACCAAGGTCAGTTAGTGTCCTACAGTGTCCAATGATCCTGCCTGACCTAATCACAGCGTTAGCAAATAATGTTACGTGTCTCTCTTTAGCAGATGACATAATCTCTTTAATTGGTGTCAGAAGGTCCCATTATGATGGAACACTAAAAACACCTATAGATTATAACTGATCCATTCACAATACATGAAAAACTTTAACAAAGTATAAGGGCTCATTACAACCTCTGGCCCAAAGAAGACAAGAAAGCCTTTAGCTTTGCAGCCAGATACACAAGGGATCATTAATTGCTTGGCCCTAGTGTTAAGTCATGAACTGTTAACCTTTTAAGCAAAACTTGGATAGGTCAAACCCACATAATCCCATGGTGGAAAGGCAAGATACAATCATACATTTTAATTGACTGTTGTTCAGAACTGATTCAGTAGAAGCCTAAATACAAGTTGAAATGTGCTTATTTTGACATTTAGAATACTAAGAATATTTGTTGGTGTTTCCACTATAAATTCTGCTGTATCATTATATTATTTGTTTGTTTTTTTATGAGATACATTGGAATTATTTAATGGAAATCATATTTTTGGGGAGTTTTCTGGTTTTGTTTTTTTACACACTACAAGTGAATAAAAGTACTATAGGAATAGTCCAGTTATTTAAGTTTTATTATAAATAAAATAAATAATGGTTCTGGGCTTTTTTTTTTTTTTTTACTCAATTATTGGCTTTGGATAGAAAAATACACTAATGGGCTAGTTAGGAAGCTGAACAAAAAATCAAAAGGCAGCAAGGGGGTACAAGAAATTAGAAGGAGAGGGATGGGAAAAGACAAAAGGACAACAGAGGAATCAGGATGGAAAAGAAGCAGGAGCAAAACAGCTACAGTGAATAAGAATTATAAGTGAATAAGTAGTCTGAGATATAAATAGAATACTTATCAAATGTATACAAATTTGTTTCTATGATTTACACTATAAAAATCACGATATAAATCATTCATATCAGTTTTAAAATCGTATCCAGGTTTCACTGTAATGTGTATTCAGCCTAAAAAAGGACACTCCAAGCACCATAACCACTATGGTTTATTGTAGTTAAGTACAAAGGAAATCTGTCTCAATTTGGTGATACATGAGGAGTTAATGGCGCTATGGCTTGGCCAAATCTTGCTAACCTGTGCAAATATTGGAAACTTTTTGTATTATAAAATTAGCAGTGGTGTGAGTGGGTTTTGGGTGCTTGGCAAAGATATAGGCACTGCACCCATAGCTTATTTTGCACCATAACCACTACAATAAGCTATAGGGGTTATGGTATTTGGATTCTCCATATATATTTGCATGACTATAACTTTCGATAAACAATATTCTGCCATGTTAGAAACATTTCAAGCATCATGTTAACATTATCTAACTACAATGCAGTAGTACTATAGTGCAATAAAATAAGTACTATTGTATGTTAAATATTTCTGTATTGATTTTTTATTTTATTTATTTGTTAGTCAAATTATGGAATATATATATATATTTGTAGTAGGCTTTTTGTCTCTGTTAATTACATTTTCCATCAAGCTGTGTGGTATATTGCAATTAATGCACCTGGTTTCACAGAGAGGCCATTTAGATTTGCCAAGTTGGCTCTGCAGTATTTATTGAAAACGCTTACCAAAGATAAATACTTTATAAATATTCTACAGAACGTCTAATTGTAGGTCTAATGTTGCTTGAAAACACAATGTCTCCAGTTCTTTATTGTACTGGATCAGACAAATAAAATAAAACACAAGTACTTACCAAAAGGAAAATACAAATTTTACTAAGAAAGTGCTTATAACTAAACATTTTATGCCTCTGTTTTTTGTTTTTTTTTGGATTCAGAAATGGCAGAAAAACTCCAAAAGACACTGTATTTTAATTCATATAAAATTGCAAAGCCTTATAATGGCAGTGTAGCCATTTTCTTTTAAAGATACCATATACAGGTATTTAAAAAAAACAAAAAACTTCCATTCAAGTCAAAAGAAATGCAATATTTCAATTCTTGTTTTTCAAAAATACTATTAGTCTAACACAATTGCTTCCATGTCCTATTTTTGGATGAGCTTTTCAAATTATTTAATATTTTGAATGCATGTTTAAAATGATGCAAATTTTGAAAAAAAAATGTTAATATTTTGATATATTTTTATTTTATGATATTTTTTTGATCATTTAATATTTTGAAAACATTTTTTTTTAAAGTTTATCAAAAAATATTAAAACAATTGCAAAGCTGACCCAAAGATATTAAATCGAGGCCAAAGTTTAAAGAGCACAATAGAACTCTGTCCGGGTGTATCTACATTACTAGGCTAATATGTCTATTCCAAACTAAACTTAGGCCATGTTAAAAGAGGAGAATACATATCTATACATATATTAAAATACATATAACATTTTGCATGCTGTTTACCACTAAATTAATAAAGAAGAAAAGAGAAATCAGAACAAAGACAAATTTAAATGTGAAAAAAGTGAAACTGTTGGGGCAATTCTAATTCTCACAGTTTTACTGGAAATGTGTTGATAGGGTATTTTTTACATTTTTGTTTTTGATGATAGTGAGAAATATATGCTTCAGGAAACTTGCAGATTGACACGAACCACAAGTTTTATTAAACTCAGGTTTATTCTTGGCAAACTATATAAGAATAACATAACTTGCATTTCAGTTTAGGGACACAGAGAACAGTTATTTGAACAGATTTAATTTTTTATTGATGTATGTTTTTAAAAAAAAATTCTTATTATTTTACAACTGTATATTTAATTTGTGTATTTTCTCTCATCAAAATATCAGTGAATATTAACTGGGACACACCATCAGTTCATAAGTTGATAAGGTCAGCACAACATGACATATAGTGAGAGTAAATATTCATTTAAATTTAAGTCAAGTATTTTATGTAGCTTTGTAATAATAAATTAGTGTTTTGTGTGTGCGTTCATTTTGTTTTCTGTGTATTAGGTACAATGTGTCCCTTCACCAGCACTACAAAGAAAATTCCATAATTTGTGATTCATTTATATATATATTTAATGCTTTTTCACTGGTACAACTGTGTTTTAAAAACACCTAAACTTTTCAGCATATTGCTATTAAATTTACATGAGAAACCCACTAGGGTGAAATCGGTAAATATGGTATTATAATTATCTGCTTGGGGGCGAGGAGGAGGGATCTTCCCTCATAAATGCAGACATAATTATGCTTGAAAATAAATTTACTTACATAACAGTGTATAGCTGTTGGATTTATTGAAGAGTATCTTAAAAAAAAAAAAAAATACTTTGAGAACTATGAACCTGTTTTTTTAAACAGGTAAAAATTATTTTACTATATTAGTTTTTAAATCTAATTCCTGTGAATGAATAATATATTAATAGCTGAACAAATTTGCAACACATAATTTTCAACTTTTTGAAACCACAAAACAAAATACATATTTTTATTCATAAACTAGCCTCAATAGAAATGCATTGATTGCATTTGGCAGCTGCAATGCACTGTGTGCAAAGTGGCAATATACAGATTTGTCTTAGTCATTATCCATGGGAAGAATGACTTTGTATCCTTATATGTGGCTGTTGGTCTGCCTCTTTAAACAGCCCTGTTGTAAAAACCATCTATAGAACTTTCCCTCTATTACTTTTTCTTGTTTAAGTTCTTGGTAGACAGACCCAGACATCTTGTTACGAAATGTGTGTTTTCAAAGAAAATAAAAAGCACAGTTTTGAGTTTTTTTCAATATTTGCCCCTTTTCCCAGCAGGGATGTGCTTTGAGTGCCAAGAGACAAAAGTGTGGCTTCAACAAGCAGGATTTAAAAAAGAACATCATTTTCATTATGTAGTCAATCTCAATTACAAGCTAATGTTTTCTCTGTTGAGACTTTTCTCTTTTCAGAGCATTGTGCATGGTTCTTTTGTGGGTTGAGAGAAAGAATCACTGGTCAATAGGGAGCAGAGTGTTGTGTACAGTGAATTTTTGTATCCTTCAGTCTACTACATAATGCTTTTTGTCAGGAGAACAGCCCAACATCCTGAGCAGATTTGCTGAATTAAACAGCACAGCGGGGGGGATAGGAAACTTGTTGCTAGGTGACTGACAACTGCTGCATGTCCGTGTCTCTACGCAGGAGGTTATTCTACCCTTTCTTCCACTGCTCAATCTTGTTTCTTAATCTGTATCTTTAATTAACTCTGTTAATTCCAAGTATCAATTTGTTTTCAGTTTATCTTGTAATAATCTGCATTGTAGGTTAATACAAATCAAGTCATATGCCTTACACCGAGGAAAGAACGTAGCACTCCTTTGTGCACATACTAACATCAGGATATCTAGTTTAACATTTCTCATTATTTAATACAAACTTCCATTTTCCATTTTATTGCTGTTATTAAAGGGTTACTGCAATTACCATGAAAATTTCATTTTTTTTTTAAAAAAGGTCACGGTGGTAGGAATCTGTATGTGCAGAGTTTCTGCCTGAAACATGGCATATACAGATAATTGCACTTTTGAGAAGCATTTGATTCGACTGCACGAGGGAGGCAGTGATGTCAAACGCGGTGTGGAAGCAAGTGGTGGGCGCTTTGCCGGCACTGGTTTTCATTTACATTTATTGCTTTATTATTAATCTCATAATGGGGACAGGGGGACCTAATTAGCAAGGCCCATAAGAGCTTGTTAAAAAAAAAAAAAAGGGTACATTTACAAGGGTTTGAGAAACCCTTTAGTAAAAAAAACAATATAAGAATGTCCATTTTGAGTTATATTCACACAGGTCCAATTAGGGTGGGTTATAAGGACATAAAATGTGTGCAGCAGTACATGGCGGTGTTGAAAGTAAGCAGGTTAGTAACTGACACTACTAAACAGGAAAACCTGATACATGATGAATTCTATTCCATTACTATGTAAGAGCACATGGGTCACTTTTATAAAGCAGGAGGAAACACAGACCCCCCATGCTCCTTCTTTTATTTATGATACACACTGTACATCCTATGACTAATATCACACCCATATTTGGCTACTGACCAATGGCTTCACAGTCCAGTGGCTCCCACTAAAGTGCCAACTACCCATGTCTCTTCAGGCTAACTTTAAGACTACAGAAATAACGGTCAAAGGAAGACCGCTGGAAAGTTAGCAGAAAATGTACTGCTCCAAATCCAAGTA
The DNA here is from genome assembly GCA_933207985.1 of Pelobates cultripes. NCBI lineage: Eukaryota > Metazoa > Chordata > Amphibia > Anura > Pelobatidae > Pelobates > Pelobates cultripes. The sequence continues at coordinate 86,667,072 of OW240924.1, read as the reverse complement.
CACAACGTAATGTGTTTTAGCTGAGCAGGTTATTAAAAGAAGCACTGATACTTAAAAGGAAATCCAAAATAGATCCATACACAACTGTTCAGGGATTGCGGCAGACAGAAATCTATTGTTCCAGTCAAATTTGTAATAGTTTGCTTCATTTGTCATTACATTCCTCCCTTTATGACATTATAGAGTACTGCAGAATAAGTTGATGCTATATAAATACCAATAAGAATAATTCGTAAAGCGCCAAAATTAAGACAAGAGAATCCCAAATAAACAAATGAAACAGTTTTGCCAGTTTTTCTAAAAAGACAACAGGCAAGTCATAGTTCAAACTGAGCTAAATAACAGAGACCACAAACATGAATAACAATAACTCAAACAGAGAACAGCTTAAAGCAGCTAGAAATCCAAAATTTCCAAATGTCAGGGAATATATTTACCTTGTTTAAAAATACTGTAATATTAGAGCAATTCCTTGGCAGAAAAATTGTGCTACATGAGTATTCGGATGTATAGTATAGCACAGCAACCATCTATGGACTATGAGAAAATGTTTAACTATTACAAATGCATGTAATGCAATTTGTGTGCAGCAGCAAGTGCCCATTAGTTTTATGTGTTGCAGCAATTATATTTATTGCGTGGGCGAGGAGACAAAGCTGAACCAGTGCTATCAGTTCATGTAAAGGGGGTTGCCACTAATTTCAGTAAAGTGTAATTTGTATAGACTGTGCATGTTTATAAAATGTGCAGTCAACAAAATATGTACATTATCATGAGCTTGGCTGAAATAGTATATTGTGGGAGAGCATTTATTGTGTGAATACTTCACAGTTAGCAGAAACTTAAACTAGATTATTAACAACAAACTTAAAATGAATAAAGTGAAATATGTCAAAAGTGATGTTATCAGCAGCAATTGTGTTAGAAAAGGGCAAAAGGCTCAGATAGTCAAAACTTAAAGGACCACTATAGTGCCAGAAAAACATACTCGTTTTCCTGGCACTATAGTGCCCTGAGGGTGCCCCCACCCTTAGGGACCCTCTCCCACCGGGCTGGATGGTGAGGAAAGGGGTTAAACTCACCTTTATTCCAGCGCCGTGTGGAGAGCTCTCCTCCTCCTCTCCACCTCCGACCCTCCTCTTCGGCTGAATGCGCATGCGCGACAGGAGCTGCGCGCGCATTCAGCTGGTCTCATAGGAAAGCATTTACAATGCTTTCCTATGGACGCTTGAGTGTTCTCACTGTGATTTTCACAGTGAGAAGCACGCAAGCGCCTCTAGCGGCTGTCAATGAGACAGCCACTAGAGGATTTGGAGGCTGGATTAACCCATTTATAAACATAGCAGTTACTCTGAAACTGCTATGTTTATAAAAAAAGGGGTTATTCCTAGAGGGACCTGGCACCCAGACCACTTCATTAAGCTGAAGTGGTCTGGGTGCCTAGAGTGGTCCTTTAAGAAGCCAAGCTACACATACTCATAGCCTATGCAATAAAAAAATAATTCTCAGTATGGCAGTCACTAGGGTAGATTGATTAGCACGAATAGAAGGACGTGACAAAAAAATAAATAAAAAAGGAGTGCCTTGTCATGCAGGTGACACACAATAGACCAGAGGACACATAACCTTCTCATGAGAACAGTAACTGGTGCTCATAGGAACTTGAGAGCCACAGTAAAAATGTGAGGAATAACAGGGTGTCTAAACAGCTTCCAATCCCAGCAAAATAACACTACAAGCAGGTAATCACCCTGCAAACCTATGGCAGCGAAAGTGAGCAAAAAATGAAAGCAGCGCTCGATCCAAATGCATCTTACACACACGCAGAGGAGTGGGCCCAAAACCCAAGATGGCGCTGAAGGCGCCAGATCACCAGCCTCATGCTCAGACTTCAGTGAACGCGCAGTGCATCTGACCTTACTCAAACGGTCACAAACGCCACTTTACAAGCCATGCTGGTGGACTTGTAAACAACCTTCCACACTGACCTGCTCCAAATAGCAACAGACATCAGGACAGATATACAATCTCTGGGTAATCGGACGGCGCACCTAGAAGAAAGGGCAGAAGAGATTGTGGATGCCCATAACAACTTGGCAGAAGCCTATACCTCTCTAGAAAACAAGCTTAAAGCCCTGGAGGAAAAGGTTGCAATAATGTGCGGAAACGGGGGATCCCGGAATCCACGATGCCACGTGAGTTAACCGCCTATGTCCAAGATCTATTCCGGGCCTATATACCAGCCCTCACAAATATGGACGTATTATTAGACCGCACACACCATCTGCCCAGACCTAGACATTTAGGTCCCACTGTCCCCAGGGATGTTATCACTAAACTCCACTACTACACCATTAAGGACAAAATCATGCAGGCATCAAGGAGCCAAATACCATCACCAGGCCCATTTGAGCACATCAAGCTTTTTATAGACTTATCCTCCACTACTATGTCCAAATGGAAAACCTTTGCCCCCATCACAGCAGCACTGCAGTCAGCCAACATACCCTACAAATGGGGCTTTCCAACCAAACTGCTGGTGAAGAGAAACGGCGCAGATAAAACCATCCTCTCCCCTGATGACGGCAATAAAGCTACTCTTAGAATGGAATATACCAGTTCAAGCCATGGAAAAACCTCCACCAAATGGACGCTCTCCTGTCAAACTTAACAGAGACTGGTCCAAGGTAACCCACATCAGGCACTCCAAGGCACCCTGAATATTGAGTGCTGGGTAAGTGCTCTTTCATGCCACTACCAACTAAGCAGAATTATGATGGTTTGCTCTACTCTCTCTCTCACACCTTTCTCTTTACACTTATTGTCATTGTGTTTTTCTTTTTTCCTTATTTGATGTGATTTAGAGAGGGAGCATAGCTAGTCTGCTATGTATGGTAATTAATGCCGACTTACGTATGGGTTGTTTATAAAACGTCAGGAATTACACCACGGTCGGGGACTACTGTCCCATATACGCCAGATAGTGATATACACTTCTGGCCAAACCACTAAATTGACCACATACCCCAGGGGTGGCTTTGGAAACAAGCCACACATGTTATTACCGTTACATTCTATGCCGCCACTAGTCGTCAAACGGTCTTATGTATATAGTTATTTTTTTCATTTGAGTTTCTTAATTTCATGTTTATGGTCAACGCGGGAAAATCACTATCCTCCATTATGGTCTAAGTACTTGGCTGCCCCCTTTCCCCATTACTATACATTATGTCACTTGAACCCTTAGCTCACAAGATAAGACAACACAAACACATTCAGGGAGTGCAAACTAAAGGACAGGACTGCCGACTTGCACTCTTTGCAGACGATATTTTTATAGCATTGTCAGATCCTATGTCGGCTCTACCCCATCTACTGGCATTATTGAAATAATTCGGGACTATATCACACTACAAATTGAACCAAGATAAAACACAAGCCCTACCGGTCGGGCTCCCACAAAAGATAGTGCTCAAAATGAAAGAGTCATACCCCTTTGATTGGAGGTCCTCTCCCTCACATATTTGGGAATTAAAATCACCCCCTCCCTAGAGGGCATAGCAAAATTCAATTACACTCCTTTAATCCAGATGTGTAAAACTGACGCTCAAAAATGGAAAAACACGCACCTCTCCTGGCTAGGTAAAATTAATGCCTTTTAAATGATTACCCTCCCGCGCATATTATATATATTTCGCATGCTACCAGTTATAATCCCACACTCATGGTGTAAAACCCTACAATCGGTTTGTAGCTCCTTCATATGGGGAGGTAAAAAACCAAGACTACCGCTCGCCCTACTACAGAAATCTCCAGCTATGGGTGGCGTGGGCTTACCAAACATTTGACTATACCTTCAAGCTTCACTACTAGCCGCAAGCGTAACCCTACACACACCAGAAGGGCAGACACAGTGGGTAGATCTAGAAAGGGCCTATTTTACGAACTACTCAATGACTGAATATATGTGGACACCTAAGTCCCTTTGCACTCCAGAACGAGATCTACTCCCCACTACGCAACTAACTTTGCGTGTATGGGATGACTTCCTACACAAGCTTGGCTATAGAGATAAGATACATTCTAAGGCACCAATAGAGGTGATCAAACACATATCCCCAATAGGGTCATTAGACAATTGGAAGGCACTGGGCATTACACACATACACCACCTACTAGAAGAACAAACAATAAAATCTTTCCAGAATCTTCAGAGGATATGGGGCCTCACTGATAGAGACACCTTTCTTTACCTACAAGTGCGCAGCACCCTACTATCACATATCCACACTAATACCACTAAAACATCCGACCCCTCGCTTCTCCTCAACCCGCAATTAGTATTGCAGAGATAGATAGCAACACCAACTAAACCGAAGGCCTTGTCCCTATGCTACAAAGCGGGACTAGAATTACAACCTGTAAAACCAGAACCCTGTAGATCTCATTGGGAAAGAGACAGTGGAGTTACACTAACAGAAACCAAATGGCTGAAAGCGCTTAACCACCTATCAAAATGGACTAGATGCTATACACATATAGAAGCACACAGGAAACTTCTCTATCACTGGTATTTGACACCCCACAAATTGAATAAGATATAACCAGCGTCATCCCCATTATGTTGGAGGTGTATGAAAGAAGAGGGAAATATGCTCCACGTGTGGTGGATGTGCGATGAGATTCGTCCACTGTGGACAGAAGTCCAATCACTGCTGGAGCTAATGGGAATAAATAGATTCCCAATGACTGTCACTACTTGTCTTTTACTGCTATTTGACGGAGACACCCACAACCCATACCACCAATTAATAGCTCTTACAATACTAGCGGCCCGCAACTTAATAGCTGCACACTGGAAAACTTCAGTGTGCCCATCTCCTACTCAACTTAAAGACAAGCTCCAGCAATTTTAGGTGTATGAACGCATGTCATTAGACTCGCCGACTAAAGCTAAGAAATTTATGATTACATGGGCTCCATGGCAATTATTACTAAGTGCTAACAATAGCAGCAAAATTACTTCTGGCTGTTTGCCAAAAGAGATCCTCCCTGAGTAGCCCTACTTATCGGCCCTATCGGCCTTTTTACCCATCCGACCTTTAAACCACCCGACCAAGCGACACACACACACCAATTACATGTCAATTAAATGTCAATAGTGTTGACCTGTTACCTGTTATGATCTTGCTGTTTTACTCTACTGTTATGTCCAATTGTATGACTCCAAATGACAATCTTGGATGTACGTGTCATTGTAAAGATTGTTACCATGTTCCTTATACCATGTATAACTCTGCAACACAATGTATCTATATTCAAAACTTGACTCTGCAATGGATATGAATGTAAAACCTTCAATAAAATATAAATTTAAAAAAAATGTGAGGCATAGAGGTAAAGCAAAGGGTAAACAATATTTACCTAACTCAAACAGCATAAGCACTAACAGAACTATGATGCAACAGATTTACCTTAAAGGACCACTATAGTGCCAGGAAAACATACTTGTTTTCCTGGCACTATAGTGCCCTGAGGGTGCCCCACCCTCAGGGTCCCCCTCCCGCCCGGCTCTGGAAGGGGGAAAGGGTTAAAAACTTACCTTTTTCCAGCGCTGGGCGGGGAGCTCTCCTCCTTCTCTCCTCCTCCGTTCCTCCTCCTGGGCTGAATGCGCACGCGCGGCAAGAGCTGCGCGCGCATTCAGCCCGTCGCATAGGAAAGCATTTACAATGCTTTCCTATGGACGCTTGCGTGCTCTCACTGTGAAAATCACAGTGAGAAGCACGCAAGCGCCTCTAGTGGCTGTCAATGAGACAGCCACTAGAGGATTAGGGGAAGGCTTAACCCATTCATAAACATAGCAGTTTCTCTGAAACTGCTATGTTTATAAAAAAATGGGTTAACCCTAGAAGGACCTGGCACCCAGACCACTTCATTAAGCTGAAGTGGTCTGGGTGCCTAGAGTGGTCCTTTAAGCTAGGTATGTTGTACATTTTTGCTTGTGGATATTTTTGTGATGGGAAACAAATACACCCTCTTTGAATTCTATGGTTTTACATATCAGGACATAACAATAATCTGTTCCTTAGCAGGTTTTAAAATTAGGTAAATACAACTTGACATATTACACTGTGTCATGATCTATTTAACAAAAATAAAGTCAGAATTTAAACCCTTACTGCTTCCATAGGAATTAAGACACTAAATATCAGACAGGTGCTGCTAATCAAATGCTCTTGATTAATTGATCATCAGCAAGTGTGACCACCACTATAAAAGCCAAAGCTTTAGCACTTTGCTGGTATGAAGCATTCTGTTTTGTATTAACACAATGCCAAGGAGGAAAGACAGCAGCCATTTTCTAACATTGTCAAGTCCACCATTCTACAGTGAGAAAGATTATTCAAAAGTGGATCCCAAGTATACCAGCAAATCTACAACAGAATGGCTGAAAAAGAAAAGAATCAAGGTGTTGCAATGGCCCAGTCAAAGTCCAGACCTCAACCTGACTGAAATGCTGTGGCAGGACATTATAGCAAACCTCATGAACGGAAGCAACTTTGTAAAGAAAAGTGGGGCACAATTCTTCCACAACGATGTGAGAGGCTGATAAAGTCATACAAAAAAACAATTATTTCAAGCTATTGCTGTTAAACATGGTCCTACAAGCTATTGAATCATAAGGTGTACTTTGTTTTTCACACATGGCTTATCCATTTACACTGTGTTGTGATCTATTTTGTTAAACAGATCATGACATGACATGGTGTTATATGTCATATGTTGCTGTTCATCTGAGATTGTATTTACTTATTTTTAAGACCTGCTAAGGAACAGATTATTGTTATTATGCCCTGATATGTAAAACCATAGACTTCAAAGAGGGTGTACATTCTTTTTCCCTTAACTGTATATTGGTTATCAGCAACAATCTATCAAAAAGGCTGTGGACTGTGTGATCTGTAAGTGAACGACAAATGAGAGTTTATCAGTGTTGGACCAGTGTTGAAATTGGGACTAAGGACCCACTGGAGCCCTGACCTTGTTTGCTTTTTCAGTATATTTTGTAAAGTCTTGTGAGGGTTAAGTGTAGAAAAATACATGTTTATCAGTGATTTGATTCATACCAATACACAGAAGTAAGCGGGAGCATCCATCTTAGGACTAACAGAGGACTGGAAGGGAAAGTTAGAATCAGCTTACCGGATCTTGCCGAGGTTCCTGAATAGGTTCTCCTCCTGTAAAAGTAGCCCATCTCATTGTGTGTTGTATTATCTCTTTTAGGCTGAGAGTAATAAGTCTGGTCAGCAAACTGGTGAAACATAGTCATTATACATAGTGATTATATATGATGATTACTCATCCCCCCTCCCGCCCCACTGCCACTTATCTTTATATTTATTATATTTTCTTCTTTGCGCTGAATCTAAATATTCAGGTGACACCATTTTGTTTCCTCTGTCCATGATGTCTGCAATTTGCCTTCTGTGGGAATCTTTAGATAGATGGATTGTGGATAATTAAGTTTAGTAGCTTAAATGGAACTTTGCTTAGGATCGACTAAGTGCTAAAGACTGACAAATATCAAGTTCCCCACAAGAAAGTAGATGCTACTATACATAAGACTAAGTCAAATAAAAAAAAATTAAAAACAAGGAAAAGAGGGACAAAAAAAATAAATAAGCAACCATCAGAACACACTGCAAAATGACAGTGCTGCTTTAAGTCATTTTCCATTTGCTCAAAATGTCATTGAGGCAATCATATCAGTATCTGGGGGAAAAACCTGTTCAATTGCTCATCTTTCAGAAACCCTGTTGTATGTCTCCAGTGATGACACCAAAATGTGTATGAAGGTCACTGATACATAATTTACTACATTTACGTGGGAATATAAATTGGAGCTGTTTGAGATTTTCTTTAGCCCAGTTGTGATGTGTTTACCTCCCTAATATTGATATAGGTATCATTTGCACCCATGTGCCCATTTGGGGTGTAGGTCATGTAGAAGTAAAGAGAACTGAAGAGACTATAGGCAACTCTTCATGTAGGACTGAGTGTAAAACACTACAAGTAATGAACAGAAACTAGCAAATAATCACCTTCATTTGCAAATGATAGTTCAAGTGGCGCCATCTTTTTCTATGCTGCTCCAAAAAGCACTGAAACTTTGACTGTAGCTGAATTCATTTTAGCAAAATCTAGATTTCAACTGGCACTAAAAGTTACAATGTAAACAGAGTATATACATATCTCAAGGCTTTGGATAGCACTCTTTATACAGAGTTGCATGAATATGTCATTACTGTAAGCACAGAAATTTAGCAGTAATCCGGTCTGGCCTGGATAAAATGGATGTTATCTTGCTAGTGTCACTTCTATAAATGCAAATTTCAATATTTGTCTAGTTTTAAATTGCTTTTTAGTCTGAAGAGTGTCTGCTTCCCTCTTGTTTTAAAACAATCTGTGCTTTCATTTTGAAAGGAAATTGGTCTAATGAAGGTATCACCAAGAGGAAACTATTTGCTTTTATCTAGAAACAAGTGAAAGGCCATTAATTTCCATTATCAGTATTATATGAATGATTCTGTTTGTTTATAGACCAATGTTTCCCAGCTTCTATTCTCAAGAACATTCAACGTCGTGAGTTGTAGTGCTTCTCTAATTAAAGATTAATTTGCCAATTAACAAGTACAAGGGGTAATTTGTTATTAAAATTACAATAATTTCAAAACCAGTCAACATGGTTGCCCATGAGACCTGCACTTGGTCAGCAATCGACTTGCCAAAATATTTCAGAGGAGGGCTGGATGCTTGGAGAAGGATTTCGTATTACCTGGACCACAAATAGGACATCTCACAGCAGAGGTCTATCTACATATCTACACATACTTTACCAATGTAAGCTACCTACACCCATACATGGAGAGATTGGAGACATGCAAGTGGCAAGTTCCCAAATCTGTTTGTTTTCAGTTTCCAAGCACATGGTATATGTGTGTGATGGTATAAAGAGTTGGAATAAAGAGTTGATTTTGAGCTCACTTTTTTTACATCCATTTTAAAGGACCACTATAGTGCCAGGAAAACATACTCGTTTTCCTGGCACTATAGTGCCCTGAGGGTGCCCCCACCCTCAGGGACCCCCTCCCGCCCGGCTCTGGAAAGGGGAAAAACTTACCTTTTTCCAGCGCTGGGCAGGGAGCTCTCCTCTTCCGATCCTCCTCCTCTCCGCCCATTTGGCTGAGTGCGCACGCGCGGCAAGAGCTGCGCGCGCATTCAGCCGGTCGCATAGGAAAGCATTTACAACGCTTTTCTATGGACGCTTGCGTGCTCTCACTGTGATTTTCACAGTGAGAAGCACGCAAGCGCCTCTAGCGGCTGTCAATGAGACAGCCACTAGAGGCTTTGGAGGAAGGCTTAACCCATTTATAAACATAGCAGTTTCTCTGAAACTGCTATGTTTATAAAAAAATGGGTTAACCCTAGCTGGTCCTGGCACCCAGACCACTTCATTAAGCTGAAGTGGTCTGGGTGCCTATAGTGGTCCTTTAAGCTACAATATGTTTTTTTTTTTAATTTTAAATAATAGCAAAATATTTTAAAAAGAGCTGACTGACATCTGTTGCAATAAATATATAAAATACACAATGTAGGGAGCGGGGGAGGAGGTGACAGCGTACCTTTGGTTACCCACACTACTTCTTCTCATGCAACTGTGTCGTCCTAAAAACTAACACTTCACTGTTTTAGCAAAATATGTTTCCCCCTACATGAAATACATCCTTTCCTTACCTCTTGTGCCACTTTACCCCACTCCCTTAGAACGTAAGCTTATTTGAGCAGGGCCCTAAACATCCTTTGTATCTGTGCGCCCAGCTCATCTTGTTGCAAATACGTCTGTTAGTCCACGTATTGTACAGTGCTACGGAATTTGTAGGAGCCTTATAAATAACAATAATACTTCATTTCATATAATCCGTTCAACTTTAATGTATTTTGCACAAATAAATATAGTCCATGAAGTCTTACTCACTCTTATACTCTGGGCATTATTACCAGCCGGAACAAGTGTCTCTGATAGAAGCCACATAGTGTACAGTAATAGATTACATAGTTGACGTGTCACATTTCCTGTAGCTTTTCCAAAATTGTCAATGTTCCTATGTTTTCCATAGTTAACAGATAACCAAATAATAAATCAGACAGAACAATCTACTGTAGTGGGAATATACAATGAGAAAGGGTGTTGGATGGGAAAGGGTAGGTGAACCACAGTGGAGAAATAGATCACAGAAAGTTTTCTAACTGACATTTAATATATTAAGTTGTATATTTCTTTTATACTTTAGAGGGTTTGGAATTCTGTGTTAGCTGTGTTGTTTTTCTTTTTTCCTTCTCTGCATCTTCTCTTTCCCTCTAAGTAATATATGTATTTGCATAACAAAGTATTAACAGCTATTTATTTGGGTTTATGTTAAGTGTTCTTTGTAAACTGATAAGTTTCACACTGTTTATAATGTATGAATAGGCTGGTAGCTTGATGTAATTTATCCACGAGTGCTCATTTACCCGTTTCTAGCAGCCCCGCGTGATGATGTTACTTGCAACGGGCGCAACATCTGACATACGGACGTTCTGACGATCCAGGAAGTTGATGGAGGAGGAATGCCGAGATTTGCTGCACACCTGATACTTATCGTAGTTCATATGTGGGAAGTGGCACTTTGACTAATGTGAGCACATTTTTTTGTATAACTCTTTGGTGTGCTATCTTCTGTAGTTAAGGACATTAGCATTGATAAAGGGCTACTGTCCAAAACGTTTGCGTTTTGTACATTGTCCTTCTAATAAAATGTGGTAGCACCACGGTGTGCACTTTGATATCAATTGCGCATGACTCAATTTTTTCCTAATTTTCCTTACTAAGTGGTTGTGGTGGCAGTCCTGGCATTGCGAGCCCCCTGCCCATTACTTTAATTACTATAATGGGCAAGGGGCTCCCAGTGCCAGGACTGCCACCACAACCACTTACACATCTATAGGGCTCCTAGTGCCTGGACTGTCACTACAACCACTTACACATCTATAGGGCTCCCAGTGCCAGGACTGCCACCACAACCACTTACCCATCTATAGGGCTTCCAGCGCCAGGATTGCCACCACAACCACTTACTAGATGTGTAATTTGTGAGAAAGTCCATAAAAAATCCTTTAACGCGTGGATAAACTTTACGCGTGGATAAACTAGTGGAAATCCACTTTACGCGTTTCACCTATAAAGGCTTCTTCAGAAGCCTTTATAGGTGAAACGCGTAAAGTGGATTTTTTATGGACTTTCTCATAGAGTGTTTTCTATTTATTTTTATTGTTTTTTATGTACAATAAACAGCTACTATTTTATATATTTTTATCACTCTGAGACATCCATTATTACATATTTTTTCCTGGTTACCATTTTATTCCTTGGTGGGGATTATACCACCTATACGGTATAAACTAGAGCGAGGCACGCTCTAGTCAATGTGAGTACGATACTTTACATTTTATTCATTATTTTAAGTGATTTTAATACATACTACACTATGTGGATTCCCCTGTCTATCTATATGTTCTTTATTTGAGACCTTCAAGACGTGGACCACTTTACATTTATCCTAAGACGGGGATTATTCCGTCTATGCGCATGAACAGTAGAGCTCTGTTTCTAGCTCTGTCACACGTGAGTGTACATCTATCTACTTCTTGCTCACTTACGGAATACTAACAGTGCTACACTATTATTTGTATATTTCCTTTTTTTCTTTTTGAGGTACACCATTGCACTTGAACACGTAAAGGGATAATTGGTGCCTTCCAAGAGATGCCTCCATTCATCAAAGGCTATCTTGATTGCCAGTAATTCTTTGTTCCCAATGCTATTGGATTCTGCTTCTGTTAATTTGCGAGAATAAAAGGCTACAGGATATAATTTCCCAGTAGTACTGTCTCTTTGAGACAGTATGGCTCTGGTGGTGGTATCAAAGGCAGCATCACTTACGGGTAGCTCTGCCCTCAGGACCAGAGCAGGACAGGAACTAGAATTCAAATGAGACCAAGTGTATAAAGGGTCCCTCCTCCCTTCATACACCAGTCAATTATCAAGCTAATTTCAGGAGGGAGTCTGATGCTACAATCAATAATAGCCAGGAAAAGAAAATTACGGAAAGTATGGTTTACATTTTCCTTATTCCTGGCTAATCATGGCAGCATCACTTATGGGTAATACCTAAGCTTACCAAAATTAATAGGGGGGAGGGGGGGATTAAACAACAACCATTACAACTGAGATTGCACCAGTTTTTGTGATTTTATTTGAGCTCGATGATCAATTTCTTGATGGAGGATTAATCCTCATTGCTGCTTTGAAAAATCTTGCAATAAGTGGATGAGTTGTCCAGGATCTTCTGTGAAGAACCGATAAGGCCGATGATTGGACTTTCAGAGTGCTGATACTTAGTCCTTTATCTAGACCTGAATGTAGGAAATCCAGAATTTGCATGTGTGATGGATTGAGGTGGTCCAAGTCTTTAGAGCCTGCCCATACTTTAAATGTTTCACATATTCTATGATAGCAGGAATAAGTAGATCTTTTTCAAGACTTAAGAAGAGTTTCCACCACTTTATTTGAACGGCCTTGGTTTAATAAAGTTGTCCGTTCAAGAGCAAAGCTCCCAGATTCCATTAAGATGTTTTCGGATGAAGAACTGGGCCTTGGACTAGAAGATCTGCCCTGGGCGGTAGTTTCCAAGGCTGGGTTATGGCCATCTTGAGCAAAACCGGATACCAAGGTCTTCTTGGCCATATGGGAATTATGGAAATGATCTGTTTCCCTTCTTTGCCAATTTTCTTCATATGATAGGTAGGGGAGGGAACACATACCCCAGATCGATGGTGGTGATAAAGCATTTTGACCTGTTGATAGAGGGTCTGCAGACAGAGAGTAAAATTCCCTTACTTGAGCATTCCTCCTGTTCGCCATGAGGTTGATTTGGGGTATGCCCCACCTTCTTGTAATCATCTTGAAAACTTCTGGGTGAAGACTCCATTCTCCTGGAGCATGGTTTCCCTGCTCAGATAGTCCGCTAAGATGTTGTCTACCCCTGGAAGGTATAGTGCCTTAACACCAGTGACATGCTTTCAAGCCAGATTCATCAGGGGTTTCATTGCCGAAAGAAGATGCTTGCTTCTGATGCCACCCTGATGATTGACATATACAGCCACTGCCCTGTTGTCTGTGCGAATCAACACCCGCTTGTGATGTAATAATGGAAGAAAAGCTTTCAGGGCCTTGTAAATCGTTATCAATTCTATTAGGTTGGAATGAAGTTTCTTTTCCTGTAGAGATCATTTCCCTTGAGTCCAGGTCGAGTTGAGATTGGCTCCCCAACCTTTGAGGTTTGCATCCGTTGTGATTGTGAGCCAGTCTGGTTCTTCTAAAGGAAAGCCTCTCTGGAGATTGTGAAGCAATAATCACCACTTTAGTTAGTACTTCACATTTAGTGGAACCACAATATCTTGAACCCAATTGTTCTGGAGAATATTGAACTGGAGGAGAAAATTTGTTTGGATAGGTCTTGAGTGCCACTGGGCCCATTTTACCAGACCTATGATGGAAGTGAGAGACTCTTGGAGACTCATATAGTCTCTTGCGGACGTTGAACTATTTTTCAAAATCATCCAAACTTTCTCCTGAATCTGAGAACTTTTGTCTACGGAAATTTTCGTGTCTTTGTGGTATCTATATCTTGTGGTTCCAGAGAAATCTTCTCTAAATTTACCATCCATCGGTGTCACGGTGTACCCTGAACCCTGCAGACCACAAGGCGTGACTGCCCCCTTTAAGAGACCTGGCTTGATTTGAACTCACAGCTCCAGCATCAAAGTCAGGTTCTCTACCTTGCTGTCCACCAGGGGGCTTTGGTATCTACCTGTATATGTCTGCTTCCCGACTCTTTGCCTGGATGGAGCAGTGCTGATCTACCTGTAGCCCCTTACCAATTAGGGTCATCTGCTCCTAATCAGCAAGCTGTAAAAGCCAGCTCTCCCTGAGGCCTGGTATCTGGTCGTTTTGTTTGTTTGGTGTTTCCTGACAGATCTTTGTTGCTCTGCTGACTGATTTCCTGGACTCTGATCTCTGCCTGCCTTAATGACTACGATACTCCGCTGACAGTCCTGACTTCTGCTTCTGGTCTGACCCTGCCTTTGGATTACCCATTTATCTGTACTGTGTTTTTGCCTCCTCCTTGTGCCATTTCCTGCAACTGGGCTCCAACTCCTGTTAAACTGTTACAGTCTCTCAGACACTGCAGGGCCCTGTTTGTGTGTATCACAGATCTGTCAAAGGAGGCTGCTATAATCAAGATGTTGTTTAAGTAATGAAGCATTCTCAGACCTTGAGTTCTTAGATAGGCAATGAGTGTTACCAGGACTTTTGAAAATGTTCTGGGAGCTAAGCTTAAACCGAATGGGAGACCTCTGAATTAAAGATGTTTGTCCAATATGAAGAATCTCAGGAACTTGAAGTGAAGAGGATGAACTGGAATCTGATAACAGGCAATCGAGGTAAGCCACTCTCCTTGATTTATCAAAGGAGTAATGGAAGAAATTGATTCCATTTTGAAAGATAAATTCTGGAGTTCCAGATTTACATCCTTGAGACCTATAATAAGTCTCCACTTGTTTTTTGTTTTTGGAGCCAGGAATACTATTGAGTATCTTCCTAAGAACTTGTCGTTTGGAGGGACTTCTTCTATAACCCTCTGCTCCAAAAGGTTTGATAGGATCTGAAGCATAGCTTTTTGTTTTACCGAAGACGAGACCTTTTGATGTTACAAACATATTTGAGGTAGGGAACTTTGAGAATTCCAGCTTGTAGCCATCTCTTATGATGGATAAAACCCACTTGTCAGAAACAGTCTTCGCCCAGTTGGGGTAAAATAAACTTAGTCTTCCTCCAATGACCCCTTAGACCTGCTTACTTTCATACATTTTTTGAAGATGTAGGAAGTATTTAAACTAGGAGGGGTGGACAAAAGGGTGATAAAACATCAATCCAATTGCCCCCCCAAAACAAGGACAGAAAGTAACTGTAACAAGTGTGTTAAAAATGATAAGCTTAGAGTCATGTCTAATAACAAAGTGCCAAAAAAATGGCTATCTACAATACAAAAGCAATAAAGACGGACATAGCGCAATATTGTTGCAGAATAGAAATTATAAATATAACTTGTTGCACTCACAAAAGCAGTTTGATTGAAGGCACATCAGATACAATGATGTATGAACCTCAGGACTTGTGGAACATCAATATCATGCATAGGAGGAAAAAAATATATAATAGTGCAGAGTATCCAAGTAAAAAATGACACACTTTATTAATAGATACACTTACAAAATAGAAGTGGCAAATAGGCACATCAAGCTCTGATGGAAAAAACACGAATCCCAGTCAGGGTCCAGTGGAGCAGGAAAGCCAAATAAACAATAAAATCAAGAATAAATAAATAAAAAATATATAAAATACTTTAAACAATAAAGGACATAAGCCCAATATATAGAATACTCTAAGCAGTAAAGGACATCAGCCCTACGCGTTTCGTTCAATAATGAACTTCCTCAGGGGCATCTAACAGAATATTGTCCATAAGCATGCATACAGTAACATAGAAACTTCTCCCATTTAAATCCGTCCAGTTCTGGCGCGAAAAAATCAACTCGGTTGTTCACTTCCGGTTTCGGACTTTACTTCCGGTTGCGTCATGCGTTCCGGGATTGCTAACCAAGCCTCACTTTGGTTCCCGTTCACATATACAGCAATGGCAGGGAGAATGCGTTCCACTTTCAATCAGACGATTGAACATGAAAGTCCACAATGTTTATTGATAAGAAAACAAACAAATTAACAACACATCCCATGTATATTAAAGAGAGAAATAGGAATAACATTAAGAGACCTCTAATTGATAGAGAAGGCATTTTAAGTGGAAAAATAAAATAAAATAGGAATAAATATAAATATAAATAAACATAATTAGGTAGAATAGAATGAAGTAAACTAAAATAAAATAAAAATAAATATAAATATAAAAATAAAAATAAAATAAAAATAAAATAAAAATAAAATAAAAATTGAAAATAAAAATAGAAATGAAATAAAATTAAATATAAATATAAGCAAATAAATAAAAAAAAATAAAAATAAAAAATAAAAATAAAATAAAAAATAAATAAATAGAAATTTACAAAAAACAAATTAAATCAAAGTCCACATTCAGACCTCTTGGTTTCATGGTTTTTAATGTATGGATCCAATAACCTTCTCTTTTTCTTAAAGCTATCATTAGGTCTCCACCTCTTTTATTCAGGCTCACCTGTTCTATACCTATACATTTGAATGTATTAAAACTAAAAAAGGGACAGCTATTACAATGTACTGGCACTGAATGGGTTAACATACCCTTTTTAATGTTATTTCTATGTTCTTGAAACCTGATTTTTAATTTTCTCCCAGTTCTCCCCACATACTGCATCCCACACCCACAAGTGAGGAGATACACTACATGGGTAGAAGAACAGGATACCCTATTTTTGATTTTAAATTTCATTTGTGTCTGTGTACTAACGAAATCGTGTACCGTACTAAATTGATGGCCACAACTTATACAATTGCCACATGTATAAAAACCTCCCTTATGTTTGGTTTCCATTTTCTCGGAACGAAAAGTGCTAGGAGCAAGGATCTGTTTTAAACTAGTACCCTTTCTAAAAATAACCTTAGGAACCTTAGGTATTTGTCGGCCTAGGAATTCATCCTCAGCCAACAAGCCCCAATGTTTTCTAATTATTCTCTGCACATCAAAAGCTCTTTATACTGAGTATTAAATGAAAAATCGAAAATAGGGTTTCTAGTCTTGTCCTTATTCTTATTTATAAGTAGATCACTACGACAAATCTTCCCAACTCTCTCAATCTCTGAATCTAAAAATCCAGGAGGATAGCCCTTCTCCAGAAAGCGTTTCTTAAGAACATCTGCTTGCATAAAAAAGGAGTCCAAATCACTACAATTCCTACGCAGCCTAACAAATTGGCTTTTTGGAACTCCTCTAAGCCAATTAGGATGGTGCCCACTTTTAGTATCGATAAAACTGTTAGAATCAATATCTTTAAAAAAGGTCTTAGTCTTGACTTTCCGATCTTCGATAAAAATCGATAGGTCAAGAAAATCAATATTTTGAATACCTATCTTAGGAGTAAACACCAAAGATAAAGAATTATGGTTAACATACTCGAAAAAATCATGTAACTGGTCAGTAGAGCCACGCCATATCATTAGGACATCATCGATGTACCTTCTCCAGAGCACCAAGTTTGCACCAAACGGGTCATGTCTAGAAATGCTTGCTGTTTAGGGAATAAGATCCATGAACTTGTGGTAATAATGGCAACTGAGAATGTAGATTTAGTGGCTGTAACTGAGACATGGTATAATGAGAAAAATGACAGGGACATAGTAATACCAGGGTACTCTTTATATATAAAAGATAGAGAAGGCAAGAAACGGGGAGGGGTGGTCCTGTATGTGAAAGTGTGAAAGATAGCATAAAAAGGTGAAACTTTAGAATTTGGAGATCACACAGTAACATTTTTTACATACATAAAGGAGAAAAGGAAAGTATAACAATGATTAGTTAGATTAAAAACAAAAGAAGGAAGGTATATAAGAGGATAAAGGTCTAGCTGATTGCCTCAATTAATATTTTTGTTCAGTATATACAGATGAAAATGAAGGAAAGGGGCCTCAGTTAGGAAAAAGTACAAATGAGTAATTTGTTACATGTGAGTTTACAGAGGAAGAGGTTCTATTTCAACTGTCAAAAGTAAAGATAAATAAGTCAATGGGGCCTGATGCGATACACCCAAAGTTATTAAAAGAACTTAGTGAGTTACTAGCAAAACCATTAACGGATTTATTTAACCAATCATTGTTAACAGGGGTAGTCCGAGAAGATTGGAAATTAGCGAATGTTGTACCCATTCACAAGAAAAGTAGTAGGGAGGAGTTGGGCAACTATAAGCCAGTTAAAGGATAGGATTCTTGAACATCTAAAATCACATGGATTCAAGATCAGAGATAACATGGGTTTACTTCAGGAAGATCATGCCAAACTAATCTTTTTTTTTTTGATTGGGTAACTAAAATAATAGATCAGGGTGGTGCGGTAGACATTGCCTACCTAGATTTCAGCAAGGCTTTTGACACTGTTCCACATAGAAGGCTCATCAATAAACTGCAATCTTTAAGTTTGGATTCCAATATTGTTGAATGGGTTAGGCAATGGCTAAATGACATGCAACAGAGGGTTGTTGTTAACGGAGAATATTCAAAGCAAGGTTTAGTTACCAGTGGGGTACCTCAGGGATCTGTACTTGGACCCATTCTCTTTAATATTTTTATTAGTGATATTGCAGAATGTCTTGATGGTACTAAGATATGTAACAGGGTTGATGTTCCAGGAGGGAAGCTGAATGGCAAATGATTTAGGTAAATTAGGAAAATGGTCAGAGCTGTGGCAACTGACATTTAATGTGGATACGTGATAATGCACCTTGGACATAAAAACCCATGGGCAGAGTATAGGATATTTGATACCCTACTAACCTCAACATCTGAGGAAAGGGATTTAGGAGTAATTATTTCAGATGACTTAAAAGGTAGGAAGACAATGTAATAGAGCAGCTGGAAATGCTAGCAGAATGCTTGGTTGTATAGGGAGAGGTATTAGCAGTAGAAAGAGGGAAGTGCTCATGCCATTGTACAGAACACTGGTGAGACCTCATTTGGAGTATTGTACGCAGTACTGGAGACCGTATTTTCAAAAGGATATTGATACTCTAGAAAGAGTTCAGAGAAGGGCTACTAGGCTGGTTCATGGATTGCAGGATAAAACTTACCAGGAAAGGTTAAAGGATCTTAACATGTGAAGCTTGGAGGAAAGATGAGACAGGGGGGATATGATAGAAATTCCCTTTATTTAAATACATAAAGGGAATCAACACAGTAAAGGAGGAGACTATATTCAAAAGAAGAAAAACTACCACAACAAGAGGACATAGTCTTAAATTAGAGGGGCAAAGGTTTAAAAATAATATCAGGAAGTATTACTTTACTGAGAGGGTAGTGGATGCATTGAATAGCCTTCCAGCTGAAGTGGTAGAGGTTAACACAGTGAGGGAGTTTAAGAATGCGTGGGATAGGCATAAGGCTATCTTGGACTTATGATAAGGCCAGGGACTTATTAAAAGTATTTCAAAATCTTTTATTGAGCAGACTAGATGGGCCGAATGGTTCTTATCTGCTGTCACATTCTATGTTTCTATGTACACAGTCCTCTTCCTCTTGAAGACTTAGTTGATAATCAGGATGTGGGTTGGTAGTTCCTCCAACTGGAATATCTAGTATATTCCCTCCCAGGTCCATATGTTCTATTCTCACAAAAGGATTGATCCTTATATCGTCTTTCTTTAGAAGAAGAATAAATTGGTCTTCTCTTTTGTTGTGGAAGGAAGGCTCTCTTGCTATCCGCTGCTTTATGAATGGCTTCATCTAGCACCTTGCCGTAGAGTAATTCTCCTTACAAAGGAAGTGAACACAAGGAAGATTTTTAAGCATAATCCGCTCCCAAGTCATGAAGCCACAGAGCCCTTCTTGATGCCACTGACAAGGCCATGCTTCTAGTAATCATCTTCATAATGTCCAATGAGGCTTCTGAGAAAAAAATCTGCAGCCATTCTGAAATCCTTAAGGTTTTCCAAGAGATTTTCCCTTCTGACTCCACTAGAACTATCATCCTCCATGTTATCAATCCGGAAATCTGGAAAGGGTGGTTAGAGCAATTGAAGGATGGACGGCATAACCTAATGATAAATAGACTTTGTTTAGGTCTGCATCCATTCTTTTTTCCATAAGTTTCCGTGAGATAGGCTAGGTAGTCTATAGGTAGCGTAGTGCGTTTAGCAATGCAAATAATTGCAGCATCAATTTTAGGTATAGCATTTAGACTCATCAGGAGAGACTGGATAAATTCTGGAAGCCTCTTTTTTTAATTTTTTTTTTTTATAGTCCATAGGAATGCATACAGGCTTGAGGTCCCCCAACAGCATTCCTCACACTCATCATCATTATGTATTACAACTGGGGTACTTGTAGAAACATAAACAATTTTTCAATAAAAGAATAACAAGGTAGCTATGTCGAATAATGCTAGAGAGGGTAGTTAACGTTATGATAGTAACATTGCTCAAAGAGAGGTTTATGTGCCACTGGCTGGGGCCTGGGTAGGCTGATTGTGTTATCAAGCATACAGAGAGGTGTTGGAAAATGCAATCGCATAGTGCGCTCAGTTGCAGGAGTATGGTCTGGGAGAAGTGGTAGGTTGTGCAGTGCTTTGCATTCTCCCTAGTCGGGGTGCATGAGGTTTAGCGCAAAAGGAATACAGCATTTCAAACCTGTGGGAGGGTGCCTTAGTGTTAGCTACCATTAGTCCTCAAGCACTAGTTCTCTAAAATGACATGAGTTGCCCACATGAAAGGCCTTTCACAGCACGGCATAAGGTAGGGCATCTATCTAAGACGAATAGAGTGAATAAAAGCAGGCTAAGAAATACTAGGCAAACTACAGATAGCACTATGCCAACATTATGTTACTGTACAGTCCTGGAGCATGGACTAGGTTGGTGCCACTTGGTATGCTGGCTGTTGGCTTGGTCAGGGTATTGGTGCTAGGAGGGTCCCAGGATTCTGCAGAGGGAGCGAGTTGGGGGACAGACCTCCCGTCCCAGGCCGATTTGCAGGCCAGCATCTTTGATCCCCGGACTCAGGGGCTCAAAGAGTCCAAGTCCTGCCCCATATTGAAGAGACAGGAGGCCCTTGTGGTGTGTCTCTGTTGGCGGTGGACGGTCTCCCCATGTGGTCGATGCGTCAGGGTCTTGCCCATAGTAGCCTTGTGCTCGAATCAGGTGTCCCACAACCTCCACTCTGTATTCCACTCCTGGACTCCAGTGCAGGATGATGTGGTGTAGCATTTGCCTGCTTTGCCTCCAGGGTGGCCCAAAAGTGAGCGATAATTTAGTCCAGTCGCTGTAGGGAGATGTTGATGAAGTCGAATTTGCACCTCCCTTGCCACGTGCGTAGTTAGTCGCGGAATTTGCAGTCTCAGGGTCTGTGTCGCAGAGGTTTGTTAGTGCAGCTGGCCAGCCAGTGTGGACCGCGATATCGCCCACTGGTCCGGGGGGGGGGGGAGGGGGAGCATGGAGCTGTAGCTTGTCGTGCGGAAGCTCAGTGACGCATGGTACAGGCAAGCAGCCGTCTCTCCTGTCCAACATGCTTACTAGGCCTCACTCGCTCTACCGGGGTTTGCAGAGGGAGCCGCTTCCAGAGATGCTCCAACGTGTTGCGGTAGGCTTCCGACACAGGTAAGTCTCGCATCAAGGGCCTCAGGGTGAACTGGAACTCGATTTGCGAGCTCAGGATAGGGCTTGAAGCAGGAGTTCCAAGAAAATGCTTCCAGTCGCCATGCTGCTCAGGCCCTGTCCCCTGGAAGCCTTATTTTTTTAAGGTAACTTTCTTTTCCGGTTTTTGCCACTCTTCAAGTATTATATTCTTTTTTGAACTGTGAACTGTAGGCTTTGAGGATTTTAGATCCTCAATAATCTGTCTGATTCCAGGACTTCAGACTTTTCTTCCTGGATTTTTAGTGTGTCCCTGATTAGGACTATCAACCTATCCACCAATTTGGATTCTACATTTCTATGATATGTCTCCTCCTGATGTAGATAGTAGCAGATTGTAATCTTTCAAAAATTTCTGGAAACAGAAGGAAAGGATACATGTTTTTGATAGTGATCTGATTTAACTCTCTATAGTCAACACCAGGATGTAGGCTGCCATTTTTTTTCCCCACAAAGAAAATTCTAGGTCCTGCAGTTGTTGTAGAAGGACTGATGAAACCTTTGCTTAGGTTTTCCTGTATATATTCTTTGGATATATGCAGTTCTGTTTCTGCTTGTGGATAGATCTTTCAATAGCGAATAGAAGCCCTGGGTAACAGATCTATGGGGCAATCATATTTTCTTCTTGGTGGTAGGACATCTACAACCTTTTTTATCGAAGACATCCTTAAATTCCTTATAAGCGTCAGGAAGTAGTATTGTCTCTCTTTTCTTCATATCCACCTCCAATATAGAACAAGTTATTTTTTGAGTCTAGGGTTTTCCTAGACATAGAGAAATACAGAGAGGGGATGTGAAGGTGATGGTTCCCTTGGACCAAGAGATACAGGGGTCATGAGTGCGTAACCAGGGTATGCCCAATATGACTGGAAACAGTAGGGAAGGGATTAATTCACATAATAAAGTCTCAGTATATTCTCCTGTAGTCACTTGCATAGGAGGAGTTTGCAGACTAATAGGACAAGATTTCAAAAAAGAACCATTGACAACTTGTATATATTAATGTTTTTTCTTTATTTATAATAGTTATGGCGTGGGGATGGGCAACATTGGAGTCCATAAAGCAGCCACTTGTGCCTGAGTCAACCAAACCTTGGCAATTATAGCTGATCCCGTTCCACTTCAACAGAAGAAAGATAGATAAAGGGGGCATAGTGGTGATTGCAGAAGATGTATGTATCATTTGAGAGATCCACTTACTCAGCTGAGATTTTGTCTTCTCAGGACATGTTTTCACAGTGTGATTAGGTTTCCCACAATAAAGACAGAGATTGTCCCTGTGTCTCCTTTGTAATTCGGTTGGGGGTAGCTGACCATTTATGAGGCCGATTTGCATAGGCTCTTCTTTCTAGGATTTAGCAGCAGTAAATTGAGGGCTGACATGACTTGTGGCAGGATTTCGAGGAGCAGCAGTAAGTATTAGCCGTTTCCAGGCGTCTTTCTCTCAGGCTTTGATCAAGATGAATAGCTGGCTGCATGAAGGTTTCCAAGGAATCAGGTATCTTAAAGTGAATAAAATAATTCTTTAGTGATTCAGATAGCTCTATGTGAAATTGGTTAATAAGACCAATCTCATTCCAGCATGTATCGGTAGCATAATGTTTGAAGTCAGTGATGTACTCCTCCACAGGTCAGCGTGGTTGTCGAATGGCTCTGATGGAGGTTTGTGCTGTTTCTTGTCGATTGGGATCATCATACATGGAGGACAGAGCACTGATAAAGTCATCCCAGGACTGTACAGCAGGGTCATTGGTACGCAGCAAATCATGAGTCCATTCTTGCGGAGGACCTGATAGGAGTTATATCACGGTGCGGATTCTGATAGATTCAGAATAATATGTGCAGGATTTTAACTCAAACATAAGTTCGCAGGCCATGATGAAGGTTCTGTATTTTGCTCGGTCACCATAGAATCATTTAGGTAATACAACTTGAGGTTCAGGAGCAGCCACTGCTTCTTCAGGGAGTGGAACAAGATGAGCAGCAAGTAACGCTTGTGGTGTTGATGTTCTGGAAGCAGGCACTTGTGCTTGAAGTTCTTGCACTGCTTGAGTGAGGCCAGATGCTTGTCGGGTTAAGGCGGCCACCATCTCTGTCAATTCTGCGAGCTCCATAATTGGCTCAGTATTTCCATTACGGTTTAGTACAGAGAGCCCCAAATTCAATGGTTTAGTAGATAGATCCCCAAATGCAGTAATTGGTTGAGAGTGTCCACAGCAAGGTACAGACAAAGGTACAGCAGAAGGGTAGTCAGGCAGGAAATGGGTAAAGTCAGACAGTACAAGTTTATAAACGGAAGACAAGCCAAAGGTGAAATACTATATAATCAAGACAGGTACAATGCAATGACTAAGCATAGCAGGGAGCACAGAATACTGAGCACAGGTATCAGGTATGAGCAGGTTTAAATAGGAAAAAAGGGACACACCTAAGTATCCCACATGCTTCTTGGGTACTTCCCCTTTAAGAATCCACATGATGGGCGGTGGGCGTGCCTCTAGTCTGATGATTGTGCAGGATCATTAGGTTGGGGCTGAATGACTAGGTATGGCTTCTGCTTTCTTTGGTGCGACATGATCGAGCGTTTGGCAGCAATAAGTGGTGAAGGTAAGTGTCGGGCTGAGCGAGGGCATGACACAATAGGCACAGCTTTTGAAAAACTGTAAGTTTTGTGTCCATGTTTTTGACACCTTGTTTTTCTTTTGTGTTGGATATTAGTGATGTAAGCTGCAAAAAGTAGGGTTCTGTGTTTTTGTAAATCCTGGGAATTTAAGCATATTCCCCAGACTATATATTTGGGAAAGGTGTTTTATCCCACAGTTTCCCTGCACTATTTGGTAAAAGTTGGACTTTTTGTGTGGACTGCAAATAGTGGTGTGGCTAGTGACCATGGGTAACTTGCTCTATCCCATTTTGAGAATAGCATTGTAGGTAGTATATAATAAGGGAGCTGATATTTGAACATTTTGCCCAAATTATTCAATATGGTGTAAGTATTCCAAGGAGTGGGATACTATCATATTAGATATGTGAACTGCTTGATAATACACTTCTTGTTGGTACTCTAGGTCATTTTTATTAAAGGTGAACCTGATTAACAAGGACCAAAAGGATTGGACATTTTATATAGCTTACTGGAAGTGGGATCTGTAACGTCCTGGAAAGATAAAATAGTTTGGATAGTATCATCATCTTTATTGCAGCTATACTCCCCAGCCACAGCAGGAATTTGCCCTCACATTTTCCAAAAATCTGCACTAGTTGCTTATATAACTTTTGCTATTTTTATCTGAATAAGGCGTTAAGGTTTCATATAACCTTTACGCCCCAAAAAAGTAATGACGTCTTTTCTCCAAACAGAGCTAAAAGACGCTTTGAGTCTACACAGTTGTTGTTCCTCTAAGTCAAAGCCCATCACCTGGTTCTTAGAAATACCATGTTCATTGAAATCTAATGCGCTCTTTTCTTGGCAAAATAAAGTTGCCAAAATTTGAATGCACATTAGAATCAATGGTGCATTCACCAGTGAAATTAGAATTTTGCAAGCAAATTTCGCACCGGAAAGAGAGCGGTCCTAGCTTAATGACTGTTGTAGGAACCGTACTCGGTTGTTAAGCGAAGAGCAATTTCAGTCATAAGTAGCTATCATGAAATAATAACACACAAAAAAAAATAATAATGCACAATGTTGTATAGTAGGATCTTCTTGTACAAATGTGAATTACATTTGCCAAACATATTTTTCAGCTTCCAGGTTTAAAAAAATCCGTCAGTGAATAATTTCAATTTATGTTCTTTGTCACATGTGTTCCCCATGTTAATGTTCTTTCTGATTTCTATACCTGGTGGCTCTAAGGCTATGAAATACAATAATTGTGTTAGGGGACACCCCTGCCTCATCCAGTTTATTTGGAATGGGTCTGATACAAAATCTGAGTTAAGGATTGTGACTAAGAGTGAACTATAAAGTTCACCATCTGGAGTTGTAACTTAAGGTCGCATGTTGATAAAAATGTGTGAACCACTTGTAAGAGTTGGGCTATTTCCCTTAAAGGACCACTATAGTGCCAGGAAAACACTAATTTTCCTGGCACTATAGTGCCCTGAGGATGCCCCCACCCTCAGGGCCCCCCTCCCGCCGGGCTCTAGAGGGTGGAAGGGGTTAAATTTACCTCTTTTTCCAGTGCCGGGCGGGGGACTCTCCTCCTCCTCCTCTCCTCGTCATCGGCTGAATGCGCATGCGCGGTACGAGACGCGTGCGCATTCAGCCAGTCCATAGGAAAGCATTCACAATGCTTTCCTATGGACGCTGGCGTCTTGTCACTGTGAAAATCACAGTGAGAAGCGCGGAAGCGCCTCTAGCGGCTGTCAATGAGACAGCCACTAGAGGCTGGATTAACCCTATTATAAACATAGCAGGACCTGGCACCCAGAGCTGAAGTGGTCTGGGTGCCTATAGTGGTCCTTTAACCCCTTAAGGACCAAACTTCTGGAATAAAAGGGAATCATGACAAGTCACACATGTCATGTGTCCTTAAGGGGTTAAGCCTCTAAGAGTACTATATAGTAGTGAGGTGCTACTTGGTAATGGTAACAGGTTTTGAAATGGGGAACGTGTAGGAGTAATGGTCACTAACTATGCCTAAAATAATGCATAGCAAGAAAACACAAACAACAAGAACCTAATGTAGCCCATTAGTAGGGTTATGTATCTCTGGCAATACCATCTTGGAGGGCTGGGAGGGGGGATCGTTTAGAGGCAGGGTTGCCCTAGGGTGATCCCTTCATTTTAGCTGTTTTGGTTAAGTTTACGGAGTACGTCTAATAAGCCACAAGCAAATCTATAATAAATGCCAAGCTCAGTCGGTAACGATTTGTACCATCCGGTACGAGTTCTAGCCACACACCCCACTCTCTACTAATTTAATGCCTTAAGTTGTAAAATGTAAGCTCCCATCCTGCTTCCAAATATTTTAGAAAGATTCAGTGGGCCATATCATTCCTACTGGGGGAGCAGTGAATGGACTTTTAGTATCTCATTTGTAATCAAGAGATTGATACAGACTTCTTTAGCATTATTATTTAAGAAATTTGATTTAACTGCATGCAGACATTATGCTCAAATGCAAACAGACCTACGTTTCACATTCTGTTGCCACTTGTAGTGAGTGGTACTCCTTTTAGTTGCCTTCAGGATCCTTATACATACATAAAAGCAAGGTATATGACCATTTTTATTTATATCATGCCTGTGTGTGAGAAAAAGTGTATTTTTGTTTTGTGTAATTATGTGTGAATTATATTGCATGATAAAGGTCAATGTATACTATCTAAAGCATTTTTATTTCCTAACTATTTTTTATAAAGGCTGTAAAAATAAGATAAAAAATCCCACATACACAATTTTGATAAAGTTTGTCTCTTATTTTTCCTTTATCAATATCAAGCCCATCTTTGACTATGTCCAGAAGCATCCTCCCCAGTAATGTTTCATACACATCCATGTCTTCCCTTTGTCCCTACCATTCATCCCAGGTTTTATCATTGGCTCTCCATGCTGCTTTGTGCTATCACTCACCAGTCATTCTTCTCTCCTCTCTCTATACCTAGCTTTTCCTCAATGGCCATGTCTCTATCCCACCCAAACAATGGTCCTATCTAATCATCAAATACATTCATAAGCATAACCTTATCTCTTCTCAGTCATATCCCCATCCCTGCTCACCGGTCATGCTTCCTCACTGGTCATGTCTCCAATCCTCAAATGCCACAATACTATACAGTTTAAATAGACCTCTAGTGTTTGTGTTCCTGACAGTCGCTAGAATAGCTCCCTCCTCTAGAACAGAGTGAAAAACTTGGTCCTGGAATCAAATGCTGCTGATAGAGAACAACGTTTAGCCATGCATGCCTGCTTCCAATTCATTGCTTCTCTAAGAGAAACATTGGATTGGAGCAGATCACAAAAGACGTCAGCATGAATGCGGACGTATTGAAAGGTGGAGTGGACAGCTGCAGCAGAGAAGTCCTGGTGCTGGAAACAAGGTTAATCTCTTTTAAACTTAATCTATAGTTCCAAAAACCAACAAACAAAAAAAAGTTATTTTCAGGACTAGAGGTTCCCTTTATATGTGTGTTAACAACAACTAGATTCCCCTGTTTAGTTGAAAACCTGTGGTCCTCTGTTCATTTAGGTTTGATAAGAAAAAACAAATTGCACGGTCTGTTAAAGTGCTCTTTTAGCACCTACTCAATGCTTGATCTTGGAATTCTGTTCCCATACCCATAGCAAAAAAAAAAAAAAAGAATAAACAAGAAGCTGAATGAGTGTAAAATATTGATGAAATTGATACTGTTAATGCGGAAGTGGAAATTCCACATTCACAATTCGAGTATGGGTTGTGGCCGTGTTTTCCTTAGGGACCCCCAGTTTTAGTCAAACTGCTTGAAAACTGTTGAACCCAAAACCAGGACATGGCACTTGCACCCTAATCGTTTAAATAGCATATAGTGGTTATGGTGCCTATAGTTTTAACATTGACTTCTTAGTTGGGAGGTCCAAGTAAAAGCATAGGGAAGTGGTGCTTTGCCAGTGAGCTCAGGTCACACCTCCCTAATTAAAGCAACACTAGTCGTATAGTCCATAAATACACAGGGAGTTTGCAGCTCTGTAACAGTTACAGATGGCTATGTAATTCACTTGTCTAAATAATGCTATACTTTAATGGGATAGAAGCAATTGATCCGTCAATCTACTCCTTGGAATCCCTAAGATATCCTCCGAGAATGCTATCACTGGATTTTAATCTAGCTAAAACATAGGAAGAGCAAGATTGCTTTCCTGATAAGCATTTCTGTGTTTAAACAATATAATTTACAAAAAGGCATACATTTTGAATCAAACTATGTGATTTAAATTCATGTCTATATTATGTATACGTTTATTAAATTTTTCATAAATCCACTTGCAAGATTTAGGTGCTGAAGTTCATTGGGGGGAAAGGTAAAATAATATTGTACTTTAAAAACTTGTGAAAGAGTTTCCTAATCCAGTATGGTTGTACTGCAAGGTTTTTAACGTAACTATCCAATTTATATGCTAGTTTATATATATAACATTTAACAAAAAATAATAGTGCATCATATTTTAACTCAAACTGGAATACCGTCAGTAACCAAAATGTATCTTTAAAGAAATAGCTTATGTTTTTCTCATCAAAGCGATTATTGATTGGCTTAAAGTAAATCTGATGACTGACCATATGGGGATGTCTCTTAGCCGATTGGATTAGCCGTTGAATCCAACTATCCTTTATCTGGAGGACTTTAGAATCAATACTTTAACAAGGAGATGAGGGTCAGCTAAAATTATTAGCCTTGAAGACTTGTTTGTGCTCTCTGTTGCTGTGGGATAACTGAAAACTGCGCTTAGTCAAAAGGGGTATTTGTTATTTTCTAGATCTAAAGAACTTGAGAACCCATATGTTTAACTCATGGTAACAGCAACAACTGTTAAGCACTCTAACACAGAGAATTCTGTATTTTTCAAAAAATTATTTAAAAAGTAGCAGATTGCAGACCTTAACACAATTTAGGATAACAGCACAATGACTACCATACACATTTTGCATTTAAATCACATCACATTCACTGTAAGTTATATTTTCACAGACTTTAAAAGTTGGTATGCAAAATTAACCACATGTAAATCAGTTGAATAAAAGAAAAAAATAAAGAGTGTTTAAAGATCTTTTGATTAAAAAAAAAAAATATTAAAAAAAAATCAGTATTTATAATATATTACTAAATGTGTATTGAAAGGAATTGAAAGGTTTGGAATATCTCCTACGTATGTTGCCATCTGTGTTTAACTATATATTAAAAAGAACCACAGTGGAATAACAAGAACGACTTTCAAATGTGAGAAAAACAGTTTGGGATTACTAATCCCTATTACTGAGAGCAGATGTGGATTGTCCTATTAATCAAAGCAAATCATTAGACATTTAATTACACTTTGAAGCTGTCAGTAGCAGTTTAATTGCTTAGTTTGCATTAACTCCTGTTAAAACAAAAATCTGTTGCTGCAAAGAATACCTACTATGCCAACTGTTTTGAGTTTTAATAATCAACATGTTTATTTTATAGCAGAATGTCTTCTAATGCAACTGTGCACCCATCTGACTTAAAGTGTCAAGTGTGAGGGGTTCAATGGTTTATTTACTAAACTGGTAAATATAGAGAACTGGCATGGGAACTGCAAATTTGCAGTTTCTCTAACTTGACTAATTTGGTCTATAACAAACACTGGTCACAATTTCTAGTCAAAAGGACACTATAGGCACGGTAAAAGCTTCACCTCATTGAAGTGGTTATAGTGTCTGGAGTCCTCTGGCACTATCCTTCCATTCTTTAAATAGTTTGTAATGCTATATGAGCGATATATGAGAGTTCCCAGGAGTCCATCCTCTGTGTGTTGTTTGAGGTAACGAGGAAGCATTAGCCTGAGTAGCAATGGGTGGCTGTGATTGGTTGGGAATATTAGCTGACCTCTTTCAACCTATCTCAGTGCCCATTCAGGTTTATATTGGTATGGCTATAAGAAAGTGTATAATCTCTGCTCTTGCCCAAACTACAGTGGGGGCGGGATTATGGGAAGCCAGGGACCTCGTTCAGACCCCCATGGGTTGAACAGATTCTACTAATGATGCATTAGCCTACTGAGCTAACTCACCAGCCATAATAAATGAATAAATAATTATAAACTTTAAAAAAAGCAAGATGTATTACTGGCCCATAAGATGGCTGCTGTTACTGAATACTTCCAATGAGCCAATGAGTTGGAAGGAAAGCCTGAGAAAAGGCAACTATAGTCAACACAAAACGTTACTCTAGGTCACATTACTCTATGGAATGTCTTTATGGCTTTCTAGAACAATAACAGACCAAGCAGCCTCTCTAGATGTTGTTTTAACCCCTCCAGGACCGCTGACGGTTCAGGACTGTCAGCGGTAAAACGTGCGTTTGGACCTGCCAGATCTGTTACAGCAGTGCATTTGTACTGTCTGTATTTTTTTTTTGCCCTTAAAGGGTTAAATTTGTTTTAAAAATATGTGTCTTGGTCTGTCTTAGTCAGTCAGTTTCCTTCCCCCAAATCTCCATTAGATTTTTGTGACAGTGTGTTTTGTAATTTGTTTTAGTCGTGTGTAAAACATGCAGCGTATGTATAACTTGCAGGAGGCATATGCCTTCTTGGCGTCAGACTCTGACGCCACTGACACTGCATCAGATTTTGACCCAGGTCAGTTTTCTGACACGTCTAGTCAAGACGACATGTCATCTGTGTGTGAGCCGGTTGAAGAAAGAAGCTGTGCTTCCTCATCTACGCCGAATGTGGAGGAGGACTGGGTACCTCCACAGTTAGCCGAGCCCAACGTCCCCTCTTTTAGTGCCAACGCAGGCATTAATGTTAATGTGGATGGCTTCTCCCCAATGCAGTATGTAGAACTATTTTTAGGGGATACCATCTGGGAGGAGATTGCTTCCCAGACTAACTTGTATGCTACCCAATTTATTGATAACAATCCAGGTAGCTATACAGTCAGGGAGCATGACTGGCATTCCACAGATGTCCCAGAGCTTAAAAAATTCTGGGCTCTTACAATGCTCATGGGGATTATAAACAAGCCATCGATTCGCTCATACTGGAGCACCAACCCAATAATGTCAAGTCCAGTATTCTCCCAAACCATGCCTAGAGCCAGATACGAGTTACTGCTGAGATTTTTACATTTCAGTGACAATACCCTCTGTCACCCTAGAGATCACCCCCAATACGATAGGCTTCATAAAATACGCCCACTGCTAGACCATTTTCAGGACAAATTTTTGGATGTTTATACCCCCCAACAAAATTATCCATAGATGAATTGCTAATGAAATACAAAGGGAGATTAGGGTTCAGACAATACATCCCCTCAAAGCGCTCTAGGTATGGCATAAAACTGTACAAACTGTGCGAGAGCGAAAGTGGATACACGTTTGCCTTTCGTGTATATGAGGGGAAAGATGGTCAACTGGACCCTCCTGGCTGTCCTGACTCCCTGGGGACAAGTGGGAAACTTGTATGGGACCTACTAAACCCCTTGTTTAATAAAGGTTACCACCTTTATGTGGATAATTTTTATAGTAGTGTCCGTCTGTTTAAAACACTTTATGGTTTACAGACACTGGCCTGCGGCACTGCCAGAAAAAATTCCAAAGACTTTCCACGATCTCTCATAGAGGCAAAATTAAAAAAAAGGTGAATGTAAAGCACTTCACAAAGCTGAAGTGCTTGCACTAAAATTTAGGGACAGGAAGGATGTCAACATGCTAACCACCATCCATGACGAACGCATGTCAGACGTCTCTGTCCGGGGCAGAGTAGAGTCCAAACCGGTTTGCATCAGGGCGTATAATAAGTACATGGGGGGTGTTGATTTGGCTGATCAGCTGATGCAGCCATATCTTATTTTACAAAAACCAAAGCATGGTATAAAAAGGTGGCTATCTATCTGATGCAAATAGCAACCCACAACTCATTTTTGCTTTTTTTTTTTTTTAAATAATCCAGGGAAAACCACCTTTCTCCAATTTCAGTTGAAAATAATTTCTTTAACAATTTATGGAGATGGATAAGTTCCAACAACGGTGCAAGCTGAGTCCAGGCATTTTATTTTTAAGTTACCGCCAACTGCTAGAAACCCCCCCCCAGAAACATTGCCGGGTCTGTTTTAAAAACGGGAAAAGGACAGACACCCCTTTTCACTGTCCTGATTGCCCTTCGAAACCAGGACTGTGTGTAGGAACATGTTTCAAGCTGTACCACACAGAACAGTTGTAAGAAGTGTTCCTGAATTTTTATTTTATTTTTTGTTTCTTTGGAAAGCAGCCATTTTTTGTTAGTCAGTTTCCTTCCCCCAAATCTCCAGTTAGATTCTATTTGTAGGAGTCAGTTTAAAGATTGCTGCTAAATGTACATTTGCTACCTGCACATTTGGTCTAACAAGTTTTCTGGCAGTAACACATAGCGTGTGCATAAAAACCAGAATTTAAAAATTGCCACTACACTTTCTCTGTTTTTTTGGGGGGCAAAATGGTTGTAAAAATATATACTATATATACTTTCATGATGGTATCATTAACTGGGGGGTGCAAAACTATGTCAAACTGAAGATAGACCAAGCATACCTATATATCAAGTTGAAAAACTGACATGTACAAGTTCTGATTGTTGCCTTTTGGCCCCAAAACAACCCTGCAACCCTATACATGGGGGGTATCACTGTACTCGAGAGATGTTGCTGAACATATTGGGGTGTTGTTTGGCAGTGACACATAACAGGATATGTTAATTCATGCCTAAAGTACAATGTGTGTGAAAAAACAGAAAAAATTACTACCTCAATGTTTGATAAAGCCTGGTGGTAGAATTAGTGCATGGAAAGTGTTAAAATACCACCATGTGAAATACCCTAGGGTGTCTACTTTTCAAAAATATATGGTTTGATGGGGGTAAAATACATTGTCAGGCTTCAAAAATGTCCCAAATAGGACATGCATGCAGGTTGACTACATGTCAAAATTCCAAGTTGGGGGGGGGCCGGTCGTGCTTTCTGGGAGCTCCTGCAATAGAGGGCACAAAAACACCAATTCTGCACGAACTACTGGTGCTAGCAGCAAACGGAGTCCAGAGAACAATACAGAATCACACGGGGCACACAATGATACCCGACCCGCATCGAACCCACATAAACATAAATGGACCGGCCATGAGGCCTACTGTGGAGCGGGACCTGCAGCTTGGGGGAGGCGGCCGATCCCCCGACACAGGACACGCTCGCAAGCAAACAATCGACAGGGCCCTGCAACCCCCCCCTCTGGACCGGTGGGGGTTATCCTGGTCCTCGCCGGGGGCGATTAACCCCACACTACAGCCAGACACGCAACGGCTCCGGAATGCCCCTGACACTGAGGCGAAGATGGCGCCCAAGCAACACGGAGGGAGCACAAAGAAGCCAAAAACAAACCTCACTAACCCAGCTGACTACACAGCACGGCGGCTGGCACGGCGCCTACGCACTCAAGCCGAGATCAATCGGGAAACTCACCCCTCACTGCGACCACGAGGAGGGCCCAAAATGGCCGACGCACAGCGGGCACAGCAAAGCAAACACTCCCGTCCGCCCCAAAAAGCCCGACAGCGATCCCACTTAACGGCTCGGAGCAACAAATCTCCTTCTGGGCAGGGGAGCATACCGGACCAAAATCCGACCCACCGTCCACACACCAAAAGGGGCATCAGGAGAGTGGGGCTCCGGAGGGCCCACGGTCCCCCCACGTGTGGGAGAGGGACCCGAGGACACAAGGAAGTGCTCTCCGCTACAACCCGGGCTGGAGGATCCGAGCATGCCCAGCCCCACCATAACAGCCGGTCGGGACGGGACCGACCAAGGAGCACCCACATTACACCCAGAGCACCCCAGATATCACTTACTCAAGGGACTGTAACACCCTGCATGAATCCGACCATAGCGGCTCCCAGCCAGACACCTTCATCAACTGCAACACCCATGCACAAGCGGGGTATCGGCTGAATAGGCCACACTGGGGATACACCAGCCCTTCACCGCCGGGCGCGGGCAGGCTGGAAGACCGACACACGAGCTATATATACTTGCATGCTGGGACTTTCTCCTGCAGACACCGTCGACCAGGTCTTACCTACTGGGCACCTCTCGGATATATTTGATATACCTGAACTAATGTTACCTTGTGCTATTTCATTTTTTAAGTTTGCATTTGTTACCAACGCAGGGTGACCCTACCGCAACCCAACTCTGCAGATGGACATTGCTGGCCAGCACCCAGAATGTTCCTGTACCTATAGTATGTTGCGAGCCTATGTTTTCCATGCCTACTAACCAAACCACTTACAGCATAAAGTGTCTACGCATAGTTGTGTAAATTTATGGTTATCACTGTTCAAGCCTGTTTCTAGCTTAACTTAATTGACGACAATGCTTAAAGGACGAATCAACTAATGTTGATACTTGCATGATATATACCACTAGATTGCCTTACGTTTAAAAAATGTTTTAAAAATGTGCTCTCACTTCAATGCCACATATGTATAAATCTATGTTATTGATGTGATTATGTTTGCTGTTGTGGCAACGTATATCATACTGTCAAACCATGCACAACAAAAATAAAAAATTCAAAAAAAAAATTAAAATTCCAAGTTGGGAAACTGATATGCGAGAAGACTTGCTAACTGAGAAAAGAAAAAAGTAAGTAATCTCTATTTTCTTTTCGTTATGGGGAGGGAGGGATTGGCATTTAGAGTAATAAAGGAACACTCCAAATGTTCAGCATTCAAAGGGAGAAGATGCACATGGAGAAGATATGTAATTTGTAAGAATTATCCACTATAGTGACATTGAGTATGCAAAGGACTTTCTAAAACAGTGTTCAATACTGATATAAAGATCCAGTAAAGAACTTCTTGATAATTTAACAAGTACTGTATGAATATCTGACAACTGTTAGTTTATAACTACTTTGTAATCTAACATATTAGGCATGAGAATAGACCTTCTCTTTTAGGGTTGCTCTATTCTTCCTGGAAAGTAACTTGCTGGAGAACAAGTCAAGCCATAAATCACATAATACCTTAGGTGGCAAAGTGGTCTGAGTCCTGAACATTCCCCAGATTGCCCAATTAATAACCAACTGTATTTAACACAGCAGCCTTTGGTAAGAAATAAGTATGAAATCTTGAAATCACGTATTAGCAAACCAGACACCTCCATCAGACATAGCTCAGTTGGAGGTGTTTACATAAGTTGCCTGAATCGAAACCCTGCAAAAGGAATAGAATCAAATGATTCCACAATGAGGCCCAAAACTTTCATGCAGTCTACCTCCAAGCAAGAAGTGCAGAGCTTTTATTGGTTTCACTGGAATAAGTAAATGAGTAAACGCATCCTCCTTGTAATTTTTTTTAATGCAAAAACATATATAATCATAATGTTTTCATCAAAATTCCAACTGTAGATAGTTTAAATATATTCAAAACTTTAAAAAAATCTGTATTTCTTTTTGGGAAATCTATTATAAAGGTCTAGTTAAAGAGTACAAGAACCTGCAACCAAATGGTTTATATGTTCAACTACTTTGGCATGACCCATTAGCTGTTACAATACATATGATAGTATCAACAAATACTGTAACTTGTTGTGAAGACCTGGATGAATTTACTTTGCAACCAGCGATCTCTTGTCAAGATCATCATTGTGACTGACATGCCATGCAACAAATGTAAGGGAATACAGGCACGGACTAGAATATGGCTATATGATCAACTACTTCGGTACTTACTTTGCATTACTTTCTGATATATACAATTAATGACCTATCCATTATTGTACCTATATTTATCATACATTGTATTTATAATACACGCAAAGCATACAAATGTTTTGTGTTTTTTTTGTTTCTTCTTTACAATTGCCTTCTTAATTGTACATTAAATACACATTAAAGTTGTATTTTTTAATATAACTTTCAGTTTAGTTGTTTTAAGAAAGGTGGACTTTCTTATTACACTACAAGTAAGTGGTGTGATTGTGGACGTAATATTATAGAGGCCGTGGTATAGATACACTGCATCAAGGCTTAACATTGCAAGTCCTAAGCTCCTAGCCAAGCCTGAAAAGATACTTGCCACTCCAAGCCTGGAAAATACATGGCACATTCATTATGGGTGAATTTCTATTTACCAAGGCTAAATTTTCAATTGCCAAAGGCTAGCATAAAGTGGAAATTGTGAACCATGCTGTGCACTATATATTAGGGATGTGCATGAGCAAAAAAACTTGGTTCGGCACCCTACCCCCACCCTGTCCCTAACCTTACACTTACTAGGGTTAGGGGTAGGCTTAGAGGAATGTTGGGGTTCGGGTTAGAGGAAGGTTGGGGTAAGAGTTAGGGGTAGGGTTCAGCTTAGAGGTAGGATTAGAGGAAGGTTGGGGTTAGGGGTAGACTCCTGTCATCATTTCCTTAATTTTCCCTCCCTCTCCTGTTTTGTCACTTTAATCCGAAGCACTTTAGCACTTCTGAAATTCGGTTCGGTTCTTAGGCAATTCAGGACTTCAGCAATTCGGTTCGGTTCTTCCGAAATTCGGCACTTCGGACCGAAATGAATTTTACATGTCTACTATATATGAATCTTTATTGTGTTTTCCATTGTGTAAGAAGTACTAGAATGTTAAGGAATGTTTTGATATTGGAAGGTAGATGACTGAAGGGTGATGTAAGAAAATCCTAGGCTCCTAGCCAAGCCTGAAAATATACTTGCCACTGCAAGCCTGGATAATACATGGCACATTCATTATGGGTGAATTTCTATTTGCCAAAGCTAAATTTTCATTTGCCAAAGGCTAGCATAAAGTGGGAATTGTGAGCCATGCTGTGCACTATATATTAGAGATGTGCATGAGCAACAAATTTGGTTCGGTTCGTTACTTCTGAAAATCGGGACTTTGGCTATTCGCTTTGGCATTTCTGAAATTCTGTACTTTGGCAATACGGAACTTTGGCAATTCCCTAACCCTACCCCATAACCTTACCCCTAACCTTACTAGGGTTAGGGGTAGGCTTAGAGGAAGGTTGGGGTAAGGGTTAGGGGAAGTTTGGGTTAGTGGTAGGGTTAGATGAAGGTTGGGGTAAGGGTTAGGGTTAGATCCCTGTCATGATTCCCTTAATTTTCCCTCCCTCTCCTGTTTTGAAACTTTTCAGAAATCCAAAGCACTTTCGCACTTCCGAAATTCGGCATTTCGGTTCGGCACTTCAGCAATTCAGGACTTCGGCAATTCGGTTTGGTTCTTTTGAAATTCGGCCCACAGTCCGGTCCCTTCTGTATGTGTAGCTAAGGCAGCGATTACACACTTCCTTGTCGTCATACCCATTCATACCGTCAGTTGGAGCTCTGACAGGTTAAAAGCAGTCAGCTGACACTCTCAGCCAATCACAGCTGCCCATTGCTGCTCAGGGTAATACTTCCTTATTAGCCAAAACAGCACAGAGGGGATGGACTGCTGTGGTCTCTTGTTTAGCATTAAAACATTACAACATTAAAAACTGTTTAATGCTGAAAGAAATGATGGCACCAGGGGACTCCATACACTATAACCAGTTTAATGAGATGAAGCAGATACAGTGCTTACGGTGTCCATTTAAGTAGGAAAGTAAAGACCCTAAAACAAAAAAAAAGTTCTAATCTACAATAAAACGGTGAACGTATGAACCCTTTTTAAAGTGATGTTTTTCCTGTTGAAACATTGAAATAAACTTCTAAATGCCTGAAAGGCCACTAATTGGGCTATTTATTCTTAAAGGCACAAAAGCTGGAGGCTGTTAATTTTCATGGGAAAATGACACATTGTGTTTTGACACTTATTCTGACCCATTTGGTGATTCATGTTTAAGATCAGGTATGGCACATTTATCACAGCTAACCTTGTAAACAAATCTGTGACTCCTAAAGTTGCATCCCGTTGCTGTAAGGGAGAATAAAATCACCTGCTCAGACTCATTAGTGTCTATAAGGTTTTAATGACCTACTCAGTAGCAGTAAATGAGAAAAAAAAAACACTAATCCTTGTTCTGTTTCATTGGCCGAAGAGGATTAACTCATACTGCCTATGCAATCAACCATATAGTAGAGAGATTACAATTTTAATACAGTAAGTCCACACATTTCAATCTGCTACAGTAAGTAGCATTTAAGGTTTATTTGCTTGGAATGCATAAGCGCATTAAAACAGTAGTTTATTGTTTTTTTTTTCAGAATACAATATGCCTTGTTGTAATGCCCATTTGTTTTTACCAATTCTAGCTGCTGTTTTCTCAAGGATTTAATCAGATGTTTGTTTCTCTTTCTACTAGAGCTTTGTGATTGGTCTCTGCAGAAACTAGGGGACGAAAGGAACCGAACTGGACATCTTGGGTGTTAGATGCAAATACTAAGGAGATTATTTACAAAATGCTAAATTGTAGCGAATTGTAAACTGAATGGCAAAAGTTAGGCTTAAAGTAAACCTTTCATATAAGATTTGCAGTTGTAGAACAAAAATAGAAAATATGAGAACTTTGAGAACAGACGATACAGCTTGCATTTCGGTAAATCCCTGCTTATTTAAAAAAAAAAATTAGTTTTCGATCACTTGAATTAGAATAAACCTATACCATCAAAATATCAAACTGATTCCACCCATAAGGGCAGCCCAGAAGCAAAATGCCAGGAAGTTCTATCTGCACAAGAGATACAACATCCCGGACGATCGTTTCAGCTTTCTTTTAGCCTCGTCAGTAAGGTGTAGCTGATACCCCTCTAGGCACTGTGAGTACGGGGTCTACATCTGGATTAACCTTGTAATATAGAGAGAGCCCAACGTAATGCAATGCAACAAAAATAGAGAATACAAGAACTCAGAGAACAGACAAAAGCTTCAAGAAACTCAATAGCTAGCCCTTCGGTAAATCCCCGCTTAAGTCTTAAATTAGTTTTGGCTCACTTGTGCTATTAGAGAGTGAACCAATATCATTTGCATATCAGACTGATTCCACCCATAAGATCAGTCCAGATCTGATATGCCAGCAGTTTTAAAACCATGTGGTTTGGCTCACATTATACAATTAAGTATTTCTTTCCTCAATACTGTTGCAAGCTCACATTTTAATTCATTTCCATTACCCCTGTCTCCTGCTGAGACTATCTTGTTGGAAGACACACCTCTCCTGCATATCCGTTTGGAAAGAACAGACTTGCTTCCCATAACAGGTTATAGATTCACAACACTTTATGTTGGCTCTGTGTAAATACAACTTATCTGTCCTCTCCTTTCTCAGATTGACTGTTCAAAAGCTGCTGCAATAAATTATTCTGGCTGCTTCTCTCCTTTTTCAGTGCTGCTCTCACAGAGCATTTCTCTGCCCCTTTCCTCTCCTTGCAGGCATTGGTCTCCCTTAGGCTGATTTCAAGCAGAAGAGACATCCAGAGGAGTATTTCCTTCGTAACAGACATGCAGAGAACAGCCTTCTTACCTCTATGCTGATTGTCACAGGCTCAGCAGAGACTGAACTGCCTGAAAGGGGAGGAAGAGCTGTATTTTTTTTATTTTTTTTATTATTCTTTATTTTGTTGTGCTTTGGGCACCAAACATGCGTATAAATTAAACAACGGAGTGGATGGCAGTATCATTTAATCCCTTAAGGACTGGACTGTTTTTGCGATGTTGTACATTTGCGACCAGGCATATTTTTACACTTTTGTGGTGTTTGTGTTTGGCTGTAATTTTCAGCTTTCTCATTTACTGTTCCCATACAAATTATATATTGTTTTTTTCAGGACAAAAGGGGCTTTCTTTACATACCATTATTTATATAATCTCATGTATTTTAATTTAAAAAAAATAAAAAAATATGATGAAAAATTGAAAAAAAATACATGTTTTTTGACTTTTACTTGAAAAATCTTTTACTCATCTACAAAAGCGAATGAAAAAAACTGCTAAATAGATTCAAAATTTTGTCCTGAGTTTAAAAATACCTAGTGTTTACGTGCTTTTTTGCTTTTTTTTGCATGTTATAGGGCTATAGGTACAAGTAGGATATTGCGGTTTCAAAACATACATTTTAAAATTTATCAATAGTGACATTGTAACACTATTATCTGTCATAAATCTCTGAATAACACCCCACATGTACATATTTTTTTTAAAGTAGACAACCCAGGGTATTCAATATGGGGTATGTCCAGTCTTTTTTAGTAGCCACTTAGTCGAAAACACTGGCCAAAGTAAGCATTCATATTTGTTTGTGTGTGAAAAAAGTAAAAAAACTAAATTGAACGCTAATTTTGGCCAGTGTTTGTGACCAAGTGGTTACTAAAAAAGACTGGACATACCCCATTTGCAATACCTTGGGTTGTCTTCTTTTGCAAATGGTATGCCATCATGGGGGTAATTCTCATTCCTGGGCTACCATAAGCTCTCAAAGGCAACTTAACCAACCTGGCCATTTTCAATGTAAAAATATTTGACCCATATATTTGACCTTGTAACTTTCAAAAATGCTATAAAACCTGTACATGGGGGGTACTGTTTTACTCAGGAGACATCGCTGAACACAAATATTAGTGTTTAAAAACTGGAAAACGTATCATAACAATTATATCATCAGTAAAAAGTGCTGTTTGTGTGTGAAAATGCAAAAAAAGTCACTTTCACTGACAATATCATCGCTGTGATATGTTTTACTGTTTTGAATCACTAATATTTGTGTTCAGCGAAGTCTCCCGAGTAAAACAGTACCCCCCATGTACAGGTTTTAGGGTGTCGTA
Source organism: Pelobates cultripes (assembly GCA_933207985.1). NCBI lineage: Eukaryota > Metazoa > Chordata > Amphibia > Anura > Pelobatidae > Pelobates > Pelobates cultripes. Next base: position 86,626,077 of record OW240924.1, on the reverse strand, counting down.
GAACGTTACAGGGTAAAATACAGTGCTAGCAAATTAAATTCTCTGGAATTTCGGCCTGGGTTGGCAGGCAGGTCCCTCAAATTGCAATCAATAAAATTACTGAATTATGTAAAAATATTACATAAATACGCACGTAGAATTTAAATATATATGCATATTTATATATTTGAAGTCTACGTGTATATTTATATAATTATTTATGTAATTTTGTATTTGGACGTATGTATATTTCTTATTATTTTTATTTATTTTTATATACATAGATATATATACAAATTCATTGTAAGTGTATTTTGATATAAATATATATTAATTTTAAAATACAGTTAGAATAAAATTTCATATAGCTATATAATTTTTTTTTAATTTTTTATTATTATTTTAAAAAAAATATTTAATTTAAATTACTTATTATTTATATTTTATAATATATATATACAATATATATAGTTATTATATATATTATATATATACGTGTGTAATTTAATTATAAGTGTATTTTATATTAATATAAGTACATATTAATATAAAAATACACTTAGTATGACATTATATATATATATATATGATATATAGACATATATTATATAGATATAATATATGTCTATATATCATATATACACATATATAATTATTTTTATTTTTTTATTAACATTAACTTTATTTATTTTTTTATTTTACACTAGCAGGGAGACTGCCTGTCAGCACAGACAGTCCCCCTGCAGGCAGACACTAGGACACCTATTGTGACCATGTGATCGCTGTGTTAAGCGATCACATGGCCACAGGGGTCCTAATCTGCCGTGGGGAGACTGTCTGGGCTGCAGACAGTCTCCCCACAACCGGAGCCACGCTGATCGCCGCCGGGGGAACGACGGCGATCAGGTAAGTAGCTCTGACCGTTAGGACGGTTCAGGACCGTCATCGGTCGGCAACGCAAAAATGCCGATGACGGTCCTGAACCGTCCTCGGTCGGGAAGGGGTTAATAGACATTCAGTATATTGTGTGTTAGAACTTTGCACTTTTTTTTATTTAAAGTCAACATATAAAAAAATTTCACTCGATGTGGGTAAGATAGAAACGCAATTTAAGACACTTTTACTAGCGTGGGTAGGTTGTAATCTAGGTTGAGTGGTAGTAGAAGAGGTGTGATCCAATGTGGGTAGTATGGAGTAATGTCAGGTACATAGATATATACAGACTGTCGTGCTGGTAGTTAGTAAGGTTCCACATATGGATCATTAGGGTGGAAACGTAGTTTTAGTTACAGTTAGATAAGTGTGTGAGTAGGCTACGTAAAGGCATCTCCTCCATGAGGAGTTGTTATGGACTCATGGGCATTATAGACTGCTCTGGAGAGGTAGTAAAGGTAGCTGTCGGGGGGTGGAGGAGAGAAATCACGCACTGTGCTGCAGTACGCCTTGTGTCATGACGGCAGTAGACTAGTGCAGCTTGTAGCAGGGTATTAGTGTGTGTGGTGACGGCATAGAAGCTCTGGTTATTATCCACTAGGGCATATTACATTGACATCTTGTCTAAACAGCATTATAAACTTGCAACATGGAACATAAGGGTAGTGAAAATTAAATGCAACAAAAAAGAAACTGTAACGGACTGTTTCAGCACACAAGGGGTTAAAAACTGTTTAGGTGATATTCCACTTTTAAATACACGAACAGCTGCTGAAAGCACCAATCAGGAAACCCACAAATTCACCAACTCCCAAACCGGAAACACACGAATTCACCAACACACGAATGCTGTTAAACAGCCGAACAGGAAAAACCATACAAATAGCTTACACTCCTGGCAGTCGAACTCTAACAGCATACAATACAATTCCCCCCAAGAACGAGACGACACTTCGTTTGAGGATCAAGCAGAACTGTTTTACTGGGGCTACCTGCCCGGCTTTTATGCAGGTCTCCCACCTGGTGGACACTCCCCTAGGGGACCAGATGGAAGACTGGGAAACATATTGGACATTGTCCAATGACAAGCTTACAATCTCACAATGCATCACAACCCCTCCTTTCTGTCCTGGAGATAATTGGGAAGTAATCCAATTATCTCCATTAGCCACATGGCAGACAAAGGACAATAAAAGACATAAAATGACATACTGTTACATTTATCACATAGAACATACACATTCTACCCAGTGGCGTACTAAGGGGGGGGGGGGCGGTCCGCCCCGGGTGCCACCAGGGTGGGGGGTGCCATGGCCAGCCCGCCGCCCCCCCCATGCTGCAGCCGCCCGAGCGCTCTGTAGAGAGCCTCAGGCGGCTGCAGCTTTGCCCGGGCGGTGCGTCCATGAGGGCGGACCGCACCGCCCGGGCGCAGCCTGAGGAGAGGGGCTGACAGGAGGGAAACGCTCAGCGCTCCCTCCTGTCAGCTTCCTTTGCTATAGCGTGGCCGAGCCCTGTATAGTCCGCGGGTACAGGGAGCAGCTGTCTCCTGTACCCGGCCGGACTAACAGGAAGTGCACACAGTGTGCACTTCCTGTTAGTCCGGCCGGGTACAGGAAACAAAAGCTACCTGTACCCGCCGACTATACAGGGCTCGGCCACGCTACAGCAAAGGTAGGGGGGAGGGGGGGATGAGAAAGAGAAAGGGGGGGGAGAAATAAGGAGGGGGTGTATTAATTATGGGAGTGTATCAATTATGGGGGGTGTATTATGGGGGAGTATTAATTATGGGGGTGGATTAATTATGGGGGGTGGATTAGTGTGGATTAATTATGGGGGGTGGATTAATTAGTGTGGATTAATTAAGGGTGTGTGTATCATTTAAGGGGGGTGGATTAATTAAGGGGGGGTGGATTAATTAAAGAAAACCTTTAACATTTTTTACAGGTTTTTTTTTTTTGGGTGGGGATTGCCAAGCACAGGATCCGCCCCGGGTGCCAAATGCTCTAGGTACGCCCCTGCATGTAGGTGCCGTCATGTTGGGGTTTTTTTTGCATTGGCACACCTTATGCTTTACATTTCACAGAATAAAGTGAATGCATACATTTAAAAACAGCGTGAAATAGCACTGCTGAGGTCAATGCATTAAAAAAAAAAAAAATCATCAAAATGCTGTACACAAAAGAGGCAGTGTTTTCCTCTTTTGCAAATGATGCACTGTAATCATTATAAATTGAAATGGCGCATTGCTAATTATCCATGTGTCTGTGTTCCATCAAAGTCCCCAACTCTGTAAAAATGTCCTACCCTTCTCACTTCCGTTGATAAAACACTAGGCATAAAAAGTAAAATGACCACATCACTGATGTTCCCCTAAAATCTGCTACTTACCTGACATGTTGTAAAATGAATGCCAATATATTTTTACAAACACCCCCAATTACCCAGGATGTTTACTTTTTTTGCATGAACAATCCCAAAATACAAGCAAGACATTGTAAGAGACAAAAAAAAAAAATATCAAAAATATTTGCACACCATTTAAAACAATATTGGGAGGTACATTTTTGTCAGATTAGATTATATTCTTACTTAATGATGATGAAAACTCTTGTGAAATTACACATAAACACATTCCTTGGGATCCAAACAAAACTCCTAACTGTCCTAGTATGTGTGTGTGCACACTTAATAACAGCAAGGAAAATTACTGCTGAGCAAACACATAGCGGACATACCAAGGTTGATTTAGTCATTAATGCCTGGCGAAACTACAAAAACACAGCCATGAAGGGGTCATGTTTTTAGAACCTTTAAATGCTAATACTAGGCTGTAATTTACACTAAAATATACCTGTGTAAAACGTGATCTTTTAACATCTAGAACCTCTGCTTTATTTCTTTTTGGTTTTTATTTTCACAGAGAGATTTTTGGACATGGCACTTAAGAAGCTTCCAAAATGTAGCCTTCCAGACGAAATTAAAAAGTAAGTGCAAGTAAATAGCAAGAGACCGCTGGCGAACAAAAGTCAACAATTGTGTAAGACACAAACAAGTAAGCAATAGCTTGCTCCACACACTGCTGTCCGTTCAGGAAGTCTTAAGGGAAACTCCACTGACAAAATATAAAAAAAAATAATAATAATTGTCAAGTATGTATACTCCAATTGAAATGTATGCATTTAGTTATGCTATTTTGTCATTGTAGGTATATCTAAAAACATCTCGCAAAAGCTGCAGTTCTCTTGTCTGCAGCCTTTGCAAGTCCTCCCCTTCTAACCCCGCCCAGACTTTATGTGGCTGTCCAATCACAGACTTCCCATTGCAACTCAGTGAGAAGTCTTTGCAAGGCAGGTGCTCTGAGCAATTGCCTACAATAAGGTTAATATATATTGAAATCTGCACTTTGTGTAAAAAGAAAGCAAGAGTACAAACTCTTTATACAAATAATTTAAGCAAGCTGCAGTGCTTTAGGGTCTGGAGCCTCCCTTTAAATATACATGTACAAAAATTAATTTTGAAGTAATTTGTCCAAATTCTATGTCCGATACTCTGCTGGAACAACCACGAAATCCTTTCAGCTAACCAATATCGCTTAGACTTGAAATGTATTGGGAATCCAAAATTAACTTAAGATGTCTTTTAATGCAATCATTGTACTTTGATTTTAACTTACAAAGTTGTTCATATCTTCTCTAAAGTGTGCGTCTTGAGTAATATGGATTGCTTTACAGAGCTGAGCAACTCTGCACCATGGTATTTAGGTATATAAATCAACTAGAGCCTAACATTTTTGCTTTGCATTTTTGGGACATAAGGTGCTACGTTGTTTTGGTACGTTTCCCTGTGTTTAGAACCAGGTGACAGTGAGGGATCTCTAAAATTGATCTGCACCCAATAGTAGTACTGACCACAAAGCCCCATCCAGCATTTGAGGGAGCACAGGGTGGAGCAGGAATATCTTTTGCTCTCCCTGCTGGCTCAAGAACGGCACCCTTGCAGCCAGAGCCTGGGCTCCAGGCCCAAACAGGTCTACCAAACTCCTGTCTTAGACCTAGGCAGCCATCAACCATATTGATTTTTTTTATATATATATATATATATATATATATATATATATATACATTTTTTTTTTTTTTTACATATTTCTTTTTCATCATCCTCAAAATGATAGTTGTGCTTGGCATTGTGAACGTAGATGGATACACCCATATCTGAAGCATGTTCCATATTGACAAAAGAGGAGGGAACCTTCACTTAAACTTTGTGGCCCGAGCAATAGTGGCATCTTTTCTAATGTAGTCCACATAGACAAACTCTGGCAGCAAACTGTTGCTGTAGAGTGTTGTGACATTCAATAGGATGTTTCACAAAATTGTTAACCTGTCCAGAATATGGTTACTTTAAAAATGGAAAGGTGGGTAATACAAAGCAGAGTCGGAAATACGGCGTGACCATATAATTTTTTTTTTATATAATATTCTTATTTATTAAAAAAAAATCTTGCTTGCAGTTTTTTTGAATGCATGGGCAACATTCTTAGAATTAAGCCCTCTTAATGAACCTAATTCAACTGTTTTATTTACCTTATTTCCCCTGGCCCACCGGTCTCTCCCCACTTTCTGTGGCTGAGATCATCAATCCTGATCTAGGCCAATCTAATGCTTTCCCATTGTAGTCTAGTGCGAATGCATGGCAATTGCCGCACCGCTCCAAACAGCATTGACTCAGCAGGGAACATTTTGTGTCACTTTGCTGAACGTGAAGATGCCGTCCTGTAAACAGAGGGACAGCCACTAAAGGTGGCATTAGGAAGCAACGTGAACACTGCTCAGCTTGCAGGGATGGGCTGTAGTGGTTTTGGTGCCTAGAATGACCCTTTTAAGTATTTTTTTCCTTATTGAGAATATCATTAAACAAAAAGAGGTTCCAAAAACTGGAAAAGTCAGATATTTGGCAGGAAGATTTATATCCCATTTTTGCAAGTATGCATCTAGTTGCTGTTTAAACTAGATGCATACTCTAAAATATGCAATATGAAAGCAATGCTTTTTAAAGCAAAATTATTTTTATTAATATTATTGGCATTTATATAGCGCCAACAAATTCCATAGCGCTTTACAATATTATAAGAGGGGGAGATTTAACAATGAGACCATTACAAAAACGTACAGGAACAATAGATTGAAGAGGACCCTGCTCAAACGAGCTTAAAGTCAAGAGATGGGGGTGTTTTTGTATTTCTGACAGTGATAGACATCTTTGTATACATTAGGGTTTCTTTGTTGATTAATATTTTTTTCACATTTATTTCTCAATTATTTTATTATTTCCAAAGTTCTCTGTATGGTGCCCATCCACTCATTGCCTCTCCTGCCTCCTCCTTACTCTGCAGTAATGTGTAGGCTTTTCCCTTGGTTACCAGCGATAGGTTGAGAGCATCAGCTGACACTTAGCTGCCCATTGGGAGAAATGTTTTAGAAAGATGCATACGTTTCTAAAGCATTTCTCTGAATGGTCATAGGATCAGAGTGTCTGAAGCGCCTAAGGGAACAGAGTGGGCAAACCCCATCAAGAGAACCCTTTTAATCTGAGGAACTGTTACATATGAGATTTAGCTATTAGAATTTTTTTGTTTGTTTTTGAAAAAAAAACTAACCGTTACATTTGACCTCAATTTATTGCAAATTACCTC
>OW240924.1:86601256-86619373 GCA_933207985.1 Pelobates cultripes | reverse complement strand
AACTCAGAGAACAGACAAAAGCTTCAAGAAACTCAATAGCTAGCCCTTCGGTAAATCCCCGCTTAAGTCTTAAATTAGTTTTGGCTCACTTGTGCTATTAGAGAGTGAACCAATATCATTTGCATATCAGACTGATTCCACCCATAAGATCAGTCCAGATCTGATATGCCAGCAGTTTTAAAACCATGTGGTTTGGCTCACATTATACAATTAAGTATTTCTTTCCTCAATACTGTTGCAAGCTCACATTTTAATTCATTTCCATTACCCCTGTCTCCTGCTGAGACTATCTTGTTGGAAGACACACCTCTCCTGCATATCCGTTTGGAAAGAACAGACTTGCTTCCCATAACAGGTTATAGATTCACAACACTTTATGTTGGCTCTGTGTAAATACAACTTATCTGTCCTCTCCTTTCTCAGATTGACTGTTCAAAAGCTGCTGCAATAAATTATTCTGGCTGCTTCTCTCCTTTTTCAGTGCTGCTCTCACAGAGCATTTCTCTGCCCCTTTCCTCTCCTTGCAGGCATTGGTCTCCCTTAGGCTGATTTCAAGCAGAAGAGACATCCAGAGGAGTATTTCCTTCGTAACAGACATGCAGAGAACAGCCTTCTTACCTCTATGCTGATTGTCACAGGCTCAGCAGAGACTGAACTGCCTGAAAGGGGAGGAAGAGCTGTATTTTTTTTATTTTTTTTATTATTCTTTATTTTGTTGTGCTTTGGGCACCAAACATGCGTATAAATTAAACAACGGAGTGGATGGCAGTATCATTTAATCCCTTAAGGACTGGACTGTTTTTGCGATGTTGTACATTTGCGACCAGGCATATTTTTACACTTTTGTGGTGTTTGTGTTTGGCTGTAATTTTCAGCTTTCTCATTTACTGTTCCCATACAAATTATATATTGTTTTTTTCAGGACAAAAGGGGCTTTCTTTACATACCATTATTTATATAATCTCATGTATTTTAATTTAAAAAAAATAAAAAAATATGATGAAAAATTGAAAAAAAATACATGTTTTTGACTTTTACTTGAAAAATCTTTTACTCATCTACAAAAGCGAATGAAAAAAACTGCTAAATAGATTCAAAATTTTGTCCTGAGTTTAAAAATACCTAGTGTTTACGTGCTTTTTTGCTTTTTTTTGCATGTTATAGGGCTATAGGTACAAGTAGGATATTGCGGTTTCAAAACATACATTTTAAAATTTATCAATAGTGACATTGTAACACTATTATCTGTCATAAATCTCTGAATAACACCCCACATGTACATATTTTTTTTAAAGTAGACAACCCAGGGTATTCAATATGGGGTATGTCCAGTCTTTTTTAGTAGCCACTTAGTCGAAAACACTGGCCGAAGTAAGCATTCATATTTGTTTGTGTGTGAAAAAAGTAAAAAAACTAAATTGAGCGCTAATTTTGGCCAGTGTTTGTGACCAAGTGGTTACTAAAAAAGACTGGACATACCCCATTTGCAATACCTTGGGTTGTCTTCTTTTGCAAATGGTATGCCATCATGGGGGTAATTCTCATTCCTGGGCTACCATAAGCTCTCAAAGGCAACTTAACCAACCTGGCCATTTTCAATGTAAAAATATTTGACCCATATATTTGACCTTGTAACTTTCAAAAATGCTATAAAACCTGTACATGGGGGGTACTGTTTTACTCAGGAGACATCGCTGAACACAAATATTAGTGTTTAAAAACTGGAAAACGTATCATAACAATTATATCATCAGTAAAAAGTGCTGTTTGTGTGTGAAAATGCAAAAAAAGTCACTTTCACTGACAATATCATCGCTGTGATATGTTTTACTGTTTTGAATCACTAATATTTGTGTTCAGCGAAGTCTCCCGAGTAAAACAGTACCCCCCATGTACAGGTTTTAGGGTGTCGTAGAACGTTACAGGGTAAAATACAGTGCTAACAAATTAAATTCTCTGGAATTTCGGCCTGGGTTGGCAGGCAGGTCCCTCAAATTGCAATCAATAAAATTACTGAATTATGTAAAAATATTACATAAATACGCACGTAGAATTTAAATATATATGCATATTTATATATTTGAAGTCTACGTGTATATTTATATAATTATTTATGTAATTTTGTATTTGGACGTATGTATATTTCTTATTATTTTTATTTATTTTTATATACATAGATATATATACAAATTCATTGTAAGTGTATTTTGATATAAATATATATTAATTTTAAAATACAGTTAGAATAAAATTTCATATAGCTATATAATTTTTTTTTAATTTTTTATTATTATTTTAAAAAAAATATTTAATTTAAATTACTTATTATTTATATTTTATAATATATATATACAATATATATAGTTATTATATATATTATATATATACGTGTGTAATTTAATTATAAGTGTATTTTATATTAATATAAGTACATATTAATATAAAAATACACTTAGTATGACATTATATATATATATATATGATATATAGACATATATTATATAGATATAATATATGTCTATATATCATATATACACATATATAATTATTTTTATTTTTTTATTAACATTAACTTTATTTATTTTTTTATTTTACACTAGCAGGGAGACTGCCTGTCAGCACAGACAGTCCCCCTGCAGGCAGACACTAGGACACCTATTGTGACCATGTGATCGCTGTGTTAAGCGATCACATGGCCACAGGGGTCCTAATCTGCCGTGGGGAGACTGTCTGGGCTGCAGACAGTCTCCCCACAACCGGAGCCACGCTGATTGCCGCCGGGGGAACGACGGCGATCAGGTAAGTAGCTCTGACCGTTAGGACGGTTCAGGACCGTCATCGGTCGGCAACGCAAAAATGCCGATGACGGTCCTGAACCGTCCTCGGTCGGGAAGGGGTTAATAGACATTCAGTATATTGTGTGTTAGAACTTTGCACTTTTTTTTATTTAAAGTCAACATATAAAAAAATTTCACTCGATGTGGGTAAGATAGAAACGCAATTTAAGACACTTTTACTAGCGTGGGTAGGTTGTAATCTAGGTTGAGTGGTAGTAGAAGAGGTGTGATCCAATGTGGGTAGTATGGAGTAATGTCAGGTACATAGATATATACAGACTGTCGTGCTGGTAGTTAGTAAGGTTCCACATATGGATCATTAGGGTGGAAACGTAGTTTTAGTTACAGTTAGATAAGTGTGTGAGTAGGCTACGTAAAGGCATCTCCTCCATGAGGAGTTGTTATGGACTCATGGGCATTATAGACTGCTCTGGAGAGGTAGTAAAGGTAGCTGTCGGGGGGTGGAGGAGAGAAATCACGCACTGTGCTGCAGTACGCCTTGTGTCATGACGGCAGTAGACTAGTGCAGCTTGTAGCAGGGTATTAGTGTGTGTGGTGACGGCATAGAAGCTCTGGTTATTATCCACTAGGGCATATTACATTGACATCTTGTCTAAACAGCATTATAAACTTGCAACATGGAACATAAGGGTAGTGAAAATTAAATGCAACAAAAAAGAAACTGTAACGGACTGTTTCAGCACACAAGGGGTTAAAAACTGTTTAGGTGATATTCCACTTTTAAATACACGAACAGCTGCTGAAAGCACCAATCAGGAAACCCACAAATTCACCAACTCCCAAACCGGAAACACACGAATTCACCAACACACGAATGCTGTTAAACAGCCGAACAGGAAAAACCATACAAATAGCTTACACTCCTGGCAGTCGAACTCTAACAGCATACAATACAATTCCCCCCAAGAACGAGACGACACTTCGTTTGAGGATCAAGCAGAACTGTTTTACTGGGGCTACCTGCCCGGCTTTTATGCAGGTCTCCCACCTGGTGGACACTCCCCTAGGGGACCAGATGGAAGACTGGGAAACATATTGGACATTGTCCAATGACAAGCTTACAATCTCACAATGCATCACAACCCCTCCTTTCTGTCCTGGAGATAATTGGGAAGTAATCCAATTATCTCCATTAGCCACATGGCAGACAAAGGACAATAAAAGACATAAAATGACATACTGTTACATTTATCACATAGAACATACACATTCTACCCAGTGGCGTACTAAGGGGGGGGGGGGCGGTCCGCCCCGGGTGCCACCAGGGTGGGGGGTGCCATGGCCAGCCCGCCGCCCCCCCCATGCTGCAGCCGCCCGAGCGCTCTGTAGAGAGCCTCAGGCGGCTGCAGCTTTGCCCGGGCGGTGCGTCCATGAGGGCGGACCGCACCGCCCGGGCGCAGCCTGAGGAGAGGGGCTGACAGGAGGGAAACGCTCAGCGCTCCCTCCTGTCAGCTTCCTTTGCTATAGCGTGGCCGAGCCCTGTATAGTCCGCGGGTACAGGGAGCAGCTGTCTCCTGTACCCGGCCGGACTAACAGGAAGTGCACACAGTGTGCACTTCCTGTTAGTCCGGCCGGGTACAGGAGACAGCTGCTCTCTGTACCCGCGGACTATCATGCTGCAGGGCTCGGCCACGCTACAGCAAAGGTAGGGGGATGAGAGAAAGAGGAGAAAGGGGGTGAGAAAGAGAAATGAGGGGGTGAGAGAGAAAGGAGGGGGTGAGAAAGGGGGGGAGAAAGGAGGGGGGTGAGAAAGAGAAAGAGGGGGGTGAGAAAGGAGGGGGAGAGAAAGGAGGGTGGGAGAAAGGAGGGGGTGTATATTAATTATGGGGGGTGTATTATGGGGGAGTATTAATTATGGGGGTGGTGTATATTAATTATAGGGGGTGAATTAATTATGGGGGAGTATTAATTATGGGGGTGGTGTATATTAATTATAGGGGGTGAATTAATTATGGGGGGTGTATTAATTATAGGGGTGTATTAATTATAGGGGTGGATTAATTATTGGGGATGTATTAATTATGGGGAGTGTATTAATTATAGGAGTGTATTAATTATAGGGGTGGATTAATTATGGGGGGTGGATTAATTAAGGCGGAGTGGATTAATTATGGGGGGTGTATTAATTATGGGGGCTGTATTAATTATGGGGGTGGATTAATTATGGGGGTGTATTAATTAAGTGGGGTGTATTAATTAAGGGGGGATGGATTAATTATGGGGGGTGGATTAATTAGTGTGGATTAATTATGGGGGGGTGGATTAATTATGGGGGAGTGGATTAATTAAGGGGGTGGATTAATTAGTGTGTATCAATTAAGGGTGTGTGTATCAATTAAGGGGGGTGGATTAATTAAGGGTGTGGATTAATTAAGGGTGTGTGGATGAGTTGAATTATTGGATAAGGGTATAAGTTAATTAAGGGGTATGGATTAGTAAAGTGGATAATTGAAACCTTTAACATTTTTTACAGGTTTTTTTTGGGGGGGTGCCAAGCACAGGATCTGCCCCGGGTGCCAAATGCTCTAGGTACGCCCCTGATTCTACCTATCCCCAGATAGCTTAGATCTGAGCGCCCACTACTACTGGATGGTATTCAGATCACATACATACAGTTCAATCACCATGGAGCCAGTCTTTCATACAGTCTTTCAGTATACGGCTGGGCTCCATGGCATAGCTATCTGGGGTAGCATGGTTTAAACAGTAAAGTACAGAATGGACCAGTGTTCGGATAATTGACTGCAGGTAGGAGAAGGGAGGTCGGCGGCTCAGCGGTGTTCGTGACTTTAACAGTCCGCAGAAAGGCACGAACCAGCCTTTCTGCAGGGAAAAAGAAAAGTGTTAAACATGGGGCCATAGTCTAAAGGGAGCAGGCGAGCAACCAGGCTCCTCCAGTGGCCAGTGGCGAGGTTGGTTCCGCCACAGAAACGATAAGGAAAAGAGAGAGATATATGCAGCCTTTGACCAGGCCGGTATAGGAGACTTCTCCTCCCAGGCCGGTCAGTGGTCAATGGTAGTCAGGTCCCATAGTTACATAGGCTGAAAAAAGACATGTGTCCATCAAGTTCAATTTGTTTATATGCTGTTGATCCAAAAGAAGGCAAAAAAAACCCAGTTTGAAGCACTTCCAATTTTGCAACAAACTAGGAATTAAATTCCCTCTTGACCCCAGAATGGCAGTCAGATGAATTCTTGGATCAAGAAGCATTTCCCCTGCATTGAAAAATTATATCCTTGAATATTCTGTTTTTGCAAATATGTATCTAGTTGCTGTTTAAACATCTGTATGGACTCTGATAAAACCACTTGTTCAGGTAGAGAATTCCATATCCTTATTGTTCTTACGGTAAAAAAAAACCCTTTCCTTTGCCTTAGACTAAATCTTCTTTATGCCAGTCTAAATGCAAGACCTTGTGTCCTTTGTAAAATACTGTTTTTGAATAGATTTCCACACAATGGTTTGTATTGGCCGCAGATATATTTGTATAATGTTATCATATTCTGTCTGAGGCTTCATTTCTCTAAACTAAAGAGGTTTAAATTTGTTAATCTTTCTTCACAGCTAAAATGTACCATTCCTTTTATTAATTTTGTAGCCCGCATCTGCACTCTTTCTAGTGCCATAATATCCTTTTTAGAACAGGTACTCAAAATTGCACAGCATATTCAAGATGTGGCCTTATCAGCGATTTATAAAGAGGCAAAATGATATTCTCATCCCGAGAATTAATGCCCTTTTTCATTGAAGTGGTGCGTTGGTCAGCTGTGGTTGTCTTCGTGTCAACAAGGCCTAGAGTGGAGAGCAGTGTGGGAGTTTCATTACCCAAAATGATTTTGTGCATTGTCCCATTGTTGGTGATGAGGTGGGATTGTGTAGGTTCCAATCTGTAGGTCACCCCCGCTGTACATAGGCTGCTAGTAAATGTATTAAGCGTTTTCCTCCACTGTTGTGGATCGTGATAAAATGTCAGTTGTGACTCTTCAAAATTGAGTGGGATCTTGCCCTTCACCGCCGCCATGATGTGACCCTTGTCTTGAGGTAGAGCGCAGCGAATTATGACATCGCCAGCAGATGATGTAAGGGATTTGGTCTTTGCAGCGAAGATGAGTTTTTTTTGTTACTGTTGGAGGTTGTATGCTTGTCGTGAGCTGTCTTATATAGTGCCTTGGATCTTGATGTGATTACGGCGATACTTGTCCTCTTGTGCTGACATTTGCACCGAGAGAACTTGTTTGGTGTGTTTTTCCCTTGGGTTATTTTTATTTCTCCCTCTGTGGTTACCACCTTCTCAGTGATTTGTTGCATGCTGGTTTTAAGCACAGGTAAGTCTGCAGCCAGGAGCCTTTGTATTTCCTGCAGCATGGTTTGTAGTTGCTGCGGGTCCTGTTTGGTCGCAGAATCTGTGCTTCCTTTCGGGGTAGTGTCCGCCTGCATATCCTCCTGCGAGGCTTGTTCATGTGGAATAGCCTGGGGGATTATTGGAGTTGCCATGCCCCCCCCGGTCACCATCTTGACGGTAGCTTGTGACTGTAGCAAGTTTCCGATATCGGGGTGATCCATTGCAAATCTGGACTGGGGCTTTTGGGAACTATGTCCTATTGCTGAAGTAGTTGGCTTGGTGCTGTGCCTTGTCAGGTCACCTGCATCCTCCAGGGTGATGCAGCAGGGGTCCCTCTGGTCGAATCTGGGGATGTTTGCTCTGGATTGCGTGGATTGTTTGCGACTTTAGGTAGATTAAGCACAAAGAGCTGTATTTTTAACCTTTGATTTTAGAGCAATCTAGGCATTTTCTAACAATTCTGCTAGCACAATGTAAATATGAAGTTTGTTTCTCAATTATTGTATTTGTTAGGACAACCAAAATAGCCAAACTGTGACTATAGGTAAATTGAAATGTATTTATTTACAATTCACTGCACAGGCTGGAATTGTCAGGAAATCAAAGTGAATGTCAAATATTAAGTCAAAACTTTAAAATGTTTCCATGTTTTATTCCTGATTTCCATTAGCTCCTCCTGTCCTTTATTTTCTTTTCTCTACTTGATATTAAATTAATTCACATTGTCATGGGAATGTGCTATATGGCCTGTACTCTGGCCTGAGGTATATCGAGGGCTGCCAGGCAAATGTCTCAGCATTACTACTACAAGTTTTCTACAACTTTTGTTGAGGGCTGACAACAAGGGAGGCTGGGACTCTCCATCATTGGGCATTCGCTGGGGGGGCACACGAGCTTGTGTAGCAGTTTGGCTGATAGCCTGACATGATGCAGCTGTACTAGATAGATATTATGCTTTAGATGCTTGCATACTACGACACTGCACATGAACCCAGTGGTATCTGTCAGTTTTGTATTAGCTACATAATTAAGCTTCTTGTTTCTTTTTTTCTAACATGTAGCTGCTCAAGTGAAGTCAGACACCTCAACTTGTTAATCCTATCCTGATTATGTCATGATGCTTACTTTCTGCTAACTCCTACAATTAATAACCTTAGTGCATATGACCTGTGTTACTCCTAATACAGCGAATACTTAAAGGAACTCTCCAGTGCCAGGAAAACAAACTGTTTTCCTGGCACTGCAGGTCCCCTATCCCTCCCACCCCCCATCCCAAGTTGTCCCTCGGGGCTGGTTCAGGGTCCGCCAACGTCATCTGGTGGGGGAGACCTATTGCACATGCGCGGCCGCCAGAGGGGGAGACCTTATACACATGCGCGGCATTAGACCTCCCCATAGGAAAGCATTGAAAAATGCTTTCAATGCTTTCCTATGGGGATTTCAGCGACGCTGGAGGTCCTCACATAGCGTGAGGACGTCCAGCGACGCTATAGAACACAGAATGTGTGCTATGAACCCGGAAGTGCTCCCTACTAGACAGCCAATATAGGAAGAGTTAACCCTGCAAGGTAAATATTGTAGTTTATGAAAACTGCAATAATTACACTTGCAGGGTTAAGGGTAGTGGGAGTTGGCACCCAGACCACTCCAATGGGCAGAAGTGGTCTGGGTGCCTGGAGTGTCCCTTTAAATACCGGCTATTCCTCTCGTTTTATTACACTATTTATAAAAATGTGCTGATGTTTATGTAAATGTTCTGTATTTGGTTACCTTATCTTTTGCTATCTATTTTGTGAATATTGTGCAACCATTTGTCAAATGAGCTATGTTTTGCATTTCTAAAATGTCTAATTTACTTTAAAATTCCCAAAAATTTACTAAATAACCCTTGTGACAACCAATCCTTACCTTACCTTGGAGGAGTGTGGAAGCTGGCCTCCTGCCCACTGACTATGGACCATATACATTGTGACAACTTCACTACTTTCCCTTCTGTTCGCAAGACATTTCCCTCCTACTTCGTGGTATACAGTTTCCCGAACACAAATACATTTCCCCAGTTCTGCAGCAACAATCTACCGAACACCGACCACCCCCTGGCTTATTAATTACAAACTAACGACAAATTTTAGTGCTCTCCCTGTGTCGTCTTGTCGCACAAACGCAGGCAGCGGGACTTGGCTGTTGTGTGTCTGGAACTATAAGTTGGACACTCGACCTCACGAACACTGGTGATTTCATACGAATGCCTGCTTCTTTTCCCGGCAAGACAGGAGAGCGCTGTACGGTAGGATTGTTCTCACAGACTAGGCGAACAATCGGTACCTATGAGCCAGGGGAACTGTTCGACAGTTTGTTCATATGGAACTCCCGAAAGTGACCAACTGCTACCACTATTTCTCTGAAATTAATTTGGGCAGACGCCACGTGTGCGGTCTGTCAAAACTTTACCCCGGCTGCGATTCGGCTGTGTTCGTAGGATATAATATTTGTGGGGGTTCCTATATGTGTTATATGTATTTTTTATATTTTATATTTTGTAACTCTAGTGCCTGGAAGATAATTAGTTTAAGAAAAGTACACTAAATTATCTCCTAGACACAGAGACTCCTGGGCGTGTTGTGGGAGTGGTTTACTATGTTACTGTTGGAGATCCCATGCTGGGGGTCTGTGTATATAAGCTGACCACTTGGCCATAATAAACCAGTCTTATTGTACCCTTCATCAAGTCTTGGCCGATGTTTGGGTAGCTCAGATTTATAATCACTGCTTCATTGGGGGACCTAGGAGAGTTACAACGGATATACTCAGTCGGAGTATAGGGGATCCGTTACAACCCTGCACTATTTTGTGCTTAGTGAATACACCACTAAAGAAACAGTGAATTGTAGAGAACTGGAAAATGAACTGCAAAATGTAGGTTTTAAATAGTTTCACTGTGGTTATAAACTGAATAGGAGAATTTTTCCAAAATTAATACTTTAGCAATTCATAATAATGTGTTTAGTGACTTATGGTTAATAAAAAACAAAATTGCTAATTATGAACTAAAATTGACAAGTCAGAAAAAGATGCTTTACATTTTTTTTTTTAAATAAGGCTGCTTAAACTAAGTTTGTTTGGTAGTGGTTAGTACCGTTCAGTAAGAAAGCTTATGGGTAGATCCCAAAAAATTAAAGCCCCACAACACACAACGTTAATATATCGTTTTTTTTTTTACATTGCCACTTTTCTTTATGTGTTCACTAGTTAGGGTGAACTAGTTTGCAGGGTTTTACAAGAAAGCTTATTTCGCACTATAGATTTATTCCTGTTGTTAAGTGCATATGGTTTTTTTTTTGTTTTTTTACATCTTACTAATGTGTAGAGACAATTTTACAAGAATGTGAAATGGCAAGCCAAGAAAACATTTTATTTGACCATTTTTGGCAAGTGAAATTCAAACTTTAAACTTATCCAGACAATTCCCAGTTTAATGCTTTGGGTATGGCTATATAGGTATATGGTATCTTGCTAACAATCATGGAAGACTGTCCCTAAGTGAATATTTACATGGTTTCCAAATGTACCGCCTCCTGCATTCCAAATGTGCCGCCACCTCCTTTTTTAATATTCTAAGTACAATAACTACTACAGTGCGCTGCAATTGTTATGGTGCCCTGTAATCACTTTATTGTAAGTTACCAAGTCATTTTAAAAAAGGGTTTGACTTCTTACCTGGAGTCTGTTCCCTGTTTGCATTACTTCCGTAAGAGTGCCACTAGTGTTCTGTCTGGCCGAGAGTGATCAGCTGATGCTTAGTTACGGCTTAGCTCAAGGGAGCTAATGGAAGCTCTAGCTTATGAGTTTCTGGCTCCCTGTTAGCAATAATGGAGGCGGGGGGCAGCATAGCCCAGGTATGAAGTCAAACTGTTGTAAAACGGTTCACTACTTATGAACAAACCAAAATAAATATATATACACTGTATAAACAATAAGAAAGTGCACATAAAATTATTAACACAATTTTTGTGGAAAAACAATAAAAGGATGGTGAATTTTCCATGTATGAAAATTTCATGAACTGACCATAAAGTGAACCAACACATATTTCATTGTGCAGTCTAAGCACCATGATCACTGCAGCTCATTGTAGTGTGAAGCCTAAAACTGCAGTGGTTAAGTGCTTAAGTTTTGAACACATTAACTTTTATAGTCAGCCTTGTGACCATCATTTTGTTTTTTTGTTTTAAACAAATATGTAACTAAAAAAATGTAAATGCTTTTGTACTTTTAGAAGATTGATATTCTTCCTGATCTAGTTCAAAGGGAAACATAAAATTATCTTCCTCCTCAATAATGGCTTGAGATGGCTTTGATGAAAATGTAAATGCAGTTTCATTATCTCCTTCCATCTTCCAAAACAGATTATCTATAAAGAATGAAATAATGTATAGTTTAACCCCTTAGTAACCAGACTATTTTTCAATGTTCTTACCATTAAGGACCAGGGCTCTTCTTAAATTTCTGCGGTGTTTAGCTGTAATTTTCTCTTACTCATTTACTGTACCCACACATATTATATACCGTTTTTCTCACCATTAAATGGTCTTTCTAAAGATACCATCATATCATATAATTTACTATAAAAAAATATAAAATATGATGAAATATTTTTAAAAAACACACTTTTTCTAACTTTGACCTCAAAAATCTGTTACGCATCTACATCTGCCAAAAAACACCCATGCTAAATAGTTTCTAAATTTTGTTTAGAAATGTCCAATGTTAACATGTTCTTTTTTTGGGGAAAGTTATAGGGCTATAAGTACAAGTAGCACTTTGCTATTTCCAAACCATTTTTTTTCCAAAAATTAACGTAAGTTATATTGTAACACTGATATCTGTCAGTAATCCCTGAATAACCCATCACATGTATATATATATTTTTAAAAGAAGACAACCTAAGGTATTAAACTTGAGGTATTTTGACTCTTTTCATGCAACCATTTTACATCCAATCTATGCCAAATAAAAAAAATAAAAAAAATTGGTTATTTTTTGACACATGTAGCAATTTAAGAAGACATGTAGAACTTTAATGGTTACTGCCAAAGAACACCCCAATATGTGTTCAGCAACATCTCCTGAGTACAATGATACCACTCATGTACAGGTGTGTCGAGTTATCTGGGGGCTAAAAGACCTTATTTGGAGGGTGCGCTTTCCAGTTTTCCAACTTGGAATTTTCACAGCTGGTCATCATGCACACATGTCCTATTTGCGACATTTCTTGAAGTCATGTAATGTAATTTACCCTCATCAAACCATATATATTTTTTTAAGTAGACACCCTAGGGTATTTCAAATGGTGGTATTTTAACACTTTCCATGACTAATTCTAACACCAGTCTTTGTCAAACTTTTGGGTAGTCGTTTTTCTCTCACATTGTACTTTAGGCATGGATTCTCAGTTCCTATTATGTGTTACTGACAAAGAACACCACAATATGTGTTCAGCAACATCTCCCAAGTACAACAGTGCCCCCAATTTACTGGTTTTATGGGTTTTTGCAAACTTACAGAGGTCAAATGTAGGGCTTTCCCCCTTTTTTATGTTTGCAGATTGAAATTTGCCAGATTGGTTTGCTGGACCTATGTTGCTTTTAAGACCGTATAGCAGCCCAGGAATGAAAATTAACCCCATCATGGCATACCATTTTTAAAAGTAGAGAACCCACGGTATTCAAAATGGGGTATGTCCAGTCTTTTGTAGTAGCCACTTAACCACAAACGCTTGCCAAAGTTAGCATTCATATTTGTTTTTTGCATTTTTTTTTTTTACACAAAAACTGCACTTTTACTTGTGATTTCATCGTCATGAGATTTACTGTTTTAACCCCTTAAGACCGGAGGGCGTACAATTACGCCCTATTTTAAGCGGCTCTAAACCCCTCCGTTTTTCTTTTTTACTTACCCGGTCGCCGGCGATCCCACGCCGGAGATCGCGGTAGGGTGGACTCCCAGGGAGCCCCCCGCAGCATATCCGACCTCCTTGCGCCCCCCCCGCCCCCCCGGCCATGTGAGAGTGAGGTCCTTGCGAGGACCTCACAATCACATGGCTGGGTTAGCTGGCTGCTGCATTGCCAGCAGGGGGACTGCCTGTCATGACAGGTAGTCTCCCTGCTGGCTGGAAATCAAATAAATTAAATTAAAATAAGTGTAAAAAAAAAAAATATATATACTTAGATCATATATTATATATATACACATATACATACATACACACACACACACACATACACTGTCTAGGAGTATTTTACGATGAATATATATATAATTATATATATATATATATATATATATATATATATTAATATCAAATTACACGTAGACTGATACTGATTAAATATATATATAATTATTGTTATATATATATTTATATATAATATAAAAAAAATGTAAATACGTTAAAAAATAAAATTACAAAAATAATTAAAAATAAATAGATGTGTTATTTCGTTCTAACTGTATTGTGATATTAATATATATATATATATATATTGATATCAAAAGACACATAGAATGAAATAATATATATATCTATATACATAAATATATACGTATATATCTCGAGTTTTACTTACTTTTACTTCCTAGCCTCACTGGTCTTGCAGCGGTCACTCTGCCTCCCTAATTGACATCTCTGCCAAACCAATGTAAGGATAGTGTGCATGTGTGACAAAATGTTGGGTTGTGCCAATGGTCAATATGAGATTATCTAATTTAATAGTCAAGTTTAACTCTGCTATGGAGGTTGAAGCGTTTCTAGTGGCTGGAAGTGTATTTATTTTTTTAAGTAAACATCGCGGTTTAATTAAAATGGCAATGTTTACTTGGAAGGGGTAAAATGACAGGATCATTGTACTAAGGTCCACTTCATGAAATGAAGTGGTTTGGGTGATTTTTTTTTTTTTAAAGTCATATTAGTTTTTATTGGGTTTTTCAAAGTGTCACTCAAGTATACATAAACACATGATTGCATATCAATACACAGCTGGCAATACTGCACAAGAACCATTGTTACGGGTTAAATTTTTGATAAGTCAGTAATTTAGTAACAGATATGAATACGGAGGTGATCAACTGAGTGTAAGATAAACAATCATACGTGGAACTTCACATATCGCCTTCCACAGGCATGAGGCTGCTATACAATGTGTATACAAAGGATTGGTGCCTTGCAAATGTGACATATGTGCCATGTATACAGGGTACAGAATAAAAGAGGGATGGGGAAATGCATTACATACAGCTACATAAACATTTTTAGAACCTTATGCAAGTTTCATTGTGTACTTCGTTATTTCGCTTTGTCTTCTAAGGCCAGTTGCACCTTCGGCCTCCCACCCCCTTCAAGCCCAGAACAGTTAGTCAGTCAGTATAATTTCTAGTTCCGCCAATGTCGCAGAATTTTAGCCAGCCGCCCCACAGTTTTGTGCGATATGTGGTCACCCCCCGTACCCTGAAGGACATCTGCTCATACAAGCATACATTGTCCTCTCTCTTAGAAACCTCCTTCAGGGAAGGGATTGCAACACTTTTCCAGTGAGAGGCTATAGCTATCTTGGCTACTATTGTGGCCTGGTGTCATGGAGTAACACTTCCGGGTTCGGCACTCAGCTGTGAGGAGCCGGACCCCGCCCACCTCTGACACAGCTCTGACGGTAGTTAGGGAGACTGGGCCAGAGAGAGGGTGCTTGGTGATTGTGTGTGAGCTAATGTGTAAGCTGCCTCCGCGAGACCACGGGCTCCACAGGCTCAGCTACTGGGAGCTACTTCCACCAAACTTACCTCTCCACAAGCTCAGACAAGCCGTTCCAGCCTTTGAGCCAATGCAAGGATTGCTGCATGCCATAAAGGATTACTGGAGAACGGATACTTTGCTACTTTACAAGTGGACCATATCTCTGAACTAATGGAGGACTACACATATTAACCTTAAGTATATCTTTCAGCTATTTGTCTACAATATCATTTAATAATGAACTAATGCTTGCTTACTCAAATCTTCATTGCTACAAACTACTAATTATATGGAGGACAACTCCCATCATGTTTATTCACTATGAACTGTTTCTTGCTTTGAAAAGACACTCAATGCTTCAAGCTACTAATTATATGGAGGACTACTCCCATCATGCTTATTCACTATGATCTGTTCTCACTCTGCAAATATTCTTAGAATTCCTTGTAATCCTTCTTCAGAAGAGAAAGTCTTCTCAATATTGACAAACAATAAAATTATTGGACTTACAACTACTATTGTGGATGAACTGAAACAATTATCTCACAAGGAACTTGAACTACCTTCTACTCCTAAATTGTTCAAAAAAGATGGAATCTTTTATTTCAAAAATAGAATCTACATTCCTCCAAAACTCCGAAACAACCTCTTAAAATTAATTCATGATTCTCCCCTTGCTGGACATCCTGGAATAAAAAAGACACTTTAACTCTCTACTAGACAATATTGGTGGCCTCGTCAAGACAAAACCATGGAAGCTTATGTTAAGTCTTGTCCAGTTTGTCAAAGATCCAAAGCAGAACATCACCTTCCTTATGGATTATTGATGGGATTACCAGTCCCTGTGAGACCTTGGCAATCTATTTCCATGGACTTTATGGTGGAACTCCCTCCTTCTCAGAAATACACCACCATACTCGTTGTTGTAGACCGTTTCATGAAAATGTCTCATTTTATTCCCTTAAAAAAGTTACCCTCATCCTCTGAACTTTCCAAAGTTTTCATAGACAATATAATCAAACTAGAAAAGCTACAATTTCTGGGGAAATTGTGTGAAGTGTTCTTGCCTCCACCAGGAGTCTACAACTGGAGTGGGCGGAGTAACTGTTATCATTTATATAGCACATTCAATTGCAACGTTGTTGCACAGTTACATTAAACCATACATTTATAAAACATTAGCAGGTGTTCAAAAGGCCCTGTCTATGACATCACTTGCTGCTGCAGCCTTGACAGGTCAGAGTATTTTGGTGGTTGCCATCTTCAAACGGTCGTATCTTAAAAACTATAACTCCTACAGTGAAGAGCTTTATATTGGGAGAATCACAAGACCCAGACCTACATTTTGATGCATAGTATGTCTCTGAAGTATTAAAAATGAAGGCACAGTCGCAGTTTAGAAATTGCACTTCAAATTTGAGCTTTGCAGAGTGAAGTTTCAATGAATGTCAATGGACGGCGTTGGTTGCAAACAAATGGTCATATTGTGAAAACTATCAGGACTACGGCTTAGCCGTTCACATGTTTAGTGGCAGCAGGGATAGCTGAACGTTGATATAAGATTTGTGTAGGTGGGCTGGAAAATGAGGGAGTGGTGGCAGTTTACAAATCATGTCCTGATTTTTCAGCTTTTGGCAGCTCCCACTCTAGCTTTGCCATTCATTCCTATGGGACAAATTGCGCCACAAAAACGACGATATTCCGTGAACCATTCGGCGAAACGTTCCACAAAGCAATAGCAATCCGATCGGGAACAATCTGCACGTTTTGGTAAATTTTGGTCTATGTAGTGTAAAAACTGTGGGAGGAGTTAGGGTGGCAAATTTTGCTATAATAATAATAATAATAATAATAATAACTAGAAAAGTTACAATTTCTGGGGAAATTGTGTAAAGTGTTCTTGCCTCCACCAGTAGTCTACAACTGGAGTGGGCGGAGTAACTGTTATCATTTATATAGCACATTTAATTGCAACGTTGTTGCACATTTACATTAAACCATACATTTATAAAAACATTAGCAGGTGTTCAAAAGGCCCTGTCTATGACATCACTTGCTGCTGCAGCCTGGCACAGGTCAGAGTATTTTGGCGGTTGCCATCTTCAAACGGTTGTATTTTAAAAACTATAAATCCTACAGCGAAGAGCTTTATATTGTGAGAATCATAAGACCCAGACCTACATTTTGATGCATAGTATGTCTCTGAAGTATTAAAAATGAAGGCACAGTCACAGTTTAGAAATTGCACTTCAAATTTGAGCTTTGCAGAGTGAAGTTTCACCGAATGTCACCGGGGACGGGCGCGATGCAAAACAAATGATTATATTGTGAAAACTATCAGGACTACGGCTTAGCCGTTGACATGTTTAGTGGCAGCAGGGATAGCTGAACGTTTTGATATAAGATTTGTGTAGGTGGGCCTGAAAATAAGGGAGTGGTGGCAGTTTAGGAATCATGTCCTGATTTTTCAGCTTTTGCCAGCTCCCACTCTAGCTTTGCCATTCATTCCTATGGGACAAATTTCGCCACAAGAACGATGATATTCCGTGAACCATTTGGCGAAACGTTCCACAAAGTAATAGCAATCCGATCGGGAACAATCTGCACGTTTTGTTAAATTTTGGTCTATGTAGTGTAAAAACTGTGGGAGGAGTTAGGGTGGCAAATTTTGCTATAATAATAATAATAATAACTAGAAAAGTTACAATTTCTGGGGAAATTGTGTGAAGTGTTCTTGCCTCCACCAGTAGTCTAGCACATTTAATTGCAACGTTGTTGCACAGTTACATTAAACCATACATTTATAAAAAACATTAGCAGGTGTTCAAAAGGCCCTGTCTATGACATCACTTGCTGCTGCAGCTTGACACAGGTCAGAGTATTTTGGCGGTTGCCATCTTCAAACGGTCGTATCTTAAAAACTATAACTCCTACAGTGAAGAGTTTTATATTGTGAGAATCACAAGACCCAGACCTACATTTCGATGCATAGTATGTCTCTGAAGTATTAAAATTGAAGGCACAGTCGCAGTTTAGAAATTGCACTTCAAATTTGAGCTTTGCAGAGTGAAGTTTCAATGAAAGTCAATGGACGGCGTTAGTTGCAAACAAATGATTATATTGTGAAAAA
>OW240924.1:86547983-86601156 GCA_933207985.1 Pelobates cultripes | reverse complement strand
GTTCTTCACTTCAAATCCAACGTAAACTTTCTTCAGCATACCATCCTCAAACCAATGGCCAAACCGAATGAGTCAATTAATGTCTCGAACAATACCTTCGTTGTTACTGCACGTATTTACAAGATGCTTGGATTAATTGGTTACCTATGGCTGAATTTGCCTATAATAATTCCATACACTCAAGCAGCAAAATAACTCCATTCTTTTCAAATTATGGATTCCATCCCTCTTTATTCCCTGATGGTCCCAAGGCAACTTCTAATCCGATGGTTTCTATTCAAAATATGGAAATGTCCTCATTGTTTAATCAATTAAAGAAAAACCTTGAAAATTCTATGGTCTTGCATAAAAAGAATTATGATGTTAAAAGGAGAGCTCCTCCTAAATATAAAGTTGGTGACACTGTTTGGCTATCTTCAAAGAACATTTCTACTAACCGTCCTTCTATAAAACTGAGTCCTCTTTTCCTTGGACCTTTTCAAATTGAATCCATTTTTTTTTTTTTTTATTCTTTATTTGTAGGGTTTTCTCCTTGAAATTAGGAGGGAGGGGAGTGGGGTACAGAAAATAAAAGGAGGGGTGGGTGGGGGTGGTTCAAGACTTAATAGTACTTTCAAATTTAATGTCAGTACCAACGCAGGGTACTGTTGCATATTGGAAATAGCTTACATTCGTATCAACATTGTATTAACATTGTATCTTCATTGAACGCTTATTTAAGTTCCCTGTTGTTTCTGCGTTCTTAAGGGATGGGTTTTGTCACTCGTCAACTCTTTGTGAGTCCTGTCTCGCTATGTATGGGTGCAGCCTTGTCCGAGTCGAGGAGTGGTTTAGGGTAAGGGTTGTGGGATAGGGCGGTGTGGACATGGGGGGGAGGATTCGCGGTCCGCGAGCCACCCAGCGCGCGGGTCCCTCTCGGGGGTCCTAGGTTGGTGTTTGGGGCTATGTGGTTAGGTGAGGGTTGTACTTATTTGAAGGTGTGTGATATCCTCGATTGGGGGGTCCCTATGCTAGGGGGGGGCGGTTAATATCCTATCGTGTTACCACGGAATGGTTGTGTCTCCCTCCAGCCATGGGTCCCATATTTTGTGGAATTTTTTGGGCGAGTCATGTATTTGTGCTGTGAGCCTATCCATTTGCATGCCATCTATTATCTTCTTGGTAATTGTTTCTTGTGTCGGTATGCGGTTTGTTGACCAGACTTCTGCTATGGCTCTACGTGTTGCTAGGGCTATGCGGGCGGATAGCTTATTTTCAGCTCTAGTGTATTGGTCTATTGGCTTGGAGAGTAGGAGCATCCAAGGGTCTAAGGGACAAGGTTTGTCTATTAGTTTGGAGATTAGGCGTGTGGTGTCTTGCCAAAGTGGTTGGAGTTTCGGGCACGTCCACCAACAGTGGAGGAACGTTCCCGTCTCTCCTCATTGTTTCCAGCAGGTGTTGGCTGGTATTTGGTGCATGATGGCCAGGCGTTGGGGGGTGAGGTACCAACGGAATAGCATTTTGTAGGCTTGCTCAGTGTGCGTGACACATATGGAGATGGAGGCCGTTGCCTCCCAGATGTCTGACCAATCTGTTGTTTCGTCTGGGGGTCCGAGGTCTGCCTCCCATGCCGCTATGTATGGGAGAGACAGTTGTGTGTGGTGGGTCGCCAAGGTTGCATATATGTCGGAGATTTGTCCTTGTCTGTTGGGGTGCGCAATGCAGTCTCTTTCAAATCGATTGAGTTGAGCCGTGCCGGCTTGTTTTATGATTGGGATCGCTGCAAAGCTGCGCAATTGTATGAATCTAAAGTGATCGAATGATGTGAGTGAGGATGAGTCTTTGATATCTGAGAATTTTATAATGTCATCGTCTTGGTACAAATGCCCTAGACGGGAAATGTCCCTGTGTTCAAAGTGGGCGAAGTGCTTGGGGGTAAGTCCCGGTGGGAACAGCTTGTTCCTCCATATGGGGGTCATAGGAGATAGGAACGATGACAGTTCAAATTTGTCCCTCATTTTGTCCCATGTATCAAGTGCATGGGTGATTGAGGGTGCGGTGGGAGGGGGTAGGGGTCTATGTGGTTTGGGTACCCACATGTACAGGGACGGGTGGTCCTGACCGAAGATGTTGTGTTCCAAGTCCACCCATCTTTTTTCCCCTGGTGGGACGTGCCAGTGTTGTATCTGCGTTAGGTGTGCTGCCGTGTGGTAGTGTGTGAAGTGTGGTAGTCCTAGTCCCCCATGTTTCTTGGGTACGTATAGTGTGTTTCGGCGTACTCTGGGTTTGTGTCCATTCCAGATGAATGTGTCTATGGCTGTTTGTAGTGCCTTAAAGTCTTGTTTATGGATCGGTATGGGGAGGGTTTGAAATAGATATAAGAATCTGGGTAGGAGATTCATTTTGATTGTGGCGATGCGTCCCAGCCATGAGACCCCTAGTGATTTCCATTTAGTGAGGTCAGAGTGGGCTTTTTGTAATAAGGGAGTGTAGTTTGTTTTATAAAGAGTGGTGATGTCTGTTGGGAGTTGGATCCCTAGGTACGTCATCGTTGTGTGGCAGATCCTCATCGGGCATATTTGTTTGAGTGTAGCTAGGTTTGGAGCGTCTATTTGTATTGGGAGGAGCTCTGATTTATTCAGGTTGATCTTGTACCCTGACAAGTCTGAGTATTCTTGGATGAGAGTTAGGAGCGAGTTTATGGATTTTTCCGGGTTTGTCAGTGTTAGCAGGATGTCATCCGCGTAGGCTGAGATTTTAAAGGTTTCTCCCCTGATCGTTAGCCCCTCTATGTCATCGCTGGCACGCACCGCTTGCAGCAAAGGTTCTAGTGATATGGCGAATAGTAGGGGGGATAAAGGGCACCCCTGTCTCGTGCCGTTTGAGATGGGGAATCGTGGTGGGGGGATGTTAGGTAGTAGAAGTGCCCCTAGATGGCATGCACGAGTGAGGTAAACTTGGGTGGTATCCCTATGTATGTTAGCGTATGATAGAGGAACGGCCAGAGCAAGCGATCAAACGCTTTTTCCGCGTCCAGTGAGATGATCGCTGTAGGGATTTGTCTGTGGTTAGCCAGCCATATGAGATCAATGGCTCTCCGGGTGTTGTCCGCGGTGTGCCTATGTGGGATGAATCCCACTTGATCTGGGTGTATGAGGGATCTTAGGTATGGGTTTAAGCGGTTGGCCATGATTTTGGTCATGATTTTAAGGTCCACGTTGAGTAAGGAAATTGGTCTGTAGTGTGCGGGTTCAGAGTGGTCTTTGCCGGGTTTTGGGAGGAGGCAGATGTTTGCCCCGGTCATTTCTGGTGGGAGGTTCTCTCCCTTGAGTGCTGCATTAAAGACCGCGCATAGATGTGTAAGGAGTAGTGGGCCGAATTCTTTGTAATATAGGGCTGTGTAGCCGTCCGGTCCTGGGCTTTTATTTGGTTTGAGGGATCCCACTGCCATGGTCATTTCTTCTGTCGTGACGTCCTGGCTCAGGGCTGCTTGGGCCTCTTGCGTCGTGCTTTGTAAGAATGTGTCTATGCGTGTGGACAGCGATGGGCTGGTGTCATGGGGTCGGTGGTCATGGTTGTAGAGGTCCGTGTAATAGTCCTGGAAGACTTTTCCTATGCTAGTTGGGCAGTCTGTGAGGGGACCATCGTTCGCGCGTATCTTTGTAATGCGTTTAGCTTCAGTTCGCTTTTTAAGTCTGCGGGCAAGCATGGTGTCCGCCTTGTTGCCCTTTTCATAATATTTTTGTTTGAGCCACATCAGAGCATTGGCTGTGTCTGCTTGTGTGAGGGTGTTAAGGAGGTTTCTGGTTGCCGTAAGTTTGGACAGGGTGGTCGGGTTAGGGTTCTTTTTGTGTTCCGTTTCTAGGCGGCGGAGTTCTGTCATCGTTTCTAGTATTTGTCGTTGTGTTTTTTTTTTTTTTATGGGTGGCTAGGTTGATGAGTGTGCCTCTGATGACTGCTTTATGTGCTGTCCAGAGGGTCATAGGTGAGGTCGTTGTGGGTGAGTTTAAGTCGAAATAATCTTTGATTGCTATAGCTATTTTGTCTCTAATCAGTTGATCATGAAGGAGTATTGGGTTAAGTCGCCATGACCAGTGTGTGTGTATGGTCGGTAGGTTTAGAGTGATTGCTATCTCGGCATGGTCGGACCAGGAAATAGGTCCGATCTCCGATTTGGTGATTTGAGATAGTAAGTTTGGTGAAATGAGAAAGTGGTCAATGCGTGAATAGGATCCGTGTGGGTGGGAGTAGAAGGTGTAGTCTTTGGTGGTCGGGTGTTGCGCCCTCCATATGTCAATCAGTTTGTGGGAAGCCAGGAATTGGGCGAAGAGGACGTCGTTTTGGTTTGGGCGAGTTCGTGTTTTGGCGCTTGAAGTCCTATCTATGGCAGGCATGTGTACTGCGTTGCAGACCCCGCCCACTGTAAGTCGTGTGGCTGTTTTACAGTTTTACATTGTAACACAACAGTTTAACATCAACTTCAATTTAGTTATAGACATTTCCTCTGCCTTAGTGTCCAGAGGTTCCCGTGTTGCGTGTCTTCCCCTGTGGTGTCTCTCTGTGGGGAGTCCTAGGGGATCCCTGGGCTGGGAGGCTGAAGGAATGGGGGGGTTGATTTGTAGCTGCACTTTCCCGGCCCCTCGGTTGCCTGGTGCCATGTCTTTGCAAGTCGTGTAGGTTAGTGTGAGTCCCTCCCTGTATTGGTCCGATCATATCCTTGGTGGTGCCCCGGTTTGCATTGGGCCCTAGGGGTTGTATGTGCTCAGGGTGTGTCTGTCTAAGTCCTTCTATTTCCCAGGGCGTGCCGTTTGTGCTTAGCCTCTCTGGTGCTTGTGGTGTTGTCACCGGTGTTCTATGTGGAGGGTGTTCCCGCGTCTCCTGGGTCCCAGTGTGTCTAGTGCGGGAGCAGAGTATGGTCCCGGATACTGCTTTATTGAGTCTCCTGGGAAAGTGTTTGCGCTCAAAGGAGCCAACGGTGTTTTGAGGTGTACTCCTGAAAGGTGTCTATCATTGGGCGCCTGCCATGTCCATTGTTGGGGGGTGCCCCAGCCCTCCCTCCCCACCCAAGGTGTGCCTCCCTGTGGGTATCTGCACTGTTTTGGTGCTAGGTCGTGGTGTTGTATGCTGTGGCATCTAGGATACCTGTGTGGTGGGTGAGTGTGGGGCAACTGTTCCACTTTGCTCCAGGGATAGCAGTGGTCTGTGACTACATAGGCTGGTACCGAGAAGGGTACTAGTGCGTGCCGCCTGCATTCCTGAGTCTATAATTTCTATCTATTGGAAGATACCTATTGACTAAGTAGCGAGCTGGAAACATATAATTTCTATCTATCGAATGAGTCCTATCAACCAAACAGCGAACAGGAAACATTATACAAAGCAAGGAGAGAGTTTGTTAATTATATCTTATCTGGAGCTTGGAGTTGTCAGCGGTTTAGGCTGTTTCCAGTCCATTATTGGGGTGTGGGGTTGCCAGTGTTCTTTAGTGCCGGAGTCAGTCCAGGTTCTGTGTTCGGGTACGTTTTCAGCTATGGTAACCACAACCCTCTTGAGAATGGTCCGTGTCGTTTCTTATTTCTTGTGTTGGTCATCTGTTGGTGCGTCGAGTGGTGAGTGGTTGTCGGTCCGTTTAGATGTCGGCCCTGATGCGTGGGCTATTCGGTATCTGGCGTGTCGGGGCTGGCGGTGGTGCATTTCTGGGCGGAGGGCCTCTGTCGTGTCTTCTGGGATTCGGATCCGTGGTGAGAGTTGTGAGATCCAGGCCAAGGCTCTCTGCGAAATCCGCCATTTCCGCGGTGTTGTATAGGGTGTAGGTGCGGTTGTTTTTCCGGACCTGCAGCTTAAATGGGTGCCCCCATGAGTAGCGGATGTGTTGCCTCGTGAGCTCCTGAGTGAGGGGCCGCAGCTCCCTCCTTTTGCGCAGGGTGCTCGGGGCCAGGTCCTGGTAGAAGGAGATTTGGTGACCTTCTATTTGTAATGGGGTGTTTCGTGCCGCTTGCATGAGTGCCTCTTTAATGTGGAAGTAGTGCACTCTTATGATGACATCCCTGGGTTGGGTTGCATTGGGCATAGGTGCTCGGAGAGCCCTGTGCGCTCTATCCAGTAGGAGTTCCGCCGGTGAGGCCTCTGGGAGCAGGCCACAAAAGAGCTCTCGTAGCGTTGGGCCCAGTGCCTCCATTGTGACCGTTTCTGGTATTCCACGTATCCTTATGTTATTTCGGCGGGACCGGTTGTTCAGGTCCTCTTGTGCCTCCTCTAGCTGGCGGAGCTGTTCTTGTAGGTCGGTTATGGCATTTTCAGTTGCTGTTGTGCGTGTAACTGTCCGGTCCAGTTGTTCCTCAATAGTGGAAGTTCTGTGGGTTAAGTCAATCAGGCCTTCTCTGATGGGTGTGAGATGCCTGTCAAATTCTGTAGCCATATTTGCCTTGATTTCACTT
Source organism: Pelobates cultripes (assembly GCA_933207985.1). Taxonomy (NCBI): domain Eukaryota; kingdom Metazoa; phylum Chordata; class Amphibia; order Anura; family Pelobatidae; genus Pelobates; species Pelobates cultripes. Next base: position 86,594,740 of record OW240924.1, on the reverse strand, counting down.
AGTAGCTGGCGGAGGTCCTCTTTGGTGAGGGGGGTAGCTGTCATTGTTCTGCTCCTGTCACTGGCTGCAGAGTCAGAGTCGTATTCGCGGCCTTCTTCTTCTTCCCGCGTGGCGCCGCCATCTTTGCGGCTCCGGAATATCGGAGCTACTTCTGCTCCCTGCTTCGATTTCCGCCCGTCCCCCATCGCTATTTAGTGGGGTACCGTGGATGAGATACGAGGTGGTCGGGTGGGTGTGAGAAAGCCGGTTGCGGGTGCTGATGGTCGCCGGGTATGTGCCTCCGAGGACGGAGCTCCCTTAGAAAGCCGCCATTCACGCCGGAAGTCAGGCGCCGCCCCCAAATTGAATACATTATTAATGAAAATGCTGTGAAATTAAAACTTCCTCCTTCACTTAAACTTAATCCTGTTTTTCATGTTTCTCTTCTAAGGCCTTTTCTCCCAGATCCCTTCCATAGGGAACAATTGTCAAAGCCTGACCCCATTCAAGTTCAAGGTGAATTGGAATATGAAATAGAGAGAATTCTTGACTCCAGACTTCATAGAGGTAACTTACAATACCTTATTAAATGGAAGGGTTATGGAGATGAAGATAAAACCTGGGAGAATTCCTCTGGAATTCATGCAAAGAAATTGATTACTGCCTTCCATAAAATGTACCCTCAGAAACCGAGGTAATAGCACCCAGAGTGTGCTCCTTAGGTGGGGGGTCCTGTCATGCAGTATCTCTTCCGAGTTTGGCTCTCCGCTATGCGGAGCTGGCCCCGCCCCCCTCTGACACGGCTCTGACAGTATTTAGAGAGACCGCGCCAGGGAGAAGGGCTTGGTGATACTGGGACCTACTTCCGGGGTATGCACGCCTGATCCGGTTACACGCCGGCTCCACAAGCTCTGATAAGCCGTCCTAGCCTTCTGAACTGAGGGAAGGAATATGCTTAATGCCATAGAGGATTACAGGAGAACGGATAACCTTCTACTTCACAAGTGGACTATATCTCTGAACTCTTCGAGGATAACATTAACCTTAAGTATAGCTTTCAACTATTATCTGCAATCTCTTTAATCAATGAACTAATTCCTGCTTGCTCAATTCTTCTCTGCTTCAAGTTTCTAATTATATGGAGGACAACTCCCATCATGCTTATTAACTATGAACTGTTCTTGCTTTGCGAATACTCTCAGCTACTTGCTTAATGTTTCTATTGAAGATTATTCTCATGAACTTAATGAATCTTACTTAATGCTTCACTGAAGAAATACTTATTAATGAACTTTGTATTATTTGTACCTGAACTTCTTCCTATTGGATTATTGCCTAAATGCAATTCATTTAAGTTTAACAATCATTAAAACTTCGTTTGAATCTTAAGTTGCCAGCAATCCTCTCTTTTCTTAAAGCTACAGTATTGATACTTTAAAGATTCTCTGTTTCATTACTATTGTAATTAGGGAGTTCTACAAGCTGCAGTTGAGTTCCAACCCAAATAAACCAAGTAGCATAACAGGGAGGTACTCTGGAGTGTGGGGAACCCCAGCTGTCTACCGGGGCACAGAACTGTCTCCATCATATGAAAAGGGTCCACTGGCAGTGCAATGACAAAAATAAATGCAAACATCAACATAATATAAACAAAGTATATACAATCACTCTCGGTGAGGAGAGTGTAACCTACGGCCAGATGCTGGGCCGAGTGGGCCATGCACCATATCAACCGCCTGGGGGAGTGCGGTAGGAGAGGCCAGAGCAACTCAACCCACATACATGTTTTGTTACGGAAGTATTTCTCCTTTGGTGTTGTATGGCATTGCCTAAGAGGGTTGAGTTTGTACCTACGAGCATACCATACTATAATATAATTAACTGCCTGGTTGGGCAAATAGAGTTGGCAACCATAGGCAATATCTTAACCCTCCATTCGTATACCACTCGTGGACTGTGCCCATTTGTAGGGCACTGTGGCATGCTGTAGGTATAAGTGAATTGAAGCATCATTGGTGATGTCCCCTTATCCCACCCTCTAAGAAACATGATACTTGTGCTGGCAGCATTGTTGGTGATCGCCCCTACACTACGTCGGGCCCTAGCTACAAGAATTCTGAAAGTACTGCTACTGGCCTGCTCGGGGCGCTAGGATGGGCGTCTCTAAGAAACGCGTGTTATAGTGCTGGTTTAAGCTAAATACATGTGTGATAAGCAAAAAATGAATTATTCTATATTACATAGACCACCCAAGTCTAATACCATCTTCTTTAAATACTCTTTGCACGCCAGCCATGTATAACTGCTTCGGAGCGTTTGGTCCTGTAGCATACAACCCATAAGAGCTGGCATAGCTGGATATGCATCGAGGTGTCATATGGAGCAATAACAACCCCGAAACAACGAAAGTGAGCCCAAAAGGGGGCAATACATTTTGACATGCCATATAACAGTTTAACAATTTAACAACTCCTTCATTATAGCTCTCAACATAATTATTATTATTTTATTTTTTTTGCGGTTTCATTGTATGTATCGTATGTGTCCGACGAATAACGAATACAGCCTGAAGCAGTCTGTGACAAGTCCATGGGCATAAGCCCGTGGACATAGGGAAGACCGCCAGCTTCTGAGGGGACTGTGAACTATAAGCCAAAACAGGCAGTCCTGACCACCAAACTTGCAATGGGGAACTGTAAACATTCTCAGTTAAGCCCGTTTCTGGGATCCCACCATGGACCATTCTGGTAGTACTTTAGGCGAGGACGGTTGCGCAGGTGAGTCAGTTACAGGGTTCCTCCACAGGCCACACTCCTTGATTTTGCTGAGTCCAACCTCCGGTTTCAGAACCTTGTGAAGAGAGCCATTGCCCCAGCGATAGGGGATCTTGTGATTGCGGAGGGTCTTTGTCGTTGTAAGAAATTCTCTCCTCTAGGCCATAGTTGAAACTGACAGGTCTGCATAGAGGTTGAGATGCTGGTACGGCTCTGGTAACTCTTGTATCTTCCTGGTGGTATTCAGTAGGGCTTCCTTAGATTTGTAATAGTGTAAGCGTGCCACCACACCTCATGGTGTGGCCGCAGTGAATCGGGCAGGTCTCGGTAAGCGATGTACTTTGTCCAGCAGCCATGCGGTATCCTGCAGCTCCGGTGCGAGCGCTTGGCACAACACGGTGATGTAGGCCGGGAGTTGTTCTGTGGTGACTGAGTTGGCAATGCCGCGAAAGCTGACATTATTTTGACGGGATCTGTCCTCCATGTCACCAAGTTTGCTTTTCACCATGGCGTGTTCCTCTTCTAGCCTCTGGATCCTATCTGCCACATCATTGTGCGCAGTGCACAATTCCTCTGTCTTATTTTCGAGGTAGTGAAAAAAGTGATAAGTGCTCTCTATCCAATAAAGCAGCTATTCACCAACAAGGAGTTCATTTTACCTTGTGAACAATAGAACAAAACAAGCTAGAAAATTAGGTGGACAGCGCTAAGAATTATTATAAAAAAATCATACATACAAAGGTAGCAGCAGATTTTGCAATTATATTTCTTAAAAGCTCTGGAAAACAGTAAGAAACATAATTGTGAAATCTGCTGCTACCTTTGTATGTATGATTTTATTATAATAATTCTTAGTGCTGTCCACCTAATTTACTAGCTTATTTTCAAGGTGGTTTGTCCTCTCACCCAGATATGAGCGGTCTTTGTGTATGGAGGAGGTAATCTGCTGAAAGTCCTTCTGAATCGTGGACCGCAGGTCTTGGAGCATTTTGTAGATGCTCTTTTCTGTTACAGGTTTGTCCCCAAGTGTGTCTGGAGTGATTTCAGGCTCTGATGGGCCCTCCGATATTGGAGAGTGTGCGGCTGAGTCGGCGCCATCTTGCTGCACCTTGTGGCGCTCTTTTCTTCCCTATCCGAACGGTTAAGTGAGCTTCATTTGTTTCGACTGAGACATCAGTCGGTAACTGGGCACTGTGTGCTTCACGGGGTCGTGTTTTGCAGAGAAAATCGAGCTTATATGTTGCTTTGGGTTAGGCTGGATGCAGAGCCCTTACTCCATGCAACCATCCATACTGGAAGTCAGCCACGCCCCCATTGAATATTTTTTAAGAAATCTTTCTACTGTTTTATTAATATTTGTTTGGGTTGTTCCTCTGCTTATTTTAATTTTCATTTCTCCTCTTGTCTGTATGCTTTCTCTAGACCACCAGGTGCAATGATTAACAGAGATTATACAATGATTGACAGGGAGCCAAGATGGACGTACACAGTTGTAGATACATGCATATTTGTTAAATATAGGGGTATATAGGGGTACACATAATATTAACATTTTTGGAAAATATTGGTTTCCCTTTCATTTCCCTGCGCATTTTATTAGTTTATACTAACCAATGTCTTTAAGAGGTGGTGATGTGTCTGTATTCATGCCAGATACAATTTCACTCTAATGTAAAAACACAAAGAAATATATTATAATACAAAATCAAAAATATAAAACCAATGTACATGTAACTAATCCTCTGTTAAACAAATTATAGCAAGCTTTAAAGATTCTTTAAAACTATGCTGAACTAAAATATCCTACTAATAAATATTTGACTTGCAATTATGTTTTATGATAATATACTTCCATGAAAATAAAAGCATGAGTTAAGCTCAAGATCTTACATAATCCTGACACTTAGTATATGGGTTCGTATGTTTTAGTTGTTTTGTAAATATTAGCCTTTATTATTATATTATAATAAAGCATTTATAATTTAAAGTGACCCTGCCATCACATGTTCACTTTAACATATAAGCTCCGAAGGGAGTTAATATATTATTTATCCTAGTGACATAATATAATTCTATGCTTTGGGAGTTATATTGGAACTCGCCTGCTGCCAGCAGCTCAAGGTGCAGCCTAAGCTTGAGAAATGGTTGCTGGGGGAGTAGCAAAGTGACAGGGAATACAGAGCTACATTTGAGATTGTTTTATTGCTCTTCACCTACCATCTACTGTATTCAAATAAATCTGCAACTGGTAAGCAATGAATATCTGGGTGGCCAGAGTTTGATATCCCTGCCTCACACGCTCTGTGCCACCATTGTAAAGGTTTAATACCATTGACAGAGTGACAGGTGGGGCGAGGAACCAAAGATGTAAAGGACATTAAATTTATATCAATCCACTTGGCAGAATTTCAAAGGTGGACCACAAGAAACAATTTCAATAACTAAGGAGACCCTCAATTTTATTGTTGTGCACAAATGGTTGCAGGTGGTTTATAGGAAGATTAACATTGGTCTTTTTAGTTCTCAATAGCAATAACCAGCCATACAGGCTGTAGTTTTTAGTTGAAAGCAGACACAGATAATGTCTAACATGCTTCACAATCACCAGATGTATACATCCCTGAACATAGTTTGCATGTTCTGGAGCTTTGAGTGTTAAATAAATGGAAGCTTTTCTTTATAAAGTAAGGTGAAGTATCTCTTATTCAACTTTCAATGTATCCAAGACAAATTGAAGATGTTCTAAAAGCAAGTGGTAGCCGTTCTATTTCTTTAAATGAAACATGTATTCTTAACACTATGATGTTCTCCTTAACCAAATAGATTACACCTCCACCCTCCCCAAAGGTTTAAAAAAAGGTCTCAATACTGCTAACAGAGCCTCCTTAGCTGAGATCATCAATCCTCAGCCAACTCAATGCTATTCCACGTGCACTGGTAGGCTAGTGCACGTGTGCCAAATTGCTGCACTATGCCAATCCGCATTTCCTCAGAATAGATGCATTGATTCAATGCATATTTATAGAAGCTTTCAACACTGAGAGGCTAACAGTGTATCTTGCAAAGATTGCAGGACCTCGTCCAGGAAGTCCCTCTAATGGCTGTCCAAGTAATAGACATGGCGGGTGAACTAAGGCAGCAATGTAAACACTGCCTTTTATTTGCCATTATATGATTTATCCTTCTTTGATAACTATTCATTACTAATGATCTATGCTTGTATCTCGTGGTAAGTAGCAATCATCTGTTCCTGGGATTTACCAATACTTGCACACATTTCCCAGGCAATGCAAGTTTCAAAATCTACAATAGGTTTCTCCAGTGGCGTACACACAACCCATGGGGCCCCGTGAAAACTGATCCCCCCACTCCTGTGCATTTACCCTGCGCGGGCTGGGGCCGCAACACATGGCGGCGGGCACCTGGTCGCAGGACCGCGGTATGTACGCCAGTGCATGCAGATACTCATACACTTAAAGGACTACTACTGACACCCAGATCACGTCAGCTCAATGAAGTGGTCTGGGTGCCAGGTCCCTCTAGTTTTAACCCTGCAGCTGAAAACATAGCAGTTTCAGAGAAACTGCTACGTTTCACTGAGGGTTAATCCAGCTCTCATTGAAAGCCGCTAGAGGAGCTTCTGCGATTCTCATTGTGAAAATCACAGTGAGAAGACGCTGAACGTCCATAGGAAAGCATTGAGTAATGCTTTCCTATGAACGGTTTGAATGCGTGCACGGCTCTTGCCACGCATGCGCATTCGGAGCTGAGAGGCGGATCGGGGCAGAGAGATCCCCAGCGCCATGGGAGTCCATAAAACATACACACACTCTCATGAACAGACGCATACACACTAGCTAACAGACACACATTTACTGACAGACACACACTCAGTGACAGACATACATACACACTCACTAACAGATGCACACAAACTAACACACTCAGTAACAGACACACAGTAACACACTCACTGACACACTCTAACACTAACACACACACTCTAACACTAACACACACACACTCTCTAACACACACACACACACACACACACACAGTCTCTAACACTAACAAACACAAACACACACACACACACTCTAACACACTAACACTAACACACTCTAACACTAACACACACTCTATCACTAACACACACACACTCTAACACACACTCTAACACTAACACACACACTCCAACACACTCACGTTTTTTACAAAATGTAATCCCCCCAGCCTACCCACCTTTGGGAGAGCGGAGAGGATTCCCTGGGGTCCAGTGGTGTCACCCGACGGGCAGGCTGGCTGGCAGGCGCGCGAGGAAGCACTCTCCCCTCAGTGCTTCCTGTTCAGCTCCCTCGCACGCCGCGTACTGATCCCGGAGCCGGGTGGCCACACTAGCAAACATACCGGGTGGGCCGGGCCCGGTCGCAGTCGCGACCCTGGTATGTACGCCACTGGGTTACTCAGTAGCAGTAAGAGAAAGTTGTGGCTAAAACACGTGATTTTATAGCAAATATTTAGGGATGCAGCTTCATGTATAATTGATTTGCTTATTGACTGATTGTTAAAGTTCTCTAAGTTGTTGTAAGCAATAATTGGACCAAATAAACACTTACCTGCTTAGGCAAATTAGTTGACTGAAATGGAGATGATTCACATGCACTGATACTTGGTGGATTTGGTAAAGGCTTCCTAAAAACACTGCATGACAGTGACTCCCTTTTCTGGTTTTTAGCGCTCTGAGACCTGCAAATAAATATATAAATCTGATTAAAACCAAACGTGTAAATTAAAATTAAAGACCTTTTTTGTGTATAGTATAGGATTCTTCTTTTGAAAATGATTCTAGTAAAGTGCTGTGGAAGAGGTTTTAAACATGAGGAACAAGGTGAGATTGTACAGTCATATTAATATTCAATCCTAACACTTGAAATCTCCTCCACAGTAGAAAATGCTGCAATCTTGGGAAATCCAAAACCTGTGGTCTCAGTGCTAGATTTGAATCTGCTGTTCAGTGCCCACATCCAATTGCATCCGAACACAGGATGTAATCAAAACATTAATTTACATACTTGTTAGTCTGGACTACAGCAACCTCGTATAACCGTAGACCAATCCTCACTCCAAAATGTATAACTTGTTTCATTTAGCGTTCATCATCTCCTTCTCTGCCAGTTCTTAGACAGGTTATCATCCTAGTTCCACAATAAAGTTCTGATTCAAGTCTTCAGAGTCCTAACACTGCTCAGTGTTTTGTAGTTTGTTATCTACAAATACTCTCCCAACCAGCCTCGTATTTGTGCCTAGAATCCAAACCTGCAGTGTTTCATCTCTGCACCAATAATATCTCTGTTTAGGTACATGGCTTCAGGAAGTTGTAGTTCTGCTGCTAGATTTGTTCAGTAGAAAGTAGATGCTATTGCTATGACCATAATGCAATTATTATGGGACACATTAACCACATTATTACTTTCTGTAGTATTGACCATCATGATTCCATCATCTTAAATTTAGTACTAGACTCTCAAAGACTCTTACCCAAACTCAAAAGATTTAGCTCTGAAAACCCACATATTCAGGAAAGCTTATATAGCTCACTAAAGAAATGCCCTCTATCAATCTGTATTCGTATGTAACTCTGTAAATATTACATAAAAGTTATTACATTTTATATTTTACAGCAGAGCAGAACCTACTGGCACCTCTATTACCTTTACATTAAATATGTTAGGAGCTATCTATAGTTTGTGTTCTGTTGTATTCATTAACATGGCACAAAAACAATTTGGCAAAAATGCTAATATTAGTTAATGCATATCTGGTGTAAATCTGTTCTACAGTTTGTAATAAAAACATGCAAGCATTAAACATACCATTCAAACGTAAGGGTTTTTGAATCTTTTATTTTCTTCATCATATTGTGATCAGGATTTCTAATAAATGTACTTGTAGTAGCAGTAGGAGGAGTCTCAAAAGTTGCTTCCTCTAAAGCAAAGTTCCCAAATGAAGCATCCATTTCTGTTTCATTATAGCTTCCAGGCATGGTATTCTAAAATAAGAATTTTAAAAGTAGCGGTTTTAGATTATACCATTGAAATAATAGCAATGTTCTTACAATAATGCAATGTTCTTAAAAATAAATAAAAATTTATATTTTACACAAAAATTGCACAAACAGAAATGTTCCACGTCATGTTAACAATCTGACATTTTTGTTCTCAATTTTTCATTTCATTTTGAATTCTCAACAATTTACACTTTAGTGATCAAGCAGTTCCAATAAATGGGCTCTATACAGTCACAATCACACCACGTATGTCTATAAGTGGTCTTGTGGTAACAGCATCTGACATCCATTATACAAGGAAAGTTGTATATACATATTAGTCTCGTGGGATATAAGCACCATTGAGACAACACTTTAAAGATATTTTCACAAATTGATATGCAGGCTACAATAATTGAACTTGACTTCTCATCCAGCGCAGTGCTAGGCTGAAAGTCTTCCCTCATAAAGCCATCATAGTAAAATGGTTGCAAACGTTGATGACCTCCTGCTCATTGTGCTGAGACCAGAAACATCTAATCCAGCAATCATGAAAGAATTCCCATTACAGGAAACTCTTCAATTTGAAAAACTATTTTTAAAGTTAGAGATCCTGAATATCTCAGACCCTGTCTTGAGGACTTGGATGTTGCAATGGACCATCCGTTCCACTGGTGTTTGCAGCATCTCAAATACCTTGAGGTGTGCTCACACCTCTCATCTGGGACAACTGCTTACAAAAACAAACAAACAAAACTTAAACCAAAAGGTATATAGTCTGTCTGCAAACCGTTAGTGTTGTGATCTTTATAACTTATGGATCAGCAAGAAGTATGTGAACAATATAACCCTTCTTCTATGTTCTATGTATGTTTTCAGACCAAAAGGATTCTAGACACATGAACTTAAGAAAGAGTGTTTGGAGCTTTGCCAAGCCATGGAGAGAAATAAAGAAATAGAATCCTACAACTTAATAAGATATGGCAAGCCGATCCTGGCAAAATAGAATGCCGCAGCAAGTTTTGACAACAGTAGAATAAAGTGTGGAGCAAAAAGTAAGGGTTGACTTAGACGAGGACTCCATCTAGAACATCCATTCTGCTCTGTCGTGGCTGGGTCTATACAGGGAGGAGAATGCGGTTCTGTGGCATAGGTTCTTGTTGCAGAACATGTACAATTTTCCCCCATTGCTATAGAACTGAATTATTATGATTATTCTTAATACCAATTTGCTCACAAGAGACCATAGATAATAGTCACCAGAATAACTACAGCTTAATGTAGTTGTTCTGGTGAATATAGTAAGTCCGCGCAGCCTTTTTGCAGTAAACACTGACTTTTCAGAGAAAAAGCTGTGTTTACATTGCTCACTAGTGACACCTCCAGTGGACTGATGTTCAACATCTTCACATCCTGCATGGATACAGTAAAAATTCCCTATAGAGATTCATTGATTCTATGCATCTCTATGAGGAGATGCTGATTGGCCAAGCAGGCATTTGGCCCCGCCCCCACAACAATCTCATCCAATCAAATGCTTTTCCTATGGGAAAGCATTGGATTGTCTGAGTTCATCAATTCTGATTACTTCAGCCAAGGAGGTGGATGGGGGCAGTGCCAGTGGTGCTGGAAATAAGGTAAGTTTTCTTACCATTTAGGGGGGGCAAGGCACCTAAATGGTGTTTTTAACACTATAGGGTCACGAATGCATGTTTTAGGCCTGATAGAGGCCTACGAGCTCATGGCTTGACAAAGGTCCTAAGGGGTCAAAACGTTGCCTTTTGGTTCCTTGTTCCAATAAAAATTACCTCTGCTTTGGAATTTGCTGGAGTGCCTGGATTATTTTTTAGATTCAAATTTGATGCTTGGTTCTTTTGGTACTGGGACTTATCCATTAGAGCACCCTTAATTCCATGACGAAGGATTGAGTGCACTTCCATCATCTATATATAGGAGCTCCTGGCAGATGCATAGCAGCTGGAGACGCATGGGAGCCTGTGAGACGGTGATCTAGTGAGTCTACAAGCCGGGAGCAGGAGGACGCCACAAGGTAGTTGGAGACGCTGGGAACTTTGGTAACCGGGAGACGGAAGATGCCACGGTAGCGGTAATATATTTAAGACCCATGTGTGAGGAAAGAAATTGGGACGGTTGGGGAGCAAAAGACGGGTTCTGGCTGGAATCCATACCCCTAAGCTGGAGAGTCTATGATAAGGAGATTCCAGAGTAATGAGCTGGTGCTAATAGATTGGAAGTTCCAGGGAAGTGGACATCCTTCTCTCAAATGATATAAAAAATCAAATAATATATAATTCATCTGCTAACTGCATTTCATTGCACCCTGCCATATTTTTCTTGTTTTCTGCTTTTTCTTTTTTTTCTGCAATTTGTGGCTAGTATCACCTGACTGTCTGTAGAAGAAAGTCTTACACTTATCGTATAGAAGAAAGTTTTACATTTATTTTTTAAGTATATACTTACTTTTCCTCTGCAATCTGTGGCTTATACCACTTGACTGGACATAGATGAAAGTTCTACATATAATTTCTTAAATATACTAATGTGGAGCATATATCTTATCCAAAGGAGAGTCATCTTTTGCATTTTATTGTAACCTGTTTCTGTTTTTAACTTTTTTGTAATCTGTGGCTTGTATCACCTGATCGATTATAGAAGAAAGATCTACATATTATTTTCTAAGTATACACTAATTTTCCGTTCTGCAATTCATGGCTTGTATCACCTGACTGGTTACAGAAGAAAGTCTTATATAATACTTTTTAAGTCTATACTAAGTGGAGAATTCATTCTTTATATCTAAAGGAGAGAGTCTTATTTAATATATGAGCAACTTGTCTATAGTTCTGTGCTTAAAGGTGAACTTGCGCTTAAAGAGTTAAAGTGACATAGCAAGTGAAATAACATATTTTCTACTAAGGAGTCAAATACATTGGCTTATAACTGAATAATGGCCTCAAAAAAGAATCCTGAAAGTCGGGCCCTTAAAAAAAGATATCAAAGATTTCAGATCTGAAAAAAGGCTGTAAATTTTTTTTTACTCCACAATCTCCAAGTGTGGGGGAAATAAGTGAAGGTGCCTCATTTATTCAAGTTGAATGAGATGCATGCAATGTTTTCTGAAATCTTGGGGAAAAGCCAACAGCTATTACTTGAAAAAATCTCCTTAGAGCTTCAAAATAATGTTAAAGAGATAAAAAAAAATTTTTTTTTAAAAAAAAGGATATTGTTGAAATAAACCAAGAAATTACAAATATTAAAAAAAGGCTGGAGACTTTGGATTTTCAAAAAAGCAAGAGGCAAACACAATATGATCAATTATCTACCAAATATGGTGATCTGGAACAAAAAAATATGCGATTTAGAAGACCACAGTCGGCGGAATAATATCCGTATTATAAGGATCAATGAACAAGTCACAGGTGATAAATTACAGTAATAACACTATGAGACAGGGGAGGGGGGGAAAGAACACTGAGACAGGGGAGGGGAAAGGACACTGGGACAGGGGAGGGGAGAAAAGAACACTATGGGACAGGGAAGGGGGGAAAGACCACTATGCGACGAGAGGGCAGAACAGAATGGGACAGGGGATGGGGGGAAAGAACACTGGGACAGGGGAGGGGACAAAAGAACACTACGGGACAGGGGAGGGGGGAGAAAAGAACACTATAGGACTGGGGAGGAGGGGGGAAAGAACACTATGGGACTGGGGAGGAGGGAGGAAAGAACACTAAAAAAGAGGGAGGGGAGAGGAACACGAGAGGAACCTTAAGTGAGGGGGACCACTAAAAGAAAAGAGAGAAGGGAAGTTTTTCATATTAAATTAATTAAATTCATTAAAAAGTCTAATTTTAATAAAATTCTAGGAAAAAAAAAATTTTAAATCATTTTTGGGGGAAAAAAGTCGGTTTCGGTTTTCGGCCAAGGGCATCCTGAATTTTCGGTTTAGGGACAGAATTTTCATTTCGGTGCATCCATATCTAAAACAATACTTAATCAACACTTAAATAAGTAACACTTACATTGGTATAACGTGAGGTCGATAGATAATAGAGGGAATATAATTACGAATGGGGATCACAAGTAGAGAACAGGAAAAATAATATACACAATGTTGATGCATATTTTTAAAACATAAATAACGACAATTGTGAGATTTGCACTAGTATTAATAATTCTTAGGTAATAGGAGTAGGTGATGTGTAGAGTCCCACAAGGGGAAACCAACATCAGGAGAGATCCACTGTATAAGAAATGAGGAAGGGAGGCCCTACCTTTAATCACTCTAAGGATAAAAAGGGATATGCAAACAAAAAGTATAACTTGAAAAAAAGGGAGATCTATTAAACGGTGCCCAGGGGATCAATTGTCTGGAGTACTAGCTAGCATCTAAGCTCCAGTTCCCCTAGTGTCCGACTGACAGGAAGGTAGTGTAAATGAGGTTAGGGAGAGAGAAGAGGCACAGGGTCCCCAGAGAACAAGGGACCGGGTAATCAGGTCTAAACGCAGATGAAAAGCTTCACACAAAAAAATAAATAATCAAATAAATCTCTCAATTCAACCTAAAAGTTACCTTGACACAGTGGTTTAACCACTAGTGTCTACCTGAACCAACTCTGCCTACTAAAGTTATAAATAAATAAATAAACACCTAAAAATCAATAACCATAGCGGTAACAAAAATAAAAAAGTGCTACTAAGTGCAGAGATTAAAGAAAAAGAAAACGCTCAACGCGCGTTTCAGCGTGTTCAAAACTTTGTCGTCAGGAGCCTGTGGAGCCTGATATTTATTTATAACTTTAGTAGGGAGAGTTGGTTCAGGTAGACACTTATCAGCAGATTGTTGGTCTAGTGTTATGCGTGATAGGATTATATGCAATCATAACTTAATAATTATGAGCAGTATATTATAAGTATGCATATATGCTAGAACATTCTAGGGAAATTTGTTTTATTTGAATAGTATGGCTATCTTTTTTTTTTTTTTTAAATAATACGACTCATGAGTTACCACCTGGTTGGGCTTAACCTTTATAGCACCTTCTAGTATAGAGTTACTACAGGTTGTAGTCTCTGCTGTTTTTGGTGTATATAGGGTTTGTATACAGGGTATCCATGTATGGGTACATGGATAGTGGGATTTGGGCTAGGGTTATAGGTCAACCGTATGCGGTTTCATATTGTATGTAATGCATTGTCTATGCCAGTCATAGAGATTAAGCCAGAATTGTACTTACTGGAAGATGATTAAAATGCTTACCCTTAACACTCAAGGTCTCAATAGTTCCTTTAAAAGATCAGCTTTTATAGAAATAAAGAAGAGCGAATTCAGGTATGTTTTTTTACAAGAGACCCATTGGGTGAAGTCGGATAAAATATTTTATTTAGGTAAGCAAAAGGCGGTATTGATTAGGGTGTCAATGGGGGTGGGGGGTGGGGAGGAGGATTGCCATATGAATGGCAAAAGGCATTCCTTATGAGAATATTTATCAGGATTGCAAACCTCATGGCTTTACTCATTTTTCTTATAGACATTGTTCCTATGAACAAACACAGAATTGCAAGATTCACGATTAAAGGGATCTATAGTGTGTCCACAGAACCCTATGTAGGGGGTAACCCTTGGATATATAGCAAACACTTAAACTGAAGGTGATCCCTAGCAAAATCAGCCTGGGAGCACCAAAAAGGTTCTCTGGGCGTTGCACATAAGAAATAAAAAACACCTTTATTATAGGGTATAAATTCCCCAAGTAAAAAAAAAGGAAACTTACATAAAATATATCACATCTAATAAAACACACAGGGGAGACTCTGGTCTTGTATAAGAGTAGGAGTATGTAGATTAGAAATTTAGTTTGGAAATAGATAGTTGACTCATATGCTGGATTTCAGTAGTGAAATTATTTCTCTATACTGGCACCAATGGTACTTAAGTCTTAGTAATAATATACAAATATATATGTCCTTTTATAGAGGTTGGACCAGAAACTTAAGATATTAAATTGAAATGAGGTAGACTCACCCTACAATATTGTAGAGTATAGCTTAAACCTAATATTGTATATAGGTATCTTGGCAATGGTTGATACACTTAGAGAGTGTCCCTTACTAAAGTCTCCAAAGGTATCAATAAATCAGCAGCCATAAGTGGTTAGAATGTATCTACCAGTTAAAACAAAAAAGAAAAAAAGCTAACTCTACTAGTAGCAGTGAGTTTCTATCCTCTAAAGTATCTGCTTAGATCCTGCTATAATCTAATGCTCCATAGAATTCTCTCAATCTTTCTCCCCCACACCCAGTGAGCACAAGAAACAGTGCAGTGATTAAAATAAAAAAAGCATGAGACCTAACGCACGTTTCGGCGTTACTCAAGCGCCTTTGTCAAAGGTAAATGTGATACTGATCTGATAAAGTTTTTATACCATATGTTACAGCCCATTTGTCCAATCCGAAGCGCCGACATGTGTCTCCCTCGCGTCGAAATCAAGGGTAACCTGCGTGAATAATTACAAGTCCGTCTCGTTATTCATTTTGGGCCCGCCCCTGGTCGTGTGGTTGGAGGCGTGTTTTGTGTTAGGAGACGGTTTCATGAATGGAGTCTTTGTCCCGCCTAAGTACTGCCCATTTTGGCGTTCCTATAGGCGGACTAATTTTCTCTGAGTCTGTGTTATATTCTTTGTATACGGCCAAATGTCCCATGCCGACAGCTGATAGATATACTGATAGAAACAGTTGCGATTTCAAAGATCGATCTAAATATGCTCACATAATAAATAGTGTGATTTGTTTGGCATTGAACATTGAAAACAAAAATGATTACTATTTATCATTATAGGTAGCAAATGATTACTACATTGTGTTGTAACATTCTTAAAGGGATAAATCTCCTTTTTATACTATCTGCCACATAATTAATGCCCCTATGTATATACCTGTAGTATTCAATGTAAAAGCACCCTAGGGTGCTAATTGGCCTAATATCTGTTTTGCATCCATACATAGATCATTTAGAAATATATTCATAATTGGTATCCTGGGTCAATACCTAATCATATCAACATTAATATTCTCTTTAAACCCTTGGGTGATAGGGTATCGAATTTGTGAATCCAATAACATTCCCTTCTTTTAAGGGTCTGGTCCAAATCTCCCCCTCTTCTACCCATTTGAATCCTTTCAATTCCCGCAAATTTTATACATTGTGGTGTGTCCATATGATGAGACCTGACATGCCTTGCGACGGAAGTGTCTCTATTTGAGGTCACCGAATGGATATGTTCCATTATCCGTCTCTTTAATGGGCGTATAGTCTTGCCCACGTATTTAATGCCGCACTTACATGTCAGCAGGTAGATCACACCAGAGGTATTACAGTTAAAGAACTGTCTTATGGGGATTACAATGGTGTTAGTGGAGTCTGTAAGTGTTTTTGATCCTTTAGCAATGAAACAGCAGGCCACACATCTCCCACATTAATATGTGCCATTTACTGTGATCCAACTGTTCACTGTTGTCTTAGATGTAGAAAGATGGCTGGGTACTAGCATTTCTTTGATATTCTTGCCTCTTCTGGCAGTAACGGACACCTTAGATGGAATGGTGTCTCTCAGGTGTGGGTCCTGTGTCAATAATGGCCAGAATTGGCTCAATACTTTTTTAGCTTCTTCCCAGCCTGCATCATAGTTAGCTATACATCTAATTTGCTTGTTAGATTCTGGTTTGGTCTCGTTTTGTAATAAGGTTTCGCGGTCACAGCTTAATGCTCTTTGATAAGCCTGCTTTAAGCATCTACTTGGGTACTCTATTTCTCTGAATCTTTGCCTTAGTTCCGTGGGCTTGTATTTAAAATCATCAATCGATGAACAGTTTCTTCTTAATCTTAAATATTGACCTACTGGGATACCCCTTTTTAAGTGGATAGGATGGTAGCTTTCCCATCGAAGCATATTATTTGTTGACGTAGGTTTTCGATATAGGGTGGTTTTGACCTCCAGACTCTCGGTTATCATGAAAGTACAATCCAGAAAATTAAATATTTGATCACCAAACTCCATTGTGAATTTTAGGTTAATATTGTTCTCATTAAGTATTCCTACGAAGTCTTCGAAGTATTCTCTGGTACATGTCCATATCACAAGGATATCATCTATGTACCTTTTCCATAGATAAATATAGTCAGTATACTTTCTGTTTTGTTCTGAAAAAACAATCTCACTTTCCCACCACCCCAGGTGCAGGTTAGCATAAGCTGGGGCACAAGATGTCCCCATAGCCGTCCCCTACACCTGGTGATAGTATTTATTCTGGAAAAGAAAGAAATTATGAGTTAGGACTGAATCGTAGTTAGTCTAACACGAAAATTGTGTGGATACTATGTTCAGATCCCCTTTTCTTTAGGAAGTATTCAGCATGGTCTAAACCATTTGAATGTGGAATGGAGGAATACAAAGCCTCCACATCCAAGCTACAAAGTACTGCTCCTTTTGGTACTTTCAATTATGTCAAGCATTTCAAGGTGTCCTTAGTGTCTTTGAGGTAAGACGGCAGTGTCTCCACAAAGGGGCGTAGAATCTTATCCACATATATGCTCCCCTTACTCGTGAAGTTATTGGACCCTGATACTATTGGTCTCGCTGTGAGTATTTCATATTGTTTATGGATTTTTGGGAGGCAATAAAATGTGGAGATTGTTGGATTTTTTATGAAAATACTACCGTATTCCTCTTTTTTATTATTATTATTATTATTGCCATTTATATAGCGCCAACAGATTCCGTAGCGCTTTACAATATTTTGAGAGGGGGGTGTAACAATAAATAGGACAATTACAAGAAAACTTACAGGAACAATAGGTTGAAGAGGACCCTGCTCAAATGAGCTTACAGACTATAGGAGGTGGGGTATTTGAAACATTAGGACAATAAATATCAAGTAGGAGTGAAGCAGAGCTGGAGGAGAGAGCAAAGCACTGTCCCATAGGAGAGAGCAGGAGACAGGTATGTAAGGTAGAGATTACTCCGGGAGGCCATAAGCTTTCCTGAAGAGATGGGTTTTAAGGCCCTTCTTAAATGATTGAAGACTAGGGGAGAGTCTGACGGCAGTAGGCAAGCTATTCCATAGGAGAGGAGCCGCCCTTTTGTTAGTATGCCATGATCAAAGGCTTGATCTAGGGGGGTCTGATACTCCATTTGATATTTAGATGAAGGATCGGAGGTAAGTATTCTATAGGTCTTCTTATCGTGAAGGATATTTTCTGCTGTTTGTATATAGTGTTGTCTATTCATTAGGACAATGTTACCGCCTTTATCTGCAGGCTTGATTATGATATTGTCGTTGTCCCTAAGGTTATAGAGAGCTTTCCATTCTGTCATGGACATGTTACCTTTAGGTCTCACTGTGAGCATGTCCGTATTGATCTTTTTGATCATATTGGTGGTGGAATCTACGATCATGTCGATGTTCTTGAAATCCCTGAAATTAGGTGTAAATTTACTCCTTGGGCGAAGGTCAGTGTAGGGAGCTGTGGAGTTGCTGTCACTATACTCTAATAGAGAGACCAATTCCTGTAGACATTGGTATTCTCTTGGGTTAAAGCCTAATTCTTTAGCCTTTTTCTCATCCTTTATTTTAAAGAACTTATGTACGGCCAGCCGTCTACCAAACAAATTGAAGTCTTTAATCCATTCAAAATGGTTGAATGGAGGGATTGGAACAAAAGATAGGCCTCTCATCAATACTTTGATCTGTATAGAGGTGAGAGTAATATCTGACAGATTTACCACTCTCATATCGTTACTGAGTATCGTCTGCGTGCCCTTCCCCTGTTCCGGGTTTGTCTGTGAGTTTGCGTTTCCCCCTCCCGGGGGCTATTCCCTTAAAAAAGAAACACCCTTTTTAAGAATTCCCTTGTTGGTTTGTGGGTTCCAATTTCCAATAGGAGCAGGGGTTTGTTCATTGTCCGTGTCTGATGTTTCGTAGTCTGATGTCACATGATGATCTGAGTCTGTCCTTATAGGTTTTTTGAAACGTCTATGCACCTTCCCCTTTTTATAGTCATCCTTATCTCTCACAAATTTTCCATGTTTGGGACTTTTTATAGTATTTTGATATTTATTGAGATTTTGTTGTAATCTCTGTTCTTGTACTATAAAAGAAGCGTCATCTCTACAGCTTTGAATATCCTCTATTGCTGTCTTGACTTTTTCATTTACGAATTTGAGCCTCTCTGATTCAAACCTGTGTAAGATGTCCATAAACTTTTTGGAACAGCTATCTGCTGCTTACTCCCATTCCTTTAACAGAACTGGATCATCCATTTCTATGTTAGGGGTGGTCTGGATCCTAAGCCCTCTTGGTATCATTGACTTGCTCTGGTACTTCTGTAATGAAGTCACTTCCCACCCCAACCTAATCTGTTGTTTGCACATATTTGATAGGGTTCTAAATTTAAAATTTATATTATCCTGTTCTAGTAGGTAGGTCACATCTTTGTCAGAAAACACTGAATCAACATCTGTACACCATTGATTGGGCTCTTGAGTTGAGACAAAAAATTTTTGGTATAGATAAAACGAACAAACACAGAATTGCAAGATTCACGATTAACGGGATCTA
This sequence comes from Pelobates cultripes, assembly GCA_933207985.1. Lineage (NCBI taxonomy): Eukaryota > Metazoa > Chordata > Amphibia > Anura > Pelobatidae > Pelobates > Pelobates cultripes. The sequence goes on along the minus strand of OW240924.1, from coordinate 86,575,303 downwards.
TAGTATGTCCACAGAACCCCATGTAGGGGGTAACCCTTGGATATATAGCAAACACTTAAACTGAAGGTGATACCTAGCAAAATCAGCCTGGGAGCACCAAAAAGGGTTCTCTGGGCGTTGCACATAAGAAATAAAAAACACCTTTATTATAGGGTATAAATTCCCCAAGTAAAAAAGGAAACTTACCGTATATACTCGTGTATAAGTCGATCTCATGTATAAGTCGAGTGCAGTTTTGTGACCAACAATTGTGAAATATGCTATGCCTCGTGGATAAGTCGAGGGTAAAACTTGGGGCTATGAAATTCTGTGATTTTTATAATTATATACACACACACTCATACAAACACACACTCTGCATTATATATACACACACTCATACAAACACACACTCATACAACACACACTCTGCATTATATACACACACACACTCTGCATTATATACACACACTGTGTATATAATGCAGAGTGTGTATATAATGCAGAGTGTGTGTTTGTGTAGTCTGTGTGAACTGGATGGGGGGAGGGCATTTTTATTATTTTAATTTTTTTTATTTTAATATTATTATTTTTTTATTATTTAAAAAAATTTTTGTCCCCCCTCCCTGCTTGTTAACTGGTCAGGGAGGGTGGCTATCTTAATCCCTGGTGGTCCAGTGGCATGGGCTGTGAAGTGGGGGGGCCGGCAGGAAGCATTTACTTACCTTTCCTGCAGCTCCTGTCAGCTCCCTTCTCCTCCGTTCCGGTCAGCTCCACTGTAAGTCTCGCAGTCTGGTTGCCGCGCGGATCGTTGCCACGGCTCTGACGGCCGCGGCTCTCTAAGTTGCCATAATGCAGACAGTGACTCGAGTATAAGTCGAGTGGGGGTTTTTAAGCACAAAAAATGTGCTGAAAAACTAGACTTATACTCGAGTATATACTGTACATAAAATATATCACATCTAAGACTTAAGTACTATTGGTGCCAGTATAGAGAAATAATTTCACTACTGAAATCCAGCATATGAGTCAACTATCTATTTCCAAACTAAATTTATAATCTGCATACTCCTACTCTTATACAAGACAAGGGTCTCCCCTGTGTGTTTTATTAGATGTGATATATTTTATGTAAGTTTCCTTTTTTTACTTGGGGAATTTATACCCTATAATAAAGTTTTTTTTTTATTTCTTATGTGCAACGCCCAGAGAACCCTTTTTGGTGCTCCCAGGCTGATTTAGCTAGGGATCACCTTCAATTTAAGACATTGTTCCTATGCAAGAATTGATATGTTGGTAATATTAAATTAGTTAATTGTATTAGAAAAATCTTTATAAAGACTATTAATTGGTCAGATCATAATGCAGTTATATGGGAAATAGATGCTAACCAGAAGAGCGGCACAAGACTGTCGGGATTAAATGAGGCCCTCCTGAACAGTGATAAGAATAGAAAACACATTGATCAGATGACAGATTTTAATTTTTTAGAAAACAAATTATCAAACCCAGGCATAAGATGGTTAGCATACAAAGCTGCAATAAGGGGCCATTTGATCAAACTGAGTATATATGAAAAAAATGAGAGGTAGTACCTTGCCTGATTTACATCTTACTTTATATAATTTGGAACAAAATAACAACCTACGAAGGAAAACATTAGGCATGTCAGAGATCGGATAAATTAATTAAATATGACCAGAATTTCTAATTATTTAGAAAAATTAAAACAACATTGGTACATTAAAAATAACAGAGTAGATAACATGTTTACCAACAAATTAAAAAAGCAATTGGAGGAGAATAGGATAGATAAAATAATCCATAAAGATAAGATCTATAGATCTCCTAAAGAGATTGGTCACAGTTGCCGCACACATAAAATTAGTCTACAACAGAAAGTATCACTTGACAAAATCATCCATCTGAACGAGGTTATTAGGGCCATTAATACATTAAAAAATAAAGCCCGTGGTCCGGATGGTTTTGGTGCCCACTTTTATAAAAAATTTAAAGCAAAAATAGCTCCCGAATTATTACAAGCGTTTAATGATTATATCAACCAATCCAAATGCCCGGCAGAATTTCTGGCAGCTAATATTCTTCCTATACTCAAGCAGGATAAGGATCCAATGTCTCTAAAACATTATATACTGATATCTCTTATTAATACCAATGGTAACATTTTTGCTTCCATTATGGCAGACAGACTTAAGATGGTTATTGCTCAGGTTATCTCTAAGGATCAAATAGATTTTATCCCCAGTCAAAACTCTATAAATAATATCCAAAGGATAATTGATATTCTCAACATAGCTAAGAAAGAACATAAAGAACTAGTTATTACTGCGTTAGGTGCAGAAAAAGCTTTCGACAGGGTGGATTGGGGCTATATGATGTAGTGTTTACAAAGATTTGGCTTTGGAGATTTATTCTGTAGGGCAATAAAGGGTTTATATAGTGCACTCATTGCAAGAACTATCCGGCAAAACATATGTGCTGACTGGTTCAATCTGGGGAATGGTACAAGGCAGGGTTGCCCACTGTCTCCATTATTGTACCTTTTAACAATTGAAATATTGGCATTTCGTATAAGATCAGATGGAAATATTCGCATATATGTACGCTGATGATATTCTTTTGACCTTTACGAGGACTGAGCGGTCACTGCTCGCTATGATGGAAGCAATTTATAAATACATATTTAATCATTATCATTCTACGTGTACTTTGATATTAATATATATATAATTATATATTAATATTAAAATACACTTAGACAGTGTATGTGTGTTTATTTATATGTGTATATATATATATATATATATACTTAGATCATATATATAATTAATATCTATATGATCTAAGTATATATAATTTAATTTTACACTGTTTTTAACATTTATATATTTTTTTACAGACAGCAGGGGGAGTACCTGTGCCGTCCATGTGATCGTGATCACATGGCCCGGTGAGGGGGGCAAAGAGGAAGGAGGGGGACTCCTTGGGCTCCCAGGTAAGTCCCCATACCGCGATTACCGGAGTGGGATCGCCGGCGACTGGGTAAAAGACCTCGTATTAGTATTAAGAGGATGGCATTACAAGTGAAATATGGAGGTCCAGGTATGCCAATATCAAAAACTATTACTAATTACTAATATTACTAATATAATTGGCCACATATATTTGATGAAGACCCCGCAGATATGCAAAGAAAGCTGGTTTCAAATTGAATTACATCTGACTCCACAGCAGGATCTTAGCAGCTTCATTTGGGAGATCCAAAGTCATAGATGGCGAGATCTTGGTGGAAAAAGCTTTGTTTTAGGACATTTATTTAAGGTCTGGGCTAAATTAAAGAAAAGGCTAGAAATACCGGATAAAATAATTGAGACTATTGGCATTGGCCAAACATATTCCCGATCTAGTTATAGATAGATGGATTGAATCTGGTATCCTCAGGGTAGCTGACCGTTACACTAATGGAACACTGAAATCCTTTTCTGAGTTAAACTTAGAATATAATCTTCCCATTAAGGACATTTTCTCCTTTTTAAGAATTAAAGGCTTTTTACAACAGGTAAGGTTATGTCAATGGCTTATTCATTGATTTCTTATATAGATCGAGGAGACGGTTATAAGAATATAGAGGAATTGAATATATTACTTGATATTGACATAAATCGTGAAGAATGTCTTTTGGCCATAAAAAATTAGAACAGCGATATCTATTGCACTAATATTCTTGAAAATCAATATAAAGTGATGAATTTTTGGTTCATGGATCCCTTGTTAGTGAATAAGTGTACCCCTAATTTTAAATGTTGGACATGCGATACTGAGGGAGCAGATTATCTCCATATGTGCTGGGGCAGTTAAATTGCAGGCTAATTTATGGAAAATAACATTTGATAGACTTCAGACACTGGAGAGATTCAAGATAGATCAAAAACCCGAAATAGGGATCTTACATCTCAATTGGCCAGTGTTATCTCCCAAAAATGTCTTGTTGTCTACTTATTTTTTTGTAGCTACAAAACGTCTTCTAGCACAACACTGGAAATCAAGAGAATTTAAAAGTTGGCTAAATCTTAAAAGCTTAAATGTTGTTCCTGTGCAATATAGAAGGTGGATTAAAATGGTTGTATAAGAAGTCCAAAATAAATAATATGTACATTCAGAGTTGGATAACCCAATTGAAAAACCTGTAAATTAAGCTATGAATATATTGTCTCTTCCCATCTGACTAATAGTATCAGAAAGTTTTCTGGTTTATTTAGATATGGAAACTGGTCTTTCTCCCGATGACTTGGCACTAAATGTTTGTATTGTTTTATGTGAGTTTTTTGATGGACTATATATTGGCTAATAGGCAACATTCTTTTTTATATATAAAAAATATAACAATATATGTTTTTGTGTATATGTTTTGGTATATGTACTTATGTCTATTCATAAAAAAGAAATATATAATAAAGAATTATTGATTAAAAAAATAAATCAATTAAAGATGATGAAGCTCATAACACATTTGAAATGCACAATATACATTACCACATCCATCAGCCACGTGGCTTGCCTGACAGTGGGAATTACATTCCTGGACAGAAGTTGCAATTTGCAGTTGCTGCAACTAATTATCTCAAAATGGATATGAAGGTAGAGGAGCTGAGGAGATAGAAACAGTGCAGTTCTCTCTCTCTCTCCAAAATGATTTCACTAAATTGACATACCGTATATACTCGTGTATAAGTCGATCTCATGTATAAGTCGAGTGCAGTTTTGTGACCAACAATTGTGAAATATGCTATGCCTCGTGGATAAGTCGAGGGTAAAACTTGGGGCTATGAAATTCTGTGATTTTTATAATTATATACACATACACTCATACAAACACACACTCTGCATTATATATACACACACACACACTCATACAAACACACACTCTGCATTATATACACACTCTGTGTATATAATGCAGAGTGTGTGTTTGTGTAGTGTGTGTGTGAACAGGGTGGGGGGAGGGCATTTTTATTATTTTAATTTCTTTTTCTTTTAATATTATAATTTTTTTATTATTTTAATTTTATTTTGTCCCCCCTCCCTGCTTGTTAACTGGTCAGGGAGGAGGGCTATCTTAATCCCTGGTGGTCCAGTGGCATGGGCTGTGAAGAGGAGGGGCAGGCAGGAAGCATTTACTTACCTTTCCTGCAGCTCCTGTCAGCTCCCTTCTCCGTTACGGTCAGCTCCACTGTAAGTCTCGCGGTCTGGTTGCCGCGTGGATCGTTGCCATGGCTCTGACTGCCGCGGCTCTCTAAGTTGCCATAATGCAGACAGTGACTCGAGTATAAGTCGAGTGGGGGTTTTTAAGCACAAAAAATTTGCTGAACAACTAGACTTATACTCGAGTATATACTGTAGGTTGAATAAAGGAAAGCAGCAGCTTCCTAGGCATGTAACTTCCTATAATACGCCCTAGCACTAACTCTGGTTTAAAACACAAATACATAAATAAATCATAAAAGATACATAATAGTGAAGTGGGTATTAAGAGGAAATTATGCTTGGTGCTCTGGACACCGGCGTAAACCACTCAACCTTATTTCTTGTGGTTTATTGTGTATCTAGAAGCCCACTGTTTATTTATCCATAATACACACGTTACCATTATGTATGTCTGTAACTGTACAATATTATAGAATTAACCATTTGAGATCATAGAATAATAATTATGGATTATTCTAGCTGCTAATAACATACCTGAGAATTATCAGCAGATTCATTTGATGTCCTTTGAGCTTCCTTGGCATTGTCCTTAATGAGCTCTACAAATATAAAAAAGGTTTAATTTATAATGCCAAATCATATTAATGTGCAAGAGACAAAAAAAACTGTACCTCTTTCTGTATATTTCAACTGTGACTCATTTTGCTTTTGGAAAAAGTTCAGTCTACAAAAGATCACAAGAACATATAAATACATATGTAATACCAATAACATTTAGACTTTTATTAAGTTTTACATAAGAAAAAAAAGGATTGGTACAGATGGTGATAGCATAAATCTTAATTATTTAAAGGCTGTTACCTTATTTGCTTTAGCTTTTGCAAATGTATTTCTGAATGTGCATGTGATCCATTGTCATCTCCTGTTAGTTGAACTGATTTCTAAGGTAGGAAAATAATTTATGTTAATATTACTTAAAATAAACTGGCTAAGTGGAAACAAAGTTAAGATGCACTTACACAGCTTTTTTCTTTGAAAATATTTATATCTTTGTAGAATCACCTGACTTTTTGCACTTCGAGGTAAAGAATGCTCAAGCAACTTACACCGTAACAAACGATGGTGAATTAGGCATAACAACACATGAGAAGCATTTAGGAATTGTTACAGACGACAAACTAGGCAACAATGTGCAATGTCAATCAGCAGTTGCAAATGCAAGAGGGGTAAAGTCATGTATAAATAGTGGAATTAATTCTCAGGATGAAAATATAATTTTGCCTCTTTATAAATGACTGGTAAAACGACATTTTGAATATAGAATTATATTATGGCTCTAGAAAGAATATTATGGCTCTGGAAAAAGTACAGAAGCAGGCTACAAAATACTAAAAGAAATTGAAGATTTTAGCTATGAAGACAGATTAACAAATTTAAATAAGTGCCTCAGAGAGGATATGATCGCATTATAAAAATATATTCAGGGCCAATACAAACCACTGTCTGAAAATCTATTTATAAACAGTGTAACGGATCTCCTATACTCCGGCTAAGTATATCCACTGAAGAGTCTCCCTGGTCCCGCAGAGTTAAAGTGTATTGTAGTTCTGGTATCCCTAAGCATCAGCCAAGACTTGATGAAGGGTAAATCAGAATGTTTTATTAGGGCCAAGTTGCCTGGTTATATACACAGACCCCCAGCATGGGGTTTATATTCAGTTTTACAGTAAGTCTGCCCAGGCGCCTCTGTGTCTGGGAGAAAAGAGAGTTGGCTTTTACTTAAAGGATCACTATAGTGTCAGGAAAACAAAGCGGTTTTCCTGCTATAGTGCCCTAAGGGTGCCCCCACCCTCAGGGTTCCCCTCCCTTGGCGCTGAAGGGGTTTAAACCCCTTCAGCTACTTACCTTACTCCAGCGTTGGGGTCCCTCGGTGCTGGTGACTTCTCCTCTCCCGCCAACGTCAGCTCCCGAGTGGAGCAGAATGCACATGCACGGCAAGTGCTGCGCGCGCATTTAAACAGTCCATAAGAAAGCATTTCTCAATGCTTTCCTATGGACACTGCACCCTGGATGCGAATTTCGCATCCAGCGTCGCAGATGACTGGGCTAATGGGGAAATATTAGAATGGGGTAAGGATTGTAATGAAAGGTGCATATTGCATGTTACCAAAAGAGTGGGCACTATTGAATTACCCACTAGTACACATCAAAATCCCGAGATCCCTATAGAATACCAAGACATTAAAGAAGTATTTAGCAAGACTCAGTCTAATACTCTACCTCCTCACAGACCATATGACTGTTCCATTAACTTACTACCAGACGCTATGCCACCTATGGGAGCAGTCTATGCTCTATCTCCCCAGAAGAGTACTGTAATGGAGGAATATATTAAAAATTCATTGAATAAAGGCCATGTACGAAAATCATCCTCGTCTGCTGGTGCAGGATTCTTTTTTGTATCTAAAAAGGATGGTGAGTAGCGCCCATGTATCGATTACAGGGCATTGAACAAAATCACCATTAAGAACACCTACCCCATTCCTCTTATTGCTGAATTGTTTGACAGACTCCAGGGCGCTAAAGTGTTTACTAAGCTTGACCTTAGAAGTGCTTATAATTTAGTGAGAATCAAGGAAAACCACAAGTGGAAGACTGCATTTAATACCAGAAGTGGACACTATGAAAATCTAGTGATGCCATTCGGTTTGTGCAACGCTCCAGCGGTTTTCCAAGATTTCATTAACAATTCACTCAGGGATTACATTTACTCGTTTGTCTTGGTCTATCTGGATGATATCCTTATTTATTCTCCTGACCTCCAGTCTCACCACGATCACGTTAAACAAGTTCTGCAAACCTTGTTAAAAAACTACTTTATTGTAAATTGGAAAAATGTATCTTTGACCTGTCTGAAGTACAGTTTTTAGGAAATAATATTTCTGCCTCGGGGTTTCAGATAGATCCTAAAAAACTAGAGTCTGTTCTACAGTGGCCTTTACCCACTGGGTTGAAAGCCATTTAAAGGTTCATTGGTTTCGCCAATTATTACAGAAGATTTATAAAGAGATTTTCTTCAGTAATAGTCTCCATCACTACTATGACACGCAAGGGGGCTAGTTGTACGGTATGGTCTAAGGAGGCTATTGAAGCCTTTGAAACTCTCAAAAAGCGGTTTGCCTCTGCCGACTTCTTGATACATCCTGACACCAGTAAGCCTTTCATACTGGAGGTTGATGTTTCAGAGACAGGGGTAGGGGCAGTTCTCTCCCAGGGGGAGAGCCAGGAAACCCCGTTACATCCTTGTGGTTACTTTTCTAGAAAGTTGTCTCCTGCTGAGCGCAATTACGATATTGGCAATAGAGAATTGTTGGCCATTATTCTAGCTCTCAAGGAGTGGCGACATCTTTTAGAGGGTTCCAAGGACCCCCTTTTGATCATTACTGATCACAAAAACCTGGCTTACACAGGAGATGCTAAGCGAGTATCTTCTAGACAAGCTAGGTGGTCTCTATTTCTTTCTTACTTTAATTTTCTTATTACTTACAGACCTGGTTCTAAAAATGTCAAGGCCGTGCCTTTTCCAGGCAGTTTGATAATGAGGCTATACTAGAGCAACAAACATCCCATATCATTTCCCCGGAATGTGTCATTGCGTCCACTGTCCTTTCACTGTCCTCTCCACTGCTTGGCTCCATCATGGAGGCTCAGTCTCAGGCGCTCTGCGGTAAACCTCATGACAAACTGTTCGTTCCATTGGGGGAAAGGGTTAATATCATGAAGGTGTTTCACAACAATGTGTCTGCTGGTCATCCAGGTATTAATAAATCCAATTCTGCTATCATGAGGTAATTCTGGTGGGATTCCCTCAGGAAGGATGTTAAGGAATATGTGCAGGCTTGTTTTGTTTGTGCGGTTTCCAAAGTTCCTCATACACTCCCTTGTGGCTTGTTACAACCTCTTCCTATTCCTGAGGTCCCATGGTCCCACTTGTCCATGGACTTCATTGTTGAACTTAACCTAGTTCTAACGGTTATACCACCATTCTCATGGTTGTGGATGTTTTTTTATTTCTCAAGACCTGGTACTAATCTTTATAAGATAAATTGTCCGTCTGCATGGCATTCCTCACAATATAGTATCTGACAGAGGTTCTCAGTTTGTGTCTCGGTTTTGGAGGGCCTTCAATAAACAATTAGGGATTGAATTGTCTTTTTCATCCTCTTACCACCCCCAGACTAATGGTACAGATGAGAGGGCTAACCAGTCCTTGGAATTATATTTGTGTTGTTTCGTTAATAGCACTCAAGACAATTGATCCGAATTACTACCATGGGCCGTGTTTGCTAGGAACCCGGCCCATGGTAGTAAATCGGATCAAGTTCGGAAAAGTTGTGCCGAGCAACAATCAAATCCACAGCAGGGTTTGTGCTGAGCAGCAATTATGCAAATGAGAACCTGGTAACTGCCTTTGGGGTCAAAGGCCGATTACACCCTATCAGATCCAGAGGAGGGGTATTTAGGCCCAGTTCTCATGCTGCTCAGTGCCCTGTCGTGGTTTCCCTTGTGGTTGTCCGAGAGCGCGTTATTGATTCTGGTAATTCTGATTATTTGACTTTGGCATTGTTTTTGACTTCCCTGTTTTCTGGCATTACTGATCAATGGCTTTTCCTTATCGTTGTGTCTCTTTCTGTATCCCTTGACCTCGGCTATTCCTAACTATTCTTTGGTACGTTAGTCCGGCCATTCTAAGGTCCAGTATACGTTATCTATCAGTCCTTTGTGTTACACAATTCTACATGCTGGATCATACTGTAATCCTGACATCTACTCCCATAGATGCAGCCACCTTACTAACCTTAGCAATGTATTCACCTGTTGCTGCCCAGTCCCACTGGACCCCAGGGAAGCCACCTCCTAATCCAAAAAGGTGGGAAACAGGAGGGTAGCTAAAAATATGTATATTTTTTAAATTTCTGTGTGTGTGTGAGAATCTGTCATGTGTATTTGTCTGTGTGTATCTATGAATATTTGTGTGTGTGCATCTATTCAAGTGTATCAAATAATAAATACTTTGTGCGTGTGTGAGAGAATGTGTCTGTGTGTGTGTATGTTTGTCTATTCGTGTATGTGTGTGTCTGTCAGTGAATGTTTAGGTCACCAGCCCCGTCCGGTCTCATGGGAATGGTGTTTTTACTCCCTTTTTCCCAATACTTGCAGGGGCCATCTGTAGACATCAAAACAACTACATTAAGCAGTTGTAGTTCTGGTGAATATAATGCTTCTTTAAGAATTGTATTATTTTTGCTGAAAAAAAACTGGGTCATAAATGTTTTAGCTGGCTCCTAGATTAAAAGCATATTTTTCAAGCCCTGACATATGAGACAATATAGGAGTTAACAGTAAACAATACTGAATAACAAATTAGCCTATTGATTATTCTTACCTCATTATAAATTGTAATAATAGAATGAGTGATTATGGAATAATTTAAATAAAGCATAACACATAAATGCGGTACAATACGCAAAACGCAAATGTGTTAAAGCAACTGTACAGAGATATTGCCACTCCTACTAAATGAATTAAAAGATAGTAGATTGCGACTAGTTGCATTTCGACTGAGGCCTTTTTTTTTGTATGAAAAAAGTATGAGATAACAAACAATGCTACACAAAAAAAAAAAAAAAAAGCAAAAACACTACATAAGCACTGATAATGATTGCCACAGTAGTACAAGGACCACAGGATAGCATCTTACCAAATGTAAACACCGTTTGAGGGCTAAAAGAGAACCAAGCATATTATGACCACAGATCAGTTAGCCAGTGCCAAATATAATAAAAAGCATTGCTCTCTTGTGAGGGTCACCTGGAAAGGCACTTCGGGTAGGCCAAAGGAGTTAACCACTCCAGGCCTGAGTTTGGGAAAAAGTCAGCACCATTGCTCAATGGATTGCTCCAGCCCACTCACAGGACTGCAAAGGGACCAGGATCGAACTCGGTTTCTCCCATTTCTACTCTAGACAGTGTGATGAGGTCTTTCCTCTGTTAACACTATGCTCAGATAGGCTAGTCAGAAAAGTCGTATCGATAAATGCAACATGCATGCCTGGTTTAGGTGTTCAGGGCCTCCCTCCAGAAGGTGAGTATATTGTTCTGTTGGCTTGATCTCTGGGACACTGTTCCAGATGTCCTCACAAATCTTATCAAAGACTGCCAAAGCAACTGCCACTTATGGGTTAAGCTTTGATTCATTCAGCTTCCCTACCATCTCAAAACAGGCCTTCATTTCAAAGAACCTTCTGGCGATCTCTCGAGCAGATAGTGCTTCTGCGAAGACCGGTCCGTGGTGGGGACGGGGAATGGGCCACGAAGTTGAGTTACAGATGTCTGGTGCACTGCAGAGATAGGGAGTGACCGCCACCTATACTCATACTGTAGGGATAGTGGATATTCCAATAAAATGAAGCTTAGCAATGTATTACTAAGACTCTGGGTGGTACTATCCCTAAATTGCTTATATAATTGCTCACCAAAGGCAGGACTGAAGAAAATAGGCCTTTGTACGTCAATATATCTTTACTTTGTGTAACCCATTGTAGGTGCTGAAAACTTTGTTCCAATTAATTTGCATTGCTGAGTTTAGGAGTGCCTGGACCTCTCTTCTTTTCCTGGATTTAACCTTGTCGGGATTGTGCTAGCCCCTGAATTGGTTGCACCCAATTTAAGCTCAATTGATTGCGTGCAGTTCCTTTAAATCTGGTTGGTATATCTATGCACTCAGAAAATAAATAGGCATCAACTCTGTTAATATCTATGAATGAAAGAAACATATTCGGAGTTCTAACTTGCTAAACCACCTTTGTAGGAAGTAGAACTTCCAGATAACAGATTATTCCATGTGAAAAAAAGAGTAAGATCAAAGCCTTCTATATTAAAAGTTTATATTTCTGCAGGCAGGACCAAGGTTCATATAAAATATGTTTCTTATACCAGAACAGCTGTGGCATGCATCCTATGAAGGCCTGCCTCGTTTTCAGCTATGTCTGACACTTGCTATTACATTTGAGAGTGCATAATATCCCAATATGTTGTTATAGGCAAAAAAGATAAATATTCTTTAATAATCTCATCTCTATTGTGGCAACATGATTTAGCCTTGCAATAGAGAATATATGTTTTCATATTAACATTATGCACATATATAAAACATAAAATATATTTGTTTTAATATAAAAATCAGTCTGCTACATGGTCTTCAATAATACATAGAAAATAATAACCTCTTCGTCTTTTTCAATGCTTCGATGCTGAAGTGGAAGAAGACTGCTATGTAACGTTTGTCTTTTACATTTTTCTTTTTCTTCTTTTCCTAAAAAAAAATAAAATAATTAAAAATTATTTGACAAGTGGTTAATCATGTTGCTAGGTTTCAAAGTTATTGTAAGACTTGAGCCATAAGAAAAATGTCAAGCACCAAAAATCCTCACCTTCAGAAACTGCCTTCTAAACCATTTAAGATGAGTTGCGCGCTGTATTAGTAATAAGAATTTTCCCTAGAGGACAACAGGTTATCCTGACACATCACTATTAGTGAGCCACTATCTTTGAGCTGTAAGAATCAGATATTTATTGGCATTTCCCAACAAATTCTCAAGTAGTCACCAAATGTCAGGAAATGCTGACAGGAGCACATAGCATTAGTAATCCTCCAGCTTCCTTTCTCACTAACAGAAAAGGAACAGGTAACACTGTGGGCCACAGAATTTATATTTTAGTTTGCTTTCTTATAATTCCCTCTAAAAACTAATTAAGCCGCCATTGATTACTGTATAACTCAGTGACCAAGGAGGGACACTATAGTCACTGTGACGGACCGCCTGGCACAATAACTGGGTACCTTCGTCAATCGCTGCTTCCTAGTAATCCTTGAGTACCATAAGCACCGGACACCATAGCCACCGTAAACCCCACAAACCGCCGAAGCATGGTTGGGGTCTTGCTGTCTTCCACCCACCCTGGACCCAAGACCAGGATCCAGCAGGTAGACCTCTCCTAGCCGGAGTGTGAAGCAGGCTGCTCTTGCACAAGAGCAATCATGTGATCCAAGGGAGTATAGTGATTATAGCAATCCCCAGAGTGAATGTAGCTCTCCAATCCCCCAAACATGAGCCTAGACTTCATGAAGGGTAAAAGCAATCTCGTTTAATGGCAGCCACAACATAGAAACATAGAAACATAGAATGTGACGGCAGATAAGAACCATTCGGCCCATCTAGTCTGCCCAATTTTCTAAATACTTTCATTAGTCCCTAGTCTTATCTTATAGTTAGGATAGCCTTATGCCTATCCCACGCATGCTTAAACTCCTTTACTGTGTTAGTAAAGGGGCCTTATATGCAGGTCCCCATGCAAGGGGCACTCCCCTCGGACCTGAGAGTAAACCACAGTAGAAACAAATACACCTTTACATTGGCTCTCAGGTCCAGGACACTCGCATTCAAAATAGGTCAATCCCTCCCCTATGCCTGGGAGATAATTGAATCAAGCACTATACTAAACTCAATTATCTCCAAACACAAAAAACACAAATTTTTACAAACCCCACAAAAGTTACATCCCCTGATAGCCCTGATCTGGGTGACCAACATATCCAAAAATCACCCAGATCATTTCAGGAATTTCCTGGATGTCTTATTTTTGACAGAGCGCCCGCATGGTCCCATGCCCAAAACAGTTACAGAGAATCATGGCTTGCGGTCGGTCTAGTTTGGTAGTTTGGAAAACGAACAAACTACTGAAATATAGTCAATGTTCTTACCCTGGAGTTTGTTCCCCTCATCCAGACTAACGATTTCACCGAACAGTGTCCTTCTAAATTGTACAGAACCGAACGCAGGCGATGATGGAAGTCCAGCGGTGTTCAGGAGTTTCTGTGTCCGATTTTAGTTCCATGATATTCATGCCCAAACACCACTGCCTGTGTTCATGCAAACAAGATGGCCGCCACCTCGTGGTTGTCCATAGGAATTTGTGGCCACCCAGACAAACAATTAAAACACTGTGGTGAGAACCATTCCAAGGTGTTAATAGGTGTTAACAAGCTCCCGGGTGGTCCCTGGTTCGTGTGGTTGCTGGGTTATCGAACGGGACAATGTTAGAATAGGAGGGGAATGCAATCTACCGAACAGAATAACAAAAAGGCACGAACAAGGTCTTCTATGAGCCTTTTTGCATGGCCCATAGTCCTGAGGCAGGAGGCTGGCAAACAGACCCCTCCAAGAACACGTGACGAGGCTCAGTTCGTCACAGTCAGCAAAAAAAATGTATTTAATGAAGCAGGTTTAGTGTATAGATCTCACTGCTCAAGTATCATTTAGGAGTTAAATCACTTTGTTTATACAGCTCTAGTCACAACTCACTGCATGTAACATGCACAGCCTTCCAAAACTCCTCCTGTAAAGTGACAGTCACTTCCTTTATTGCACACTCTGTTTCATTTACTACATATAGGATGAGGTAGAGGCAAAAAATGCCTACAGAATTCAAAATATAAACAAAGAACAAGTTAGACCTGTGCTGCAGATACTCCACACTGAAGTCTCAACAGTGTATATAGAACCAAAAAACAAACAAGAGTCCTGCGCATCCAGTATAGATTTGCACACCCAGGTGCTACCACAATTTATTTGAGGACAAAGTTAAAACAGCAATGTTTCGAGCATTTGAGGACAAAGTTAAAACAGCAAACGTTTCGTCAGGACATTAGCATTGAGAAAGGACTGCTGCTCGAAATGTTTGCTGTTTTAACTTTGTCCTCAAATAAATTGTGGTAGCACCTGGGTGTGCACACCTATACTGGATGCGCAGGGCTCTTCTCTGTTTCCTTTAGAATTAAATATAGCCCCCAGGTGAGCCTCCTACGTTCTATTTACAGAGCAGGAGATAAAAACTTCTTAAATAAGTTAACATATGATTGAAAAATTAAACCATTTTGTTCATGCAGTCTGTGTTAATCACAGGGATAGTCTAGGGCTGCAAGGATGGGAACAAAGTCATTTAACTCCTAGATGACAGAGTATTAAGCAGTGAGACTACAGAGGCATTACACCAAAATTGCTTCACTAAAGGGACACTATAGTCACCTAAACAACTTTACCTTACTTTAGCAGTTTTAATGTATAGATCATGCCTCTGAAGTCTCACTGCTCAATTCTCTGCCATTTAGAAGTTAAATCACTTTTGTTTCAGTTTATGCAGACCTAGCCACACCCCCCCTGGCTGTGACTGACATAGCCTGCATGAAAAAAATGGTTTAACTTTTAATCAGATTTTAACTTACTTCAAAAGTTTGTATCTCCTGTTCTGTAAATTGAACTTTGATCACATACAGAAGGCTTCTGCAGGGTCTAGCAATCTATTAAAAAGAAAAGGAGATAGGAAATGCTAAATGAAACAGAATGTGCAATAAAGGAAGTTTAAACATTAGATGACTCTACAGGAAGTGTGACTAGGGCTGCATAAACAAGGTTATTTTTTAACTCCTAAATGGCAGAGAATTGAGCAGTGAAACTGCAGGGGTATGAGTATACACCAAAACTGCTTCATTAAGCTAAAGTTGTTTTGGTGACTACAGTATTAATTTAATTTGGATTTTCAAGGGCTCCAAGTGTCTCATTCAAAAAATAAAAATAAAGCAAAAAACAAAACAAAACCTGTACCGCACAAAGGGATGCAAGTGTGTTTATAATTTACAGAGATCCTCAGTGACAAATATGTTTGGTGATAACTGTTACCTTGTTAGTGTCCTGTGATGTCGATATTGACTACTTTATGGCTTCTTTGACTTTCTTTTGTCTTTGTGATTCCCCCAGTATAGGAAACAGAAGAATATATTTGCCAATGTAATGAAGTTTAATATATATATATATATATATATATATATATCCCCTCCCATAGCTTATTGAGCGAAAGATGTCCACTTACCAGTTTCTTTCATTTGCCAAGATAATTTGATATCTCTTAATGGTTGCTTTATTCTCTGATGTAAAGCAAGGTTTAACAGTGGATTTTGCATTTCATTTGAGGCATTTACATTAGTTTTATCAGTTATCATGCTGTGAGAAAAGATAGGTGGACCATTAGTAATAGGAAAATTTATATTATTTTAACAATTATTTGTGTAGAAATGAGGAAAAACACACACATTTTCAAAATTAACCATGAATGAGGCTTGTTAAAATAGTAAAAATTATGGTTACTTGCTTTTTCCATCAACTGCTTTTTAAAAAACAGAACCCATATGTACATTCTATTTGATATTTAAAATGTGTTTTTAAATGTAACCAACTGCTACTGAGTTTTAAATTATTAAAGGTTTATTCAATGAGCTTTAGTGGTTATGATACCAGAAGTGCCCTGGCTTTATCTCAAAATAAGTAATTAAAACTTTTTACAAACATGTTTCACTTGCTGTATGCATGTCTAGGTAAGTGCAGCCTCTTTGTATATATGTATGTATGTATGTATATGTATTAATATATATATATATATATGCAAATCATCAGTATGAGGTTGGTTACTGGTTTGCTTATTGAGGCTTGGTAAGTCTTATGGCTTGACTGTTGTGCATATTTTTGTAACGGACAAAAAAAAGTAAACCAGAATGTGTGTACAAACCATTTCCATATTGTCTAGCAAGACTTATTTTTGTTTAGCAACGGACAGTGATTTAAGAATGTACATTAGTATTCGGTTTCAAGTCAATTTTTTTTCCATTAAATTTCAGCAGATTTTGTATTTATTTCCTAAACTATTCATGTCTGTTGTCAACTCGCTGTTTTGTAAAAATGTTCCCATCTAAAATATCACTAAAAAGTACTATGTATATTATTTATGTGTAGCAAAGTGATGACATTAAAATACTTTATCAGGGGGCGTGGCCTGGAGCACGACTGGAGCAGCCACATGTTAGAGTAGCTCCGTGCTACCACAGCCTAAAAATTCAGCGGAACGATCACCCGACAGCGAAAATCGCATACCAACTCACCAACAAGATGGCACAGCAGAAGGGCAGGCGACAGGCGGACAAAAACGACAAAAGCAACTTCTTCAACGTCCGAAACGCTCAAAACAAACCCACAGCCGTGCTAGAAGAGGCACAAGATGGCGCAGAGGAAGACGCCAGCGAGATGCAAAGAACTGTGTCGTTGGAAGCGCCAGTGACCCAGGGGATCCTGCAAAGTATGTTGGATCGCATGCATGATAAAATACAGCACACATTTCAATCAGCCCTAAAAGAAATAAGGGCAGACATTCAGGATCTGGGCACAAGAACCTCAACGCTGGAGGATAAAATGGCAGACCAGACTGAAGCATACAAGGAACTGCGAGCAGACATGGAGGGGAAGCATGACAACATGGAAACCCTGGAAAATAAAATCGCAGACATGGAGGACAGATCAAGGCGCAATAACCTCAGGATCAGGGGCATAGCAGAGTCCGTGAGCACAGCAGACCTCTATGCACACTTACAGAGCCTGTTTAAAGTCCTGGCGCCTGACCTACCTCAAGACCTGCTCCTGCTGGACAGATACCACCGAGTACCAAAGCCAAGATTTTTACCCACGGACGAGCCGAGAGACGTGCTAGTGCGCTTACACTATTTCCACGTTAAAGAGCACATTATGAGAGCAAGCAGACAACGCCAGTCCCTCCTGGAGCCGCACCAGAGAACAACAATTTACGCAGAAATTTCAGCCGCAACAGTGAAGAAGAGAAAGACCTTTGCGGCCATCACAGAACAACTGCGGCAACATCAGAAGCCATACCGATGGGGATTCCCGGTAAAGCTGCTCATCTCCATGAAGGTACAATAACTGCCATCCATACCCCTGAAGCTGGCCCAAAAGCGCTCCAGGAGTGGGGAATACCACCACCTACATCCACAGCAACAACAACGGACCACAGCGGGTCCACATCCAACATGGCGGGAAGTGCCCAGACGCAGGTAGAGGGAGCAAGCACCGCAGAATGTGGCAAGTAAATAAAGAGACTTTGGGACTCTGTACTACATAAGACACTTGTGATAATACAAGAGCGAGTGGGGGCTAAGACCTCAGTTACACTGGACACACAAAGGGAATTAACAAATACCCTAGAGTTAAGGGTTTGCTACCGGCCCCACAATATCAATCAGGTCACAAAAAGCAAGGGTGAATAGCTAATGGAAAGGCGGTTAGGCCGCGAAATGCTTCACACAGGCATTGAAGCACTACGTTTCTTCCCCCAGGGCACCTTGGGTAGGCGCCAAGCCAAACATATGGCAGTTCTAGTAGTTTTAGTAGTTTTAGTTATGTTATGTTACTCCCCCATTTGTCAGCCAGCGAAGACACAACACAATGACCACCATCTCACCACTTCATCTAGGGAAAGAACCCCCCGCATGGGCACAAAGCATCAGCCACATAGGGGGGAGCCACCTGGTTCGGAATGGCTGGGTAAGGTGGTAACCCTCATGAAATTATACACCCACAACACCAAAGGCCTAAAGAGCCCCGCTAAACGCAGCTTACTACGCTGAGCACTAAAAAACTACTAAACACACATCACTACTATGACGTGTGGCGAGCGACACACATCGGTGAAAGGGGTTACACGTTCTTTTCCACTGTACATAATACATACTCCAGGATAGACAGCATACTAGTAACGGGACAACACATAGGCCAAATTAAGGGATGCGACATCAAACAGATCACGTGGTCAGACCATGCACCAGTAGTAGTGACTTTAACCGACCTTTACGACTCGACACACAGAAGCCCCTGGGGACTTAATGCCTCTCTTCTTATGGACCCCAAATTCCATAAAATATTAGAACAAGCACTGCAGCACTACTTTGCGGAAAACACGATAGATCACACACCCCACAACACGATTTGGCAAGCACACAAATCTGTAGCACGAAAACTCTTGATTCAAAGAGCCGCAACCCTCAAACGACAGTTAGAAACACAACATCGGGAAAGGCAGATGGCACTGTTAGACCTTACGATCCTAAACCAAAGGAATGTCATGGAGTAACACTTCCGGGTTCGGCACTCAGCTGTGAGGAGCCAGACCCCGCCCCCCTCTGACACAGCTCTGACGGTATTTAGGGAGACTGGGCCAGAGAAAGGGGGCTTGGTGAGTGTGTGTGAGCTGCCTCCGCGAGACCGCGGGCTCCACAGGCTCAGCTACTGGGAGCTACTTCCACCAGACTTACCTCTCCACAAGCTCAGACAAGCCGTTCTAGCCTTTGAGCCAATGCAAGGATTGCTGCATGCCATAAAGGATTACTGGAGAACGGATACTTTGCTACTTTACAAGTGGACCATATCTCTGAACTATTGGAGGACTACACATATTAACATATTAAGTATATCTTTCAGCTATGTGTCTACAATATCATTTAATAATGAACTAATGCTTGCTTACTCAAATCTTCACTGCTTCAAGCTACTAATCATATGGAGGACAACTCCCATCATGCTTATTCACTATGGACTGTTTCTTGCTTTGCAAATACACTCAATGCTTCAAGCTACTAATTATATGGAGGACAACTCCCATCATGCTTATTTACTATGAACTGTTTCTTGCTTTGCAAATACACTCAATGCTTCAAGCTACTAATTATATGGAGGACAACTCCCATCATGTTTATTCACTATGAACTGTTTCTTGCTTTGCAAAGACACTCAATGCTTCAAGCTACTAATTATATGGAGTACAACTCCCATCATGCCTATTCACATGAACTTAAAGAATGTTACTTAATGCATCTCTGAAGAAATACTTAATGAACTTTGTGTTGTTGATTACTTGCAATTCTTCTTATTGGATTATTGCCTAAATGCAATTCATTTAAGTTTAACACTTATTAAAACTTCGGTTGAATCAAGTTACCAGTAATTCTCTCTTTTCTTAAAGCTACAGTATTGAATCTTTAAAGATTCTCCGTTTCTTCACTATTGTTAATAGGGAGTTTACAAGCTGCAGTTGAGTTCCAATTCAAATCACCCCAAGTAGTGTAACAAGGAACCCCTCACAGGACTTAAAGAAATGCATCATGCAGCTTACGCAGAACATGCACAAACAGGCACTAGATAGAACAGGTCAGTACCTTCAGAGACTCAAGGCAACACAATATACTCAAGGAAACAAGGCAGTCAAACTAGTGGCACAACGCCTCAAAACACTCCAAATTAAACTAAAGATAGCACACATCCAGTCGGAGGAGGGACACAAGGTCACAGCCCCCAAAGACATTGGCAATGTGTTTGCCAAATACTACGCATCCCTCTATAATCTAGCAAATGACGCGAAATCACACCAACCACGACCACAGGCTATAAAACAATACTTGAACGAGATATCAATGCCCTCGCTCACATCACAACAACAACAACACAAACTCTCCTCCTGTAATACTGGAGAGGAGGTGGCCAAAGCAATCCAGCAACTGCCAACGGGCAAAGCTCCAGGCCCAGATGGCTTTGCTAACTGCTACTACAAAGCATTCAAACCCATCCTGGTGCCATACTTAACGAAAGCTTATAGCGAAGCTACCCAACAACAAAGCCTACCCCGTGAAACACTACTAGCCTACATCATAACGCTACCCAAACCTGGAAAGCCACCCACCTGCCCCCAAAACTTCCGCCTTATCTCCCTCCTAAACACCGATGCCAAACTATACGCTAAAATATATGCCCAAAGGTCAGGAAGCCTGCTCCCACACATCATCCACTCAGACCAAGTGGGGTTCATAAAAGGCAGACAAGGGGGAGACAATACTAGAAAAGTGCTTGACATAATGTACAGTGTCCAGCGCACGAAGGTGGGAGGCGTGGTGGTGGCACTAGATGCAGAAATGGCCTTCGACCGGCTGACCTGGGAGTTCCTCGAGGCAGTCCTCACTAAGGTCGGGGTGCCAGAGGGCTTCCTCGAGGCGGTCAGGGCTCTATATAACAGGCCAACAGCCCAAGTTTTAAACGCGGGGTTCGTGTCGGATCCCTTCCTAATAACTAATGGATCTCGCCACGGTTGCCCGCTATCCCCATTGTTATACGTTTTATCGCTAGAATCGCTAGCAACGGCCACGACACACCTCAATACATGGGGTGACCATAGGAGACAGGGAATATAAAACAAAACCTATTCGCTGACGACATAATGCTCACTCTGACGCAACCCCAGATATCCCTCCCCAACTTGGTGGAGACTATTCTAGAATATGCACGGCATTCATACTATAAATTAAACATTAGCAAGACCCAAGCCATGGGGGTGGGGATTGGGACAGAAGCCCTCAACAGACTTAAGTCTGCCTTCCCATTCGATTGGAGAACGGATCACATCACGTTCCTAGGCATTAACATCCCGAACCAGCTAAATAGGCTTATGGAAAAAAACTACACTAAACTTTACAAGGAACTAGCGGCGACTCTGGAAGGATGGGAGGCCAAATATTTATCATGGGTAGGGAGGATGGCAGCAATAACGATGATGCTGCTCCCGAAATTCCAGTATCTCTTACGCACGCTACCCATAAAACTACCAAAAACCTACCTTAAAAAGTTACAGAGTCTCCTTGTACGATTTATATGGGCAAAGAAGAAACCAAGGGTGGCAACCTCGGTTCTACAAAGACCGGTTGAAAGGGGAGGGTTGGGGCTACCAAACACCCACACGTACTATAAAGCTGCACAAATAACAGCAATTAAAGCATCTAGAAGGGGGAAACCCCACAACGGACAAAAATAGAAGCCCACTGGGCGGGAGGGCACGGCCTACACAACCTATTCTGGCTACCAAGACACCTACGCCCCACACACATCATCCCCCTACCGACCACATCAACAACCCTGACAATTTAGGATGAGACAAAAGATGGGGAGAGGTATCAGAAAAGTATACCAGGGAATGCCCCAATTTCCGCGATAGCGGTGGGAATTCCAACATTTGAACACACACAATGGAGAGACGGAGGGTGCACCACAATCACACACCTCTACAAAGAAGGACAGTTAATGCCAGAACTCCAAGAGCCAAACATCCTCCCAAATAGAGCCATATTCCCATATTTACAATTGAAATCCTTTCTCAAGTACAAAACATAACACAGCAGCAAGGGTGTAAGTTAGAGCAAATATGCGTCTCACCAAAACCAGCCAAAAGCACACTATCTGCACTATACAAGGAGCTACAACACGAGGTACCAGAAGCTGTTATGCCATTCCAAGAGGCGTGGAATAGGGAACTGGGTTACACCCTGGCACCAAAAAAATGGGAGAGGGCTTTTAGAATCCACAAGGGCAACTCACAGTGCTCCACACACTTAGAAACTATAAGAAAACTACAATATAGGTGGTATATGGTACCAGAGAGGCTATCCAAAATCTATCCAAACTCCCCCAACAGATGTTGGAGGTGTGGGGCTCAAGGAGGGGACACATATGGTGGTCATGCGAGAAACTAACACCATTCTGGGTAATGCTGGAAAAAGAGACAGGGAAGTTGGTAGGCAAGCAGTGGCCACTCAACCTAGAACAATGCGTGCTCTTTATGATTCCAACAACACTAGACAAAATAGAGGAACGGCTGCTTTTCCATATGCTAATTTCTGCAGTAACACTCTTAGCCAGGGCATGGAAATCAACCCAGGTACCGAACAGAGAAACATTATTAAACCAAGCAGATACCAATTGGAAGTACGAACTAATGGCTTCCAAACACTTAACACCACAGAAATACATTAAAATAGCGGGGAAAAGATGGATGGAATATAGAAAAGGGGCAGAGGGGAACCAGAGTCCAGAAGCACCAAAGGAGACCAATACTAGAATAATACAGGATGGGGAAAACCAGTAAAAGTCTAACAGAGGGCTACTAAAACCAACACATCAAAGAGCTAGACAAGAACTTTGAACCAATAAACAGTTATAAAGGAGAGACAGACGTGAAACGTCACAAGCAGATACAGAGGCCAGACTCACACACTCATTAACCAAAAACAGGGGATAAACACGGAGGGAGACAGCCCTAAAGTGATGAGTATTGACAATAGAAAGGAAAACAAAAATGGTCATTGTGTAACACCAATGTTATCTAATGTTCTTGCGCTACCCCCCTTCTTTTTTGTACCGTGGCGAGCAGGGGCCGCAAAAGAACACGACAAACAAAACAATAAACTTATTTATCAAATTGAAAAAAAAAAAAAAAAATACTTTTTCACATTCACCTTTCCTCAAGTTCTTCTGATTGATCAAAAGTTAAAGTTTGGTCTATAGTATTATTCTGATCTTCTGAAATATGTTTGGAACACTGTAACATGAGAAATTTTACACGTTATTTGGTTAAACAAGCAAAATGTAAAATATCAATAGAAATAATATGGACAGGGGTTAATATGTCCAAATTAAGTGGAGAGTTTTGAGAATTGGGGAAAGGTAGGGCACTGTTAAAGGACCACTATAGTGCCAGGAAAACATACTCGTTTTCCTGGCACTATAGTGCCCTGAGGGTGCCCCCACCCTCAGGGACCCCCTCCCGCCCGGCACTGGAAGGGGGAAAGGGTTAAAAATTTACCTTTTTCCAGCGCTCGGCGGAGAGCTCTCCTCCTCCGATCCTCCTCCTGGGCTGAATGCGCACGCGCGGCAAGACCTGCGCACGCGCGGCAAGAGCTGCGCACGCATTCAGCCCGTCGCATAGGAAAGCATTTACAATGCTTTCCTATGGACGCTTGCGTACTCTCACTGTGAAAATCACAGTGAGAAGCACGCAAGCGCCTCTAGTGGCTGTCAATGAGACAGCCACTAGAGGTTTAGGGGGAAGGCTTAACCCATTCATAAACATAGCAGTTTCTCTGAAACTGCTATGTTTATAAAAAAATTGGGTTAACCCTAGAAGGACCTGGCACACAGACCACTTCATTAAGCTGAAGTGGTCTGGGTGCCTAGAGTGGTCCTTTAACTAAAGAGTGAACTGAGAAAATACAGATTATACAGATTATCAAGTAAGTATAAAATGCAATTCCAATAATTGTAAATAAACAGATTATGAATCATAAAAAAATATATAAGCATCTAAAAACAGTTAAATGCTAAAATCTTGTGGATTCTTTCTCACTATAAATTTCCTGGTAAATTTAAAATATCATCCAAAGTTAGTAAAGATCAAATATGAGTAGACAAAATGGCCTATCTAACATGTAATTTTAGTTTATTACGTATAGTCTAAGCTGCATTGTATGTGTAACAAATGCTGGTATTGCAGGTACTCGTTTGCCTATCTTCTCCCGAACTGCTAGAGCCTGAGTGATTATAGCTCGCAGTTCGGGTGTGGATTCGAATGTTTCTCCAGACGAAGTACAGCATCCAAGTATATCCTCCCAGCAAAGTAGACAGGTACCCAAACATTATAAAACAAGAGAAAACAGTAAGCGCTCAATAACAAATGGGACAGCAACCCTATTATGGAATCCCTCAGAAACCCTTAGAGTACAACAAGAATAAAAAAGAGAAATAAGGGCTGCGCCAGAGAGACCTTATAACACACAATAATCAAAATAAAAGATAATCTAAATAAAAGAGTCTTAACTGGAGTGATCTTATTAAGATCAGATAGTCTATAAGGTGCTTAGTCAGGAACAATGTCCTCGCTGTCCTTGCCCAGGTAGATCCACTCATAGGAAAATGTAGTATGTCCAGTCTAATATAGTGAATGATAAAAAGATGGTAATAAACTCACATATATTAGAGCTATAGCTAGCTCTAGTGTGAAGAGCGTACAGCGGTACAATCCCCGCTTACGGGATATTGGATAGACTTCCTCCGTCAGGAGGTATGTTCAACACTCATAGAGAAGGGTAAAAGGAGACAACCAATAGTGCTCACTGGATAAAACAATGGTATTTAAAATATATATAAGATGGTATTCACAAGAGAGGAGCAGACCAACTGTTCCTTGATGATAGCGTTAGTGGTATGATCCCCACCTAGGATTACTTGGAGTCCAGGATGATAAAAATGCCAGGTATAAAAAGTAAAAACAGTATAAAGTGTATAAAAAATATGATTGGCACAAGTAAAGTGACCAAAAAATCTTTAATATATAAAATACACAATATAAAATATCCACAACGCATTTCGCCTTACATGGCTTCTTCAAAAAGGAATAGGACATAATACCTGGCAGAGTAGGTTTAAATAAGAATACAAATAAATAAAATTGGCGCCAAAACTAATGGCAGACAATCAAAATGCCTGTAACAAACAGATATCTTAAAACAATGTAAAAATAAATATTGGTTAATATTTATAGCAAATATAGTGCCTAATAAAAATTTTATTATGGTTAAATTATAAAAATTAAGGTTTGTTAATGAGATATAAGGTAATACATGCGGTCACGTGACTTACGTGATTACGGCAATGTATTCTGGGAAGTATAGTCTGCACGTTAATATGGCATGCCGACATTTAGGATAGGGGCGCATACAGGCGTCCTGTGGGGAGGAGCGATACAGCGTTGGTGCGCACAAGGCTGCAGCCGATGTCGGGAAATGTGGGCGGGTACATAGACATTGGCGCCTAGGATAGATAAATCAAGCTGCCATTACCAACCTTGGCTTGACAGTGCTCCTAAGAGTCAAATCTTACGACTTCGGAGAAACTGTTAAGAATTAAATGATTTTAATCAACAATCAGAATTTTAAAAAAAATACATTTACTGAGGAAAAATTACTCTGAAACAGACTTAACAAACACAATCAGTAATATCCAGCAAAAAGATAGAAATTAACTTTTAGTATATAAAACAAAAAACACAGATGAATCTATGTCTCTGCCTATTATTTTTAATTACAACAACAAAAGTGGCAATATAAAAAAAGATTATAAAGAAACACTGGCATTTTCTAAAACAAGACGAAACACTCAGTAAAATTATACCTGAACGCCCTAACATAGTATTCAGAGGAGCTCCAACTAGTAAATCAAGTTTAATCAAGAATTTTACTAAAGAAACAAAAAATGCACCACTTTTATCTTTTTTTCCCCAAATTAAAGGTTTTTGTAAATGCAAAATGTGTATGGTCTGCAAAACCACTGACCCCGCTGTACTTTGCAAAGTAATGCAGTTTATTTCAAAAATGACAAATAAGATTAGCAAAATTAATGATTTTATCAACTGTACTACTAAAAATTTTATCAATCTGCTTGAATGCCACTGTGGCCTCCAGTACGTTGGAATGACCACAAGGTGCTTAAAAACGAGACTAAGCGAACATTGCAGAAACATTAAAAATGGATACTTAAACCATTCAGTATCCAAATATTTTATCAAACACAATAAGGATCCAAAAATGCTTAAAGGTATAGGAATAAAAAAATGTACCGTACCATGGAGGGGCCGGGAGATAAACATTCTTTATAGAACTGAAATGGAATGGGTGTAAAAGCTCCAGACCCTTATACTCCATGGTTTAAAGCGGCACTGTCATGCCGAACTTACCTTCCCTCAATCTCTTCCTCTTCTCCCCCTCTCTCAGGATCTGTTATTCTTTTCTTCCTGTCTTCTTTAGTTTTCTTTAAAATCATAAGACAAAGTAGGGACTCTTTGCCTTATGGAGGATTCCTCCGCTTGACCAGCTCTGACCAGCGGAGGAGCAAAGTGTGCTTCATTTCCGCTGGTCAGAGCAATTTTCCCATGATCCTTACCTTCCCTCTGTGTTCCCACAATGCTTCCTGTCATTTTACATGAAACTGCCGAATTGCGTTCTAACTGAATGAGAACAGTCTGTTCGTTTCTTTTAGAACGCAATTCGGCACTTTATTCGGATCGGAGTTTCATTCTAATGAATGAAACTCTGATCCTATTCATTGCTGTGGCTGCATCTTGCAGCCGCTTAGTAGATAACTCCCTAATTCCCACGGTATCAGGGAGCTATCTACTAAAAGGCTGAAAGACCTAAATTGGTCTTTCAGCCAAATTTACTAATACTAAGTAAAGATTACTTAGTATTAGTAAATTATGCCCCTACTCGCTATACCGCAAGTAGGGGCATGT
>OW240924.1:86328771-86547637 GCA_933207985.1 Pelobates cultripes | reverse complement strand
TTGACGTCTTCTTTTTTCTAAAATCTTCTTTCTTCAGCCCCTAAAAAGGCCAAATAAAAATCCATTATACCCGTCGCACAAAAAAAAAAAAAAAAAATTTATCCATGTTCGCCCTTCACTCTGATTGGTTATCCACCAATCAGAGTGTTATGAGTCATTTTACACAGCGTGGGAAAATTCAAAAGAAATTGTGTAAAATTTTCCCACGCTGTGTAAAATGACTCATAACACTCTGATTGGTAGATAACCAATCAGAGTGTTATGAGTCATTTTACACAGCGTGGGAAAATTCAAAAGAACTTTCCCATACTGTGTAAAATGACACAGAGCACTCTGATTGGGTGGCTTGGAAGCCACCCAATCAGAGTGCTCTGTGTCATTTTACACAGCATGGGAAAGTTCTTTTGAATTTTCCCACGCTGTGTAAAATGACTCAGAGCACTCTGATTGGCTTAAACCCACCAATCAGAGTGTTCTAAGCCTAATTGCAGGGCGGGGCAAGGCTTTATAAGCCTTAACCCGCCCTGCGGAGCTCAGTATGTGGCGTGCCCTCGAAGGGCGAACTTGGATTAATTTTTTTTTGCGCTCGTTTTTTTTTTTTTATAAAGTGCGACGGGTTTAATGGATTTTTATTTGGCCTTTTTGGGGGCTGAAGAAAGAAGATTTTAGAAAAAAGAAGACGTCAAATGGTAAGTTTAATTTTTTATTTTTTACAGGTTAGTTATTTTATTCCCCCCTCACTATTTGTAGGGTGAGGGGGGTAGGTAGGGGATAGGTTTTTTTGGGTGGGGGGTTGGTGACTAGGGGCTTGGGACCCCTAGTCACCTTGATTGGGGTGGTGTTTCATTTTAGGGCCACCACCAATCACCAGGGTGGGGGTTGTGGGGAGGACAGAGTCCCCCCATTGTTTTATTAGGGCCCCCACCCACCGCCAAGAGGGGGAATGGGGGGAGGACAGTAGGTCCCCATTAGAGTTTATTAGGCTCCACCCAATCACAAGCAGGCAGTTACGGGGAGAGGAATGTGGTCCCCCATTAAAGGATTAGCCCCCACCCAATCTCAGGATGGGGTTTGGGAGCACAGTCTCCATTAGCCTTATTATTAGGGCCCCACCCACCGCCAAGAGGGGTAGGTCAGAGTGAGACAGGTCCCCCCCTATTGCTCTTGGATTAGGGCCCCACCTCACCAGGGTGGAATGTGAGACAGTAGGTCCCCCCCCCTTATTGTTTTATTAGGGGCCCCCACCCACCGCTCAGGGGTGGGGGCCGGGGGGAGGACAGTAGGTCCCCCCCCTTATTGTTTTATTAGGGCCCCCACCCACCGCGCAGGGGTGGGGGCCAGGGGGGGAGGACAGTAGGTCCCCCCCCCTTATTGTTTTATTAGGGCCCCCACCCACCGCTCAGGGGTGGGGGCCAGGGGGGGAGGACAGTAGGTCCCCCCCTTATTGTTTTATAAGGGCCCCCACCCACCGCTCAGGGTGTGGGAGGACAATAGGTCCGCCCCCCTTATTGTAATTTATGTCATTTTTTTCAACAGTGAGCAGCCACAGGCTGCTCACTGTTTAGTAGACATGCCCCTACTCGCGGTATAGCGAGTAGGGGCATTTGGGAGATTTTAATCTCCCTTGTGCTATTATGGGGGTCATATTGACCCCCATAGAGTGAGAGGGGGTACTGGGGGGCTTATGAAGTGGTGGGGAGCACTGCTCCCTGCCGCTTCTATAGTTACATATTACAAGGAGGGAGCTGCACGCCGGTAGCTCCCTCCTTGTAATAAACTGCACGAACAAACAAACACTGATACATAGTGTTTGTTTGTTCGGCTGATCTTTCTATTCACTCATTCGTCTGTCTGATGAATGAGTGAATAGATGAAATTCCCGTTCGCATGTCCAGGTGTTTCACTGGGCATGTGCGGGAATCTCACAGTCTATCTAGTGTGGGCTGATGACGTGTCCCACAGGGACTTCACCTACCCACACAAAGATGGCTGCGCCCTGAATCAAGATCGGGGCAGAAAATAAGGATTAAAAAATAGGTAATGTGGGGGGCATAGGGGCATTTGGGGGTGATTAGTGGGTCAATTGGATGTAGTGGAGGCGGAAGGGGGGTTAAAAAAAAAACGAGATTCGGCATGACAGTGCCGCTTTAAATGCTGGCTTTGATTTGTTTCATTTTTTACAAGTATATATTACTCCTTTGTTTTACTACTGTTTGTGTTAATTTGTGTATCTGGACTTACTATCCATTTAATTATTTTTACATTGTTTATTTTTACTGTTCTTAATTGTTTTTATTTGTATATGCTTTCTATTTTATACACTTCTTCCTCCCCTCCCCCCAATAAGATTGCTTATATCCCTTTTACTGCTTTCCCCACCAATATGGCTCCTTGCCCGGCGACACGTTTTTAATGTGCTGCCGATATTCCCATACCCCTACGTCGCCCGCAGCTCTGTGCGTGCCGACGCCCCACTATTCCCTATCTACACGCCCATTTACTCCAACACGGCCGCAGCATTGTGCCCGCCGACGTCCCACTTTATGTCCATGACATCCGCTGCAATTATGTGCGCGCCAAAGTCTATGTACCCGCCCACATTTCGCAATGTTGGCTGCAGCCTTGTGCGCGCCGGCGCTGTGTCGCTCCTCCCCACAGGATGCCTGTATGCGCCCCTATCCTAAATGTCGGCACGCCATATTAACATGCAGACTACACTTCCCAGAAGGTAAGTCACGTGACCACATGTATTACCTTATATCTCATTAACAAACCTTAATTTTTATAATTTAACCATAATAAAATGTTTATTAGGCACAATATTTGTTATAAATATTAACCAATATTTGTTTTTACATTATTTTAAGATATCTGTTTGTTACATGCATTTTGATTGGCTGTCCTTAGTTTTGGCGCCAATTTTAATTATTTGTATTCTTATTTAAACCTACTCTGCCAGGTCCTATTTCATTTTGAAGAAGCCGTGTAAGGTGAAACGCGTTGTGGATATTTTACATTGTGTATTTTATATATTAAAGATTTTTTGGTCACTTCACTTGTGCAAATCATCTTTTTATACACTTTATACTGTTTTTACTTTTCATACCTGCCATTTTTATCATCCTGGACTCCAAGTAATCCTAGGTGGGGATCATACCACTAATGATATCATCAAGGAGCAGTTGGTCTGCTCCTCTCTTGCGAGTACCATCTTTTATATATTTTAAATACCATTATTTTATCCAGTAAGCACTATTGGTTGTCTCTTTTTACCCTTCTTTTTGAGTGTTGAACATACCCCTGATGGAGGAAGTCTATCCAATATCCCGTAAGCAGGGATTGTACCACTGTACGCTCTTCACACTAGAGCTAGCTATAGCTCTAATATATGTGAGTTTACTACCATCTTTTTATCATTTGCTATATTAGACTGGACATACTACACTATTTGGTTATCTATCTGTTTTATCTTTTCATATGAGTGTATCTACCCGGGAAAGGACAGCGAGGACATTGTTCCTGACCAAGCACCTTATAGACTATCTGATCTTAATAAGATCACTCCAGTTAAGACTCTTTTATTTAGATTATCTTTTATTTTGATAATTGTATGTTATAAGGTCTCTCTGGTGCAGCCCTTATTTTTCTTTTTTATTCTTGAGGTACCCAAACATCAGCCTAAACTAGATGAAGGGTATAACAGGAATTCTTTATTCAGGGTAACCGCCTGGTTTATATGCAGCTAACATATAACTTTTTTTTTAGGGAAAGCACACACATACTGAAATTCATATTAACACATACATTCTTTTATACACACATGAACACTTATACACAAACACATTTATGTATACGAAGACTCATACAGAAACACACATAGAAACAAACATTTGCCCCTTTATCATCAGATAACCCGAGTTAATACGGATAAATTGTACTAATTAAGAAGACAAAATATCAAATACAAAAAGCATTACTTGTTGCACTATGAAATATTACCTGTTTACTATGTTGCAATTTTAGTTCAAGTTCTCTACATAGATTCATCATGTCAAAAGATTTTTGAGAAATCATAGCAGCTTGTTCACGTGTCTCATTTGTGTTTTTCCTTAATGAAGCACTAGAAGGCAAAGTTAAGGTGCAACACGCATCAAGAAATGGGACTATACTTCATTACAAATCTGACAACTTAATGGGATACTACAAGCACTATAGCCACTACAGATTATTGTATGGATTAAAGTATTACTCAAATATCCGTGACCACTTCTGCCTTTAGAACTAAGTAATCTGTACGTGCAGTGTTTCTGTTTAAAACGCTGCCTAGACAAAGAAATCTGCACTTTTGCTCCGGGGTCTAGTTACCCTAGACAGCCTAACTCTGTTATGGGCTGCCTAATGTGAGTTCTGTGCAGAAATTACACCTGTTGTCATCCTGTTCTGAGCACTGGTGAGACAAAATTATATTATTCCCTTGCAAGCAGCACTTGGAGAACAACTACAATTTCAAGACTTTGCACAATCTACTTGATGTGCCTCCATCTCTCCCTCCACCAGAGGCAGCACTCTCCTTATAAAATCTTCAAATATTCACTTCATCCCATTGTTTGTTTTTGTTATTGGTCCCTGAGGAAGTCCCTGTGAGAGGGAAGACACACATTTGACCTGCTGTTTTTTAATGGAAAAAAAAAACCGGATACTAGGGGAGGCACCTTTCAGCCTTACTTGCCCCTTACATTTTGTAAGTGTTATTTGCCATCTGCTTTTAGAACAGTATTATACTATTGTATTTTTTTTCACCCTTGGCTGTATTTCCACTGGTTTATACTAAGACATTTGTCCTGAAGACAAAGATGATATTGGTGTTTGAAAAAAAAAAAAGCCAAGCTACTTCTTTGTAGGTATAAGAAAAAAAAATTCTGCTGGAAACAACCTAAGAAAAGAGCTGCTGAGTTTCAGAAACAACCGCATGCACAGAATTTATGCATTGTTATTAGGAAAATAACAATGCGTGTGCACAAATATTGACAACAGTGCCATTCACTGAACCAGTGGTCATATGAAACAGAGGGGTGAATATATGTGCAATGTTTCTCAATAAAACACTGCTTTTAAAAACATTAAATCCTCAGACAGTAATGTAAACGATGAAAAGGATAAAAAAATGTTTAGACCACTACCCAATATTCATTAAATAACATTATTTGCTTTCAATCACGGATACAGTCCTACAGCCCACTCATTGTAAGATGTGAAAGGTACAGGGCCTAGAAAGGAAACAAAAGAGAAAAAAAAGTTAAATCTCAAATACTTGAGAAATGTCAATTACAGTCAATATTACAGTAACAAACATGCGAGTCATGTCTACAAATGCTCGCAGTTTAGGGAATAAGATCCATGAACTTGTGGCAATAATGGCAACTGATAGTGTAGATTTAGTCGCTGTTACTGAGACATGGTACAATGAGAAAAATGACTGGGACATAGCAATACCAGGGTACTCTTTATATAGGAAAGATAGGGAAGGCAAGAAAGGGGGAGGGGTGGCCTTGTATGTGAAGGATAGCATAAAATCTAGCCTAATAAAAGTTAGTGAGGCAAACATAGAGTCCGCTTGGGCTACGTTAGAATTTGGTAATCACACAGTAACTCGTGTAGGTGTGATTTATAGGCCCCCAGGACAAATTGAAGAGTTAGATAATCTACTAGTTGAGGAAATAGCTAAAATGACAATGAAGGGGGAAGTTATCATCATGGGTGACTTTAATCTTCCTGATGTAAATTGGAAAACAAAATTAGCTACTTGTGCCAGGAGCACACATATTCTAAACTCCCTACTGGGATTGTCTCTAAAACAAGTTGTTGAGGAGCCAACTCGTAAAGAGGCCATACTAGATTTAGTGTTAACAAATGGAGATTTGGTATCAGATGTTACTGTAGGTGAAAGTTTAGGATCCAGTGATCATCAGTCAGTGTGGTTTAATATAAGAACAGTGACTGAGTCACACCACACAAAAACAAAAGTTTTAGACTTTAGAAAAACAGACTTTTCTAAAATTAGAATATGGGTAGAGGAGTCATTATCAGACTGGAGCAATTTAAATGGAGTCCAAGAAAAATGGGATTATTTAAAAGTTGCACTATTGAAGGCAACAGAAAATTGCATTAGGCTTGTCAGTAAAAGCAAAAAATTCAAGAAACCACTGTGGTACTCCGCAGATGTGGCCAAAATAGTTAAAAAGAAAAAGTTAGCATTTAGGAATTATAAAAAAACCCAGAGTGAGGGAGACAAAATGATCTATAAGATTAGGCAGAAAGAGGCTAAGCAAGTTATAAGAGCTTCCAAATCACACACAGAAGAGAAAATAGCACAGTCAGTAAAAAAGGGGATAAAACATTTTTTAGATACATAAATGAGAAAAGAAAAGTAAAACAAGGATTAGTTAGATTAAAAACAAAAGAAGGAAGGTATGTAGAAGAGGATAAAGGTCAGGCTGACTGCCTCAATGAATATTTTTGTTCTGTATTTACAGAAGAAAATGAAGGAAAGGGACCTCAGTTGAGAAAAAGGATAAATGAGTCATTTATTACACGTGAGTTTACAGAGGAAGAGGTTCTATTTCAACTGTCAAAAGTAAAGACAAATAAGTCAATGGGACCTGATGGAATACACCCAAAGCTATTAAAAGAGCTTAGTGGTGTACTAGCAAAACCATTAACAGATTTATTTAACCAATCATTGTTAACAGGAGTAGTCCCAGAAGATTGGAAGTTAGCGAATGTTGTGCCCATTTACAAGAAAGGTAATAGGGAGGAGTCGGGCAACTATAGGCCAGTAAGCCTTACTTCAGTAGTGGGGAAAGTGATGGAAACCATGTTAAAGGATAGGATTGTTGAACATCTAAAAACACATGGATTTCAAGATCAGAGACAACATGGGTTTACTTCAGGGAGATCATGCCAAACTAATCTTATTGATTTTTTTGATTGGGTAACTAAAATTATAGATCAGGGTGGTGCAGTAGACATTGCTTACCTAGATTTCAGTAAGGCTTTTGACACTGTTGCACATAGAAGGCTTATCAATAAACTGCAATCTTTAAGTTTGGATTCCAATATTGTTGAATGGGTAAGGCAGTGGCTGAGTGACAGGCAACAGAGGGTTGTAGTTAATGGAATATATTCAAAGCTTGGACTTGTCACCAGTGGGGTACCTCAGGGATCTGTACTTGGACCCATTCTCTTTAATATTTTTATTAGTGATATTGCAGAAGGTCTTGATGGTAAGGTATGTCTTTTTGCTGATGATACTAAGATATGTAACAGGGTTGATGTTCCAGGAGGGATAAGCCAAATGACAAATGATTTAGGTAAACTAGAAAAATGGTCAGAATTGTGGCAACTGACATTTAATGTGGATAAGTGCAAGATAATGCATCTTGGACGTAAAAACCCAAGGGCAGAGTACAGAATATTTGATAGAGTCCTAACCTCAACATATGAGGAAAGGGATTTAGGGGTGATTATTTCTGATGACTTAAAGGTAGGCAGACAATGTAATAGAGCAGCAGGAAATGCTAGCAGAATGCTTGGTTGTATAGGGAGAGGTATTAGCAGTAGAAAGAGGGAAGTGCTCATGCCATTATACAGAACACTGGTGAGACCTCACTTGGAGTATTGTACACAGTACTGGAGACCGTATCTTCAGAAGGATATTGATACCTTAGAGAGGGTTCAGAGAAGGGCTACTAAACTGGTTCATGGATTGCGGGATAAAACTTACCAGGAAAGGTTAAAGGATCTTAACATGTATAGCTTGGAGGAAAGACGAGACAGGGGGGATATGATAGAAACATTTAAATATATAAAGGGAATCAACACAGTAAAGGAGGAGACTATATTTAAAAGAAGAAAAACTACCACAACAAGAGGACAGTCTTAAATTAGAGGGACAAAGGTTTAAAAAATAATATCAGGAAGTATTACTTTACTGAGAGGGTAGTGGATGCATGGAATAGCCTTCCAGCTGAAGTGGTAGAGGTTAACACAGTAAAGGAGTTTAAGCATGCATGGGATAGGCATAAGGCTATC
Organism: Pelobates cultripes; assembly: GCA_933207985.1. Classification (NCBI taxonomy): domain Eukaryota; kingdom Metazoa; phylum Chordata; class Amphibia; order Anura; family Pelobatidae; genus Pelobates; species Pelobates cultripes. The sequence goes on along the minus strand of OW240924.1, from coordinate 86,539,546 downwards.
CTAACTATAAGATAAGGCTAGGGACTAATGAAAGTTTTTAGAAAATTGGGCAGACTAGATGGGCCGAATGGTTCTTATCTGCCGTCACATTCTATGTTTCTATGTTACCTGTGGCATCAAGAATAAACTTCTCCTCCTTTTTTCTTTCTTCTGCATAGGTTAATATTCTACTTTGAATATCATCAAGTTCTTCTTTCTTTGCGTAATATGTCTTTGCAACTGGTGATTCCATATATCGCTCTTGGTATTGTTTGAATGTCTCTTTGGATCGACTCAACATATCTTGGTACATAGCTCTGTAAATAGATAAATGTCACACTAAAGCTACACCTTCCTAGTGTGTGAAATGGAGGTTGGCAGCTTCCTTATATCAATTAATTACATTTATTTTGTTATGCACTTCCATGCACAGTCATACCTATTTTTAAAACTAGACTGTTTTTGTCTTCAGTTCACTGCAAAATCTAATCGAAGCAAACTTGTCATGACACGGTAATCTTACTGGTTAACATTTTCAATAGCAATTAAATAAGGTAAATAGAGGGAAATATATCTAAATGATGGAAACCAGTAAAAATATATTTTCCCCCATATTAGAGGCAGTGCAACAATAGGGATATCACCTGTAACGGATCACCTGGCACCCCAACTGGGTACCTCCGTTGAAGGATGCTCCTAGCGCTTCCTGAGGACTCCAAGCACTGCAGCAGACACCACAACCACCGAACCGGAGAAGCATTTGAATGCTCTCAAGCATATGAATGTTGTATACAGCCGAATAGGAAAAACCATGCGGATGAGTTTACACTCCTAGCAGTCAAACTGGAACAGCATACAATAAATCCTCCCCCAATAATGAGACAACACTTCACTTTGAGGGTTAAGCAGGAACTGACTGGACTGGCACATACAGCCTCTTTTATTCCCAATCCACAAACTTAGTACTGCCCACAGGGTTTTACAGAACAACCAATAACACACGTACATTACAGAAAGACACTCCCACACAAAATCCTCCCCTCTGCCTGTGATACAATTACCTTACACAATGGGTAATCTAATTATCACAAACAGAGAAATACAGTTTCATAAAACACATCACAGGGACCCCAAAACATGCAATAACCCCATAAAGTAAGTATATCCTTGGAACCGGGGGATCTGGGTGAACCACATATCCAAAATTCACCCAGATCCGTTCAGTACTTTGGAAGATACAGTTTAATGCAGATTCTGCAGAACATATGCAGGCTAAATGAAAAACAATCACTGTATAATGTGTCCCCTGCTGTATAGTCCAAAACCACTGCACGATGTCTCTGTGCACCAAATACTGGCGAGATGGCACCGTGTTGAAAAGTCCAAACAGTGTCTGTGAGTTAAAATGGCCGCCATCCATTGATCTCACCATGTGCTTCATCCATTGTTCTAACCACGTGCCTCTGATACAGGAAATGGTGGCCACCCAGTAACTCCACAGTATTTCCCCAGATGGTTCTTAAAGGGCCCGCAGCAGCACAACACAAATCCCTTATGCCCAAATCATGTATTTAAAGGATAATACATCCCAGGGGCCATAGTCACATGGCAGGAGGCTGGCAATCAGTCTTCTCCAATGCCCAGTGGCGAGGTAGGTTTCGCCACATTTCTCCCCTTTCCCAAAAAGACTAACAAGGTATCTGACCTCCTGTCGGTCAGTGCCTTGGTTAGTCCAGCAACCCACCCACAAAACAGAATCCGCAGTATAACCCACCCACGAAAATTGGTTACTACACCTGGAGTAGTGGGTCGCTTGTCCAGGTCCAGGAGCTCCACCTTGGCTCTGGGGGGTACTAGCACTTTGGATCGATGGGTTGCTGGGTGGGCAGAGACCAGCGCTACTCTGCCCTGGAGCCAGCGCTACCACGGGAGTAACCTGGTTGGAGCCCAGGTGAGGGAACGGCGTAGTAGGCTCCTCACTCCAGACCTGGGTCTGCTGCTGGAGGGGAAGACAGGCTGTCTCCCCTTTGGATAAACAGCCCTGCTGCAGGGGGACAAGACGGACTGTCCCTACACCCTGTGGTTTGTACATAGAGACCATGGTCCCATCTGCACCGGTGTGGGGCTTATCATCTCCCCTTGGTGGGCTCGGCTGCTGCTGGGGAGAGGAGGTAACAAGCTCCTCTCCCATACATCCTTTCAGCCGCTGGGGAGAGGGGATAACAAGCTCCTCTCCCTGACACTCTCTCTGCTGTTGGAGAGGTGGACCCGCTGTCTCCCCTTTTAATATATTGTCCTGCTGCTGGGGAGCAAGACCGACTGTCTCCGCTTCCTGCAGGACACACTGCCACTGGGGAGGAAGGACTGCACCTTCCGCTCCCTGGGAAACATACTGCCGCTGGGGAGGAAGGACAGCACCTTCAGCTCCCTGGGACTCACTGGACTGCTGGGGAGAGTGACCAACTGTCTCCTCTCCTAAGGACACACGCTGCCACTGGGGAGGAAGGACGGCACCTTCAGCTCCCTGGGATACATACTGCCGCTGGGGATCTGGGCCAACTGCCCAGCATCCCTGTAGGACCGGTGGAGAGACCTTGGTCCCATCTCCACCTGCCGCCTGGGGTTCCTCCCAGTAAATCTCTACAATACCTTCCCAGCTGAAGGGGTCTGGAACTGGATCTGCCGCTCTGCTTTTCTGTCGTGCCTTTTCAATGGAGTGGAACAGATGTTGGTAGTCCTGCTCCAGCTCCATCTCTTGGGTCGCTAGGTGGGCCAGGTCTTGCTCCACCTCGTGAGGGTCATCCCAGTCGTACATACTCTCCCTCCACTCAAAAATGTCACGGAACCGGGTTTGTGTAGAGCTCCCAAAATCAGGCTCTGAAAAAGACTCCCATAACAAACCAGGGCCCTCAAACTCCTCTCCCTCTGGCTTTTCATGCTCGGCTGTCCAGGGTATATACTGCGCTGCATGCCACCAGAGTGCTTGGTATGCATCTTCCAGCCACAGCTCCAGCCATACCCGGTGCTACAGTTCCTTTATCCACTCCTCCAGGGGCTGCTCTGAACATATGCAGGCTAAATGAAAAACAATCACTGTATAATGTGTCCCCTGCTGTATAGTCCAAAACCACTGCATGATGTCTCTGTTCACCAAATACTGGCGAGATGGCACCGTGTTGAAAAGTCCAAACAGTGTCTGTGAGTTAAAATGGCCACCATCCATTGTTCTCACCATGTGCTTCATCCATTGTTCTCACCATGTGCCTCTGATACAGGAAATGGTGGCCACCCAGTAACTCCACAGTATTTCCCCAGATGGTTCTTAAAGGGCCCGCAGCCGCACAACACAAATCCCTTATTCCCAAATCATGTCTTTAAAGGGCAATACATCCCAGGGGCCATAGTCACATGGCAGGAGGCTGGCAATCAGTCTTCTCCAATGCCCAGTGGCGAGGTCGGGTTCGCCACATTACCTTCTCTTACAGCAAAATAGGCTGGGAGAACTGTAAACATTTTTTTGAAAAGGTAAAATGATGAAGTGCGGGGGGAGGAGCCTGAGCAGCTAGCTGAACAGACGCCTGTTCACTGGGCTCCCACTGCAAATGCCGATTAATCGACTATAATTACTGATACCAAGCTCATACACACGTCGGGGTGCCCTACCCATGCTCAGGGTGCCCTGGTAAATCTCCTGATACCTCACTCGAGTAATTTGGTGCACAGGAGCCCAAGGTGTCTGGCTACGGAACTGGGGAGAGACGGCCGCTTTCCCCGTCTTTTCATTGGCGGATCCACAGGCATAATACTCCTCCCCTCCCCGGACCTGGGTGGCAGACTGGCTATACAGGAGGCAAGAGACGGGCCCACACAGGCAACTCACAGTAACAGAGCTGAGCACAATGGCGGATGCCACGTGCACATAAAAACAACTGTGAGGAAGAACCCGATATCCTGGCAAGGCTGGAAAGCACCTTCGAAGCCTTCTGGAAGAAATTGGCACACAGACTGAATAGTGCAGACAAATGGCGCCAGAGAAAGCATTGTCTCCCGCCCGCACGCAAACCTACTCAACTGTGTAATAAAACTGAGAGATAAGATGGGGACCCTTCACAAGGACTCGCTCACACGACAAGCAGCCAGACAGCAACAACGGCGGCGGGCTCACGCCGGAACGCCTACTCTCTCTGAGGTACCAGGGGGAACCCTGATTGTGCCGAAAGGCCTCAACTGCCGATCCTCCTTAAGCTGTGACAGACTGCAGTACTCATCCTGGTTACGGGACTCTGTTCATCCTCTGGCTGGCATAGGTTAACCTGGGCCTGAAGGGCTCAATGGCCATTCATCTTACCCTCTGAGGATAAATGGGCCACATGTAACTACTCTAGCGTCTGCTTATGCCGTTCTTAAAGTTTGATTTGATTAAGCTAGGTACTTGCCATTGATTGCTGGTTAATTAGATATTGTTTGCAAATAAGCATAGGCCTACCCAGGTGTTAAACATTCCTAGTGGGTGGTGAATTTAGGAGTTATATAAGGGTTATTGTCATTAGCTTGGCTGGTTCATCTAAGTGCTGCGTCTAAGTGTGTGGTTGGAGATATTCTGGAGAGTGCTGCTTCTAAGTGTGTAGTTGGAGATATTCTGGAGAGTGCTGCTTCTAAGTGTGTGGTTGGAGATATTCTGGAGATAAACGGGAGGTAATCTGAGGTATTCAGGAGGACAAAATTTTTTAATATTTGTTTGATTTAAATTATTCACCTCATTGAATTGGCAGACTTAGTTCAGTGTAATATTTGTTATGCATTTGTTTCACTTCCACTTTTTGGAGATTTGGATGCTGTCTAATCTGTAGACAGTTCTCTATATTGCGGCAAGAGATTGTAATTTTGAAGTCTGAGATTTGTAAATTATCTGGTTAACAAACTCAGGCTGGAACTGCTTCAAAGCCACTGCCGCAGAGACGTCCTGGGAATGGCAGAGGGATTACTGTAGGATCTGGTAGACTTAGAGTTGTGGATAGAAGGCATGTTGCACAGTCTGTTACTCTACATAACTCATTTTCTGCACTTTCAGAGTATAATGGTGTTGTGGAGGCTCAGGCACTGAGTGTAGTGGTGTTGAGGAGACAGGCTCAGGCACTGAGGGTAGTGGTGTTGTGGAGACAGGCTTGAAGACTGTGGTGAGGCCTAATAGAAAGCAGTTGTTGTTGGGGGATTCCATCATAAGAGGTGTGGAGATGGACAATGGTGGTCTTGTGAGATGTCTTCCCGGAGCTACTGCTCACAGAGACAGGAGACGTATTTATAATATTATTAAGCGAGCAAAGCAGGAAGGGGAATTGGATGTACTTGTCCATCTAGGGACAAATGACTTGGCTTGCAATGAGGTTTCAGAGGTTAAGGAAGTTTTAGTGTTTTTGCCATTGATATACGGCAGGTTGCTTCCACACTGTCATTCTCTGAAGTTCTGCCTGTGCATAACACTCAAAACGACAGGCGGATGCGTATTAGGGACTTTAACTTGTGGCTTGGTGAATGGTGTCGGGAGCAAGGATTTGGCTTTATTTCTCATGGTAGCTCTGTTTGGAATGGAAATAAATTGTACAAAAAAGGTTATTTGCATCTTTCTCAAAAGGGAACAAATGTTCTCAGTGAGCAGTTCAGAGGATTTGCTAGGATGTATTTAAACTAGGAGGGAGGAGGAGGGGCAAAAGGGTGATAAAACATCAATCCAATAGCCCCCCAAAACAAGAACAGAAGGTGCCTTTAGCAAGTGTGTTAAAAAAGGATAAGCTTAGAGTCATGTCTACAAATGCTCGCAGTTTAGGGAATACGATCCATGAACTTGTGGCAATAATGGCAACTGATAATGTAGATTTAGTTGCTGTTACTGAGACATGGTATAATGAAAAAAATGACTGGGACATAGCAATACCAGGCTACTCTTTATATAGAAAAGACAGGGAAGGCAAGAAAGGGGAGGGGTGGCCCTGTATATGACGGATAGCATAAAATGCAAACATAGAGTCCCGTTGGGTTACGTTAGAATTTGTTAATTGCACAGTAACTCGTGTAAGTGTGATTTATAGGCCAAATAGAAGAGTTAGATAATCAAGTAGTTGAGGAAATAGCTAAAATGACAATGAAGGGGGAAGTTATCATCATGGGTGACTTTAATCTTCCTGATGTGAATTGGAAAACAAAATTAGCTACTTGTGCCAGGAGCACACATATTCTAAACTCCCTACTGGGATTGTCTCTAAAACAAGTCGCTGAGGAGCCAACTCGTAAGGCGGCCATACTAGATTTAGTGTTAACAAATGGAGATTTGGTATCAGATATTACCGTAGGTGAAAGTTTAGGATCCAGTAATCATCAGTCAGTGTGGTTTAACCCCTTAAGACTGGAGGGCGTACAATTACGCCCTATTTTAGGTGGCTCTAAACGCCGCCGGGTGTAATTGTACGCCCTCCGGTCTTTCTTTACTTACCCAGTCACTGGCGGTCCCACGCCGGCGATCGCGGTGGGGGGGACTTCCAGGGAGCCCCCCGCGGCACGTCCGACCCCTTGGAAGCCCCCCCGGCCATGTGAGAGTGAGGTCCTTGCGAGGACCCCACAATCACATGGCCGGGGGTAGCTGCCTCCTGCATTGCCAGCAGGGGGGCTGCCTGTAATGACAGGTGGTCCCCCTGCTGGCTGGAAATGAAATTAAAATAAATTAATTAAAAAGTAAACTGTAAAATAAAAAATATATATACTTAGATCATATATATATTATATATATATGATCTAAGTATATATATACACATATACATACACATACACTGTCTAGGTGTATTTTACTATTAATATATATATAATTATATATATATATATTAATATCAAATTACACACAGACTGATACTGATTAAATATATATATAATTATTGTTATATATATATTTATATATAATATAAAAAAATTAAATATGTAAATACGTTAAAAAATAAAATTAAAAAAATAATTTAAAAAAATAATTTAAAAATATATAGATGTGTGTTATTTCGTTGTAACTGTATTGTGATATTAATATATATATATTTATATCAAAATACATGTAGAACGAAATAATATATATATCTACATACATAAATATATACGTATATATCACTATATATATATACCTATATATAAATGAAAATATTTAAAAAAAATTATATATATACACATATAGATTCACATACGTATATACATACATATATTAATTCTACATATATATTTATGTAATATTTTTACATAATTAGGTATCTTAATTGATTACAATTAGCGGGACCTGCCTGACAACCCATGCCGAAAGTAAAGGGAATTTAATTTGCTAGCACTATATTTAACCCTATAACTTTCAAGACACCATAAAACCTATACATGGGGGGTACTGTTCTACTCGGGAGACTTCGCTGAACACAAATATTAGTGTTTCAAAACAGTAAAATGTATTACAACGATGATATCGCCAGTAAAAGTGACGTTTTTTGCATTTTTCATGCACAAACAGCAGTTACACGGACGATATTATTGCTGTGATACTTTTTACTGTTTTGAAACACAAATATTTGTGTTCAGCGAAGTCTCCCGAGTACAACAGTACCCCTCATGTACAGGTTTTATGGTGTTTTCAAAAGTTACAGCGTCAAATATAAGGCTTGCGTTTCATTTTTTTCACATTAAAATTCGCCAGATTGGTTACGTTGCCTTTGAGACCCTATGGTAGCCCAAGAATGAAAATTACCCCTATGATGGCATAACATTTGCAATAGTAGACAACCCAAGGTATTGCAAACGGGGTATGTGCAGTCTTTTTTAGTAGCCACTTAGTCACAAACACTGGCCAAAATTGGCGTTTTTTGCATTTTTCATACAAACAAATACTAACGCTAGCTTTGGCCAGTGTTTGTGACCAAATGGCTACTAAAAAAGACTGGACATACCCAATTTGCAATACCTTGGGTTGTCTACTATTGCAAATGGTATGCCATTATGGGTGTAAATTTCATTCCTGGGCTACTATAAAGTCCCAAAGGCAACGTAACCAATCTGGCGAATTTCAATTTCAAATGTAACGTGCTATATTTGACCCTGTAACTTCCCAAAACGCCATAAAACCTGTACATAGGGGGTACTGTTTTACACGTGAGACTTTGCTGAATACAAATATGTATATTTTATTGCAGTAAAAGCAAACCGTATTATGAAATTGACAGTTAAAATGTCATGTAGAACAAAAAAAATAAAAAAAATCTTATTTTCTCCCATTAAATTATGTTTCATAGCTAAATATTTGATATTAAATGAAAGCCCTGTTTCCCCTGAATAAAATTATATATAATAAGGGTGGGTGCATTTACTATGAAAGAGTTGAATTACGGTTGGACAGACATGTAGCGCAAATGCCAGGTTTTGTTTACATTTTGTTTCGTTCACAACGTGTACATTTGGCTCCGTCCTTAAGGGGTTAATATAAGAACAGTAACTGAGTCACACCTCACAAAAACAAAAGTTTTAGACTTTAAAAAAAACAGACTTTTCTAAAATTAGAATATGTGTAAAGGAGTCATTATCAAATTGGAGCAATTTAAATGGAGTCCAAGAGAAATGCGATTATTTAAAAGTTGCACTGCTGAAGGCAACAGAAAACTGCATTAGGCTTGTCAGTAAAAGCAAAAAATTCAAGAAACCACAGTGGTACTCCGCAGATGTGGCCAAAATAGTAAAAAACAAAAAGTTAGCATTTAGTAATTGTAAAAAAAAACAGAGTGAGGAAGACAGAATGCTCTATAAGATTAGGCAGAAAGAGGCTAAGCAAGTTATAAGAGCTTCCAAATCACACACAGAAGAGAAAATAGCACAGTCAGTAAAAAAAGGGGACAAAACATTTTTTAGATACATAAATGAGAAAAGGAAAGTAAAACAAGGATTAGTTAGATTAAAAACAAAAGAAGGAAGGTATGTAGAAGAGGATAAAGGTCTAGCTGACTGCCTCAATTAATATTTTTGTTCAGTATTTACAGATGAAAATGAAGGAAAGGGACCTCAATTAGGAAAAGGACAAATGAGTCATTTATTACAAGTGAGTTTACAGAGGTTTTATTTCAACTGTCAAAAGTAAAGACAGTTGTCACAAGTCATTCCGGTCCTGTTCATCCTGGAATGTCTATTACTCTGGGGGCTGTACCTTGACTTTGGCTGTGCTTCACCTGACTCTGATCAGACATCAGCAGGGTATTTAAACTCAGCCTCGCCCTGTGACCAGGATCAAGTCTTTGATCCTGTTGTGTGTTTCATACCAGTGTTCCTGTCGTTTGATCTGCTACTTATTATTGACCCCGGCTTCTGATTACGTTTACTCTGACCTCTGGCATCCCTTGACTTCGGCTACTCCTCGTTGTTCCTGTCCTCTGGCATCCTTTGACCTCGGCTATCCCTTGACGATTCTTTTGTTTGAGTCCTTGCCTGTCCTGCGACTTGGTACTTCATCCTGCACAGCCCCCGTGCACAGACCCACAGGCCGGGTGAATTCTTACCTGACCACCTTGACCTGTGGCTATCTGCAAGGGTGAGCAACATATCTGCGCTACAGACTCCGAACCCAGGTTAGACCATGAAAAAAGACTTGATCAATATGGATTCCGCAGAGATGTGCTCACCCCTGTCCCAGCCAGTGTCCAGCCTGGTCCAGACTGTTTCGGAGTTGCAGCAAGAAATTTTATTTCTTAAAGGCGCAGTACGTCCAGCCCCGGAACCAGCTTATCCTGAACCGTTTGTCATCATGCCCGACCGTTTTGATGGTAGCCGCACGTCCTTTCAGTCCTTTAAGATGGATTTTCTTTAAAGCCTCGAACATATGCCACAGAATTCATCAAGGTCCGAGCGGCTATCAACCTGTTGTCTGGACGGATCAAAGTATGGGCTCACCAAATGTTGCAGAAAAAGAGTCCTGTCCTTGTCAGCTGGGAATCCTTCAGTACTGCTATGGACTCACAATGCAAGACCACTGTGCCCAAGCCAGCTCCACGTACCAAAAAATCTCAGATTCCTCGTAACCAAGAAACCCAGTACCACCACTACACCCCAGTGATGTCTCCTTATGATCCTGTTCCTAGGAAAACTCCTGAGGTATCCTGTGTTCCACTTGACCCTGAGGAACCTATGCAATTAAGACTTGTCCACTGCAAAGTGATACCTGAGGAAAGAGACCGAAGGAGAAGCCATGGCCTATGTTACTACTGTGGAGAAAAAGGGCATTTTATCACACTTTGTCCTGTTTGTCCTCCTAGACCTCCAGCTCTCCGACTGGGTACTACTTTCCTCCACCCTGTGTACACTGCATGCCAGCCTAAAAGGCTACATAGAAGCCGTTATTCCTGCCCATGCTTGGCTTCCACAAGAAAACCCCCTGCTCAGCCACCTGCATCTACTCCTGAAGTTACTTCCTGTGATACCATCACTACTTCCTGCCCGTCATTCCGACCCTGTTCATCCTGGAATGTCTATTACTCTGGGGGCTGTACCTTGACTTTGGCTGTACTTCACCTGACTCTGACCAGACATCAGCAGGGTATTTAAACTCAGCCTCGCCCTGTGATCAGCATCAAGTCTTTGATCCTGTTGTGTGTTTTGTACCAGTGTTCCTGTCGTTTGATCTGCTACTTATTATTGACCCTGGCTTCTGACTACGTTTACTCTGACCTCTGGCATCTCTTGACTTCAGCTACTCCTCGTTGTTCCTGTCCTCTGGCATCCTTTGACCTTGGCTATCCCTTGACGATTCTTTTGTTTGAGTCCTTGCCTGTCCTGCGACTTGGTACTTCATCCTGCACAGCCCCCGTGCACAGACCCACAGGCCGGGTGAATTCTTACCTGACCACCTTGGCCTTTGGCTATCGGCAAGGGTGAGCAACATATCTGCGCTACAGACTCCGAACCCAGCACTAGCAAAACCATTAACAGATTTATTTAACCAATCATTGTTAACAGCAGTAGTCCCAGAAGATTGGAAGTTAGCGAATGCTGTTCCCATTCACAAGAAAGGTAGTAGGGAGGAGTCGGGCAACTATAGGCCAGTAAGCCTTACTTCAGTAGTGGGGAAAGTAATGGAAACCATGTTAGAGGATTGTTGAACATCTAAAAACACATGGATTTCAAGATCAGAGACAACATGGGTTTACTTCAGGGAGATTATGCCAAACTAATCTTATTGATTTTTTTTGTATTGGGTAACTAAAATAATAGACATAGACATTGTTTACCTAAATTTCAGTAAGTCTTTTGACACTGTTGCACATAGAAGGCTTACAATACTAAGATATGTAACAGGGTTGATGTTCCAGGAGGGATAAGCCAAATGGCAAATGATTTAGGTAAACTAGAAAAATGGTCAGAGTTGTGGCAACTGACACTTATTGTGGATAAGTGCAAGATAATGCATCTTGGACGTAAAAACCCAAGGGCAGAGTACAGAATATTTGATAGAGTCCTAACCTCAACATATGAGGAAATTGATTTAGGGGTGATTATTTCTGATGACTTAAAGGTAGGCAGACAATGTAATAGAGCAGCAGGAAATGCTAACATAATGCTTGGTTGTATAGGGAGAGGTATTAGCAGTAGAAAGAGGGAAGTGCTCATGCCATTGTACAGAACACTGTTGAGACCTCACTTGGAGTATTGTACGCAGTACTGGAGACCGTATCTTCAGAAGGATATTGATACTTTAGAGAGAGTTTAGAGAAGGGCTACTAAACTGGTTCATGGATTGCAGGATAAAACTTACAAGGAAAGGTTAAAGGATCTTAACATGTATAGCTTGGAGGAAAGACGAGACAGGGGGGATATGGTAGAAACATTTAAATACATAAAGGGAATCAACACAATAAAGGAGGAGACCATATTTAAAAGAAGAAAAACTACCACAACAAGAGGACATAGTCTTAAATTAGAGGGGCAGAGGTTTAAAAATAATATCAGGAAGTATTAATTTACTGAGAGGGTAGTGGATGCATGGAATAGCCTTCCAACTGAAGTGGTAGAGGTTAACACAGTAAAGGAGTTTAAGCATGCGTGGGATAGGCATAAGGCTATCCTAACTATAAGATAAGGCCAGGGACTATTGAAAGTATTTAGAAAATTGGGCAGACTAGATGGGCCGAATGGTTCTTATCTGCCGTCACATTCTAAAGTAAATTACCTGCTCCACAGCTAACAAAATATCCCTCTAACTGGTTTGGGGCCTCCTAAGGGACTTATCTTGTCATATGCACAATTTTATGCTTTATACCTTGTTCCTTTGATACAACCTACTAGCCAAGCATGGTACCTAACACCTACATAATACCTAGGTTACTATATTTCCTATGTGGCTAGCATCTTCCATATCATATCTCTTAGGACAGTTTTTAGCTACACCGTTAACATCACTCTTGTACTTGTCTGCTAAAATGTCTTTATAAGCTTACATGTACCACTATGCACACAAAATTATTACTACCCAAAAAATGTGTGTATTATCGAATACCCATATTCAGTATTTGATGGCAGTCCATATCAAAGGAAATCTCAACATCTTGTCAGGTGCGCTATGCAGGAATCATCTGAAGCAGATTGGGGACTCATACCTCAGACATTTCTGGACGTTGTTCATCGATTCAGGAAACCAGAAGTAGATCTTATGGCCTCAAGAATCAATAGAAAAGTCAAGAAATTTGCCTCAATCAACAGCTGAGACAATCCCAGATTTCATAGCTGCCTTATCAATTCCTTGGGATTTTCATCTGGTATATGTATTCCCTTCAATTTCCTTGATTTCAAGAGTTCTACAGAAGATAATCTGCGACAAGGCAAAAGTAATAGCAATAATACCTTTCTGACCAATGAGATGGTTTTTTTCTTCTCATTAACCTACCAAATGGAACACATTAGAATATGGCTGAGTGATTCTGAAGACAATGATAACATTAAAGCTCACAGTGTGGTGTCAAATATCAAAATTAAATCTTTTTTAGCCTATGTATTTTGGCCTAAAATTGTAATTCTATTATCAGTTCTCCAATAGTCCATATTTAGTGAAAAAACAACTATTTTATATTTGTATATGTATGTATTGGACAAGGGGGGCTAGCTAAGTTTGTCTGGGGGCTTTGATTGCAATCAATCTGTCCTTTGAGAGAGGATGTTACAAGTGTGAACTTGTAGGAGTGCACTGGTGGAGAAAATAATTATGTCTGTGTGGAGAAACTGTGACTAAAAATCTGATATTTTCATTACAGTGCAAACTAAATTGTTTACGGTTACATCCCTGATGCACTCAGCTAAACCATTTAGACTGTCTAGTCCATGGATTGGCAACCTATGGCATGTGTGCCATGCACGGCACTCAAGGTATCTTTGCACGGCACTAAAGGCTGCTAGAGCCAAACAGACTCTGGTCTATCAGTAGTCCCAGGGAAGTTCCTCAATTTATGCATTGCAGCACATAGAGGAAGTGAACTCAGATCACTTTATTCCAGCACTTGTGAATGGGAATCCATACTGTAGTTGTGTAGCCCGCAGCTGCTATTGTAGCTCCTGTCCTTGAGCTGTATCTGGCCAGTCTGGTCCCCATTGGAACCCAGGGAAGCCACCCACACTGTTAGATATACACAGAAATGCAGAATAACCCTCCCCTCAGACACATAATACGAACAGCCCACACACAAACATACACACAATCCGCACAAACGTAACACCACTAACAATCCACATACACGCACACAACCCCACATGCAGCCTCTCACATGCAATACCCCAAACAGCCCCACACATACACACACTACCAAACACAATATTTAAAAAAAATATCCATCCACACACAATTCCACAAGCAGCCCCCTTACACAGCCCACATTCATAGGTATCATACACAATGCCACAAACTACTCATGAACATATACAATATAATAGCTCATATATGCACAAATACAACAATACAAAGCAACTGCAGTATAAATACCACAAGCAGAATACGGCAACATACACACCTCAATTTTAAAAAAAGTATGACCGGCACTCTACAGGTAATCACAATCCTATTTCGGCACAGTGCTGCTAAAAGGTTGCTTACACCTGGTCTATGCCATTATCCATCCTCAGTGGATGTTATTTAGAGACTGTCCTGGCAAGTGTTCATCATCACTGAGGTAACGTTGATTAATTTTTTTTAATACAACCACACACAGGTAATTCTAGACTAGGTTATCATGTTTAGTTTTGTTACGTATAGCTCAAGGTGCTCACTCTTGACATTTTCGATCATCATGCAAAATGTCTTGACTATCAGAACCTGTGATTTCAGCTATGTTTCTTTTTGTACATATATTCCAATAAACTGAACTAACAGACTTGTATAAGTTTGTTCTGACTAGTTTGCTCAAATCAAAATACTTTTAATCAACACCTGAGATTAATCGATTCATTCAGGATTTACCAATGAAGTCTTATTCGATGAGTAGGATTTAATAGGTAAATCCCCAGATGAATCAATTAATCTGGGTGTGGATTAAAAGTATTTTGAACGGACGAACAGGTCAAAATTTAATTTTGCACAAGTCTATTAACTAATCCATGTTACTACAAAACTGCAGAAACTCTTTGGCTTTAAAAAGAGAGGGAAAAAAATCTACTATGGATGAGTGAGAAGCAGTACACAGAAAAAAAAAATTTCTACAATCTGTACAGTTATTTTTAGGATCAATCACTATTTTGCGAAGGTTGATTGCAAATGTTAAGTGTTCAATAATTTTGTAGGCCACTCAAAACAAAAAAATATATATTTTCCATAATAAAATAAATCCAGATTGTTTTGGGATTCAATTTCCCTATCACTTGAAGAGATATGCACCATACTGAAGAGGCCTGTAAGTGGACTACAGCAATTCCTCTACCACAATCAACCTCCTGAGACTCACGAAGTCTATGCCAATAAAACCCAGTTTCAAATTACTCAGTATTATCTGGTGCAGTGTATGTTTGAAGCTGATACAAACATCGAAAACATTTACTCAACGGGGCATAATACCTTTTTAATACAGTTCAATAATTATAGAACATCAATTATTTGCACATTGAGATTTTAAATAGAAGACTGCTACCTTCATTAAATCATTTTCACATTTTACAACCATCATTTCAAATCACAATCATAATTTGAAAGTGTTAATATTAATACAAATACCTTTTCTTCTTTAACATTAAAAGACCACTAAAGTCACCATGACCACTTTATCTCAATAAAGTGGTCTGGGTGCAGTGGTCCTGTGGTTTTACACCTTTAATGTAGCCACTAAAAGCACTTCCTCCTCTAGAACCAAGACAAACTCACTTCTTCAATTAAATGCTAAAGACAACAGATGCTAATGATTAAACATTTTTTGACCAGATCCTAATGATTGGAAGAGCGCAGCATTGGGCCGCACATGAGTATATCCAGCTCAATGCTTCTCAACGAGAAGCACTGGATTGGTCACGAATCCAGAAGATGTCACAACATGCTGACAGCTTCAGAGATGGAGCGGGTGGCTGCAATGGAAGAGACCTGGCTCTGGAAATTAGATGCATAAATGTAATGTTACAGAGCAAAGGGGGGAGGACAGTAATCGCACTGCTAGAAGGCATCCTATAGCTCCAAATTTTTTTTTATTTTTTTTTTTTGAGAAATGCCCATTTATCAGTAAATGTCAAAAAGTCAATAGTTTTATTCAAAATATGGTACAATATAGAAGCCTACACTAGTTGTGTAGTTGCACATTTCTGAAACATACAAATGATCGACCCTGAGGTATCTTGCCTCTCAGCATTAGGCCAAGGTGGCGAGCTCTGACCTGCGGTCTCCCTCCTCCAAGCCCGCAGTGTTTTCATCGGCCTTGGCTCCATCTCCACATACAAGAACAGACCTGCATGGCGAGGTTTGGGCCCTTCTACCTACCCTGCTCATGAAGACAGACTTTGCTGCCCTTTCGGACCACCTGGTCAATGTGGTATGCATGGAGGTCGTGCTGGTATGGGCAGACCTGTCCAAGTTAAATGCACGTGTTGTGGCGACGGAGTGCAAGGCCCTGGAACTGCAGACAGAACTTACCTCTACCCTGGCTGCGGATACAGGTTGTGAGTTGGACTTCGCTCATCTCACCACGTAGGTGGATGACTTGGACAACAGAAGACGAAGGCTGAACCTGAGGATTTTAATCCACAGTTTGGGGACTGCACTGGAATGCTGCATAGGCTTGGTCCGAGGACACAGGGCACTGCGCCCATTACCCACACCTGGGAGCAGCCAAGAAACATACTATGCTTCTTGGAGACCTTATCCACTAAGAAGATTATACGTGTGGCAAGATGAAAGGGTACAATTCACCTAGATTGCTAGAACATTCAAATTTTTCAAGATTTATCACGCTTTACACTAAAAGCCAGGATGGTCCTTCGACCCATCATATCAGCCAGGAAGGTTGCAGGTATAATATACTGCTGGGGATTCCCATTTCTGCTTTCTACATGTCAGGTTATAGAAGCCCAGAAGATGTACCAGACTTTATAAGGGCCATGGGGCTCCCGCAACTGCAAATACAGAATTGACTATCCAGACAATTACTCCAGCAATTATATGGCTTAGAGCCACAGTTGAAGAGGCCTCTGAAACAGGCCCAAACACCACAGCAGCGCCAGCAGAGTCCAGGCCTAGCTAGGCCTTAAGAATGAGTTATGCGCCAGGAACGCTCAGGTTGCAAAGCAATCACACCACTTAGATAATTTCAGAGAAATGTTCTCTCCATCAAGAATCAAGAGTAGTTTATTTTAAAGGGAGCCCAGTGTATCCTAAAGTTGAGACTCTGGGGGTCTATACAACGAACAGGTGGGGTGGGAGGCTTTTGCTACTGGGGATGAGGGTTTCCACAGGTTGTGCTATCGCTAAAAGAACCCACACATTGAAGGACTTATGGAAAGAGTTTCTGGAACCTTGAGCACACCAAGTGTGTGGTAAAGGGAGCCTCAAATTCAAGCCTAAAGCAAGCTGGTGGATTTGAATAATGAGGAGATAGCTAATTGTTGGGATTATCTGTCTGTCTACTATTTCTCTGAATATGCACCATTAGTTTGGTGAGTTCTACGGAGGACAGGTGGGGTGGGTGTCCACAGGTCTCGGGCTCCACAATATTTTCAAGAGTCTTGTTGGGATACGGAGTCTCAATTGTGGAGGGTTTATCGCTTGACATTTTATGATTGCCTTAGACAATGTGCATTGTTAAATTTGCTCAATTGCCTAGTAAGAGAGAGGTAGGGGAGGTTTGTTAGGTTTTTTTTTTTTCTATTTGACTCATCAGACGAATCAATGATTATGTGATTATGTATTATACTGCAGGCATTAAAGGATACTGTGGGGCTAATACATATTACAATCGACGGATACATGGGTGTTCATCACCAAGATAACTGAAACAATACAGGCCATTTGAAGCCAGATTATACTGGGTGCAAGAAGTGGCTCAGGTGTATATATAGTTGAAAGGAGTTGAGCTAATAGATGGGAATGGAGTCAGTAACAGCCAGATTCGATTCTTATTGGTTTTAACATAATGCTGCTCCCACCTTTATATCCTCCCTAATACACAAGTATGTCCCATCTAGGCCCTACTTACATCTATCTTCTGTCTGTACTCCCACCTCTGATGCTCGCCTTCAAGACTTCTCGATGGCTGCAACGTTCATGTGGAACACACTTCCTTCCTCTGTTAGATGCTCACCCAGTCTCTACTCCTTCAAAAAATTATTAAAAACCCACATCTTCATAAAAGCGTATCAATTAAATAGCTCCCGACTGATTTCTCTCTTGCAACTGTCATTAGTCTAATACTATCCTTACCTTTTGTATCACTTTACCCCACTCCATCTAGCATGTAAGCTCATTGAGCAGGGCCCTCAACCCCTCTGTTCCTATGTCTCCAACTACATGTTTGTTCGTCCACCCACTGTAAAGCGCTGCGGAATTTGTTGGCGCTATATAAATAATAACATAATAATAATAATAATAATTTGGCATATCATTGCTGAGTGATTTATGTTATGTAAAGTCCCTTGATCATCATTAATGCAGGTCTAAGGAAAACAGCATTAAATGTTCGACTTCCGGCCCTTTACTAAAAAAAGTTCCAATCTATACGAATATCATATCTATGCAAAATGTTTATTGCACTACTTAGAGAAGGGATCTTACATAGACATACTGACATCCAATATGTACCATCTCCCAAAACCTGACAGAGATCACCTACACTTTCATCATTATATTTTTTGTTTTCTTCAAAGATTTAAAATACTTGCAAAGTGTTAGTCAATAGACACAGTCAATTGCAGTATTTATTTAACAAGACACTGAAAAGACCTTTGCTCTCCTTCTCTGGACCTAACTGATGGAGTTCCTGGTACAATAGAGCTTCCCAGTTCCATTTTTGCACATCATCTCTGATCATTATCACACTCCCAGTGCTCAACACCCCTCCTCATTCATAATGCACCCAAGGGGGCTGCCTTTTTGCTCTCTCCCTCAAACCTTATCTCCAAGCCATTTGACTCAGGCTCAATATCACAAGCATAGATGAAACAAAGAATCCCTTAAAGCGACAGCATACAACACCAAGAGCTTTGGGAATGAACATGCTCAAGGCTCTAATATAACCTCACACAAAAAACAACAACTTTCCTAAGACTTAGGACCATAGTTGCCTGCCTCCTAGTGCTTTGTACTAGCCTTGATGTAAGGAGAATAAGAAGAAGGAAGAAAAAGAATGGAGCCAAAAAAGTTATAGCCCCTCCTTATTGGGGGATAAACTCGGTGTAGATATAAATCAGAACAGAAAGGGATGGAGGAGGTAACTAGAACTAGTGAAAAAAATTACAAATGAAGTATATTTAAAACTTGATACTTAATTAGTAAGCTAAAAAGTCCAATGGGACAAAAAGAAACAAGAAAAACCACACAAAAAAATACAAATAGTACTATATATAATGAAAAATAGAACACAAACAATAATTAATGAAAAATATATACATATAATGGCTTAAAAAGCCTATATAGGAATATATAGACTAGCACCTTAATACCCTATTTTGGAAATACAAAATAGGTAGTAAATGGAAAAGAGGTATCAGACCTCTATGTCTATAGTAGTATGGTGCTGTGTCTATGTTAATATGGTACTAAGGGTAATGTACTCCTTGATATTAGCAACAAAAAAAGAGAGAAAAATGCCTGCATAGCTAATACTACTAGGTATCGAGTGCAGAGAATATGTTTATCCAGAATGGATGATAATGTCACTATATCTTATTGCTATAGCATCAATTGGATATTTGTTATGTCTCCCAGTGTGAAATCAAATCTGCAGTTATATAAGTAATGACCGTCCAAATGATTGCACAGTTGACAAGCAGATGTGTGCAAAAAGATATTGTGAGATATATATACCCTATCCTTGATGAGTGTTTCAAGGATAAGTGTTAAAATATTATCCAATACTTAGCAGGAATGCCGTTGGCAACAGTATCACTGACTACTACTACTACTACTACTACGTTTCTTAGATACAACGTTGCAGATATCTTGTTATGATACAAAGGTTGCTCAATTAAACTGTTAACAGGATGTTAGCTATGTGGAGATAGATACAGTATGGAGTCATTTATACATTCTACCTTTGTTCTAGCCCTGGTTGCTTTTTGGATATTTGTATTTTAACAAAACTCTACCCCTTCCCTTGTCCCATCCATGATACTGCTTTCAAATTCTATCTGCCCTTCTATTATACCATAATGAGTGTATTTAGAAAATTGGGCAGACTAGATGGGCCGAATGGTTCTAATCTGCCGTCACATTCTATGTTTCTATTACTCTACACACTTTGTTTTCTATCCTTTTCTTTTATCCATCCCCACCATCTTTCTTATCTTTTTTTTCCCCTGATACGTTGTCTTCAACACAGATGCTTTTATTCCATGGTTGCACCCTACTGGTATGCTCCCCAATACCACATATCTGCACTTCACTGTCAATCAATTCTCTCTTTGGCCATAAAGACCTTATTTATTTAATATTTTGTTACTTCGGTCAAATTGTTCCCTGTTTGGGTTGTAAAACCTGTTAAAGAAAAAAAAATATTCATACTTCTCAGTTTCATTTTCTTTCACTATGCGATCAAGCTCACTCTGTAGCATATCTGCATGTCTGTTTAAATTTTCAGAAGTTGGTTTCCATCTGAAACAAAGAAAAATAACTTCTTACAAAAATATTAAATAATGTTAAACCGTAAAACATTTTGGGTTTTGGTTTAAACATTAACACAAAGTGAATTTGAATTTAAGGCCAAAATAGCAAACTAGAAACATTATTAAAGCCTGCTATGCTTTCAGCTACCTTGGTCTTAAATCTGAAATTCAATATGAATTCCTGACAATTTAAGTAAGATGGATAACCCTTAAAGTAAAGGGGTTAATAAAAGCATAAAAAAATACAATATGTATGTGACAAAACTATGTACTTTATTCTCCCAGTTACTTTCCCTGAGTTCGGTAGATGGATTCACACGAACGCATGCTTCGTTCCACAACGAGCCAGGAGAGCACTATTCGGTAGGATTGTTCACATGAACAAGGCGAACAATCGCTACCTATGAGCCAGAGGAACTGTTCGTCTTTTTGTTAGTTTTGGAACTCCCGAACTTCACCGGCCGCTACCACTGATTCTATGGAACTAATTTGGGCAGGCGCCACGTGGCGATTCAGCTGTGTTCGTGGGATCTGAGCACTCTTTGGACAACTTGGGTGCTCAGATCCAAGCTATCTTGGGATATAATATTTGTGGGGGTTCCTCTATGTATTATGTGTATTTTTTATATTTTATGTTTTATGATTTGTAACTGGGAGATAATTATTTTAAGCAAAGTTCACTAAATTATCTCCCAGACACAGAGACTCCAGGCGTGTTGGGAGAGTGTAATGGGCGTGTTGTGGGAGAGTTGTGCTATGTCCTTGCTTGATACCCCCTTCTATAAAAGTGGGCCATCTGGCCATAATAAAACATTCCTGTTGTACCCTTCATCAAGTCTCGACTGATGTGTGAGTATGCAAACGACAAACCGCTTGATTTATTCTCACAAACAGCTTGGATTTCGGGAACGTACAAATCAGCGTACTATGCGAACGGGCTATAATTACTAAGTCCCTAGCATTTCGGGAGTGTGTGAACAAACGTACTTCACAAAGTACTTGAGGTTCATTACAGTGTATATAACATTTTTAAAAATAAAAGTTTTAAAATAGTACCTCAATGAAGCTCAAACTATATCATGTGAGTCCCTATAGTGCCCACTTTTGCAAATGATATGCATTTATTGACTTATTTAAATATGTGAATTACTAAAATGCCCCACATGCATCATAGACCCATCTTCAATTTGTCTTTTAAAAACAACACAACAAAAGGAAAATCAAAAAAACACTGCATGGGAGGTTTTAAATTCAGCTCTGTATTTCACAAATATTCGACAAGAGTATCCGAAGGTAGTTATCCTGTGCTAAGGGGATATAGCTGAGCACAATTTAGTGTTTTTTTTATTAGAGTAGCACATATCAAGTTTGCAAAATAAACTGCTAAATTGTATTGTGCATGTAAATTTTTTTTAAATAAAATAATACTATTAACTTTGAAAGAAATTGGTGCTAAAATGGCTGCATAATAAGGCTCAAAATATACAATATGACATATCGCTTGGTGCCTACTTTCACAAAGTAGAGTATTCACAGTGGCACATATCAGGTTTCAAAAATGGCAAGTTAAATTGTAATGAGTATGTACAAAAATAAAAAATCACAAACTATAACATAAACTGGTAAAAAATGGCAGCATGCTAAGGCACAATGTACACCATCTGAGTTATCTTGGAATGTCTAATTTTACAAATGGTAGAAATTGTGGGGTAATTTCAACAGCCATACTGCTATAACATCTAAAAATTAGACATGGGCAAATCATATCCATCTACAAAGATTCTAATTGTCAAAACTGAAATTGTCAAGTCTCTTATATGGCACTGTAGCTTCACAGGCTAGTGGCAAAGGGCATACATTGGGGGTATTGCTGTACTCATACGATGTAGCTACACACATTATAGGGTTTTGCACAGTCGTAGCACCCATCAGGTTTAAGAAAGACTTATTTCAAAAACCCTTGTTGTGTGTATGACAAATCTCAGAAATAAAATGACTACAATATTTAGCAGAGCTTGGCAGTTAAATGGCTACATAATAAGGCATATAGCCTTTGATTTCTACTTTACATAAATATATACTTTTGTTTATGACTCCCCAATTACAAAACTGGCTTGGAAAGAAACATACCTTTTGCAAGCAAGTTTTGTGAATGGGGACCAGCTAACCAGCTCTCAGCCAATCAGAGGCATCCATGTTTGGCAGTACTCTGTGCTTCCTGAAATTAAAATTTCAGAAGCCGGGGTGAGGGGAGCTGTGATTGCTGCTGGAGGCCACTTCAGGGATGAACCATTCGAGAACGGTTTAACCCGTGAAGTTAAGAGTTTGCCCAGGGACCTAATGGCACTATAACAACTCAATCTAGATTAAGTTGTTATGGTGCCACCAAGGTATTAAACGTTCCCTTTAAGGTACAAAATTAAAAAAAAAAAAAATTTCAATGGGGAGGGAGTGACACAATGGAGAACCTAAGAAGTCCCGGCTAAAAGAAAATATAACCAAAAACAGGAAGGGGAAGGGGAGATAAGAGTAGGGGGGGGGGAGAGGGTGAGAGTTTGGACAGTAGGAACAAAGCAGTAGATGGATGACTAGCTGAAGAAAAGTGCACAATTTTGGAAGTATTTATATATAACGGTAAAAAATTTACAGACATGCTGGTGGTGTTAGAAACCTTGAGTCAGCTGGAGCATAGAAGCATATAGGTGCAGACCCATACAATTTAGACACTGCTATATGGACTGAATGTGGGAACCAACAACTGCACAGAGGCCAAAATTTGAAGCAACATTGAGTGAGACAGAAGACAAAGTCAATAAACAGACAAATGTTAGGGTAGTTAGAGATGGCTTAGGGCCAGTATGTGAAACAAAAAACACAGTCAAGGTTTACGATTGGTTAACAAAGCCAAAAAGTCAGGAACCCAGAAACTGACTAGAGCGGTGACAAGGTAAAAAGGCAAGCAGTGAGGTGAGTAGTGTATCTTTATTGCAAACAGGGTGGGAGGAGCATAATCTCCTAAACAATGTAATAAAAATGTATCATTGTTGCAGCTAAGACATGCTTACTGTGAAACTGAAACAAAGCATGAATCTGAATACACATCAACGGAAAATTAAGGCTATTGCTCACAGAGGAACATTTGCTCCCATCTGGTGAAATAAAAATAAAACATACAAATCTCTCACATTTATGGAAGAGTACTTGTGTAGGTCAACAAATTCAAATGTTTAGAAATGCAACTGATCGTGCCACTGACATAAATTATCAATACCCTCTTTGGCACTATTCTTTATACTCACACGTTACTGCTTTCTCTGCAATTTGCATTACATTTCTTCAACTTTAAAATGCTTTCGTCACAATGTTTAATTTTTTCTCGTAACTGAAGTATATGCTGCTTCTCATCCAAGGTTTTAGCCGTGCAAACTACAAATCAAAATTCCATTCTTAGTACAACATTAATGATTTCTCAACATGTACAATATAAGCCCACTTAAAACGATACATAAAGCAGGTTCTAGTCCTTCGTTACTAGTTAGGTCTAAAAATGTACTGACTACCTCAAAAGTAGTGAGTTGCATTTTGTTTTTTATTCATGGTGTGTTTATTGTATAATAATACAGGAGCATTTTAGTGGATCAGCGTGTGGAACTTCAGGGATGTAATTATATGGAATATCAGATGAACACAGGAATACATATAGGCATATAGAGACACTTTGCTGGTAAAAGCAGTGTTTCTGTTTTTTTTCGAGTATGGGTGCATTGCAGCCACACAAGCATGTACAGGTATATATAATCAAACTGGATATTTCAGACATATATAAAACTATTTCTTTGTACCATGGCTTGACAAAGTAAATAAACAGGCTATCTTTACATATAAAGCATCATTATAGATACATAACACTAAGTATATCACAAATAAATACATCAGAGAGGTAAAAGGGAATTGAGTAGTCAGGGATTAGCCACAGTAGAGGGAGCCAGAGATACTCACTCAGGAGATATTAAATACATTTTAGCTTAGCTTTTAGACATGATGAATCAGAATGCCAGACAGTTGTAATCAGTCACATAGAATTGCAGAGAGAACTGCCTAGTACCTAGGCTTCCAACATGTGGCCCACAGGACTTTGAAGTGCCGCAGGGCCGCACTGAGAGGGTTCGTCAAGTGTCCCATGCACTAGTGGCCACCCGATGGCACTGTGCCTTCAGGATCTCGGTCAGTGCTGTGGTCCTTTAGCCCCTTAAGGACCAAACTTCTGGAATTAAAGGGAATCATGACATGTCACACATGGCATGTGTCCTTAAGGGGTTAACAGCGCAACCAGACGCCTGTGATTATGTCAGTGCTTGAAAGAAGTGACATCCGGTCACTTCCTCCCTGCTAGCACCAAGCACCATGTGGGGAAAAAAAGGCCCCTGGTCCAGACTGGAAGATCTGACTCCCAACAGCCTCAGCCAGCTTCTGGACTCCAGGGAAGCCACCCTACTGCTGTCAAAGACTAATATCCAAACACGCAAACTATGGAGCTCTTTACCTATACACTTAAAGATGTATTAGCGGTCCTTAGGATGGCCGAACTTAACATATAAAGGTGTATAGAGAAAGGCAAAGAATAACCAGACAGGCCAGGGTCAGGATAGGAGACGAAAGAATAAATGTAGAACAAAGCCAAGGGTCAAGGGTATCAGCGTAACGGATCAACATAGAACAAATCCAAAGTCAAATATCAAAAGTCACAGCTATAGGAAAGCACTCTCGGGCTACAAAGACCATGACAGGACAAGGAAGTGATGTCAATGGAAAGTATAAATAGGCCTAGGTGTGTGTTGATAGGCTAGGGAACCAATTAGGGACATTAGAGAGCCAGTATATATGGAGCACATGATACCAGCTACTGCCCCTTTAAGGAACCGAGGAAGGACAAGGTGCACAGGGGCGTGCACATTGTCCTTCCTTGGCTCCTTAAAGGGACAGCAGCTGATATAATGTACTTCATATATACTGACTCTCTAATCTCTAGCTGTAATTGTGTGTGCACAGGTGTGTGCACCTGCGATGTCGGCTGATTGCTGGTACACCACAGGACAGGACATCCGCTGTCTGCAGAGACATTGGAGCGGGCCGCGAGAAGGTATGACAGAACCCCCGCCCCTGTAGGAACCACAGGACGAACACCAGAAAGACGAGAAGGAAACTTAGTATGATTGGCATGAATGAGCCTGGGTGCATGAACATCAGAGGCAAGAACCAAGGAGCATTCCTCAGGACCATAACCCATACAATGGACCAAATATTAAATGGCACCACGAGAGAAACGAGAATATACTATGTGCTGGATCTCGTACTCTTCCTGACCATGGAGGAGGAGACAAGGGCCTGGTATGTCTACTACAAACCAAAGGTTTTGGGAGTGAGATTGGGAAGACGTTTGGTATACAGTCATTTCAAGGCATATCACACAGGGTTTATCCTCCATAAAACCTTGTAGGGACCAATTAATCTAGCGGCAACCATACGTGTGGACAACCATACTTTATCACCCGCTTGATAGGAAGGTGCTGCTCTACGATGCCTATCAGCATATGACTTGTGAGTAAGCACTGACTTCTCTAGGATGGCTTGGACCTTTTTCCATATATTAAGCATGGTCGACAAATGGTCGTCCAGGAAAGGCATTCCCTTGTAAGAGAATGTAGCTAGAAGCAAATTAGGATGTGACAAAGAAAGGACCATGACAGAAAAGGCAAGTTCAATACCTATTACCTTCCAGAAGCCCCTCCAAAACTTGGAGATAAACTATGAACCCGTATCTGATACTATAACATCAGGCATGTCGTGGAGTTGTGTAATTTCTTTGATGAAGAAGTGTGCCAATTCAGTGGAAGATGGTAACTTCTTTAACAGAATGAAGTGTGCCATCTTAGAAAAGTGATCCACCACAAGCAAAATAACTGTGAAACCCTTAGAATACGGTAGGTCTGTAGGACATGGCGCGAGCGGGACGTGATGTAAGCACGCACCAGAAGGCAGGGTTTGAAGGGTGGACAGGTCAGCGGAGAAGATGATGCCACGAGGAAGCAGCGTCTTAGTAGAGAGACTAAGGCGACTCGTACGCTGCGGCTGAAAGACGGGGGTAACTGACTGTGGAAGACAATGCTGGCAACACTGATCTAGGGTGCTGACCTGTGTGGAGGCGAAACTGTGTGGTTACAGGGGACTAAGAAAATATAAGTGCTAAAAGCAAGTATACACCAAATAAACTTCTAAGAGCTCTGCATTTCTGCTAATTTAAAGAACGTGAACAAGGTGATAAGATGTCAAGGTGAAAAGATGCTTTGAAGACCTTAGAATATAAAGGTGGAAACTGCTACTACATAAATAAATAGGGGAGAAAGTTTAAAGGTGGAAAATTCCCCTGTATAAAAAGAAAAGGTGGTATAAGCAAGTTTGTGTATGGCGCCAATTACTTTTTTTTTTGTCACATAGGTGCCTAAAAATAAAGGAGCATAAACAAGCTTCTTACAAAAATAATAACGTGAATAACAAGTCAATGCTGTAAAACAAAAGAGGGAGAAAAGGAGAAGAAATAGCAAAATAAATATTTGGGGGAGGGGGGTTTAAAGGGACAGTCGATTAAGCTGCGCAAATGGCTATGGCAAAAATTAATAAGAAGAAAGAACTTAAAAAAGACAGCAAACAGGATAAACACCTATCTGCTTTTTTCTGCCCTCAAAACAAACAGGGAGTAGAAAATTATTATGCAGAGGAATCTCTAGTAAAGGGCAGAAGAAGCTCCATGTCTAATCTCCATGAATACCTTAAATCCAATTTGGATAATCAAACAGAGATACTTAAAAGAGAGCTAAATAACAGCACAAGACAATTGAAATTGCAAATAGAAGAACTTAACATGAAAATAATTAAAATAGAAGAAAATCAAGAAACAATAGCATTTCATTGTAAAACTGTGTCTGAGGAGCAAGATAAAATGAATGAATGGATTTGAACAACTTAGAAATACACCTAAACCAACTAGAGGATAAACAAAAGATGAAAAATCTAAGAATAAAAAATATTCCTGAAGATATTCCATACTAAAGAACATAAAGAATTTCTAACCGAATTGTTTACAGTGTTAAATATACAAGCCCTAAATTCAGAAATGATGATAGAAAATATATATCTGCTAAGAAAACCGCAAGGCATTCCAGATTCCTGTCCAAGAGATACGGTAATGTCTTTATATTCACTTCACTTTAAACAGCAGGTTATGAAAGCAAGCAGAAACACGAAAGTAACAGGAGAAAGATTTAAAGATATCTTAATTTATCAAGACCTCTCAAGATACACAAGAATGTAAAGGGAAAAAATTGCTGCAGCACTGATGCCACTTAAGAATAACAACATTAGATATCGTTGGGGTCCTACTAGATCCATAACAGTATATTGGAACGATACAAAGAAGTCGTTTATGGATCCAAAAGACCTGGAAGATTGGACAACAGAATGGCTAAAGTAAAATAAGTAAGAATATGTCATTACAGGAAGATCTGAAGAGGATTAAAAAGAAAGATGGAGAAAGAGAGAGACAAAGAAAGAAACTCCCCCCCCCACTAAAAGTAATAGTGATTTGATCTACATACTAAATGAAGCACGTTGTCACGATTGAGCAAATGTACAGTGGACTTATGAATCAGCACTATCAATAGAGACTTAATTTAAACACAGATTTAATGAAGTAACATTAATTGGACACTTTTTTTTTCTTTTTTTTTAGTATTGGTTGTTTATAACACAATCTGTAATGTATGAGTAAAAAGAAAAGAATTAATAGATGAGTATTTCCACACAATTGAAGGATTTAGAAAGAGATTCAAGAATGGTAAAATGTTTAGAGAACTTCTGGAAAGAATAATTTTTAAGAAATTGACACTTTGGAATTGATAAATATAAGTATGAAAAGAAAATATATACACATTGGAAATGTGGGATACATTCACTGGGCATATTTATATTTTGGTAGTAGATTAGTGGTAATATATATGGGTTGTTGTTTTCTTTCTACATCTAAGAAATGACAAATCGTGTCCTAACTGTAAAAAATAGTAGATACAAGAGGAATCTAATGTATAAGAATAATCCGGCTAAAATCAACCCTTCTTATGTACCCACTTGGAGGTCAGTTAGTAGACCTTAGCCCTTAACAATATGGGTCTTTATGTTAAGGTTTACATTAAGAGGGGACTTCGAGCCGCCTCTGATGTAGGTGAGAATGTGTGTTGTTTTATAGGAGAACTTATATGCAGTGTTTTTGTGGGAAATGCTGAGACTGGGACAGGGAATAATTAACTAGGATATAACTCTGAAGTGCATTTCTATGAAAATACAGGATTTAAATACCCCAATTAAAAGAAAACTTTTATATGAGTTACTCAGGAAAAATCGGATTGATATAGCAATGATTCAAGAAACTCACTGGAAAGGTGGAAATATGAGTGGTTCGAGGTAGCTGCTCACGCATCCTTAGAGAGAGTTAAAAAAGGAGGAGTAGCTATTATTTTTTCTAAAAAACTCAATAAAGAACTAATCTATTCCGAGGTAGATAATGAAGGTAGATATCAGATCTTGGTGTGTAAAATAGATTCGACTAACTACACTTTTGTAAATGTGTATCTCCCCAATGTCTTACCAACTAAGTACCTAAAGATAGTAATGGATAAAGTGGAAAAAGTCAAATTAGGACTACTAGTTATGACAGGAGATTTTAATTGCGTTCAAAATATTGTATTAGATTAAAAAAATCAAAGAAAATAAAACAATCAGTAAGCAATTAAAAAAACAATCCAGGACCCTATGAAATATAATGCAAGAGAACTATTTATTGGCTATATGGTGAGTATATCATACAGAAGAAAAATAATTTACACACTTTTCCAGAGCACATCACTCGTTGTCTAGAATTGATCTGGTTTTAGGTGAGATTAGCTTAGTTGAACAAACGCAGAATTTTACTATAAAGAAAGATCCATGGGAGGAACATAGTTATAATTTGTTTGAAATAAAGGAAAAAAGAAAATATAGACCTTTCACTATGTGGCGCCTGGATGATAGCATTTTGTCCAATGTGGTAGATCAAAAGCAAATCAGAAATTTAATAGAAATGTATTTCAATGAAAACAAAACGAAGAAGAGATTAAAAATAAAATAAATAAAATAGAAATGGAACGGATTAATAATAATTTGGGAAAAAATGAAAGTGAATTTTTATCATGATAATAAAATAACAAAATGGTTAACTAAAAAACTTAAGAGGACAACTGGGAAGAACAGGATTGCCAGTATCAAAAAAGATCAAATAACTTATAGAAACCCAGAGAATATAGCAAAAATCTTCCAAAGTTACTATGAAGAATTATATAATATCCCAAAACAATCCGATGAAGATCAGATAAAAGATTATTTAAAAGATATAAATCTCCCTAAATTAACTTCTGAACAAAATAATGCTCTAAATGTACCCCTCACCAAAGCAGAATTTAATCAAGCCATCAAAAAATTGGTCATTTACAAAACTCCTGGCCCTGACGGCTTGACAAATAGCTTTTACAGAATATATAAATATATCTTATCGGAACATTTAGCAAACGCTTTTAACAAAACTGTAATGAAAGGCAAAGGACCAAAAGAATTGCTATATGCAAATATTTTACCAATCCTTAAAAAAGATAAAGATCCCCAAGAGTTAAAGAATTACTGCCCAATTTCGTTGATTAATGTAGACTCTACGCTGTTTTTGTCCATTTTGGCAGAAAGGATAAAGAAAATACTCCCGGGCTTGGTCCATGAAGACCAGATTGGTTTTGTCCCCACAAGACAGGCAAGCGCCAATACTAGGATGCAGAAAAGGCCTTTGACAGGGTCGGGTGGGGATATATGCTTGGGGTGCTGGAGGCAATGGTTTTTGACGGCTGGATGAGCGCGGCAATTGGCACAATTTATCAAGATCGGACTGCTAGCGTACTTGGAATAGATTTGTGTTCTGACTGGTTTCAGTTGGGCAACGGCACTCGCTAGGGATGTGTCATACCTCCTCGCGGCCCACGCTGCTCCGGTCCCGCCATCCGCTCTGCTCCTCCAGGCTCTGCTGGCTTCCGGCAGACAGCGTACGCGCGCGTCCATCTTAAAGCGATACTACCATAATTTCATGAATCCTGGTAACCCTTTTATAATCTCTCCTATTCTCTTCCCTAGCCTATCAGATCTATCTTAGCCCTATTTATACCTCACTCCTACATCACTTCCTTGCCCTGTCGTGGTCTATTGTAGTCCGGCCACTTTAAGGACTGGTAATACGTCTAGCTTGGGTTGCCTGTTAGTCCTATACTTAGCGTGTTGGGGAACCTAACCTTGACATTACGACAGGGCCATGGACCCTGCAAACTTGGGACAACAAATGGCAGCTTGTGAATGCAGAATGGAGGGTTTGGATCATAGAATGAAAGCACTGCAAACTATCCTTACAAGAACAGCACATCTCCAGCAGGAAGGAGAGGGGGCTGGCACTCAAAGCACTGTGTCTTTACCATCCACGCCTCATTCTAATCCTTCCATTTGCTTAACCCCTCCTCCCCGTTACTCTGGGGATCCGTCTTTATGCAGAGGTTTTCTGAACCAAGTGGGAGTGTATTTCGAAATAGCTCCTCATTCTTTTCCCACCGACAGATCCAAAATAGCTTTTATTATGAATCTGTTAGATGGAAATATCTTAGCTTGGATAAATCCTCTATGGGAGAGGGATGATGCCATTGTATTTAATCTTGATCTATTCCTAAGAACTTTTAGAAACGTATTCAACCCTTCGGGCAGGAAAAGACTAGACGCAAAGGCCTTATTGAAATTAAAACAGGGTTCCAGATCAGTGGCCGACTACGCCAGTGAATTCCGTACCTTAGCTTCTGAAGTTATCTGGAACAATACTGCCCTGACAGCTGTCTTCTTTGAGGTACTAACAGAATCATTACAAGATGAGGTGGCAGCCAGAGGTCTACCAGAAGCCCTTGAAGAGTTAATTCAATACATGTCAGATGTTGACATAAGAGTCAGACAGAAACTTCTCCATTTAGAGAGGCAAAGAAGGGTTCTAGGAAGAATTACGCCCCATCCTAGGCTAACTGAACTCCCTGCCTAACCAGCACCTGATTCTGATGCTGATCCTATGCAGTTGGGTACAACCCGACTTTCTGAGGCTGAAAAAACTTACCGAAGGAGAGAGGGGTTGTGCCTATACTGTGGCAATAAGGAGCATCTCCATAATAATTGCCCATCCCGTCCGGAAAACTCCACCGCCTACGTTCATTCAGGAGACCGGCCTTGGGTGTAATGTCTTTGTCCCCTAAACCTCCTACATACAGGTGTCTTATGCCTGTAACCTTTTCTTGGGGAAAGGTTTGTCATCAAGCTATGGCCCTCATAGTCACTCCAGATCCCATTCTCGTCCTCCTCCCGTTTTGGTGCATGGTCAGGAGGAGTATGAGGTCCAACACATTCTTGATTCTCATCTCTCACGTTGGTCACTTTAGTATTTGGTCCATTGGAGAGGCTATGGTCCTGAAGAACGCTCAATGGGCCCTGCTTCTGAGGTCCATGCGCCAAGGCTTCTTCATGCGTTCCATGCCAGGTTTCCTTCTCGCCCTTCTGGTGTTGCTCCACTGGGGGGGGGGGGTTCTGCCATACCTTCTCGTGGCCCACGCTGCTTCGGTCCAGCCGTCCGCTCTGCTCTTCCAGGCTCTGCTGGCTTCCGGCTGACAGCGCTCGCGTGCAGCTTGCCGCTGAGCTCTTAAAGCGATACTATCATAATTTCATGAATTCTGGTAACCCTTTTATAATCTCTCCTATTCTCTTCCCTAGCCTATCAGATCTCTCTTAGCCTTATTTATACCTCCCTCCTACATCACTTCCTTGTCCTGTCGTGGTCTATTGGAGCCTGAGAGTGCGTTCTGTATACTTGTGTGTTTCCTGGTATCTGACTTTGGCTTGTCTCTGGTTATCTGTATTTTCTGGCTTCCTTGACCCGTGGCTTAGTTTCTCGTTTGTTCTTCCTTCTCCTGCCCTGACCTAGGCTCGTCTGATTATTCTGTTACTCTCCTTACTTTTCTTCACGTTAAGTCCGGCCTCTTTAAGGACCGGTAATACGTCTAGCTTGGGTTGCCTATTAGTCCTATAGTTAGCGTGTTGGGGAACCTAACCTTGACAGGATGTCCGTTGTCACCGATATTGTATATTCTTTCTATGGAGCCGCTAGCTTTAAAAACAAGAGAAAATCCTGGTATAAGGGGGATTCCTGTAGCAAACAGGGAATTGAAATGATGTATGTATGCAGATGGTACCATAATGACTCTGGCTGATCCTAGTGCTTCCATTTCCCATTTGATGAATGAGATCACTCAATACAGTAAAATATCTAATTATAAGATTAACATAGACAAATCAGTAGTTATGTTTAAAAACTGTGATAAAGTGTGGAAAAAACAATTTCTGGATTTATATGACTTTACAGAATCCAAGGGAAGCCTTGAGTATTTGGGTATCCTGTTGTCGGATAATATAGATAGAAAAGCACAGAATAATTTCTTAAAATTTATGAGATCTACATGGTGGGGATATGATAGAAACATTTAAATATATAAAGGGAATCAACACAGTAAAGGAGGAGACTATATTTAAAAGAAGAAAAACTACCACAACAAGAGGACATAGTCTTAAATTAGAGGGACAAAGGTTTAAAAATAATATCAGGGGGGGGCGTGGCTTCGGACCGCATGGAAGAGGTCGCATAAGCGGTGAGCTCTGCCACACCATGGGCTTAACAGCGTGATTTCCCAGCACACCAGCCACCAAAAACGGCCCTACCAGGCACTAACATCACACAGAACAAGATGACAACAAAAATATCGAAAAAAATGAAACAAAAAACGATCGAATCGCACCTGAATGTGCAACAAGCAACCCCTCTGCAGATCCAAGATGGCGTCAGAGACACAGGATCCCCCATACTAGAACCTGAGGTAGGAGACAGCCAAAACAGCTTTCAAAGCACAGACATGACTCCTGCCACAGATGCATCAATAAGCACAATGCTAGAAAGGCTTAAAGCAGCCCTATGCTCTGATATACAAAAAATGGCATCTGATATAAGAACTGACATCCAGGCACTGGGGGACAGGACAGCACACTTGGAAGAAAAAACAGAGGGCCTGTTGGAAGCACACAATGACCTAGCAGAGGCGCATGTAGCGCTGGAAAATAAGGTCAAATACTTAGAGGGGAAGATTGCAGATAATGAGGACCGAGATAGAAGGAACAACATTAGGATCCGTGGAATATCCGAAAATGTGGGAAAACAAGACCTCCCACAATATGTACAGAAGCTGTTTAAATCTATGGTCCCAACGCTAACTGAAGCCGACCTAAGACTTGACAGAACGCACAGACTGCCCAAACCACGATATCTGGCAGCTACCATTCCCCGAGATGTTATCACTAGAATCCACTACTTCTCGGCCAAAGATCAAATAATGCAGGCCTCCAGGCTGAATATACCCCTTCCGGACGGATACACAGACCTTAAGTTGTTCATAGACCTATCAGCGGCCACCATGTTTAAAAGAAGATCATTTGCACCTATAACAACGGCTCTCCGAAACGCAAACATATTGTATAAATGGGGATTCCCTACAAAACTAATCATCAAGAGAAATGGAATAGATCGAGCAATTCTGACGCCAGAAGAAGGAAGGAAAATTCTGGGTGAATGGAACATTCCTGTCCCAACAACTGACCCAAGAAATTCGGACATGCCACCACCCCGTAAAGTGACGAGAGACTGGCAACACGTTCCATGGATCACGACAACCCCTCAAAGCCGAAGAAATCCTCATCCCTAAACCCTCTCCATCTGCACACATGGACACGTAACTTTAATACTTAATTTGGTTTCATGTTTAACAGGTTGACTGCATGTAAGAAGGGGCTGATATATATGGCACACCTCTGACGCAATAATGACAAAAAAAAAAAAGGAGCCCACGGTGGGCGTTAGACCACTGTTAACTGTATAACTGCTATTTTAGCTTTATACCTGCTTCCTTTTTATATGTTCCTGTTTTTATTATTTGTAACTTTTCTTTCTCACTTTTTCTTTACCTCTTCTTCCCTAATCTCCGCCTTCTATACGAGGTGGACACTGGTTATCACAACTTACTTACTTAAAAACCACCGACCCCCACGTAAGGCTTTCTAGGTAGGCCCCCACGTACCCGTCTGCATACCTTTGCACTAAGCCGGAGAGGCTGACGGGCAATTGTACATAGTTCACTCCCCCCCCAATCCCCCTCGATTGACCGTCAGGTTACCATCCCACAGTTTAGGTAACATCCCAACAAACCTGAGCTTGTCCCACCACACCAACTGAACTAGTCGGTGATCAAACCATAACACGTGAAGGAAAACTGTACCATGCCACTAAAATTTCTCTCGCTAAACGCCAAAGGCTTAAATTCGCCTAACAAACGTAGATTGGCCCTCCAGGAGGCCAAGAAACAAGGAGCACAGGTGGCATTTTTTCAGGAAACCCACTTTCAGTGGAGATCCAAACCCAGGTTCAACTCCGCGTGGTTTCCAGTAGACTACCACACGTGCTACCACAAAAAAAAAAGAGGGGTATCGATAATAATCAATAAGAATGTTGTTTTTGAACTTGTACGAAAAATAAGTGACAAAAAAGGTAGATACCTTATCTTACAATGTCGTATGAACAATCAACCGTATACATTGATAAATGTCTATTGCCCTAATGAAAACCAACAAGTATTTGTAGCTAACATGTTCTCTCTCCTGTCAATGTACAGCTTTGGGGAGGTAATCATTGGAGGCGACACTAACTTTCTCCTAGACATCAATATGGACTCCTCAGCCGCGAGAACGGTAACCATATCCACTTCAAAACAGAGACACACACAAACCTCCAACATCCGCAGAATACTAACGACACATAACTTTGTAGACCCATGGAGAATTTCCCACCCAGCTGAAATCGATTACACATGCTATACCGCTGCACACAATAGTTATTCCAGAATTGACAGATTTTTAATAAAGAACACATCACTAGAGAGAATGATAAGTGCAGAAATTGGTATCATATCATGGTCAGACCATGCCCCCATCACTCTGACTATATCTGAGCAATACCCCTCCCCTGGCCACACTGCCTGGAGACTAAACGAATCCCTACTCCAAGATCCAAGCATAGTATCCCAAATCAGAACAGACCTCCAAAACTAGTTCACAGAAAATGTTCGCCCCGACACATCGCCAAATTCTGTATGGTTAGCACACAAAGCGGTGATCAGGGGTAGTTTTATAAAACACGCAAGTCAAGCCAAAAAAGTACGCCAAGCTCAATACCTAGAAATCATCCAAGAAATAACGGCACTAACACATAGAAACAAATGCTCACCATCAGCCATGACCAAAACAGCTCTCCTGCAAGCTCACACTAAATTACAAAACTTTGAACTGGCCAAAACCACATACCTGCTACAAAAATACAAACACAGGTACTTTGCCTATGGCAACAGAGCAGGAGCAAAACTAGCCTCACAGCTCAAACAAAGATCAGTCGCCTCCAGGATTGCCTTCCTAAACACAAATACTGGTCAGAAAGTTAGTGATCCGAACAAAATTGTAAACGAATTCTCCACATATTATCACAAACTGTATAACCTGAGTGAAGACGGGGGAACGAAAGTCCCTACGCTTGCAGATATTGACAATTTTTTAGCAACTGTTCACCTCCCATCCCTGTCATCAGATAAAGTAAAACAACTCAAACAGCCAATATCCCATGAAGAAATATCTAAAGCCATAGCTGACTTGCCATCACACAAATCCCCAGGACCAGATGGCCTACCAAATAGATATTATAAAGAATTCTCCAAACTACTACTCCCCCACCTCCTAAACCTATACCAACACAGTTTAGACACGGGAGCCTTGCCAGAGGAACTACTGTTAGCTCACATCTCGACATTACCCAAACCAGGCAAACCACCCACCACCTGCAAAAACTTCAGACCCATCTCCCTTCTAAATGGGGATGCCAAATTATACGCGAAAATACTAAGTAACAGGCTCACGGTCATAATAAGCTAACTAATACACAACGATCAATCAGGGTTCGTCAAGGGGAGACAAGGCTCCGATAACACGCGAAAAATCCTTAACATACTAGCTACCATGGAGAGGGGGTCGGCCGGAGGCCTCCTGCTGGCACTTGATGCGGAGAAGGCCTTCGACCGACTCAATTGGGCCTATATGCAGAAAGTATTACAAAAATTCGGATTCCCAGACGAATTTATCAAAGGGATCATGGCGCTATATGTGAAACAGGCGGCCAAGGTGGCCCATGGTGGCTTCCTCTCAGCCACCTTCCATATATCCAATGGGACACGACAGGGATGCCCCCTATCCCCCCTACTATATATACTATCCCTCGAACCGCTAGCACAAAAAATAAGAAATGACGAACGCATACAAGGCGTCAAAATCCTAGGCAAGGAATACAAACTAGCGCTATTTGCAGACGATATCTTAATCACACTAGAAAACCCTCAAACATCAGTGCCCCACCTGTTGGAGACCTTGGAAAGGTTCGGGGACATATCACACTACCGTCTAAACCAAGACAAAACGCAAGCACTACCCATCAAACTCACCTCCTCCACCACAGCTGTGCTCAAAGACAAATACCTCTTCGATTGGAGGACAACCTCACTCACTTACCTTGGCATAAAAATTACACCCACCATAGCAGGAGTATTAAAAGTAAATTACCTCACACTCCCACAACAATGCAAGAATGAAACACGCAAATGGTCGCAAACACACATCTCCTGGCTAGGCAGAATAAATGCGTATAAAATGGTGATACTCCCAAAAATACTGTATATATTCAGAATGCTCCCTCTACAAGCACCAAAAACACTTATAAGAACACTACAATCCATATGTAACGCGTTCATATGGGAACACAAAAAGCAACGCGTCGCAAGTGCGATACTATACCAACACTCAAAACATGGTGGAGTGGGATTACCCAACATAGATCTGTACTATAAGGCATCCGCCTTAGCAACAGGGATACTGCTCCATACTACTGCGGGGATCATACAATGGGTGGACATGGAAAAAGCCCAGTTTAGCAACAACTTGGCACTAGCACACTTGTGGACACCAAGAAAATTGAGGTCGTTAAGATCTGATCTATTACCCACAACAAAATATACTATCCAAATATGGACAACATTTCTAGAAAAAGTAGGGGACAAAAATAAATTCCAGGCAGAGGCACCACTGATGGCCCTAAGGGCCATCACGCCAGACATACGCTTACACAAGTGGTCGTTGGCTGGAATAACACACATACACCAATTACTTCAATCCCAAAAAATGATGACATTCCCCGACATACAACACAAATGGGAACTTCCCAATGACGCGTTCTTTACATACCTACAACTTAAGGGAATCATTACAACACATGTAAGCAACCAAAATTCAACCCATGCTCACATATCACTACCAACAAAGGCAATCATAGAAAGGTGCTGGAAACACCCCACAAAACCAAAAACCATTTCCCTATGCTATAAAGCGTGGGAAGACACCATACCTAAAATACCACCACGCTGCAAAACTCAATGGGAACTAGACTGTGCCATCCAACTCACAGACGAAGACTGGCTGCATGTACTGAATGACCTATCTAAATGGACAAAATGCTACACACACATAGAAGCACACAGAAAACTCATGTACAGATGGTACCTAACCCCACACAAACTCCACAAAATATACCCAAACACGACTCCTTTATGTTGGAGATGCTCCGCAGAGGAGGGCACACTTATACATGTCTGGTGGGAGTGCCCCAACATCCAGCCCCTATGGACAGAAGTACACAATACGATCAGAGCACTCCACATCCCAGATATCCAAAAGACACCCGACATATATTTACTCCTGAGATTCCCCCCGACACTCCGAAACTCGCACAAACAGCTGTGTGCCATTATCACCCTAGCAGCCCGCAGCCTACTGGCCCTCCATTGGAAATCCACAACTTGCCCAAACAAAACCCAACTGCGGGACAAAATACACCAATTCTACATCTACGAAAAAATGGCCGCTCCTGACGCCAAAACGGCACAGAGGTTTAGCACAACATGGTCACCATGGATAGAACTATATAACCGGCATAGGTAAGGTGGAGCTGCAAGGTCAGAAACATCCTCTATCACCCTATAACCACCACCGGTAACCATATGTATAACCTACGATAGAGCATAGGGAGGCATACCAGTACCCACCACCAGGTGAACACGGGCTGACCAGATGTTAGGCTGGCGATATGAGCAATGATTGTTTAACCGACTATACAGACCGCTCTGTTACCTAACTGTACATACTCCTAACCGTACCCCAACGTTAATGTTGTACCTGTTTTTGTACTACCTTGATGTACTACTCACAACTGTATTACTGGTTCGAACTGCATCATTGAAGACGAAATTTCAATAAAAAATATATTGAAAAAAAAAAATAATATCAGGAAGTATTACTTTACTGAGAGGGTAGTGGATGCATGGAATAGCCTTCCAGCTGAAGTGGTAGAGGTTAACACAGTAAAGGAGTTTAAGCATGCGTGGGATAGGCATAAGGCTATCCTAACTATAAGATAAGGCTAGGGACTAATGAAAGTATTTAGAAAATTGGGCAGACTAGATGGGCCGAATGGTTCTTATCTGCCGTCACATTCTATGTTTCTATGTTTCTATGGTTGACTTTGAAAGGGTGGAACCCTTTGTTATTTAGCTGGCTGGGTAGAATCAATATTTAAATGCTTATATAGTCCTGAGATGGACTTACTTTTTCAAAATGATACTCTTAAAAATTCCCAATTCTTGGTTAGATATTATACAGAGAACGTTTAGAAATTTTGTCTGGAGAGAAAAAAAGCTGCGTTTTAATCAGGAACAGTTAACCAATGCTTTAGCACAAGGAGGTGTGAACTTCCCTAATATAGTAAAGCATTACGAAGCCAGTATAATATTTCACACTCAGATGCTAACTAAAGATATAGAAGAAACAGGATGGTTCATCTTAGAAACTCAAATGATAAATAAGAAAGATCTAAATAGGCTAATCTGGCAAAATAAAATCCCTGCCGCAATGAAAGAAAATAAAAATATAATCCTATCTCTTATTAGTTTCTCTTGGCACAATATAAGGAAAAAGATAAAAGTTCTGGGTAAGCTTTATGGATTTATGGAACTGGAAATTTTGGAATCATACATAATAGATGAGCTAAAACTGGATCTTTAGCAAGATAGGAATATTAATTATGTAAACGATATAACGGGAGGAAAATTGAATACTTTTGCCGTATTAGCTCAGGAATATAGTTTACCTGCAGATGAAGTATTCCACTTTTTGAGAGTTAAATCAATGTTATCAAAAAACCTTGATGAAGGGAGAAATCAAAGTTTCAAAGAGAATAAATCAAAGAGAATAAATGCCAGTGAATCAGATATGTGTTGGAGATGTAGGAAGGGAGTAGGAAGCTACTTGCACATATGGTGGAATTGTGAAAAAATTAAAAAAACTATGGGATCAGATATTTAGATTGTTATTTGATTGTGATCAGATTTAAATTGATCAAACCCCAGTTACTGCATTATTACATCTGAACTGGCCAGATCTGTCATCTACACAGTATTTCTTGGTCACCCATTGTTTTGTGGCTTTAAAGATCTTGGTGGCAAGAAATTGGAAACAACCTAACGAAATTAGCTATATCCAATGGGTGAACCAATTGATATTGCAAATAAATATGGAAATGGGTATACATTGGAGGAAAGGCAATTCAAATAAGCACAAGCTTTTGGGACAAAAATTTTTAGATTTGTTAGGGATATGCATAGAAGCTGAGTAACTCATGCACTTTAGAGATATCATTAGTATAACAGAATAGAAGTAAAGATGCAATAGTCTTGCTCCTGTCCTGTATTTTTCCCATAATTGTAGAAGGATGTTTGTAATTGTGTAATATGGTATATGTTGTCTTTTATGAGTGTGTATTATATGTGGGTATATTTTTTATATATATGTATTTGTATCAATGAAAATCCATTAAGGATTTATAAATAAAAAAAGAATACGGTAGGTCTACAACAAAATCCATGGACAATTGTGACAGGAAGGGGATGTAGAAGATCACAAGGTACCTGATGGGAAGGTTTAGATTGGAAACATATATTGCAAGATTGAACATTTTCTTTAACATTCTTCCTGAGGGACGATCATCAATACTGTCTGGAAACCAACTCAATGATTTTATATACACCCAAATGACCTGCCATTTTACTATCATGATAGTCATAGAATAATCTCTGTCTTAGATGGGTGGGCATGTAGTATTTTCAATGAGATATATCGCTGTGCCTTTTGGATACTCTCTGGAAGTGGAGACGTGAGACTAGTTCTGTTTAAGGCGATGATAGGTTCATGTGTTTCCTCCTCCTTATTAAGAGTTGCAAATTGCCTAGACAAGGAATAAGCCTTAGTGTTGGCTTATAGGATATCAAGTAATTATATTGGGAAAGAAAGAGAGACCAACGGGTTTGTCTGGAGGATAGTCTTTTAGCTTCTTTTAGGTAGGATAAATTCTTATGGTCTGTGAGTATCTATAGAGGTACAGAAGAACCTTCTAATGAATGATGCCATTCCTTAAGGGCTAGAACTACAGGGAATAGTTTCCTGTTACCAATATCGTAACTCTTTTCTGCTGTATTCAACTTATATGAAAAGAAACCACCAGGAAGCAATAAAGCATTAGGAAATGCCCTCTGAGAAAGGACAGCTCCAACACCAGATTCAGAA
Organism: Pelobates cultripes; assembly: GCA_933207985.1. NCBI lineage: Eukaryota > Metazoa > Chordata > Amphibia > Anura > Pelobatidae > Pelobates > Pelobates cultripes. The sequence goes on along the minus strand of OW240924.1, from coordinate 86,498,233 downwards.
GTGTCAACCTCGACAATGAAAGGTCTAGAAGGAACAGGGTGTACCAAAATGGGGGCAGATGTAAAGGATTTATTTTTTTTAGAGTCAAAGAAGTCTTGGCTTCCTAAGACAAGTCAAGGAGACTCCTTTTTTGGTCATGGCTGTTATAGGGGCAATGATCTGTGAAAAATGTTTGATAAATTGTCTGTAATAATTAGCCAATCTGATTAATCTTTGTGTAGATTTGGGGTAATGGCCACTTGAGATTTGATAATAGTTTCTTTGGATCCATTTGAAACCTTTTGGCTGAAATCATGTAACCCAGAAAATGTATGGAGGTTTGATCACTAAATTTATTCAAGCGATTAAATACTAAGAAGATTCTATTTATATCTGGATTGCTGCAATTTACACTCTAACTGAGAGGAATGTATTAATGTATGCAATTTAAAATTTTGGTGATTCCACACACTATAGATCTTCCTGTTACGGTGCACCACACACCTTTTTGCTGTTTTGTTTATATATTTGATCAAATAAACACTTCTCTAATTTGGAATACAACCCATTCGTAAGAAGTGTCTTCAAAATGGCTCTGACATGTTTGTGACGTGTTTGTAAATTAGGCAAGTGCATGAGTGTGTTGTCAAGATATACTATAGCAAAGGTATGTAAGTAATCTCTCAAGACACCATTAATGAAGTTTTGGAAGGCAGCAGGCGCATTACATAACCCAAAGGGCATTACTGTATATTCGTAATGACCAATTCGAGTGTTGAAGGCTGTCTTCCATTGGTCTCCCTACCTAATGCGAACTAGGTTGTACGCACCTCTGAGATCCAGCTTGATAAATATTTTGGATCCACGGAGCCTATCAAAGAGTTCCGTTATTAAGGGCATGGGATAAACATTCTTGATAGTGATTTTATTCAACCCCCTATAATCTTTACAAGGGTGAAGGTCATCTTTTTTGGACACAAAAAATGAACCGGCTCCTGCAGGTGAGAAGGAATGTCCGATAAACCCCTTTTGTATGGAATTTTGTATATATTCCTCCATGACTTTATTTTCAGCTTGGGGTAGAAGCGTTGGGCAGTTGTTACGCAAAATCCCCTTTTTTTCTACAAGCATGGACCCTGATTTCTTCTATATAATATTTCTGCTTCTGACAGTTTGGTAGTGCCTAACTGCATTGGTTCAGGAGTAGGAACACATCCGGACAAGACAGATAGTTCAGTGATAGAAAGATGAGAAGCAAGTCATACCCGGTCCCTTCTTTGTTCATCAAGATTAAGATGTTTTCGTCTTACCCTTATATCAATATCAAACATGTAACTGTTCATATTTATTATTTTATTATTTATATAGCGCCTGCAAATTCCGTAGCGCTGTACAAGCTGTAGCGCAAATACAAGGTTATCAGCATTTTCCCACAGGGGGTTTATCCACGCCTATATTCATTAAATTTTTATTGGATATATTGCCCTATGATGCTGTCATTGTTTCTACATAAGAAAAAAGGTGGGGTGCCACCTTGTTAAGCACCATTGCGCATATTAAGGATCCTATTTTGGCTCTATTCAATGTGAGTGTGTATATAGCGCATCATTTTAGTTATATTTTTTAGGTTGCAACCATCTACAGCAGGCATAGGCAACCTTCAGCACTGCAGATGTTTTGGACTACACCTCCCAAGATGCTTTGCCAGCATTATGGGTGTAAGAGCATTGTGGGGGATGTAGTCCACATCTGAAGTGCCGAAGGTTGCCTTTTCCTGATCTACACTATTGTTTCTTTTATTTTACATGTATTACTTATTGGCAAAAGAGTAAGTTTATATTGTACGTTATACGTGTGTAATACATTTTAACCATGTGTTGTTATTTAGTGAGGGAAGTACGGTACCTTTCACGAAAGTTTAGAGATGTTCTTTTTTATGTTTGTTATACACTATTTGTTTATACCCCTAGCTTAGAACCTCTTACACTTGATTTTTGCATTACATCTGGACTACTGACATAATTAAAACATAAAAATGCTTCAGTCAAATTAAAACTTTGTAATCAGCCCAATATTACAAAAACATGCCAAACAAAAGTCACAGACTGCAAGTGCATATAAAATAGAAAACACCAATTTCAAAACATTTTTTTTAACGTTCAGTCTTACGGTATTTAGTGATATCAGTTATGACCTCAACAGTTTTCCATTAATTACATACTTAAACTCCATTTTAATCCAGACGGGTTGCTCACATTATGCTAAAATGTTATTCACTGCCCCATGTAGAAGCAAAATAAAAATAAAATTACATAAAAGAAACCATTAACACACACAAAATAAATAAATAAAAAAGCTGTAGAATGCACCCACCACTACCAAGCACAATCTATAAAGTTTCCCTTACTGTCCTCATACTCCTATTTCTTTGCTGCTCCCTTAAAAGATAGGTATTTATCAGTCTCTTTCATTTAAATTACAGCAAATACCTTTTTGTTGGCCATTGCCTTTTTATTTCCTGTTTTTGGAATCAATATTGACTGTATATTGCATTGACTATTCTATTTTATCTTTTGATAGTGCTATAGATAAAATCCCATGCAAGGAGTTATGGACGTGGGTATGTGGAAATCTAAATAATATCATATAACAAATAAAACAAAAAGATAAAAACACATATAGTGCAGATGGTAATGAGAAAAGTGACACGTGCAAAAATGATATTGTGGATAAACTCACATAGATTATAAAAAAAATATTTTTGAGTCACGGCTGTTCAATCCGTGAAACATTCATAGCTAGATGACTGTTACATAAGACATTAAGAAACAAAGTAACAACATAATGTCATCATTGTCGGTTAAAGCGCAAGTATGAATACATTTGTACATTTTATTAATCTACACATATATGGTGGTATTAAGTAAGAAAGGAAATATTAAAAAGTGATAAAAAGGATATTCCCCCTCTCTCAGCACCAATGGGCAGATCCTTTATTTTGAAAAGGAACCACAGTGTAGTAAGCAATGCTGCTTTATGGACCACATGATGCTGATGGACTGTATTTGCTCTATTATGCTACTTGGAATTTTTTTTATTAAGTGCCCTGTCTGAGTGAAGGTTCTAAGAGAAAGGGAGTAAGATCCTGAGAAACAGGAGGAGTAGAGTGAAAGAAAGGAAAGGAGAGATCGGCTTGGTGCAGGAAGGGAACAAGTTTGTAAGTAGAGACATGGGGCCATAAGAAACCTTTACCATCTGCCCTCGTGTTCCTGCAATTCAGGTCCCGCTAATGTCATTAAAGGTGGAATCACAAGCAGGTAGACGAGGCTCGTAGGAGAATGCTGTGATGCTGGGGTTAATCTATCACATTGCTAGATACCCATGGTTAAAATATTTTTCAAATCTTTTCAAAGTATCCCTTACCTGTACCATTAGCTTATACGTGTCTTTCTTTTTGTTACGATCCTGTTGATGGTGGGGACCGCTGGTTGGAGCCATACCTGGGCTATGGCCCATCTGGCTGCCAAGGTTATTTTATGTATTAGTTGTTGTTCCTGTCTTGCCCACCCTTCTTTAGGTTTTGACAAAAGGAAAAACCATGGGTCTAGTTCAAGCCTTCTCTGAAAAATCTGGGTCAGTGTGGTGAAATTAACATCGCCACTTGGGCCTGGAGAGGACTAATGGCTAGCCTCTTGCCTTCTGACTATGGCCCTGATGTGTATGGCCCTTTAAAAACTGTCTGGGGACATATTGAGATTTTGGTGTACAGTGCCCCTTTAAGACTGTGTACCCAGTCCCCTAAAATACTTTATTCGTGCCTTTTCCCACTTGGTTCAGTAAATGGGGCTTACTGAACCAACTACCACACAGGCGGACCACACAGAAGTGGAAGCATGCGGCTAATTTACCTCTCAGGCTGTGAGGTTGCTGTAGGGAAATTGCCGACCGGTGTGTGCCCCTGAATCTATGGAACTGAAATTGGCTACATATTTGAATGAACACCGCTGACCCTTACCTTCTCCTCCACTCAGTTTTCAGCTGCAGCGTCTAAGTCCTGTTCGGCGAATTGAACACAGTGAGACTAAGCTATTTGCACGAATGGTGCCCCGTTCGTGCATGCGAATAGGACTTAGTCATTTTCCTGAGGGAAATTGACTGACCGCACAGCCCAAATCTATGGAACTGTTTTGGGCAGGAAAATGTGCTTGCGGTCAGTCACAAAGGACCTCCGACTAACTTTTTAACCCCTGGAAGGTATTGCTTGAATTTTGAGTATGTTTGTATTTGAAGTATGCTGAGTAATAATATGTGCTTTTTATAGAGATTGGATGTATAGTTTTAAAGTTATACTACATGTGTAAAAAGTATATTTTTCCTGCCTGTGATAATTACATTAACCCATTGTGTACAGTAATTATATCACAGGCAGAGGGGAGAATTTTGTACGGCATATTACGTGTTTTATTGGTTGTTCTTCAAACCCTTGTGGGTGGTACTTTGTGTGTAAAAACTTGCATAAAAGGAAGCCCTTTCCAGCCATTAAACAGACCTGCTTGACCCTTTCTTGGGATGGGATAACTACACTCTGGGGATTGCTATACTCACACTATACTCCCCAGCGTAAGCTCTTGTAAGAGCTGTTCTTGTTCCTGCTACGCTCTCTGGATAAGGAGAGGTCTACCCACTGGAAGCTTGATCCTGGTCTTGGGTCCAGGGAGGGCGAGACTCCGGCGCAGCTGCATTGCTGGAAGTGGGGTCTGCAGTAATTATGGTGTCTGGTGGAGTGCTTGGAGTCCTCGGCAAGCACTAGGAGCATCGATTGGCGGAGGTACCCGGTTGGAGTGCCAGCGTTCCGTCACAGTCAGTATGTTCCTCACCCTGTGCGACAGTTTCTGAATTATTAGGCACTCCCACTACATGTGGAAATAGGTTCCTCTCATGTTGCACCACCTCCAGAATAGATCATTAGGAGTCTTCTGCATGTGTTAAAGTGTTACTGGTGTGGTGTACCAGTGAGAACGTTTGTTTTGTAGGAGTGTTCCTGCAGATAACGCATATAGATGTGGCCTTGTTCACTTCCCATATATCTTGCCAGTCAATGTCCTCCAAAACTTCCCCAAAATCTGCTTCCCATTGGTCTGCAGATTCCCCCATTCTTTGTCTTGTGAGCTAAGGTATACATAAATGGAGGTTATAAGACCGCTTTGGGGGAAACTCACATAGATTTGAGCCCAAAACATGTGGCTCAGTATTCACGCAGATGTGCTCTCTTCATAGGGTATACACTCTCAAAACGGAGATGCTGATAGGCAATAACAGTATAGCATGTCTACATACAGAACATTGAACAAGATGATATAATAACTCACCTTTTATAGAGCCCCACAGATCCCTGGCTCTAAGGTAGAAAAGCCTAGTGTTATTTGTGGGGTGACACTCTATAAACAATGATCTGGAACCTGAAATCAAAATAGGACTACCAGAACTGCTAAAAAACATATTAATTGTAACACTTTTAAAAACAAGAACTATTAAAAACAAACAAAAAAAAAACCTTATCAAAGTTCTAGTAATGCAGTCCTGGCAAAATGCATTTCGCAGGGTCAGCTTCTTCAGTTGGCAATTTTTTAATTTAGGTTATTTTGATTTGTAAATTTCTTCTTTTGTTTTTACCTTTCCTCTTCGGGGTTTTATTTTGCCTTTTGGTGTATTTTTCCAATTTTTCTGTAACATCGCCACGAAAAAAAAACCTGTCAGCTATGTTTGGGTGAGCAGTTCAGAGATTTTACCAGCGTCTGAGGTGAATTTTGACTGGTGTTTATATGTTTATACACATTTTGGGGGGTTTTGGAGGGGAGGGGGAATAAGGGGAGAGAGGAAGGGGTGATTTAAGAACGATTATTATAAATAACTATAAAATTCGAATACGTTTATTTTGAAGCAAATGTATATCTAATACTGCCACCTATGAAATACTATTCAGTATTTTTTTTTTGTCAAAGTGTTTTATGAGGAGTGAGAATGAGATATCAGAACCAAAAACACATTGTACATTTGTCATAGATATGAGAACACACACAAAGATATTAGTTGTACATGTTGGGTTGCTACTCTTTTTTATTTTTTTGTTTTGTTTTTTTACAATATAACATGCCAATTTAAATAGCCATAAACATGCTAGGCAAAACAAGAAAGGATAAACCATGCTTGTGCAGGAGTGAGAAATCATCATACATAGACCTGCGAAAATCAGGTAGCATTAAAGGCCACTGGACGACAAGGCACTCTAGCGATAATGCACGGCAATGGGAAATGCATAAAACAAAAAATTGTATAAGAACAGAAAAACATTTGCCAATATAGAATTATGGTTCGCGTGACTTTCACAGCTTAATACAAGACATCCTCCATCATAGGGTTGCAAACCTAGTATTAGCAGATCACCCACCGTGGCAGAGACATTACATGTTTAGGGAAGTCCCGGTGAGTATCCGCCAAAACGCAGCAAGAGTACCCCTCGACCAGAGGCCTGTGTGAGGGCCAGCATCACTAGTCCACAGACTTGAGTACTCTTGGGGATCAAGTTCTTCCCCCTTCTGGGGTAAACAGAGGGTCGCGTGGTAAGCGCTATTTACAACAAATGATTCTTCGCTTGTGTGGCTGATGCAAGGAGGCAATGCTTCAAGGGGCTCTCGACCCAGGCAGGCAGTCAGCAGGGTAAGTAGTCTGGTTTATGGTGAGATTGCCCCAGTATCTTTCCCGATATCTTCCCGCTGTTTAGACAGGGTAGCTTGAGCACGCTCCTGTATTTTAAGTCAAAAGTTTCAAAACACCTCATATAGTCTCAACATGAAAGTGTCGGTACACTGAAAACCGGAATGAAGACCAGGTAAAGGCAGAAAATGTACATAAGTATTTTTTCTCAGTATATATTTTAAGGAAGAACCTATGGCTAGAGATATACAAATGATTGCAGAAAAATTGTGATGAAATAACTCAAGACAAGGTGCTGCAGCAACTAAAGAAAGTTAATATAAACAAAGCTCCAGAGCCTGATGGTTTCCACCCACGAGTACTTAAGGAACTAAGTGTGCAAATAAGTAAACCCTGTTTTTAATCTTTCAAGATTCTTTAATTTCAGGAATTGGAGGAAGGCAGATATGATTCCAATATTCAACAAGGTTTCAAAATCCTTGCCTGGAAATTATAAACCTGTGAGCTTAACTTCCGTGGCTGTGAAAGTATTTGAAAGGTTATTAAGGGATAATATTCAGGAATTCGGTGAGAAGAACACTGTTATCAGCAAAATCAGGATGGTTTTGTGAAACATAGATCATGTCAAATTAACTTAATTGCATTCTATTAAGAAGTACGTAGAAGTATAGATGAGGGGGTGTTGCAGTAGATGCAATGTACTTGGATTTTAACATAGGATAGTGCTCAAACTCAAAGAATTTGGTCTAGATGAAAATCCTTGTTCTACAGGGAGTTGTCATTGTAAATTTTCAAGCTGGACAAAAGTGGTAAGTGGTGTCCCCTCACGGTTATGTTCTGGGACCACTTCTATTTAACATATTTATAAATTATCTTGAAATAAGCATTGAAAGACTGTTTCAGTGTTTGCAGATGACACAAAACTATGTAAAGTAATACAATGTGATCAAGATATTACTTTGCTGCAGAGGGATTTAGGTAGATTGGGGGACTGGGCACTTAAATATGGCAGATGAAATTTAATGTAGAAAAATGCACTTTGAGGTAAAGAATGCACAAGCAACTTTGCCTCTTTATAAATCACTGGTAAGACCACACCTTGAATATGCTGTGAAATTTGGGGCACCTGTTCTAAAGAAGGATATTGTGGCACTAGAAAAAGTGCAAAGGCAGGCTACAAAATTGATTTTTTTAAAATTGAGTATTTTAGTTTTTTAAAGAATGGTTGACACATTTAAATCTCTCTAGTTTGGAAGGGGGTATGATAGCATTATACAAATTTCCTGGCTAATCATGGCAGCATTTAACTTATGGGTTAGCTCCTCCCTCCAGCCAATAGGACAGGAATACCAATTAAAGAATTAAATTATCCCTGAGGTATAAGAGATCCCAGAATACTAGGTTCCTCAGTCTTTTTTTCCTGTCCTCCTAGCCAGACAGGACAGTTTGTATTTATTACATAGGATTTTTTTTTTATGCTCACCTGGCTATGTCTTTCAGCCTTTATTCCTTAAAGAGTTCAGCCTCCCTCTGTAGGAAGACCAGGTACATGTAACCCACCTCTTGGTAGCTGGGGACCCCTGGTAGCCAGAGGAGTTAGTGTTCCTCCGGCATCCTGTTAAGAGCTGCTGCTATGCCTGTCCCTGCAGGTGAAACTTCATATGCTGGCGCCAGATTTCCAGTTCGCAGAGGTAAGAGGATGTGAGTAGCCCTATGTTTGCCAGTAATAAAAATGGCGGTCTCGGGCACTCACGGTGAATCGCGCTTGCGGTGAATCGCGCATGCGTGATTAAAGAAACAGCGCATCATTTCTATTTAAAGGGGAAAAGTGCAGGGGTTTTTTGCCATGAAATTTAAATCCTTCAAGAAGGTGTAAGCTGCTCTCTGGGAAACAAGCTCTCTCACTCTGCAGGTATTCATTTATTTTTATTTTTTCCTTTTAGGATACCTTTGGTATAATTTTGTTTTTCTGTTAAAAATATTTTTAGAGAAACATTTTTTTTCCTTTCAGCCTTAATTTGTGTTTTCTATGATGGATCACTCTCCCACTTCAGCTAAGTCAGCAACTATAGGTCATAGGTGAGCATTATTTTTTGTATACCATTTTCCTAATAAAAAGAGTGCACTAGAGGGTACAGTCTCTTGGCTTCTGTAATTTCATCCCTCAACACCGGACAGGCCCTAGATCTCCTTCTAGGAGAAGGGATAAACCGGCAGCTTGCGTTGGATGTGGATCCAGACCTTTGGACAACCTATCCCCAGGTGAATCACGATTCTTCAGACGAAGATTTTGGACAGGATTCGGGTTCCCTGGACCTTGAACATATGTCTTCTAGCGATGAGGAATACTCCTGCCCCCTTGACTCTAAAGCAATAGAGCGTTTGATCTCTCTGGTAAGAAGAACACTGGAATTACCTGATGAGGTACTAGAAACCTCAGCAGCGGACAAACACTTCGGGGATCTCAGTAAAAGGAAACCTTAATTTCCTGTACACAAGTCCATTAAGGATCTTATAAGTAATGAGTGGAGACTCCAGAAAAGAGACTTTCTCTGCAAAACCGTCTGCCTAAGTTATAACCCATTCGTGAGGAGGACTCCAGACTTTGGACTTCTAACCCAAAGGTTGATGCCTCAGTTATCAAGGTGGCTAAACGTTCTATTCTCCCGATAGATTGCAATGCTTCCCTGAGAGAACCTATGGAGAAAAGAATAGATGCTGAGATTTCTAAATGTTTTTTAGCAGCTGGTACAGGATGTCACCCTGCGGTTTCTATTTTGGCTATGTCCAGAGCAATGAGAGTATGGATCCTGGACATAGAAGAAGATTTGGACAAAGGTGTCAGAAGGCAACATATTGCAGATTCCCTACGGGAGGTCAGACTGGCCAGTGAATGGCTCTTAGAAGCCTCTACGGATATGATTAAGGTTATGTCGAAGGTTATGGCTTTCTCGGTTGCAGCCAGACGTGCCCTATGGCTCAGATCATGGGGGCTGATATGGCCTCAAAGCATAACTTATGTTCCCTTCCTTTTTTGGGTGAAGTATTGTTTGGGAAACCCCTTGAAGAAGCCATCAAGAGGGCACTGGATGTCAAGCAAGTTCTGCTTCCGCAAGATAGACGTCCAAGAAGACCTCCACTTGAACGTCGTTCTCATAGGGAACACCCTTCCTATAGAGACAGTAAGGCTTATAGGCCAGGGCGTGAATACTACAGACCTACCTCCTGGAGAAGTGGTCAAAAAAGCAAGTCCACCAGAGGAAAGACTAACACCTCTTCCTTCCAATCAGTTCTGAAGGTTACTACGTCCAAACCCCTTTGGTAGGAGGAAGACTTATGCATTTCCAAACGGTTTGGGAAGAGATCCCAGACAATTGGGTGAGGTCCATAATTACAGAGGGCTATTCTCTGGAATTTATGGACATTCCCTGATCAAGAGTCATAAGGACCAGTTTGCCCTTGGATTCAATAAAAAGAGACGCTTTGATCCAGTACACTGGAGATCTTCTACAACAATGGGTGATTGTTCCTGTTCCAGAAAGTCAAAAGTTTCAGGGCTGGGGGCGTGGCCAACTGCCGAGGCGAGCGGTCGCATGTTGTGAGTGCTCCCGGCCCATTTGACCCGAAAGCCTGGTTATTCGCCGAAAATTGACGCCTGAGTTATACTGCAGTACCCCCTACCAAGCAGACCGAGCAATGGCCCCCACAAAGCAAACCAAGCTCACGGAACAACTCCGTCTCCCCAAGAGATCGGGGAGAGCGTGTGAGGCCTACACAAGATGGCGACGGAGGCCTTCTCACCACGGAGGCCCACTCAGACTCAGAGCAAGACTCCAGCCGTTACACTGATGCTCCTGTGTCAGAAAAAAAACTATACTCGATGCTACAAGAGTTTAGAGTCACACTACAAGAAGATCTTAAACAGGTGACTAACGAGCTAAAACGGGAGGTGAGGGACCTAGGTGAACGCACCCACAACCTAGAGGCACGCACGGAGGAACTGTGTACAGAACACACTGAGCTAGCGGACATGGTGCATAACCTCACTGAAGAACACCAGCAATTAAAACGAAAACTAGCAGACATGGAAGACCGGTCCAGAAGGAATAACGTACGATTCCGAGGAATTCCGGAAACGGTGTCGGCAGACGCCCTACATGAGTACCTGGTAGCGCTCTGTAAAACGCTCCTACCAAGCATTAAAGAAGGAGACTGGCTCATGGACAGAGCGCACAGGCTGCCAAAGCCCCAACAGCTACCTCGCGACACCCCAAGAGATGCAGTGGCGCGATTCCACTACTACAAATCTAAAGAAGCCTTATTGGCGGCATCAAGGAAAGCTAACACATTGCCGGAGCCGTATAACAACATCCAGATCTATGCTGACTTATCAGCGTTAACGATGGCTCGACGCAGGGAATTTGTCACTATCACCAAAACTCTCAGGAACAATCAAATCCAATACCGGTGGGGTTACCCCACAAAGCTTCTGATATGGCGACAAGGGAGAAACTACACAGCGTATGAGCCAGAAGTAGGCATGCGTCTCCTAAAGGAATGGGGCTTATTCCCGTACAAGGAAGCAAGAGAAAAAGAGGCCACACCGCCGAAACAGCAACAAGAAGGCTGGCAAATGGCGGATTAACGACGCAATTCTTCATATGACGGACTCATATCACAATTTGCCTGATGTTCTGTCTGTGCGTCCAGACAATATATCCTTTACTATATAAGTTATACTTAAAAGTTTAAGCATGATAATGGTATCTTGACAGGCCGTAATCATATTAGTTTCCTTTGTACGTTTAGTTAGTTATTGGCGGGCATAGCCAGGTACTGAAAGTTTAATACGGCGACTAAGCCTAAACAAAACAGGGCAATGCCTTGACAAGCCTCCTATAGGTACTATTTGAGAGTGGAAACAAAGTGTGACTAACTTAGGAAGGCTTTAGAAATGCGCACTATTACATTGACTCCCAGTAGGTAGAATAACTAAGGGGTCGTGAAAGCAATAAATCATAGACAAATCATAAAAAAAAAAAAAAAGGGAAGGTAAAAGTAATAGATAATGGGTTCACCCGACATTAGAGGGAGAGGTACTATGTACTTAATGACATACTGCAACTCATATGGGTCACTGGGTAGTACTAAAAGGTCAACACCCCCAAGGAGGAGTATGCAAGCTGGTATGACGACCGGACCTGCGACTCGTCCGCGGAGAGCGCCAGTTCCACTGGAGGCGCTATGTAAATATTTTGTTTTATCATGTATGCTGTTATTCCCCAATCTGTTTTCTCTCCTGTACCTTCCCTCTGAGTTCACTGATACCGCTGGCGCCCCTTGTAAATCAACGAACATACTAAGCAAAACAACCCACCGAGATAATGGATGAATCTCTAAAAATCTTCTCTATGAATGTAAAAGGCCTAAATAGTCCCCATAAACGTAGACTTATGATGCACGAAATAACCACTTCCAAAGCAACCATTGCCTGTCTCCAAGAAACCCACTTCTGCGCATGCAACCCCCCTAAATTTACATTTAAACACTACTCCCAAGCCTTTCATGCACAGGCCAACTCCAAAAAGAGGGGAGTTTCGATATACTTCCACGACGATTGGGTATTCACAATGTCCAAAGAATATGCAAGTAAAGATGGGAGGCTCCTGATTGTAGTGGGAACCCTAAATGGCTTCCAAATGACAGTAATATCACTATATGCACCAAATGACACACAAAAATCGTTCCTTAACAAAGCGTTTCAGAAAATTGACCAACTAAAAGTGGGGCATACTATAATCTGCGGAGATTTTAATTGCTCCCCTGATCCACTTCTAGACATGAGCAGGGCCCAACACAAACCACCCAAAAATACCTCAATATCTTTAGGCAACCATTTGACAAAATTGATGCACACACACGACTACTACGACGTGTGGCGAAATATCCATCCTCGCATAAGGGACTACACATACTATTCCCAAATTCATATGACCTACTCTAGGATAGATTTATGCCTCTTTGACAGGCGAACATTACCGCTGGTGAAAAAAACACAAATTGGATCCATCAATTGGTCGGACCATGCACCAGTACTGGTCGACTTGAAAACACCCCATCCTGCCAGAGGCAGAGGCACCTGGCGCCTCAATGAATCCCTGTTAGATAACCCGACATCCCTGGCAAAGATAATAGAACAAGCCACACAATACTTTGCTGACCACAAACAGTGCACAACATCAATTACCACACAGTGGATGGCACACAAGGCAGTAATGAGAGGGAACCTAATACAATTGGGCTCTTTAACGAAGAGAACACGTAAAAACAATCAGGAATCAGTAGAAAGGGAAATCTCCGTCCTGGAAGCTCTACACAAGAGCAATCCGGCCAAAACGCATCATGTCGCTCTGGGCAAACTAAAAGCCAGCCTACACTCCCTTCAGTTGCAAGAAACAGAGAAAAAATTGAGATACCTGAAACAAACCTACTACACGACAGGGAACAAAGCAGGTAGACTACTAGCTAACAAGCTTAAACAGCGCCATCTCCAAACTAAAATCCCATATATAATCTCAAAAGACGGGGACAAGCTATACAATCCCCAAGACATTGTCAATACACTAGCAGATTATTATGAATCCCTGTATCAGCTACACAAAGACCCTGAAACATACCAACCCTTAGATGATGACATAACTAAATTCTTAGGGCAAGTACAACTCCCACATGTAACCTCGGACCAACAAGAAGACCTTGAGAAACCGTTCACAGAAGACGAAGTTAGGTTAGCGATAAAATCATTGCCCGCGCATAAATCACCAGGTCCTGACGGCCTGTCTAACTACTATTACATTAAATTAATTAACCAACTGACACCGCACCTCACACGGCTCTTCAACACAATCAAACAAACAGGGCATCTCCCGACTGACATGCTAGAGGCATTCATAGTGACACTTCCCAAACCCAACAAGCCCCCAACACAATGTGCTAATCTCAGGCCCATCTCCCTACTTAATGCGGATCTAAAACTTTATGCCAAACTGATAGCAGGTAGAATAAAACCGCTACTAACATATCTAATTTCAGATGAACAAGCAGGCTTCGTGCCGGGGAGACAAATAGGGGATAACACCAGACACTTTATCAACCTAATTGATTGGGCAAACCGCACCTCACAAAAAGGACTGATATTAGCTTTGGACGCGGAAAAAGCGTTCGACCGCTTACACTGGGGGTACATGGAACAGATACTGACTAAAATAGGTTTCCCAGCACCCTTCATCTCCAGCATTCTGGCCCTCTACAAAACCCTGTCAGCCAAAGTATTCAGCACGGGTTTTCTCTCAAAGCCCTTTAACATCCAGAACGGCACACGTCAGGGATGCCCCTTGTCCCCGCTCATTTTTATACTATGCCTAGAACCCCTACTGCGACTCATCAAAGAGAACCCCCAAATCAAGGGTCTAGACACGCCCGGAGGTCCCAAAAAGATATCCCTATTCGCTGACGATATTCTCCTCTTTCTCGTAGAGCCGAAATCATCTATCCCACACTTACTAGAGTTACTGAGAGCGTATGGTTTAATATCCTATTACAAGAACAACTCCACTAAGACACAGGCGTTGCCAATCAACCTCCCACACGACATACTCGCGGACCTAAAAGGCTTATATCAATTTGACTGGCGAGACAAATCATTGAATTACCTGGGTATACAATTGACGAAAACAGTTCCAGCCCTCCCCCAGGAGAATCATATACCGCTACTACGACGCATTGACCGGGACTTGGGAAAGTGGGCAACTTTAGACGTCTCATGGTTAGGACGAATAAACTCGCTAAAGATGATGATTCTTCCATTAATTATCTACCTCTTTCGTACGGTACCCATAGCGCTACCAAACAAATTGGTGAACAGATTCCAAAGCGTGATAAACGCTCATGTCTGGAAGAGAAAACCACCCAGAGTAGCAAGGAACAAACTGGGACTCCCCTACATAAAAGGGGGCCTGGGACTTCCAGACATCAGGGCGTACTACAGAGCTACAGTATTGGCACAGGGGATACGACTCTTAAATCCTACATTGACAAAACATCACCCTATATGGCTGCCCCTAGAAAACGCATGTCTGCGTCCTTACGACATAACGCACACCTTGTGGGTCAACAGCTTCCCCAGAGTGACGAGTATAGGGCCACTACACTGCACGCGGTTCTTACTAGCCTCCTGGATAGCTTGGAGCCCAACACTACTGCCCGCTGATAAATTGCTGAGAGAGGCCCCGATAGAAGCCTTGTCGGCTTTATCCCCAGACCTAACTGTAAAAACTTGGACAGATAAAGGGGTACGCTCAGTGCAGGACCTACTGGAGAAAGACAATGTCAAACCATACCCTAATCTCCAAAGGCAGTATTCTCTAGACTCAAGAGACCTATTCCTATACCTAAGGATAAAAAATATATTGGCAACCAAACTAATAAAACTCCGGGCAAACACCCAAATAGCAACTCTGACTCTTAATCGTGCTCTATCACCGACAAAATCAAAAGCTTTGTCTCTCTGTTACAACGCCATCCTAGGTGGCCCATCCTCATCTCCAACAAAACTAGCTTATATGCATCAGTGGGAAAAAGATTTGGGAACAACATTTCCCATGGACCAATGGTATGAGGCCATGACATGGACAAAAAAAGCATCCAGAAGCCTAACACTGTGGGAGGCATACTGTAAAATAATCATGCGGTGGTACTTAGTACCACAGAGGCTGGCTAAAATCTTCCAAAGTTCATCGGAAATGTGCTGGAGATGCGAACGAGCGAAAGGGTCAATGCTACACATCTTCTGGGACTGCCCGGGATTGCACACTTACTGGGCACAAGTGCGGTCACTAATATTAAAAACTACGCAAATGAGTCTATCATGCACACCATCACAATGCCTATTACACATGATACCCGACTTGAGGAGACAACCCCATAGGAAAGTAATTATCAACATACTCACAATAGCGAAGGTCAATATAGCCTCACTATGGAAAAACAAGTCCCCCCCCACTATACTGGCAGTTACACAAAAGCTAGATGTAATCAGCTCCTATGAGCGTATGGCCTACCGACTTCAAGGCCGAGGGGAAAAATTCGAGGAAGAATGGGGTAGCTGGTTAACCAAATAAGAGGGCACGGAGGTTAAAAACGAAGCGTGGGTCACTATCACAGGCTTTATTATTAATAATATGACATTACGTCCACAACTCAAGGTACAAAATATGCATGACTACCAGATTATACATAAGTGAACTCATGCGCCCCCTCCCCCCCAACCCCCTCCCCCCCCTTTTCCTTTCTGTATACCTTCCCATTATCCCTCAAAGTTATAATAAAAACTGAAATGTCGAATTGTGGACTGCACATTGCCAATTCATGGGTAATTGATCCGAAGTCAACTGATGCAATGCATGTTGTTTTAACCTGAATTCATACTATGATGTACCACTTCAATGACATTTCAATAAAAATCATATATGGAAAAAAAAAAGTTTCAGGGCTTCTATTCCCCTCTCTTCCTAGTGAAGAAACCTGGAGGAAAGTGGAGACCAATTCTGGACTTACATCAACTCAATATCCACTTGAGGATAAGAAAATTCAGGATGGAATCTCTTCGCTCTTTCATACCGGTGTTACGTCAAGGAGATTGGTTAATATCAGTAGATCTGAAAGACGCCTACTTCCATGTTCCGATAGCTCTTCATCACCAGAGGTTCCTCAAGTTCTACGTAAACAAACAACATTTCCAGTTCCAGGCTTTACCGTTTGGAATCAGCACAGCCCCAAGGACCTTCTCAAAGATCCTGGTGACGGTTATCGCATTGCTCAGAAAGAAGGGAATAGCAGTATTCCATTACCTCGACGATATCCTGATAGTCGCTCAAACATACAAGGTTTTACTGAAACATCGACTGATGGTGCTCCAGACACTAGAACGCTTTGGCTGGTTAATCAACTACCAGAAGAGTCAACTTCTGCCTGCCAGAAGGCTGGTGTTTTTGGGTGCAAAATTCGACACAGAGTCAGCAGTAGTGTCTCTGGCCCACGACAGAAAACTGAGTATACTGTCAGGCATTCGAGAATTTCAAATCGAAAGGACAACTACAGCAAGAAAGTGTATGAGGATCATAGGTTCCCTTTCCTCCACAATTGGCCTACTGATATGGGCTCAGTGGAACCTCCGCCCTCTACAAGAATACTTAGAAACATAGAATGTGACCGCAGATAAGAACCATTCGGCCCATCTAGTCTGCCCAATTTTCTAAATACTTTCTTTTCTTTTTTTTAGTTAGCCATGATTTGCAAAGGCTTTATTATATCATACATATTATTACATTGAATAAACCATCATGAAAATCAAACTCTTATAAAACTAAAATAAACAAGTCTGCCAGCAACCAACAAAATGGCTCCCAGTGTAATGCTATCTCTGTTTAAATTCTTTTTATTAGATTTTTTCATGAGAATAATAATAGACATAACAACATCTCGGGGGAGGAACCTTACAAAGAAAAATTAAGGACTCTTATCCCCAATAAACAAACAAAGGTATATTATTCTATTTCAAAATTCATCAATAGGCCGTCTAGAACACAATAATACAATAACATTAAAGTCCCATCGATTGGATATCATGTTCCAAAATCGGCCTTAAAAACCTTATAGATAAGACAGACAAAAACAAAGACAAAACTGGTCATATGTATTGCAGATCCACTACCACATTTAAGTAATACAGTATGAGGACAAGGAGCCCAACAATAGAACCCGTTAAAAAAACAAACATCAGATTAACCATAAGGTGATCGTAAGCAGTACCCCACCTCCTCAAACTCCTTAAAGCCCATTAATTTTTTCAACAAGACTAGAATAAAATGTCAGAGAATTAAAATTAGGATATTCTCTCATGGACATTAACACCTTTTCCATCTCGACTTGGAATAGAAGTTGGGCTTTAACTTGATCTCTCGTAGGAATATCAGTGCTTTTCCAAAATCTAGCAATTAATATTTTAGTAGCCATTAAACAGTGTATAATCACAATATCAAGATTATCCTTCATTTCTAAACCCAAAAGTTGGATTAGGGCGACTTCCGGTTTGAATTCCAAATGAATACCTCCAATTCTATTTATAAATTCATATGTAATAGTCCAAAGAGATTTAATTAGATGGCAGGACCACCATATATGAACCATAGAACCATCTGGATGTAGACAGCGCCAACAGTTAGATGGGTTAGTAATAGAAATTTTAGCAAGTCTGGTCGGTACCAGGTACCATCTATATAATATTTTAGTAAAAGTCTCTAGAATATTCAGGCAGTGAATAATTTTTTTAGTCCTTACAAAAGATTTACACCAACTATTAAATGGAATAGAAATTGCTAGATCAGTTTCCCATTTAGTTAAGGCTTTGGGGATAAGTGGGGTCCCTTTCATTTTTATTAGTTCAACTGCAATAGAGAAGATCCTTTTAACGTTACACCCTGAGAAGATTTTTCTAAACAGTATTCCAAAACGGCCTTCTAAAACCAATATGTTATCTTTCAAATAGCTCTTAATACGAAGAAAGTTAAATAATTCTCTAACCAATTTTTCAAAACTTCAAAGCTTTTCAATTGTTGGTCATTATAGAGATCTTTTATCTTATGATTAGAGTCTTTATACCAATTCGTCAGGTTTATCTCTAGCATAAAACATTCTAACGACCTTAGACTCAGGTTCTCATATAGTTTTCTATTAATATTCAACTTCTTCTTTATATTGGTCCATTCTCTTAATGTCTGTAATAAAGACAAAGGAAAATGAGAACCAATCTCGCACAGATGCTTATTCTGACTTGCCTATCTCCATAAGAGGAATTCGAGATTATCTAAACCAAGTCTGGCTGCTTCAATTTTATACCAAGCTTGGTCTAGAGTCACTTAATTGTAATTTACTGGCATGAACAAGTATATTAGCCTGGTAGATTTGATTCACTAAGGGGTAACCCAACCCCCCTTGATGGGCCTTCCTTGATAGAGTGTATGTACTAATTCTTGGTCTCTTCCCTCTCCAGACATACGCTGTAATGCTATTTTGCAGCATATTCAGCCAATAGCTCGGGATCGAGAGAGGGAGCATACTAAATAAGTAAGCCCATTTAGGAATTATATAGGCTTTAATAGTATTTATCCTTCCCCACCAGGAAATTTCATGCACTCTCCATTCTTTTAATAACATGTTAGTCTCTTTTAACAGCTTCAAAAAATTGATTTCCATAGTCCGTCTTATATCTGCTGTTATAATTACCCCCAGATATATAAACTCTTTTTTTGTCCATTTAAAATCGAAATCTTTCTTTAGGGAAAGTAAATTATCTTTAGGGATATTAATCGGCATAGCTATTGTTTTATTCGTTTCAATTTATAATTTGAAACACTACTATAGTTGTTAAATTCTTGCATTAAATGAGGAAGGGAAACCAGGGGATCCGTAATAGAAATTAAGATATCGTCAGCATATAGACATATCTTCCATTCATCATGTTGGGGTCCTAATCCTTTAATCCCTACATTTTGTCTAATATTATTTGCTAGTGGTTCAATTGATAAGATGTAGAATAAAGGTGAAAGAGGACACCCCTGTCTCGTCCCATTGTTAATATAAAACCAATCTGAGCATAAATCACGGGCTACTATACGGGCAGAGGGATTTGAATATATAGCTCCCACCGCACTCAAGAACCATCCATCAAAACCGAACTGTAACAAAGTTCTCTTCAGATATCCCCATCCGACCCTGTCGAAGGCTTTTTCTGCATCCACCGACAGGGTCAGAAGGGGGGTTCCCTCAGCTTGAGCCCATTCTATAATGTCCAGAACCCTACGAGTGTTATTTGAGGAGTGTCTTCCCTGCATAAAACCTATCTGGTCCCTATGTATAAGTGATGACAAGACTATTTTCAAACGTTCCGCTAAAATTGTGGCATAAAGTTTCATATCCACATTAACCAGAGATATAGGGCGATAATTACTCACATCATCTGAACTTTTGCCCAGTTTCAAAATTGGAGTAATATGAGCCCTTAATAAATCTTGAGATGCATTCCCTTTGATTGCCAATTCATTAAAGGTGTCAGTTAACAACGGAATTAATTGTCTCTTAAATACCTTAAAAAACAAATTCTTATACCCATCCGGTCCAGGAGCTTTACTATTAACAAGCTTATCAATTGCCAATTCCACTTCATGAAAAGATATATTTCTATTAAGTTTCACCATCTGATCGTTAGATAATTTAAATAGATTAGAATTTTTTCAAGTAACTGTCCAACAAACCCTGGTCAGGAGATTTATTCAGGTTATAAAGTTTTTGATAGAACACTCTAAATTTACTGGCAATTTCTTCAGGATTATAGATGTAATTAATTCCATCTCTTAATTTAGATATCTTATGGTCAGTCATCTTTTTCTTTCATTTATTTGTTAAGACTGAGTCTACCCGGTTATTCTTGTAATAATATTTAATATTTAACTTGTTTAGATTACGTTCCACCCTATTCTTAATCTGTTCATTTATCTTTTCTTGGTAGGTTTTAATAGCTAGAGCTCTATCTACAGAGTAAACTTGTTTGTTAGCTTTAGAAAGATTATAAAATTGAATGTAAAGTTCCGACAAAATATTATCTACATTCCTTTTTTGAAAACTTGAAAGTTTTATCCAGTGTCCCCTGATGACTACTTTACACGAGGACCATAAGCATTCTTTAGATACCTCCTCAGCTGAATTCTCCTTAAAGGACCACTATAGTGCCAGGAAAACATACTCCTCCCGCCCGGCTCTGGGGAGAGGAAAGGGGTAAAAACTTACCTTTTTCCAGCGCTGGGCGGAGAGCTCTCCTCCTCCTCTCCGTCTCTGTTACGCCCCGCCGGCTGAATGCGCACGCGCGGCAAAAGCTGCGCGCATTCAGCCGGTCTCATAGGAAAGCATTCATAATGCTTTCCTATGGACGCTGGCGTGCTCTCACTGTGAAAATCACAGTGAGAAGCACGCAAGCGCCTCTAGTGGCTGTCAATGAGACAGCTACTAGAGGATTAGGGGGAAGGCTTAACCCATTCATAATTATAGCAGTTTCTCTGAAACTGCTATAATTATGAAAAAATGGGTTAACCCTAGAAGGACCTGGCACCCAGACCACTTCATTAAGCTGAAGTGGTCTGGGTGCCTAGAGTGGTCCTTTAATAAAGAAATCGATTAACTTCTCTATATGTTCTACATTTGCTTTGTTTTTTAGCAGATAGTCTGCCAATTTCCAGATCTGCGGAGATCTCTTATTAATTTCCACCAGATCTGCGATTACCATGTCATGGTCTGACCAAGTATTTTCAACTATAGAAATTAGAGAGATTGCCTGAACTAATTTTAAATTACCCAAAATCATATCTATCCGAGCAGCTGAATTGTGAAGGATAGATCTGTGCGTAAAATTTCTTTCATTGGGATGAAACAGTCTCCAAAAGTCAAACATATCCGCTTTCTTAATCACTCTACTTAACGATGCCGCCTGACTTTTAAGAGATTTAACTATCCTCTGATTTTTAGCCAATTGTTTGTCCCAAGAGGTATCAAAGATGCAATTAAAATCGCCAGCAAGAATGACTCTACCTTTTTTAACCTGTTCAACCAAACCTAAAATTTTCGTCAAAGTTTTAATTGGGTCTTTATTAGGTAAATAAACATTGACCAAAGTATAATCCAACCAGTTCATTTGACCCACTAAAATAATAAATCTCTCTTCCAGATCTAAGTAGTTATAACAGCAATCAAAGATAACTTCTCTAGAAAAAATTATAGATACACCGCATTTCTTTTTTCCTTTTAAAGAAGCAGAATAAATCACCGGGTATTTTTTATAGAACCATAATTTTCTAGCTTCCTCTAACCAGTGGGTTTCCTGAATAAACCCTATTTGGATTTTCTGATTCACCACAGTATTGAACAAGTATCCTCGTTTAAGAGGAGAGTTGAGGCCTTGGGCATTAATAGTTAGGATTGTAAACATCAGTTAATCTATATTTCTCTTTAGGGCTCCTTGACCACATCTGCAACACATATGACCAGTTAAACATACTACACACCTGACAATACAACAATAAAACAATGAAATCTACATAAACATCTGGAATACCAAAAATAATATTCCACATACTGAGAATCCCATAGACTCCCACAGGAATAAGCATGGGATCACGGACTTTCTTATAACAAGATAAAGAAAACGGAGAGGTGGAAGAAGTGAGAGGAAGAAGGAGGAAAAAAAAAATTTCTACATTAAGAATCTCGCTTCATAATTATCATCATTCAAAATAAACACCATTCAAAATAAATATCAAGTTAGAATACTCTAAATTAGTTATACCACTCCCAACATTATCACTATTCTTCCTATAGCCCATTAAGGGCCGGCGTGAATACACTCTCAACTTCTAATGTGTTAATAATAGGTATTTCTAAATAATTTATTGTTTACAGTGTTATCATCATGACCTTTACTCCCATCATACCAATATGGACTAAATCACCAAATTGTACCGATTTAGGGCATTATAAATACCCCCTTCTTTCCCAAAATTTGATCCCCCTAATAATCACATAAATATTCCAGAGATAACATCAATATATATTTTTCTTTTTTTTTTCCCTTCCCATACGTTCTTCCCGTGTCTACTCTATATTTGTTACACCATTCCTACTATTTTCCTAAAGAAATTTCTATTATCCCTAATAGGACCAGTGAGAATACACTCTCATTCTGTATAAGCAAACTAATATGGTACAAACACCAAAAATCATTACTCCGATATTACCATTATAAACTAATACCCTTATTACTCCTATTAAGAGCTTTATAAATACATTCTTAAATCTTAGGCTTATATTCACTCTTGTGCCCTTCTATGTGTTACCATGATGTCACCAAGTTACAATATTACCGCAAATTATCCCTTTAAAAGCGTTGTAAATACGCTCTTAACTCCCATAACCCCCCAAAAATAAAAAATAAATAAAAAATCTCCCAACCTCTCATCTCTTCCACCTCCCCCGCCCTCCGCTTTCCAGGCGAGAACGCGAGCACAGCAATTCGCCCACCAGACTAACTACCTAAAACTACATATCAATTTCTTTTAACCAGGCATGAGCCAGATCCACTGACTTGAAAGACTTCCATATGTCATTATAACAAATTAATAAAACTGACTGAGCGGTCCATTTAAACTTTAAATTTAATTTCTTCAGACACGGAAAACCGTGGAAAATAAATTTCTTCTTTGCCTCGTTAAGTAAGAGACGTCTGTTAACACTTTTAATGCTGTAAACTTTTCATCGTTTATCTTCGTCTTCCTCGCAGACTGGAGGATCTGAGTCCTGAGATCATATGAAACGAACGCTACAATAACATCACGTGGGTACAATTGATCTTCCTTTCTATAGGAAAGACGGTGGTACTGAGACAACTTAATATCTTGCTGTGCCGTAAGGACCCCCAGACAGTTAAAATATTTTATCAAAAAATCATATAGTTGAGCATCTAATATGTCCTCAGGAATATTTCTGAACCTTAAGTTCAACCTTCTTGATCTGTCTTCCAGCTCGCACATTTTGTCTTCCATTTCTTTCAACTTCAATTCCGTCTTGATTTGAGTGTCCTTTACTGCCTGGAGCTGAAACACAATATCTTCTTCCATTTCTTCTAATTTATGAATGCGTTCCTTTAACTCAGCTAAGTCCATCTTTATATCAGAAAATTTATCACTCAAATCTTTTTTAATATCTTTAGACAGATCTTCCAAACATTTCTTTAAAAAAGGAGTAACTACTTCTTTATCCAAAACTTTGATAGGTGAAACAAAAACCCCTGTTTGAAGCGATTCCAGAGATGATTGCTCCATACAATCATGGCCATCTTGTGGAACAAAAAAAGCCGATAATCTTTTTTTCTTGCTTTTGGCCCTTTTTATCAGCTTTTGTTGAGGCTTTACTCTCCTGTGCTTTTTTAGAAGACATATTGCTTTAAATTAGGGAGAGAGAGAGAAAAAAAAAAGATTCCCCTTTCTATCGTATATAGCCCAAATCAAACAATAAATCAGCACCAATTGTATATGTGCTAAATGACCTATATATATGCAGGTATAACGGGAAGACCAACTAGTTGCATTACATGCACTTTTGAGTCCTTAGATGGCCACATATGTTTTCTCTTCTTTTCTTTTCTCCTCCCCTCTTCCTCTTTTATGTCGCTTTTTATACTATATTCTAAATTCACAGTGTGATGGCTGCCTTTAGGTATAAGATGCCACAGAATTCACAGTGTTATAGGTGCCTTTTTGGCATACAAAGCCACAGTATTCACAGTATTATAACTGCCTTTTGTCATAAGGTGCCCCAATATTCACAGTGTTATAACTGCCTTTCAGTATAAGGTGCCACAGTATTCACAGAGTTATAAGTGCCTTTTGGTGTAAGATGCCACAATATTCACAGTGTCATAACTGCCTTTTGGCATAAGGTGCCCCAGTATTCACAGTGTTATAACTGCCTTTTGGTATAAGGTGCCACAGTATTCACAGAGTTATATGTGCCTTTTGGTGTAAGATGCCACAATATTCACAGTGTTATAACAGCCTTTTGGCATAAGATGCTGCAGTGTTCACAAAGTTATAACTGCCTTTTGGTATAAGATGCCACAATATTCACAATGTTATAACTGCACAATGTTATAACTGCCTTTTGGTATAAGGTACCACAATATTCACAGTGTTATAACTGCCTTTTAGTATAAGGTGCCACTATATTCACAGTGATATACCTTTTGGTATAAAATGCCACAGTTTTCACAGTGTTATAACTGCCTTTTGGCATAAAATGCCACAGTGTTCACAGTGTTGTAACTGCCTTTTGGTATAAGATGCCCCAGTATTCACAGTGTTATAAGTACCTTTTGGTATAAGATGCCACAGTTTTCACAGTATTACAACTGCCTTTTGGCATAAAATGCCACAGTGCTCACAGTGTTATAAGATGTGCTATAAAAAATGCCAAAAAATGATAAAGGAAAAAGGTAGCGTTCTCACACAGTCTAAAATTATACTGGATGTCCGCACTAGTTCACTTAGCTGTCGACCTGTCTAGTACCATGCTGCTGGATACTGCTGGATCGGTCGGTTAGGTAGGTATCGGCCTGCTTGGGCTCCGTGCTGGCGGGGCGGCAATGGCGCTTCTGGGCTTAGCGTCTATTTTTCTAAATACTTTCATTAGTCCCTAGCCTTATCTTACAGTTAGAATAGCCTTATGCCTATCCCACGCATGCTTAAACTCCTTTACTGTGTTAACCTCTACCACTTCAGCTGGAAGGCTATTCCATGCATCCACTACCCTCTCAGTAAAGTAATACTTCCTGATATTATTTTTAAACCTTTGTCCCTCTAATTTAAGACTATGTCCTCTTGTTGTGGTAGTTTTTCTTCTTTTAAATATAGTCTCCTCCTTTTCTGTGTTGATTCCCTTTATATATTTAAATGTTTCTATCATATCCCCCCTGTCTCGTCTTTCCTCCAAGCTACACATGTTAAGATACTTCCTACAGATGTTCGATTCGGGCTCCCAGAAATGGGAGATGAAGATGTCTATTCCAGATCAAATAAAAATGTCCCTCAATTGGTGGCTTTCTTGGGAAAACCTATCCAAAGGTTTCCCTCTGATGGAGGTGGATTGGATGATAATCACCACGGATGCCAGTCAAGATGGTTAAGGGTGCACATCTGAAAGACCACTTTGCTCAGGCACTATGGCCCCTGCACCCCCGTCATCTTCCTTCAAATATAAAGGAAGTAAGAGCAACTTTTCTAGCTCTTCTACATTTCAAGTCTCTTATTCAGGATCAATGGGTGAAGCTGAGAATAGACAACAGGGCAGCTGTAGCATACATAAACTATCAGGGAGGTACCAGGAGTTGTGCACTGATGAAGGAGATCAAGCCAATCATGATTTGGGCACAGAGGAATCTAGCCAGTCTCTCGGCCTTATATCTTCCTGGGAAGGAGAAGACGATTGCAAATTTCCTGAGCAGACATCAAGTGAAGGAGACCGATTTGGCCTTCCAACGACTGGTAATGAAGTGGGGGCTCCCAAAGGTGGATTTAATGGCCACTGCTCAGAATACTCATCTTCCATGCTTCATGTCAAGGAGATTTCACCCACTGGCATATGCTCAAGACGCCCTTTCATCAAGATGGCCGTTTCACCTGGCATATGTATTCCCTCCGATTCAGCTCATTCTGAAGAAAATCTCCAAATAGCGATGCAAGATAATAGCTATCATCCCGTTCTGGCCCTGTCGTCCATGGTTTCCCCTCTTGAAGAGTCTGTTGATAGACGAACCATGGGAAATTCCAGTCTTCTGGGATCTTCTGTCTCAAGGACCTCTAGTACACCCAGAGCCACACAAACTGTGTCTTCATGCATGGCTCTTTAAAGGCAATCCTTAAGCGAACAGGGTTTTCTGGAAGAGTTGTTTCCACCTTGCTACGTTCCAGAAAAGCTTCTACCTCCTCTACATACTATAAGACATGGGGGGCCTTCGCGGATTGGCTTCATAAAGATGTGAAGGATTTAAAGTCCCCTTCTATTTCCCAGATTTTGGGATTCTTACAGGCTGGGTTGGATAGAGGTCTAAGTCTGAACACCCTTAAGGTTCATTGTTCTGCTATTTCTGCCATGTCAGGTATCAGATGGGCTTAAAACCCCATGGTAATCCGCTTTATGAAAGCAGTTCTTAGGATTAGACCACCGATCCGGGTTTACAAGTGTCCCTGGGATTAATCTTTGGTCTTACAGGCCTTGATGGAGCAGCCTTTCGAACCGTTGGACGATACCCCTATGTTATCCCTGACTCAAAAGACTCTACTTCTATTAGCCTTAGTTTCAGCTAGAAGGATGGCGGACATAAGAGGTCTTTCGGTAGAAGAACCTTATACCACTTTCTATCATGACAGGGTCATTCTCCGTCCCAGACCAGAATTTCTACCTAAGGTGGTCTCTCCTCTTCACATAAACCAAGAAATAGTTCTTCCTGTCTACTTCCAGAATCCGTCAAACGAGATGGAAGAAAAGTTTCACATGTCTTTTGGTCTACATTCAATGTACTAAGGATTGGAGGAAGTCTCCTCAACTCTTTGTTGTCCCTTGGGGCTCCCGTAAGGGTGAAGCGGCCTCTGTTTCTACCCTCCGTTCCTGGACTGTTTCCTCTATTTCAAGAGCTTACAAGGTCTGAAGAGTCCCAGTTCCAAAAGGTATAAGGGCACACTCTACCAGATCGATTGCCAGTTCATGGGCTGCAGAGTCTGGAGTATCACCAGACAGCATTTTTGGAGCGGCTAACTGGTCTTCTATAAGGACATTTATTAGTCATTACAAACTCGATATTTCTTCGGATTCTAACCTGCAATTTGGACTTTTGGTTCTTAACTATTGTTCTTCTCAAAGCAAATAAAAATTTCTAGGCATCTATTCCCTCCCTGTGGTATTTACTGCTTGGGTATTTCCCATATGTTAAATGCTGCCATGATTAGACAGGAAAGAGGAAAATGTATTCATACTTACCGTAATTTTCTTTTCCTGGCTATTATTCATGGCAGCATTTGGGTTTCCCACCCCTTTATTAAGTCGGATCAGCTTGCTACTAGACTGAGGAATCTAGTATTCTGGGATCTCTTATACCTCAGGGATAATTGAATTCTTTAATTGGTATTCCTGTCCTATTGGGAGGAGCTAACCCATATGTTAAATGCTGCCATGAATAATAGCCAGGAAAAGAAAATTACGGTAAGTATGAATACATTTTCCTCTATATCCAGAGGCCCATACAAACCATTGTCTGGAAATCTATTCACAAACAGGACTATACATAGGACAGAAGGACACATGGTCTCACATTTAGACTGGAAGAAAGGAGATTTAGTCTATGGTAAAGGAAAAATAATTTTTACAGTAAGAACAAAAAGGATGTGGAAATTTCTGCCTGAAGGAAGTGGTTTTATCAGAGTCTGTACAGATGTTTAAACAGCAACTGGATGTATACTTGCAAAAAATACAATAATGAAGGATATAATTTTGAAATTGTGGGGTAATAGCTTCCTGATCAGAAAATACATTTTTCCTAGATCGCTGCAAAAAAATAAATAAAAAAAACAAAGTTCTTTAAACTGTGTTATTTGCTTTCTTTTGGATTAACAGTATAAAAACAGATGGGAGAAATGCTGAACTTGAGGGACACATGTCTCTTTTCGGCCTATGTAACTATGTAACTATATATAACAGGGTGTATTCCAAGGAGCCAAATTGAGGCCTGTGGGGCAGGTGCAGACCCAGCTTGTCTAGTAGAAAGGTAGCTGCCATCTTGATCGCACAACACAGACAATGCATCACCAAATTTTAAAGGAAGGCACAAAATGTGAGCAGATTTAGTAGGCCCAGAACATCCAGTGGAAACCGGGATATACCCCGCTGGTCCAGCGAGGGTAATGCAGGAGTGCAGCAGGGACGAACAGTGGACTTAAGAGCATGGAGATCCTCTGCCTCTCCTCATCTCTATCTTCAATAAGTCTCAGCAGTGTCTCGAGTACCCGGTGGATTAAAGCCTCTGTGAGGTCATCTGGCAACCCCAACCTAGTCCAACTGTGAGTATAATTTCTTATTGATCAAGGTAAACAACCTAAAATCGATTTAGTTGCACCTCACATCTGCTCTATCACCAAAAGTATTTCTAATAGGATGTAAAAAAAGACAGACATGACAATTGTGCTAAAAATATCTAAAACAGCCTATTTAAGTGTGAAAAGATGTCTATGAAATTAGTGAACTAGTAGTCTGTCTCTTGCTGCTCAACAAAAGGGTAGGTCCCTCTCCTTCACAGAATAATGAAAAAGGTATTGGAAAAAAATATTGAAAAAACATGACAGGCTAGGATTGTCTTTTATTGAAAATATACAAAAATCACAAAACTAAAATAAAAGCCAAAATGCTGCTTATACAACCATAAAACGTAATTTATATACACATGCTAAAAATAAAACAATAAACTAACATATCCTACGCGTTTCATGAGACACTTTCACTTCATCAGGGAGTGCGAACGGAATGAAGAGAGAACTGTCCCACGAAACAAGTAGGAGTGAACAATTACAGAGCACTGATTACCCCCACCTCCTGGAGTTCCTGGATTCTCCTACGGGATCTCCTCCCACCCCCTCTGGTAAGACCGCTCCTAGCAAGAGGGAAAGGACACTGAAGGATCTGCTCCGTTTGCAGCTGGGGACCAGCCTGTCAGCACGCTACAAATTTACTCTGCATATAGGAGCTTCAAAGAGAAAAACATCGTTATTAGCTCAAAGGATCTCAAGTCAGTTTGGGGCTATAAATAAGACTAAGACTGTTTCTTTACCAGCTCATTTGCTACTACTAATATTTTACATGAATGACATTTGCTACATTTTTGCTTTTTACTGTTGGGATACTAGTTACAATAGTCCTTACTAGAATTGACATCACACAGATTATACACTGGTAGGCTGGTTATTAATAGGATATTTTAATTACTTTATTCTTTTGAGTTTTATGGTTACATAAGCAGCATTGTATTTAGGCTGTTTATTTTTGTGATTTTGTATATTTTCAATAAAAGACATATTAGCCTGTCTGTTGCGCTTTTTCAATACTTTTTTCTATATCTAGACAATGGTCCTTCCATTTTCAACAAATTTTCTTTAACAGCAGATAAAAGAGAAAAAATGATTTCATTATAGCTTATACAGTCAGATACTAGTTTGGTAGGATGGGGTGCACATGGAAAATTCCCAAAAGGGGGAAAATGGCTGAAAGAGGAAGCAAGGCTTTAAAAAAACAAAATGCTTAGACCTATTAGCAGATTCTTTCATGTTAAAAAGTTTTAAAAAAACAAAATCATTTGTTGTAAATAATAGTAGAAAATCGTTTCCATACTTACCATAATTTCCTTTTCCTGGTTATTATACATGGCAGCATCACATATGGGTAAGCTCCTCCTCCCAGCTGTCAGGACAGAAATAATTAAACAATTAACTTTCCTATAAGAGCTAACTCCCCTCTAGACCCCTCAGTGTTGTTAAATAGTTCCAGTTGAAGAATCCAGAAGGGATGGAGCGTGATGCTGCCATGTATAATAGCCAGGAAGAGAAAATTATGGTAAGTATGGAAACAATTTTCTACTTTCCTAGTCATACATGGCAGCATCACATATGGATACTACCCAAGCTCTGAAGAAGGGTGGGATTTAACCAAAGTAATTAGATTAGTAGCCATTATTGATGCTAAAGACAAATCAAAGTATTTATTCATTTTTCCCTGCCACTGAGGCAAGAACACCCTTCCCAAAGCAAGAATTGTTTGAGGAAGACAAATCCGGTTTGTAGTGATTGACAAATGTTATCGGAGAGGACCATGTAGCTGCCTTACAAGTATCATCAACCAGCATCTCTGCCCTTAAAGCCCATGAAGTTGCCAACTTCCTTGTTGAGTGCGGTTTGATGATACTTGGAGCTTGATGACCTTGGGAAATGTAAACTTTTTTGATTACAAGAGATAGCCACCGTCGCAATGTTGCAATAAAGGCTGCTTCCCCTCTTCTATTGAGATAAAGAGCCTTTTTGGTTTTCTGAAATCCTTTGATCTTTTTAAAGAAATGCTTAGGCGTCTTATCACATCCAATTTACTCCATCCTAATTCTTCCTCATTTGATGGATTAGGAAAGAATGAAGAAAGCACAATTTCTTGCTGAATGTGGAATCTAGAATATACTTTCGGAAGAAAGTCAGGTCTAGTAACCAGCACCACCCGATACCCTTCTGGCCGATGATATTGCAATAAGAAAGAAGAATGTTTTGATGGTAAGTAAATAAATTCCCATTTCTTCCGATGGCTCAAATGGTACTTTTGTTAGAGCATTTAGTACAAAGGGCAAGTTCAAAGGAGGCCCCAACTGTTTGGTAGGTGGTCTTTTCCTCAAAACTGCTTAGAAAAACCTCATTATTAGAGGATTTATAGCCCGTCTGGTATTGGTCATGGCTGAAATTGCCGAAACTTGTACTTTAAGGGTACTTAGGCTAAGCCCTTTATCCAAACCTTCTTGAAGGAAATTCAATATATCTACCACACTTGGTTCATCACCAATGATTCGCTTTTACCAACATCCAAGAGCTGAACTTATCCCATACTTTGTGATAGGAAGCTGAAGTAGACCTTTTCCTGGATTTTAGCAGTGTATTAGAGACTGACTCTATTTGATAAAAAAATCTGATAATCCATATTTTAAGAGGTTGTTTATCTCAACAACCATACTGCTAATTAAAGTGATTGTGGTTCTGGGTGCACTACTGGACCCTGGAAAAGCAAGTCCCATATCTGTGGGAGTATTATTGGGGCTCTTTGGCTCATACATAACAGCAGCAGGAGCCAAGGTCTACTTGGCCATGATGGGATGATTGCAATCACTGTGCAATTCTCCTTCCAAATATTTTAATCAGTGGTAAAATGTATCCCAACTCGAACTCACACCTTTGGCATAGGGCATCCTGGGCTTCTGCTTGGTTGTCTTTCCATCCCGAGAAGAATCTGGGGGTTTGTGAATTCCTTGATGTGGCCATCAAATCTATTTGTGGGATTCCCAATGTCTTCACTACCTGCAGAAATACTTCCCTGTTCAGAGACCATTCTCCTGGTTCTATGCTTGCTCTGCTTAGGAAGTCTACTAAGGTATTTTCTATTCCTGGTAGATATACAGCTTTTAGATCTTTTGGATGAATCATGGCCCACTGCATAATTGGTTGCATCTGGGAAAGTAGCAGATTGCGCTTTGTGCCCCCTTGGTGGTTCAGGTAGGCACCACCCTGTTGTCTGTTCTTACCAGTAGTCTCCTCCCACTCAGATAAATGGCAAATGCCATCATTGCCTTAAAAACTGCTCTCATTTCCAAGATGTTGGAGTGGAGAAAACTGGTCTGTTCGTTCCATACTCCTTGTGCTCCCCATCCCCTTGTACTTGTAGCCGTTGTAATCACTTCCCATTGGGGATCTTCTGGGGCAGGCCTCCCAAAACTCCGTCCCTCCAGATGTTGCTGAACTACAACTCCCATGATTTTATGAATGAAATAGATAGGCTGAGAATCATGGGAGTTGTGGTTCAGCAACATCTGGAGGGCCAGAGTTTGGGGAAGCCTGTTCTAGGGGAAATCCTCCGTTCAAATTTGACCTCTTTAATCCACCATCTTAACTGAATTTTGAGGTCTTGTGGATTCACAATCCATTGATCCCAATTCATTGCTGATTTGTTGGTCTGTCTGAGAAAGTTCATCTGGGCCTGTCTTGTTTTCCAGTGTGCCCATCCGACCAGACCTATAGTTGACGTGAGGGAACCTAGTAAACTCATATATTTTCTTGCTTGTATTCTTGTTCTTAGAATTATTTCTGATATTTTGTTCTTGATTCGAATAACACGATCGTGGGATAGAGAACTTGTTGAATCTTCTGTTTTTATACTTGCTCCTAGGGACACTATGTGTCTGAATGGAATGAGGTTGCTCATGTTTTTATTTATAAGTCACCCAAATTCTTGCATAGTGGATATCTCCTCTGTCTGGAGGACTGCTGCATGGTATTCCTGTGTTATTACCAGGATATCGTCCAAGTAGAGAAATACTTGGATCCCTCTCCTCCTCAGGATTGCAATAACTGTGATGAGAATTTTCAAAAACGTTCTCGGTGCCAAGCTTAAACCAAATGGTATTCCCTGGAATGGATAGTGTTTCCCCAATATCCAAAATCTCAAAGACTTCTGGTGAGATTGATGTATTGTGATCTGATAGTTCGCATCTCTTAGATCTATCAATGTTAGCCATTCGCTTTAATGAATAGCCTGTATTATGGAGGCTATGGACTCCATCTTGAAAGACATATTTTTTTGATATACATTGATTCTTTTCTGGCCTGAATGAGTTCCCATTTCACATTCGGCTTGGGAGCTAAAAAAATAGAATACCCTCTTTTCCTCGTTTTGAGGGACTTGTTTAATGACTTCTTGTGTGATCAACTGTTGTAGGCAGTTCTTCATTGCTTTCTGTTTTACTTCTGCTAATACCTTTGACTGATGAAATATATACTTTATTGGGAATTCTTTCGAATTCTAGTTTGTAGCCGTCTTTGATTATACTCAGGACCTATTTGTATTTGATAGATGTCGCCCATACCGGAAAGAACTGTTTCAAACGGCCTCCCACTATTCCAGTCTAGGCGTACCAACCTTCATAAACACTTTGTTTTGGCGGGTTCCTCTTCCTCCGGAGCCTCTGTTGGAAGATGAAGATTGAAATCCACACTGGGAAGATCAAACAAATTCCCTTCCAGGCTTGTATGACCTACCTTCTCGAAATGACCTCTCTTTGTTATACTTGTCTCTCTAAGATGCATTGTAGGGTCTTCTGTTTGACTGTGGTAGAAGAGCCTT
Source organism: Pelobates cultripes (assembly GCA_933207985.1). Classification (NCBI taxonomy): domain Eukaryota; kingdom Metazoa; phylum Chordata; class Amphibia; order Anura; family Pelobatidae; genus Pelobates; species Pelobates cultripes. The sequence goes on along the minus strand of OW240924.1, from coordinate 86,464,918 downwards.
CTGAATGGCTTCATCTAGTACTTTATAGAATAACCTTTCCGTTTGGAAAGGTAAGGCACAAAGGCTGGCTTTGGAGGTGTAGTCTGCTCCCCAAAAATGAAGTCACAGCGCTCTTCTAGCCATTCCTGATAATGCAAGGCTTTTTGATAGAGCTTTTGTGACATCTAGAGCTGATTCAGACATGAAGTCCGTTTTCAGGGATTCAAGTTATTTCTACTTATGCCACTGGCTATATCTTCTTCTAGATTTTAAATCCAGACCTTCATGCTTCTGGCTACTGGTGTTAAGGCTGCAGCTGGATGTAATCCCAGCCAAATTGCCAGATATTGTTTACCAGGTTTGAGTCCATTCTTTTTTCCATAGGGTTTTTCAGGCATGCCATGCTAGCTATGGGAAGTATGGTCTTCTTTGCTAACCAGATCACCACTGAGTAAATTTTTGGAATGGTTTCCCAAGGCTTCTTTTCATCTGCTGCGAATGGGTACATTCTTTTCACTTTTGCTTGTAGGGCGAGTCTTTATTCTGGTTTAGACCATTCAGAATGTATTAGTTTTTTTTTTGTAGAAAGGAGCAGAAAAGTAGGCCTGGCAGATCTTGGGTCTTTGAAGAAGACATCTGAGGCTCAAGTTTCCTGTCTATCCTCTGGAATTTTTAAGGTGCTTTTAACTAATGATATTAGTTTATCCACCTTCCTGGAGTCTAGAGATTTGTTCCAGTATTCATAATACTCCTCTTTTTCTGAATTTGGATCATTTTGCTCTAGGCTAGATCCCGAAGAGACGGAAGCTTCACTATACCTTTTAATAGCCCCTTTTGATGTTGATAGAAAGCCAGCAGATATGGTGTCAGAAATGCATTTTTTAAATTCCGTTTGGGCTGAGCTTTTTTTAGTTTTTCACTCCGCTACTTTTTCCATACATTGGAGGCATAGCTTCTTCCCCTCTGGGGCTTTTGAACCACAGCCAATGCAGTGATTAGTTTTCTGTTTCCTCTTTCTTGGAGATGAATCCTGTGAGGTTTTAGGGCTGAAATGACAAGGTCATATGTTCTTACTTTTAGGCCATCAATGCACTCTTTTAGTACCCCCATGAACTGCACTCACATTTTTTTTCTATATTCGCTTCTAAGGGAGGTGGGAGAAGAGGCCATCTTAAAATAAATAAGATTTACAATATTAGATATAGTTTAAATAAATAATTAGTTACTTCAATAAAGCAAATTTGAACTTTGAAGCATAACTAACCTTTAAGATAATTGCAAAAAGTAAAGACAGGCTATACATTGCAATAGGATTAATAAGAAAGTTATTAAAGTGATCCCAAATCCCTGTCTGTCAACCCGGACAAGAAAAAAAGACAGAGGGGTTTAGAGGGGAGGGTGCTCTTATATGAAAGTTAATTGTTTAATTATTCCTGTCCTGACAGCTGGGAGGAGGAGCTTACCCATATGTGATGCTGCCATGTATAGCCAGGAAAGACAGCATATCTGTAATAAATCAAGAAAAAAAAAACTTTTGAAATTTTGTGTCAAAGAGTAATAATGAATGAGCAATATATCTGTCAGGACAACCAAATGCAGTATCAGATTGCAACACCTGGAAATTCCAAGAACAGATTTTCCAGAGATGAAACCAATCATGGACCCATTTTATTTTTTAATGTATCATTTTTATTATTTCAAAGAAGCACTGCACATCACATGAGTAAAGCGGGCAGGAAGTGAAACATTAGCATCAATACATTATATAGAGTGAGTTACATCAACATTAAACAGATTTATGAAGCCCTTGGTGCACGCGCAATATTGTCATCATTTGTATTTCACTTCAACGTGAACCAAAGTATAGGGAGGTTGGTCAAAGTAGAGTGGGGGTTTTCGTGGGATTCATGGTCGATGTGGTTATGTATGGAGATATCTGGCTGGTGTACTCGTCTCACGGTGCCCGTACCTTGTTGAACCTAAAGTGGGTGCCTTGTAATCTGTGTGCCATCTCTACAATGTTTTGCAAAAACGAAAATGAGCATTTGGAAAGATGGTGAATAGCTTGTTTTCCATTCCCTGGCTATGGTGCTCTTTGCAGATGTGAGAATATGCAGGATTAGATGTTTGGTAGATTGCTTGGGGGATGGCAACAGCCTGTCTAGGAGAAGACTTTGTGGAGCATTGAGTAACTTGCTAAATAATGGTTGAAGCACCCTTACAAAAAGACCTTCAGAAATTTCCAGACCCAGAAGTTGTGTATATATTTGCATCTCCATCAAGTGTCAGACGTGTTTGGGTAAATACGTGCAAGGTGGGATGGCACCATATACCAGCAAAATAATACTTTTCTGCTAGTCTCCCAGTGGGATGTGCATCTTGAGACTACTAACATGTTAGTAGGTGCACTCGTCCAGTCATCTTGGTGGAACGTTACTTGGAGGTCTTTTTCCACATTGTTTAATATATTTTGAAGGAGTAGGGTTCTTTACATTTGAAATTGATGAATAGCAGAGGAAAAGGGTCTTGTCAATCGGTGCTAGTTCCAGAAAAATAGTTTGGATTGTAGAGAGGGTGGGTTTTTCTGAATTTGGAAGGTTTTCAGTATATGTTTAAGACCCAGGTAGGTAAACAGGTGTGGATTGGGATCCCTGCGATGGCTGGTATAAAAGATTGCGTAGATTAAGGGTCCTAGGGCCAGGATGAAACTTAGTGGGGATAGGGGTAGCCCTGATGAGTGTCATTGGTTATGGGGATAGGTCAGAGAGAAATCCAGAAGTTAAAATTCAGACTGATACGAACATTTTAAGCCTATAAATAGCAATAATGAAAGACCTAGGAAGTCCAAATTTTGGGTCAGGGGCGATTATTAGTAGACATGTGCGATTTGTTTCGTTCCGAATGTACATTCGTACACATTTCATGCAATTCGGACATTCAGATGCTTACGAATGTACGAGGTCCCGAAGCGCCAAAGTTCGGTAGTTTGGAACTGCCGAAGCTCCTGTCATGGCACAAGGGGCTATGATCGACGCAGCCGCGCCTGATCAGCACGGCGTGCCAATACTTCTAATAAAAGTAAGTCCCTGATCGGCGCTGCTGCACATGTGCAGGGTGGTTGCATCGAAAAGGGAAAAAATAACTTACCTCGATCGCGGCGAAGTGCTGTTCAAAGGAATGCCGGCCGCTGTGGTCCTGTTCTCTATGTTAAAGGGCTCACTGCCCACATTAAAGATGGCGTCGGTGTGTGTGTGACATCACGATATTGACGAAACACGTTTTGGGGTCAAGGGCCATGTAATAACTAATCACAGCACTAAGAGGCATATTTAAACCCTGTAATGCCTTTTCTCAGTGCCCTGTCGTGGTTTCCACTTGTTGGTTGTCAGAGAGTGTGTTCTTGGTATTGTATTTCTGGTTTTTGACTTTGGCTTATGTTTTTGACTTTCCCTACTTCTGGTTTCCTGACCCTTGGTTAGTTTATTCGTATTGTCTCATTCTGTATCCCCGACCTTGGCTTGTTATTTTGACCATTCTCTTTTTTGTTAAGTCCGCTATATGTTGTTTGTGTTAATATAGTTTTGCATCTTGGGTCACGTAGTAATCATGACAGCTCCGAAGTTCTGAAAAGTGGCAAAACAAGAGAGAAGGAGGGAAAATTATGTGAATGATGACAGGAATCTTGTCCAATAAGCTAATTCCTTTTGTGCAATGACGTTATATGCTGTACGCATCAAATCGCGGCTGCCAGTGGACCCTGAAGGACGTGCAAGGGAGCTGTGCTGGAAGAGCACAGTAAGTACTTTGCTCCCTTGCCGCATGGCATGGGATGTGTGTCCCATGCAGTCTCGTGTAGTCTCTATTGCGCATGACTGCATCAAACAAACATCCTTAGCCAATTATTATATAGGATATATAAAGTAGACATGTGCAATTCGTTTCGTTCTAAATTTACATTCGGACGAATTTCATGCCATTCAGATGCTTACGAATGTCCGAAGTGATGACGTTTGGCAGCTGCCGAACCGAATGTCATTGGTCCGAATAGCCGAAGCAGACAGATTTTTTTTACTTACCTGAATTGCTGAACCGAACCAAATTTTTTGCATATGCACATCCTTAATTATTAGGTTAGAGATGTTTTGGTGTTTGGCCACTTTCGATTAGATCAAGCACTTGTCTCGTATTAACTTATACTTGTCTATGTGGGACAGAGCCGAACTGTTCTGGGGAGGCGAGGGAAGGGAGGAGCTGATTTAGTCAGGTGGTCAAAATATTTACATATATCTTTATTTTCAGCATTCAGAAGGGATGTAAGGAGAACATTTGCACATATTCAGGGTTTGCACCAGTTTTGGCAAGGTAACTATTGTAGCCATAATGGAATGGAGCTTGATGTTTGAAAGTGGATGTATAAAAGTGGTCACATGTGGAGCTACAGTATCGGCAAATGTGGTCTAGTATTTGTTGGAGAAGCTATCAGGTCCTGGGGCTTTGTTGGGAGGTAGCAAATGGATGGCTTTTAGAGTATTGTCTAACTTGATAGGTTCGTCTAGGAAGGAGGACTGTTACTTAGTCAGTTGGGGAAGGGTTATATCCCCAGGAAAGGTGGAAATCTTCTCATGTATGTGTTGTGATATTGATTATAAAGTCCTTTGTAAAAAGATGCAAACACATTTACGATTGCAATTGCATTTGTTACCCTAGTTCAGGGGTGCCCAAAAAGTAGATCCCCAGATGGTGTAGATCTACAACTCCCATGGTGCTTTGCTTGCCTTTATAATGCCTTTACAATGACATAGCATCATGAAAGCTGTACTTTTAAAACATCTGGGGGTCTACCTATTGCCACCACTGGTCTACTTTTATCAGATTTCGTTATGTATAGGATTGCAGCAAGGATGTTTGGCTTTCAGCAAGGATGAAAGGAATTTACTAATTCTATTGCCTTGTACACAGTACATGAGTTTTAATAGTCGGAGGCAGTTCTGTATGTTGAAGCGGTAGTTGTTGTAGCTAATACCAAACCTAGGAGAGCTCTTTGAGGTTCTGAGGGTGCAGTTGGGTTTTGTTCTTGGTATGTTGTGACTGTAGAGCTTCCATTTTTCTTAAGTTATATTTTTTTGCAGATTGAGCAGTGTTAGATAATAGCTCCCTTAAGTACTGCCTTATGCACCATCCATAATAACAGTAGAGGTATATCAGAAGAAGTATTGTGTTGGAAGTATATCGAGTGTAACGGACCGTTTTACACATAAGGGGTTAAAAACCGTTTAGGCAATATTCCCCTTTCCAGATGCACAGACAGCTACTGTAAGCACCAATCTCCCGAACTGCAAACTACACGAATCCTCTAACTCCCGAACAGGAAACACACAAATAATGGAAGCAGCTGAACAGGAAAGGCATACAATCAGCTTAAACTCCTGGCAATCAGCATACAATCCAATTCCCCCAATAACGAGACGACACTTCGTTTTGAGGTCAAGCAGAACAGACAGAGCTGTGGGTTTATTGTTCTTATATACACATTAGTACCACCCACAGGGTTTTGGAAAACAACCAATAAACACGTACAATACACTCAGACACTCCCACACAAAATCCTCCCTTCTGCCTGTGATACAATTACCTTACACAATGGGTAATGTAATTATAACAGCCAGAGAAATACAGTTTTTCCACATTATTCAGAACTTGAAAAGTATGCATCACATTCACATAAAAAAACAGAATCAGCATACTCCAAATACAAACATATGTCAAAATCATCCAAATTGGTCCATTGGTTCAAAAGATAGATCGAAATCCTTTGTGACCAAATGAAGCATGGCTTTTCTGCCCAAAACCAGTTCCACAGAGTCTTCTATCCTGGAGATAACTGGGAAGTAATCCAATTATCTCCAAGGACAGAGGCAAAACTCTATTAAGCACATGGCAGTAAAAAGACAGTAAAATACAATAAAATACACCAGGTTACATTTATCACATAAAACATACACATTCTACCTATCCCCAGATAGCTTAGATCTGAGAGCACATTATTACCGGATGGCGCTCAGATCACGTACATACAGTTCAATCACCATGGAGCCAAAGTCTTTCATACAGTATACGGCTGGGCTCCATGGCATAGCTATTTGGGGTAGCATGGCTTTAACAGTCTGCAGAAAGGCACAAATACGCTTTTCTGCAGGGAAAATAAAAGGTTTTAACTGCCGGGCCATAGTCTAAAGGGAGCAGGCGAGCAACCAGGCCCCACCAGTGGACAGTGGTGAGGCTGGTTTCGCCACATCAAGAATAGTGGAGTGTAGAGATTCTATTCTGCTTCTGTCATTCAAGATAGTTTCATTCAGTCTCCATTATCCACAGCCCTTTGCTGGATGAATGGAGGAAATGAAAACTAATACAGGTGCGTAATCCAACCAACAGATATTGCCTACTTTGACTGAAAGTATGGGTGGAAGGGTTGCGTAATCCGTTTAGATACTCAATCCAATCCTAGAGCATTTTTTTGTTGGCTGGGGAAAAGGAAGTGTAGTCAAGTTCTTGAGGGTTGAGTTCTCTCCTGGCATTGTGAAGCCCAGACTTGAATAGTAGGTCTTATAGTTGAGCTCTGGCAAAGGGCTGCCTGTGAGTCATGTCAGAGGTATCTTGTGGAGGATGAGGGGTGCAGTTAAAATCTCTGTTGAAAAGGTATGTGGCTTTCATTGGGGGCATAGATGGTTGTGATAGTGATTTTTGCATTGTTAAGTAGTTCCTCTAAGACTAGTAGATTGAATTTGGGGCCTGTGCTTTGCTGGTTGACTTGGAATGATCAGCCCTTGTGGATCAGAACGGATACTCCCTCCGTCTTGGTAGGAGAGTATGCATGGTAAAAGATGGAGTAGAGTGGAGAAAAAAATTCTGGAGGTTTTGTGGTGTAGGAATGTGTTTTCAGCAAACAAAGAATTGCCACATCTGCAGCTTTGACTTTTGATAGGGTCATTCTTCTCTTTTGGATACCAGTCAGACCTTTTGCATTTATACAAAAGGTCAGGAAAGATGCTGCCATGAATGAAGTATGAAATAGGCGCTTGGTATGGAGTTGCTAGAAGTAGACACTTTGCAAGTAAAAGCGCTGGAGTCATCATGAGTGAGTGGTTGTCGTTCTTGCACTACAGTTGTTAGGATGGAGGGTTGGTAAGAAACCAAACAGAACCATATACAACAAAAGTCATACAAATATTTTAACGTAGAATATTCAATTTTAAAAAGTTAGATGAACTAACATTGCATGAGCTGTTGATGGTAATCTTGGTAAGTTGGGACTTTGGGAAATCATGTTTGACTTCTCATTGTGAGGCGGGGGTAAGCTGGGACCAATCAACCTGGGTAAAAATACCACGCCTTTCAGCCTAGATGTGGTATGTGATTCTGAGACGTAAGTTTCTTGGCTGGTTGTAGAATTACTCAGCGAATCACAGTAGGAAGGCACAAAATTATCAAAAACCATCATAAGGTTCGAAAGGTTTACTTAAAGGGTCACTCCAAAACCCTAAAGCACTTTAGATTGCTATAAAGCTTTATGTCTGTGTCCTATTTTTTCATTTTGCAAAAGAGTGGAGATTTCAATAGGAATTGGCAGTTTTAAACATGAACCTGTTACACCTCCTGGCTTTCAAGCACAGAACAGATCCTGTTACTTCCTGATTTAGTAAGCGGAGTGGAGCTAAACTCAAGATGCAGCAATTGCTCAGAGCACTTGCCTTGCAAAGTTGAGCTGCATTGGGATGTCTGTGATTGGACAGCCACAGAAAGTATGGGTGGGGTTAGAAAGGGAGAGCTTGCAAAGGGAACTTACAAGAAAAATGCAGATTTTGTAAGCGGTTTTTAGACATAACCGAAATTAAAAACTCTATAATTAAATGCATGCAAGTTTTCATTTGGGTTATATCTACGGAACAGTGATTTTTATTTATTTTGCATTTGGGCAGTTGAGTGTCCCTTTAAGAACCTGTTTTCCCTGGGGTCTATATGGAATGGTGGGACAGTGCAGTCTAAACATCTTGACTGGACAAAACTTGAAAATTTAAAATAAAATATAATGATGTTTTGTTCAGTTATGATGATTATTGTGGTTTTCTCCCCCCTCCCCCCCCCCCCTTTTCTTTTTTTGAAATCCTTTATTTTGGAGTAACAATCCATTTAATACATTGCTGGTCGTGATATATTAATACAAACAGTTGAAGTATTAATTTCGATTGTACATTTGGTGAAACAAGCCGAGGTGGAGTGCATACCGTGTTTCATTCTTCAGAGGCACACAGTTTTGTGTCAAGGAGAATTTCGGATTGTTACATTTCGTTTATATAATACAGAAAGTTAATTTTGATATAAAAGCAAACAATTGACTGGTACCGGTAGTCAGATAGTCTATTAGTGTCTGTGAGAAAACCCACCGGGAGTTCGGGGTTTTCTCTGAGCATTCATCTGTTTGGAGTATTCGTTTATTTTATGCCACATTGGTTCGGTAGATTGAAACTACCGAACACCGACCACCCTCCTGGCTCATTGACTTCAAAGGAGCCCGTCAATTAAGCTCTCTCTCAGGGTGGCCGCCATTCGTATATTCGAATGCCACGTGGTGGAGAAAACGGTGGCAATCTTGTTTGTTCGGGACAAAGGCAGCGGGACTTGGTCGTCGAGTGTCTGGAACTAAAATCGGACAGCAGCCGCCTATGAACTTTCTACATTGCTGCTAGAATGTCCACATCTTTGTTGTGGACTTTGCACAGTTCATCCACTTTGGTCTCCAGCCTATCTATTTTTTCCCCAACTGACTGAATGTCACGGTGGAGGTCCACCACAGAGAGATGGCCTGAAGAGTCCTCTTGAGGTCTTGTAACATCAGATCTTCTTTCCCGATTCATGGTAAGTCTCTGAGAGGATCTCCGATTTGGATACAGTTTTTGAAGGGTGTGAGAAAGCCTCAACGCATTTGCCTTCTTGACATTGTGAGCATCTGAACCTCTCTTTTCTCCCAATAATCTGGGAGTTTCAGATCCCATGTGGCTTTTGTGGGGTGCCATCTGGTCAGAATGGTTTGGATAGTGTTGCCTGGCCAGTGGGTGATATGGTTCTCAGAAGTAGGCTGTGAAAGTCGCTTAGGCCTCAATTCGAAGCACGGCTCAAGGTATATGTGTCTTACTCAGTGCAGTTCCAGGACATGCCCCCAGAAGTTGATACTTTGGGGTTACATTCAGCCAACTGATGAAATTTTTTAGATGTAGTTCAGATTCAAAGACCACAAGTTTACATTAGATTGGTCGAAAACAAACATTATATATTTCCTCCATTCTTCTTAAAAGGTTACGTAACCACGACAGCCCACTGCAACAGTCTCCTCTTGCCTGGGACCTGCTGTGCACCAAGCTTTCTCTAGTGTCGTCATACTCATACAGTTTCAGAAGCTGAATACTAATTCTGCCAGTAGTTCATTGGCTGAGAGCATCACCTGAGCGCTCTCATTCTTGGCTGGCTAATTATGTTATTTTCTGTTTTGAACAAGGTAATTCATATAGTACCATAAATGTCTACAAGTCGACTATTTCAGCACATCATGTCTTCATGGACAACAATCAAATGGGACAACAACAAGCAGGCATATGAGTGGAATTACTGAAAGACCACCTCAAATGAAATATCAGGACACTTGAGACATTAATAAAGTTTTAACAAAGAAAATTTACCTTAGAAAATAGTTTCCAGGAAAGAACAGGCAACAACAAAAATTACCAGGTAAATGTTTTAATGATCAAAGTTCTGGATGTCCAGAAAAGACAGACAAAAAAAAACACCTTCAATATTTTAATCCCACTTTTCCCCTCATGATCCAAATAGATGTTTGGTTCATTATTTAAAGCAATAGGATCAAAGATCTATTAAATCGAGACCTAAATATGTGTTACACCTTTTCAATCATTAGCTGCTCCTTCATAAAAAAGGGTACGTGCCAGCTGGCAATCAGCTGCGCCCCTGCCAGGTCGCACTCTGCGCTTCCTGATAGTCAATTTTAGAAATCAGATGTTGACGGTGGGAATTGGAATCCAGTGCTGGAGGCAAACTTTGGGGTAAGAAAGCGCTCGGGGACCTCCCGGCACCATAACAAGTCTTCATTTCAATGAAGATGTTATGGCCCTGGAGTGCTCCTTTAAAGGACCACTATAGTGCCAGGAAAACATACTCGTTTTCCTGGCACTATAGTGCCCTGAGGGTGCCCCCACCCTCAGGGCCCCCATCCGCAGGGCTCTAGGGAGTGGAAGGGGTTAAACTTAGCTCTTTCTCCAGCGCCGGGCGGGGAACTCTCCTCCTCCCCGGCTGAATGAGCATGAGCGGCATGAGCCGCGCGCGCATTCAGCCAGTCCATAGGAAAGCATTTCCTATGGACGCTGGCGTCTTCTCACTGTGAAAATCACAGTGAAAAGTGCGGAAGCGCCTCTAGCGGCTGTCAATGAGACAGCCACTAGAGGCTGGATTAACCCATAGGTAAACATAGCAGTTTCTCTGAAACTGCTGTGTTTATAGAAAAAAGGGTTACCTGGCACCCAGACCACTTCATTAAGCTGAAGTGGTCTGGGTGCCTATAGTGGTCCTTTAAACAAGCATAAAATGAGCCTCGTGTTTTGTGGGTGGGCAGTGGGGTCAAAGAAGAAGAGGAAGCTGTGGTAAGTGACAGACTTTTTAAAATGTGCTATGTGCTGATTGGTTGATTCGGGATTCTGTTTGCTAAAGTGTGTAAAAACCTTACTTTGAATCTGCTCCTTCAGATTATTATTTTCTTGGGTATCCTGTTCAAGCTGGAAAACTGAAGCAGAAATAGTAGTATTAAAAATAGTGCTATACAAATTGAATTAAGGAAGATGAAGTACACAAATCCTTATTAACATACCAAGTTCTACCAAAAGCTTATCCATACTGCTCATCAGGCTTGCCTCTTCCATTTTAACTGCACAACAAACAGACACACAAAAAGAAGGAAATATTATTATAAGAACCTGCTTACCACGAAACCTATACTTACGATATGACATACCAAACTTTGAGATTGCAATGGAATGTGATATAGACAGAGTGGAAAATTTGTATATATTTGCTGCAGATTTGCAGCCTCTCCAGGAATGGCTGAGAATTCTCAGCTAATCATGGTATTTTCATTATTCTCTGCACATGTTAATGGAAGAGAAACATCTCATTACTGGTACTGTGGTAAAGATAAAGATTTTTAATAAATACCTGCACTTTAATAAAACCATTCTACCTCAGCTTCACAACATTTACCATTACAGAACACTCTTGGCCACTACATGCATTCACTATTATTATTTACTATAAATCATAGCCCCATACAGTATTTACCATTATTTTAGCCATACACAGCATTTACCATTATTATTTACTATAAATCATAGCCCCACACAGCATTTACCATCCATTCAGTATTTACTATTATTCCATCCACATACAACATTCACTATTATAGCCCAATACAGTATTCACCATTATTATTTACCATTATTATAGCTTTATACAGTAATTACCATTATTATAGCCCCATATAGTATTAACCATTATTATAGCTCCATACAGTATTAAACATTCATTATAGTTCCATTCCATGTATTTATTATCATTATTTCTCCACACAGTATTTATTATCAATATTTCTCCACAGCGCATTTACCATTACTATTTCTCCAGACATCAATTTACCATTATTATTTCTCCCCACATCATTTACCATTATTATTTCCCCACACAGTATTTACCATTATTATTTCCCCAAACAGTGTTTACCATTATTATTTCCCCACACAGTATTTACCATTACTATTTCCCCACACAGTATTTACCATTATTATTTCTAGATACAGTATTTACCATTATTTCCCCACACAGTATTTACCATTTACAGCACTCTCTCACTCAAACACACTAACAGCACCCTCTTTCACACTCACACCACACTAACACGCACACAGCACACTAACAGCACCCTCACACACACCACACTCTCACTCACACACACACCACACTAACAGCACCCTCACACACACAGCACACTCTCACTCACACCACACTAACAGCACCCTCACACACACACAGCACCCTCTCACTCATACACACCACACTAAAAGCACCCTCACACACCACACTAACGGCACCGTCACACACACACAGCACCCTCTCACTCACACACCACACTAAAAGCACCCTCACAGCACCCTCTCACTCATACACACATCACGCTAAAAGCACCCTCTCACTCACACAGCACACTAACAGCACCCTCACACACACCACACTAACAGCACCCTCACACACACACAGCACCCTCTCACTCACACCACACTAACAGCACCCTCAAACACACACAGCACCCTCACTCACACACACCACACTAACAGCACCCCACACACACACACAGCACCCTCTCACTCACACACACCCACACTAACAGCACCCTCACACACACAGCACCCTCTCACTCACACACACACACCACACTAACAGCACCCTCATTCACACACTGCACCCTCTCACTCACACCACACTAACAGCACCCTCACACACACACACAGCACCCTCTCACTCACACACACACCACACTAACAGCACCCTCATTCACACACTGCACCCTCACAGCACCCTCTCACTCACACACCACACTAACAGCACCCACACACACACAGCGCTCTCACACACCCTTACAGAAGTATTTACCATTATTTCTCCACACAGTATTTATTATTATCATCACTTCTTCATACAGCATTTACCATTATTTCTCCACACAGTATTTACCATTATTATTATAACTCCTTACAGCATTTATCACTGTTTGTAATAAAAAAAAATAAAAAATAAAACGTCAGTAATGCCGTCACGGTAAGTATCACCCTGCCCCCTCACCGGTGAAGGTAGGTTGGTGGTCGCCGTTACGTAATAACCGCAGTAAAGCCAGACAGCACGAAGACACGCCGCCTCTGAGGGGGAGAATGAAAGAATTGGCGGGAATCGCCACCTGGCTGGAGGCGCACGCGCAGTGGTGGTCACGTGACACGGTGGGCGGTCCATCCCTTAAACATGCTGCATGCCAGGGCTGACTGAGGAGGAGAACTACAACTCCCGTGATGCTTTGCGAGACAGGAATGGCCTGATGGAAATTGTACTTTTAGTACTTCTAGCTACAGTACCTCTATAAGGTAAGGCCTAATGCAACATTTATTGTGTACATTAAAATACCTGGAATAAAATATTACAAAAACTGCTGGCAAACTAATCTTAGGAGTGGCAAAGGATGATGGTAAATGTAGTTCTATAACTGGCCACTCTTATTACTGTAATAAAATGCACATTAGGAAATCAAAATTAAAGTCACCTCAGATCACAGTGTTTAAATAGTTTTGTTTTATTTATATCCTCCACGCCTTGGCTCATGCAATAAAAATACTTTATTGTTTTCTAATAAATGAGCAGAATTAGTGAAAGCTAGAGAATATTAAATGTGTTTTTTTTTTTTTACCAAATAAAATACTGATTTTCCTCTAAACCGGAGGCAACGACGTGTGACATTTCTTTAATTTGTAAGATTGGTTACAGCAATGCCAAGACTCCATCTGCTGGAGAATATGTGCAAAAAATCTGTAAAAACTGAAATAATAATCTTCTAAACTAGGCCAAACCGGGCTTCATTGTGAGGCGGTAAATGTTTAACGTGTTTATTGGTTTCTTAGGCGTTTTAGACTTTCGGTTACTGTCGTCATTCATCCTTTGATCAGAATATATTTTCCTTTCATAAAACCTTCAATAACCTTTTCTCATTCCTACCATTCTCTGCTACCTATGTACTAAACACATTTTCAGGGGATGTGACCTAGTGCTAATTGTTACACCAAGGCTGGAAACTGCGCATGCATAGAGATATCGCAGGGGGCTTATAGCAAAGGGCGGGGGGGGGAGATTTTTATTTATTTATGTTTAAATCTACTTGTCAGAGGGACTAAAGCGGCAGCCCAATCCATTTGTCCGTCATGACAATCTACTACTTGTCCTCACACAAAATAATTTTAATGACAAAGATGAGGACCCCTGCCTAGAACCCTGGGTATTAAAAGGGCTATTTGCTGTACTCTGAATTTTCACAAAATAAATCTGAAAGAAAAAAATGGAGGGAAAAAATCGTTGATCTGGAAAAGTTCTCTTACTCTGCTCTAGTGACAACATGGCTATTCGTGCCTCTCAAACATTTAGAATATTGTGAATTACCCTGTGCCCTACCATAGTCTCCCCCTTTTTTATAATGTGTGTGTAATCTGTGTGCAGTGAGTGCCGGCTGTGAGTCATCTGTGTGTAGCGAGTGCTGGCTGTGTTTTGTCTGTGTGCGGTGAGTGCTGGCTGTGTGTGCTGACTGTGTGTCATGTGTCTTGCCTGTTTGTCATGTGCATGCGACAAGTACTGACTGTGCAACTGTGGTGTGTTCAGGCTGTATGTAATGTATGCATTCTGGCTATAGGGCATGTGTGTATGCAGACTGTATGTTGTTGTAATTATGTAATTGTGATGACGAATGGGACCATGCCAGGAAGGGTTATTCAAACCAAAAACAGAATATTATTAAACCACTGTTTTTTGGTTGCAGTAACCCTTTAAACATATAAAGACACATATTCAAAGCAAAAACACTCCCAGTTACATAGGCTGAAAAGAGACGTGTGTCCATCAAAGTTCATCCTTCTTCACATTTGTTTTTTGCTGTTAATCCAAAAGAAGGCAAAAAAAAAATTTGGAACCTCTTCCAATTTTGCAACAAACTAGGAAAAAAGTTCCCTCTTAACCCCAGAATGGCAGTCAGATTTATCTTTGGATCAAGAAGCTATTATCCTACAGTTGAAAAATTATATCATTGAATATTCTGTTTTTGCAAGTATGCATCTAGTTGCTGTTTAAACATCTGTGCTGTTTAAACCACTTCTTCAGGCAGAGAATTCCACATCCTTATTGTTATTATGGTAAAAAAAACTTTCCTTTGCCTTAGACGAAATCTTCTTTCTTCTAGTCTAAACGCATGACCTCGTGTCCAATGCAAAGTCCTGTTTATGAATAGATTCCCACACAATGGTTTGTATTGGCCCCGGATATATTTGTATAATGTTACCATATCCCCTCTGAGGTGACGTTTTTCTAAAGAAAAGAGGTTTAAATTTGTTAACCTTTCTTCATAGCTAAAATGTTCCATTCCTTTTATTAAATTTGGCTGCACTTTTTCAAGTGCCATGATATCCTTCGTTAGAACAGGTGCCCAAAATTGTACAGGATATTCAAGATGTGGTCTTACCAGCGATTTATAAAAATCATATTCTCATCCCGAGAATCAATGCCCTTTTTCATGCATTAAAATACCTTACTAGCCTTAGCCACTGCTGATTGACATTGCATTTTGTTGCATAGTTTGTTGTCTATAACAATTCCCAAGTCCTTCTCTTGAGTTGTTATCCCTAATTCGCTTCCATTAAGGGTATAAGTTGCTGGTGCCAAAGTACATAACTTTTTTCTACATTAAATTTTATTTGCCATTCGAGTGCCCAGTCCACATGTCTATCTAGATCCATCTGCAGCAAAGTAATATCTTGCTCACATTGTATTACTTTACTGAGTTTTGTGTCATTTGCAAACACTGAAACAAGTCTTTCAATGTTTTTTTCAAGATCATTTATAAACATGTTAAATAGAAGCAGTCCCAGAACAGAACCTTGAGGGACACCACTTGCCACCTCCATCCAGCTTGAAAATTTACCATTAATGACAACTCTCTGTAATCTATTTTTAAGCCAATGTTCTACCCAAGAACAAGAATTTTCATCTAGACCGATTTCTTTGATTTTAAAGACTTATCTATTGTGTTGGATCAATTCATTTTATTAATAGATCTTAATTGAAGATTAAATTACATTTTCTGTCAAAGCAAGTCAGAAACAAATAATACATTCATAAACCTTAACTCACCCAGTCAGGATTCCTGGAACCACAATAGATATTTCATATCTAATGCTCTCTCAAACTGTGCTAGAAATTCGCAGGGTAGTTTATGAATGACAGATCCCTGCAAATATTTCAGCTTTACAAGGGCCTGCAAAAGAATCCAGTTTGTAATGCTTACCTAAGAACATATTTTAAATAAACACCTTCTCACAAGATATGTACAAAATAAATGCTTATTCAATATTTGGGACTAAACTTAATATATTGAACTTTCTTATCATTTATTCTATTCAGGCAGATCTGTGAATGGCTGTCTGCTCTCCTGATATAAAACAAATCCGCTGGTTTATACATGTTTGTGACACTTGCATGTAGTGAAAAAAGGGATGCAGAACATGGGGTCTGATTACAAAACTGTCTTAATCTGTCCCTGGACACTTAAAGGATTATGTGGGCATTTCACACTATGAAAGTGTTTGCTACTATAGATTTCTTGAACAAAGTCTACAATGAAGGTACATATTATTTAAAAATGGCTTTCTCCAGCTCATATTTACTAGTACCTAGCTACCCGAGACAAACTAATTACAAATATTTAGCTTACTGTGAAATGCCTTCTTTTGTACTGCCGTGGCTTCCGAATCGTGATGTTTAATTATCTTACTAGTTTGACCCCAAAACAAATGTTTCTTACATATCTAATGTTTTTTACTTCAATTTTTGCCCACATATTGATGCTTCCATTAGTACACACTATTAAAAGTGTATTTATTATGCTTTCTAAAAAAACTAGGGTGGCACAATGGCACCACTGAATAGATGAAGATTAGGTTTGATTTTGGAATAATAAAAGCAGAGATTTAATTTCATGACATTATTAGAACCATCCAGACACTGGTTTATACGCATTTTCCTCACAATAGTCTGACATACCTTAAACATTTAACCACACAACCTGCATTGGTTTAGGAACTGCATGTAGGATGGCATTGGCATTAAACGCATAAACCAGAGACACTTTAAAAGACACAAAGGATGTCGACAAAAATAATTATCTGAATATTCAGTCTAATAACGATCAAGGACATCCAGCCATATTCCACACAAAATGTCAAAATAAATGCTATAATTGGTTTTACATACCTAGATGATAATTCAGTAATTCAGTAGGCTGTTCGTTTATACGCAGCACTGCAAATAAAAAGTCACTCTTTCAACTACAAAATAATATCAACTGAATGTGTTATAATTGCTGGAAGGGAAATATGAAATATAATAATTGTAAGGTTACAGTGGGTTTCAGGCAGAAAAAAATACATATCATCAGTGTGCGCAGGGATTTAGTTTTTGTCTATATATAGATTACCCACTTCATGTGTTTTTGTGATTTTTACTGAGAGTGAAAGATAGAATCCAGTTGGTTACTCCAATTTAGCACCATATGAACTACTTTTTTTAATTTTTTTATTATAAACAAACACTCTTTATTGCAAGATTGTATTAGGTTTTTTGCTTATTGCAAAAAAAAAAATGAGTCATTGATTTATGCATTCTTTTCCATACTGAATACTGACAATCCGACACGTGTTATACTAACACATATTTCTTGTCTCTCAAACTTGCATTATATGTTGTACAGTTTTCCGTAGCCTATAAGCAAATACATTGTGTTCCAGTTACTATATTATGGATCGTCATGGAATGCTTCCCAGTTTAAAGGATCTTAAACGTACTATCGATTAATTACAAGAAAATATGGTAGGTAGAAAACCCCAAACCACTCTTTGGGACATAGCCACGATTTGTGATAACTAACCCGCATCTCTGCCTCCCGACCTAACTCACAGCTCCCACCTCGCTCTCCACCTGGACCTCTGGTCCAGCTACCCCGAGCTCTCTCATACAGCAAATCAGGACTTGACAAATCCCAGGTGCCAGGTCGCCATGGCCTGGAATTTGTGAACCTGTTCAGCCCCTGGGGTGACCGGCTGCCTGAGATTGGAGGCTGGCAGTCAGCTCATGCAGGGCTGAGGCAGGCGGGCGGTCAGCTCCTTGAGAGCTGAGAGAGTGAGGCGGGTGGCTGAATGAGCTTTATGGCCGCGAGGAAGCTGTAATCTCTTTGCTCTGCTCCCTCCAGTGATGCCGGGAGCCAGAATAAGATGTCAGTCCGGCACCACATCACTAAACAGTGGTCTAAGGAGCAGGGAGATGACAGCAGCCCCAGCGAAAGCTGATCCACTCCAGCTCTCCCAAAGGTTGGGAGGATGGGTGGATTTAAAATAAAAGTAATGATTTCTATGTGAGTGCGAGTGTTGCAGTGTGTGTGTGTGTCTGTCAGGGAGTGTGTGTATCAAATCAGTGTGTGTTTGTGTCTGTCAGTGATTGTGTATGTTTAGGTGACCTGTCCCCCTTCAATCACATGGGAAAGTTGTTTTTATTCACCCATTTTCCTACGTCATGCTGGTGATGCTGCGGCTGGCCCCACCTTCATTGCAGAGATCATTCATCTTGACGTTCTCAGTCAATCAAATGCTTCCCCATAAAAAAAATATTGGGAGACTATTGTGTATGCGCTGCAAAACGCCATGCTGTGCAGTCAACTTGAATCAATGTATCCCTATAGGGAACATTAACGTAGATGCTGCCCACTGTGCAGCACTTCTAGAGTGACCGTCACTAGAGTTGTTACCAGACAGCAATGTAAACACTGCTTTTAGTCTGAAAAGTCAGTGTTTATATTGAAAAGCGTTTAGGGGCAGTATATAGACTTCAGAACAACGCCATTAAGCCGTAGTGGATCTGGTAACAATAGTGTCCATTTAAGAATTGCATTTTTTACGCTGAAAAATCTGGCTCCTAATTTTTTTTAGCTGGCTCGTAGATTTAAAGCAAATTTGTCAAGCCCTGTAGTAAATTAGTAGGTATGTTGAGAATGAACAGAGGATAGTGAAGGACCTGCAAATTTCACCATAAAGCTTGTTCTTGCTTCTTTCATGCTCCTAATAGTTGCTTAAATTTTCATTAAAGAGTTGGACACAATGTACAAAATAGAAGAGAGTTTCTCAGTTGGTCTTGAAGTCTCACCAATAATGTAGAATTTCAAAATCGCCTGGATCACACATGGTCATTTTGAAATGTTTGTTGTTCGAAACAATGTATAAACAAATCATCAAAGTGTCCATGACAACTTTATGTCTAATTTCTAGCAAATAAATAAAAAATGGGCATTTCAGCCTGGCATTAATGCATGCCAGGGTGACTGCCAATCAGTGCCATTAGGAGCTGTATAGTTGAGAGGCCTGTTCTTGTACAGCTTGTGCACTTTATTGATTTAAATGGACACTTTACGCACCATAACCACCTCATCCCATTGAGTTGCATGGTGTATCTCTGTGATTAATTCTGACAGATAACAGTCAGTATACTTGAATTTTCTCAGTGTAAGATTTGTAAGAGGGGAATCTCTTTAAATCCCACTTTAATGAAAAACCAATAGAAGTGGCCTCCCCTTAGTGGGTCGAAAACAAATGAATCGCAAACAGCCTTCTCATTTTTTTTTAATGCCACATAACTGTGTGAGGTGCAAGATAGTGTCTGTAAACAAACTTGTGATATAATAGGGATATCTGGAAAACATAACTGGGTTGACTACCCCATCTTTGACGTATGCTTGATTACTTTTTTTTTGTGGTCAGCGTTTTTAAAAGAGTCGTAAGTTTAAGATATGAGTAGCTTGTATTATGAAGTATCTGCGTGGTGACAGCAGCTGCCAAACACCACTTTAAACCATACCCACTCCGCCTGATCCTCTCTCCATAGTGTAGTTTGCAAATGTATCCTCTCACTTATGAGCAGCACAGATTTTCAAAGTTGATATTATATATTTGAAATACATGCAAAATAGAATAAAAAAAGCTGAACAGCCTTTTTCTTAACACTATATAAAAATACTAAGTTTGCCTTCTCTAATGCACAATTCCTTTGTAAAATTCATGAAGCAGGGCTGCATAAAAACCAATACGGTCTAAGAGCATGCATTATTCATAAATATCAAGGTGGTGTACAACACATAGTCAAGTCCACTTAGTCCCATCCATTGGAGACATACCTTATTGGCAAAAGTTTCATATTCTGTCAAATCTAAATATCTAGCGTTTTATCAGATTCCACGGCATACATTTTTTAATTATTGCTTTTTGGTGTGAATGTTAAAATGTAATATTGTGTTATCCACAGTGAAGCATTTGATATTCTTGCTGATATGTTTGCACTCCATACTTTTTAAATATACATGATACAATTACCTTAGGCATGAATTCTTGCTCCATTTCGGAGTACAGTGCTTTCCACTTATACCAATGCTTTCATTACTTCCAAGGGGGATGGGGGGCATTTACATTTCTTTATCCAATAAGTATTCATGAACATCATAGAAACTGATTTATTTTTTTAGTTAAAGGGTCAGTCAGTCTTAATTTTTAAAATAGCATAAGTAAAGTTCAAAATCCACATCTAAAAAGTTATGAGAACTCTCTGCTGTGTTTTACTGCCGCAAGTCTTGCATTTGGAAATGGCAATGAGTGATGATTATGCTACAGGAATATAACTAGAATTTAAATCCTGGCCACCTGGATTTAAATAAAAAAGGATTAAAACTAGGGATAGGGCTCCTTTAATTTTAGGGCATATATGTAACTTAGACTGCCTGGAATTCAGAGCCCAATCTTGGTCAAGGCATTATGCCATATTACTGTGTGGCAGTTCCTTCCCATGCGTTATTTGATCCCCTTCTCCTGTGTCCCGTTCATAAATTCATCTCCTTTCTCAAAGTGCCTCCAACTATCACTTTCCTACATTGCCCACACCTTTTGTGTAATCCCCTTCACAGAACCCAAATCCATGAATTGATCTCCTTTCCCATCCATCATGTTCTTTCTTCAATCAGTTCATCCCATTCTCCAAAGTGTCCCTTTCCTTTATGTGATCCTTCCACTGCCTTCTAATCCACATTATCATGTCTGAGCCTGTCGTGCAATCAGTTAATCAATGGAGGAAATAGCATGATGACACATTTCTTGTCTCGTTCTTCACTTATCTGCCAACCCAATACAAAGTCCTGCCATTGCGCTGTTTGAGTAGGAGCACTTTTTATACACTGTCCAACAGCATGCAGAAGGGATTTGTGTCCAGGAAACCTTAGTAGATCTTGCAAACCTAGATGTGGTTGTGTTACAATCTGCAATAGGGATTTTCAGAAGGAGTAGGGGTTTATTAAGAAGTTTGATGATATCATTCCGAACTAGCAACATGATTTATTTTTAATATCGTCTAGACTGGAACAATTTTCACTTGTCTGCTCAACCCACTGAAAATGATCAATAATTCCCAGATTTTACTATTAACATGACGTAAAGTCATGATTTTATTAAAGACACTGAGGCGAGTATTATGCATATCTCTTTCTTTATTACTCTCAGCAGCAAAGAAACAGAGATGAATAAATAACTGAAATGAACAAAAAATACAGTGCTCAAGCAACCAATCACATAACACAGGAAGTGACTATAACATGCTTGATGCACCCACAATCCCCCTCTTTCTTGCAGAAAACAAAGACCAGTACGTAGAAAATCCAACTTCAGCTAACGTAGCCAACTGCATCTCCAACATGGAAAAACACAGTAATTCAGGCTAAAAGGAGACATAGAAAAAATATGGTAATATCTGGGCTGCAAACTGTATATGTGTACTTACAATCAATTAATCCACTAAGTCAAGCCCAACTCCTCACCCCTAAAACATTTAATATATCAAGTGGTAGCATAAGCAATTCACCAACACATAAAATGTCAGAAAATGAAACATTTGAACCAAAACTTCAAATAAAGAACTTACCAGATCTATCCACCATACCAGCTAATTTCCAACCACCACCGGGTGGGAGTGTGGGAATAATACTCGCCTCCGTGTCTTTAATAAAATCATGACTTTACGTCATGTTAATAGTAAAATCTGGGAATTTTATTAAAGACACGAAGGCTCCTATTATGCAAGTTTAAAGCTTAGAAACCACTTGAGATGAAAAATGTTCAATCGGCCTGAAGTAGAAGTCACGAAAAGTCGATTCCCGCGACCAATCTGCCGCACGTAGAATATCTTCTAAGCGGCAGCCCATTGCCGAGGCCTTGGAGGCCATAGCTCCACGGACTGAATGAGGGGTGAATCTGGACGTGTCGATCCCGGCCAACGTCAACAACTCCGGTACCCACCTTGCTAACGTAGGGGCAGATACCGGCAGGTGTGGGGCACGAAATGAAATGAACAATGGGCAAAAATCTGGGGGGCGCAACGATCGAGTAGCCTCCAGATAGGCTTTCAGGCACTCTACTGGACATAGCATAGAATTATCCTGAAATCTAGGGTATACGAACACCTTTGAAGCCGACTTCGTCCTTCTGGATATGTTAAAGGAGATGCCTTCCGTGGTAAACGTAATGGCATTCCAGTCAAGTGCTCGAACATCCGAAACCCTTTTACAAGAAATCAAACATAACAGCATGACCACCTTAGCCGACAGCTGTTTCAGTGTCAGATCTTGATTCGAGTACCAAGATGATAAAAATCGTAGGACTACATTCACGTCCCAAAAGGCAGTGAATCTCGCACAGGATGGTCTAGTGAGACGAATCCCATTGAGTAGTTGGCATACAAAGGGGTGACGTCCCACAGGCGAATCATCCAAACCCTGATGCCCATCTGAGATAGCAGATCGACATAAATTAATGGTGCGGTAAGCCTTCCCAGATTCAAACATCTCGGTAAGGAATTCCATGATCATATGCAAAGGGGCAGATACGGGATCCACTGTCCGTCCCATGCACCAACTAGACCAGATTCGCCAGGCGGATCGGTATGCCACTCAAGTACCTGGTGCCCATGCATTATCGAGGAGGTCGAGAGTTGATTGCGAAACTCCCGTGATAGTCCCGGGTCCCCTAAAAGGGGCCACGCCATAAGATGTAGAAGGCCGCGATCCACTAACTCGTGCAAGTTGCCATCCGGATCCCTCAGGAGATTCGGGAAGGTTGGTATCAGCCGTGGGTAATCTGCGGTCAACTCCAGTAACCTAGGGAACCAAGGCCGTGACCGCCACAGGGGTGCGATCAACACCATCGCTGTGCTGAGTCAGTTTCGATAGCGTGTGAGCTATCAGATTGAACAGGGGGAAAAGCGTAAATTCGAGCATTCGGCCACTCCTGAAGGAATGCATCCGTCGCCACTGCTGCCGGGTCTGGTCTCCAACTGAAGAACTTGAGCACTTGTGTGTTGAGACGGGATGCGAAGAGGTCCACTTCGAATGGGCCCCATATTTGATTCAATCCCTGGAACGCCGCAGCGTGTAAGTGCCAATCTCCAGAGTCTCTTAAGTAGCGTGAATTCCAATCGGCCGTCAAATTGTCCAGGCCCGGTATATGTTCTGCCTGCACAGAAATGTTGTTGCGAAGGCAGAACCACCAGAAGTCCTTCGCCATGAGAGCTAACATGCGCGATTTTGTGCCTCCTAGGTGGTTGATGTAACGCACCGCCGACACGTTGTCCATCCTGAGCATCACGCAACAATTCGCACGTTCTGGTGTAAGGCTGCGAATGCCCCTGCCAATAGTTCCAGGCAGTTGATATGAAGCGTTTGCTCTTGGTCTGACCATCTGCCTCCTGTAGACACGGTACCACAACGCGCACCCCAGCCGTGCAAGTTGGCATCTGATTCTATCACTACGTCTGGGATGGATCCAAATATAGCTCCCCATTCCAGGCGTCCATGTGCGACAACCACCAGCCGCTGAAGGGCCCGATAATGGAGTGGTCCAGGAAATATTGCCTGTATCGAGGCGGCCAAAAGGCCGATCACCCTCGCCAGGTGACGAGAGATCGTCTGCACGTAATGTACGCCTGATTTCCTTCTTGATGCCCTTTATTTTGGTCTCTGGGAGAAATAGGAACTGTTGGATGGAATCCACTGTAAACCCCAGGAATTCTATTGAATGAGAGGGGTCTAACACCGATTTTTCCCAATTGATGAGGAAACCTAGGTTCTGGAGTAAAGACGTTGTCCATGTGACATGAAGCTGTAATTGCTCCCTTGATTGAGCCATCAGTAGGATGTCGTCCAAACATATAATCAGACGTACTCCACGGCTTTGGAGGAAGGACACCACCGGTTTCATGACCTTGGTGAAACACCAGGAGGCCGAGGAGAGCCCGAATGGTAAACATGTAAACTTCCACCGTCTTCCTTTCCAGGTGAACTGGAGAAAATCTCGGTTATGGGAACCGTAAAATAGGTGTCTTTCAGGTCCAGTTTGGCCAGCCAGTCGGACTCCTGTAGGAGATCCCGAAAACAATGGATGCCTTCCATCTGGAAGTGCTGATACTGAAGGAAGGCGTTGAGGGGGCGGAGGTTGATGACGGGACCAAAAAGAGGTTGCTCGTAAACCCTGGGTGAGTAAACGGGACCTCTTGTATCGCACCCTTGGCGTAAAGTTCCACGATCTCCGAGGAGATCAGTTCTTCCTGATCTCGAGCGAGAGACAGCTTCCTGGGGATAGAAAACTGGACAGACATGGACACAAAGTCTATATGGTAACCCTTTACTGTGTGGAGAACCCAAGAATCTGCCGTCAAGGCAGCCCACGCCTTGTAAAACTGTGCCAATCTTCCCGCCACCCGCTCTTGAACATAAGGGAAAAAAGGGGTACTCACCATAAGGGCATCTACCCGATGTGGCACCTCTTGGATAGCAGGGGTTCCAGGGTCTCCCTCTGGATGGGAAGAATGGAGCCGGCCTGGGCTCCTGGAAAGAAAGGGAAGAAGGAGCCTCTTTGAGCTCGACACGAACCCCTGAATCCCCGGCTGGGTGGATGGCTCCTGTTGCGCCCGGCCCCTCCAAAAACTCTAGGGGAAAACACCCTCTTCATATTGGCTTGGGCCTTGTCAATGGCGTTGAATGTCTTCACATAAGATCCCAAGTCTTTGACAAAATTGTCGCCAAACAACATTCCCTCAGCCGAGGGACCTGGTTCGGAAATGGCCATGGTAGCCAATTTTGGGTCAATTTTGAGCAGGATAGCTTTCCAGCGCTCGGCGGACACGACCATATTGGCATTGCCGAGCAGACAAATGGCACGCTGTACCCAGCCAATTTCTACATCCAGGTCAAATCCTGACTCGCCCGATTTGGCGGACTCTAACAGCTCATAGGCCTTTGACAGTGGACCAAGAGTGTCCATTATTTTATCCTGGCAACTCCTGAGGGAAAAGTCTAGGCCTTTTTTTGGTTTCCAGCCCGATTTATTGAGGAACTGTGCGATCTGTGGATCAACTTCGGGTGTCTTGTACGCCGATCCTGGCACTGAGAGTCTAGGCACTGCCCTCAGTTTACTGCAACCCTCCTTAGAAAGTGGCGTGCGCATCCTGTGCGCAATATAACGGGCAATGTGCTCGGGTGGTTCCCACTCAGCTGAGCGGGGATGACGCAGGTCATCCGGATCAAACAGGGGGGCACCCTGTGGATCCAGAAGCACCGCGCCACTGCCCGCTCCCTGGGCCGCAACACCTTGGGCAGGAGTAGCGGGGTTGTACGGGGCGCTACGGCAGGGGGAGCTCCCTCCTCCGAGCCGGCCTCATCGTAAGAGCCATAATCCATCTCCTCAGACTCATCCTCCTCACTCCGGTGGCTCTCCGACCTTTCTTCACGGGATCTAGCCCGTTTCCATAATCTGGCCATTTTTGCCAGGGGCTCTTTTGCGCGGTGGTAGCACGCCATCTGTGACCGCCTCATGCGAGTCCGTCAAGGCAGGTATAACCTGCGTCATGGAGTGGGAGGAGAGGTGTTTTACCTTCACCGTGGCCCTACAGGCTTTAGGAGAGGCGGGGGTAGGGGCAGGACCCGCTCCCTGTAGGGTAGGGGTAGCCACCTGGGGCAATAAAAGGGATTGCGCCCGAGTTTGGGAAAATGAGAAGGACATAGCTCCCATAGTGGAAGCAAGCGCTCTCTGTAGAGAAGACGCCATGGTGGAGTCCAACAGGGTTTGGAACTCCTCAGATACAATTTGTTCCTCAGGAACTCCCTGAGGAAACTCATCAATGTGGCCCTGAGGCCCATCACCCTTATCCTACATGGTTGCAGTTGATGGATAAAATTTAAGGGCAGTAAAAACAAATAATCTGCAAGAAAAATGTAGAAAAATAGTTAACAATTAGCAACAGAAATTTTTTTTAGGGTTTATTAACCCAAAAGGAGCAGTGTAGTGGAGAAAGCATGGATACAATGGAAATAAATAGGAAAACTACAGATACCATATAAAAAACAATGTAGCATGCACAAATCAGAAAATTTAACATATGTGCCTATATAGTGGTGTGCTCAGGGAGAGGAGAGCAGAACTGGGTGTCTGCCCGAGATCGAGGTCGGGAGGTGGTAAAATGGCCGCCGCACGAGGCAGGGAGTTGAGAAAGCCAGAGAGACTGGGGGATGGGGTGTGCGCACAGGAGTAGAGCCGCCGAGCTAAGCGGAGGCTCACCGGCGTGTACCCGATCGGGGTCGGGTGAAGATACCTCCCACGATCAACCACGACTGGCAGGGGAAGAAGGGATAGGGCGGGCGGCGGTACCGCCATACACGGCGAGAAAACGGACCCAGGGGAGCACACCACAGGGGAAATTAACCAAAAACATGAAATGAATAAAAGCAACAGCCCCCCAATAAGCCAATAGGGCTAGAAAAGGGGGCAAACAAGTAAAAGCAAGTAACAATGAATATCAAATTTCACAACTAACTACAGAGCAGCAAAGAAAGAGGGGGATTGTGGGTGCATCAAGCATGTTATAGTCACTTCCTGTGTTATGTGATTGATTGGTTGCTTGAGCACTGTATTTATTTGTTCATTTCAGTTATTTATTCATATCTGTTTCTTTGCTGCTGAGAGTAATAAAGAAAGAGATATGCATAATAGGAGCCTCCATGTCTTTAATAAAATTATGTTTTAAAACATAAACATGGGCAGCTAATATTTTTTGGTCAGGGTGTCTCACTGACTGGAAGCAAATGTCCCAGGCCTGGAGCTAGGTTGCCACTTTAGAATTTTGCAGGAAATAGACAGCTGCACATGCTTATTAACCAAATGTTTTAGACAACACCAGTGGATCCCAAACTTTTTAAGTTCAAGGCGCTCTTAATATTTCAATATTTTTCCAAGGCGCCCAAGTTAAAATAATTCCCTAGGTTGTATATATGTACAGCGCAGCAGCATATACCGGGCCCCTGTTCGGCAGAAATGTTTGCCGTTCAGGTGCAGATCCAGAACCTAATCTTGGGAGCGGCACTGGTAGATTATTTAAAGAAACAATCCAGGCACAATAACCACTACAGCACTTTGTAGTGGTTATGGTGCCAGTTGTGCCGTATTGCCCTTCCAGAGTAAGTAGGCCAACTGTTTAAGAACAGTTTAACATCTTACCTGGGATCTGCTGGGATAGGGGCTGTAGTAGAGGATAGAAGCAGTAGTGTGTGTGTGTGAGGGGTGCGCAGTGTGTGTGAGTGAGTGGTGGAGTGTGTGTGTGAGGGGTGCAGTGTGCTTGAGTGTGGGGATGCATTGTGTTTGTGAAGCATGTAGTGTGTGTGAAGGATGCAGTATGTGTGTGGGGGGGCAGGTTGTGTGAGGGGTACATTGTGTGTGTGAGGGGTACAGTGTGTGGGGGGGCAGGTTGTGTGAGGGGTGCAGTGTATGAGGGGTAAGCTTTACCAATGCTCTGTGTAATTACATTTCCAACTCCTTTACAGTCTATATGAAGTTGGAAATATAGTCAGCAAAATACTATCACTGTATGAAGGATATAATGTGTCAGAGTGCTAAGCTAAACTAATGAGCCGACCGTGCATGGCAGGGCTTAGCTCAATAGAGCTAACTGAAGCTTCTTGCAGGGGCTTCTTGCTTCACATATGGTTTGACTACGAACCCTGGGAGCATGTTTACATTATTTGTATAGACTGAGTAACAGTAACTAGAAGCCATGCCTGGAGAAGAAGCCTATTGAATATTCTGTACTTTCATCACACATAATCTGATTGATAGTTTATTACCAATGCATATTTCTAAGCTACCCATCGTCAATCCTCAAAGGCTATGAATCCACAAGAGAAAGTGTAACCAGAAGAAAAGCTATGATTGGAAACCACTTTAAAGGGAACATTCCAAGCACCCTAACCTCTAGAGCGCTGTAATGGTTATGGTGCTAGGAGTGCCTCCGCCCCACTCCCCATATTAACGTAGTCAAACAGTTTGATAATGTTTTGATACCGTACCATTGGTCCATTGGGCACCAGACACCTCTTCTAGGAGAGTTGGAAGTGCTCTGCATTAAACTAACTGCAGTAGCGAAGGGTTTAGCTCATGGCTCCGGACATGTTTCTCCGGCATTGCTCCTGGCAAGCTGTCCGCCAGTGGCATTCCGCACTCACCCCAGGAGATCCCGCCAGCCGCTTCAAAGAAACATTGCGAGATCTCGAGTCAACTCCGAGAACAGGACAGAGAAAATCTGAAACATTGGGATAACTCGAGCTATTCCTGAGAACAGGACGGAGGAGAGCTCACCTGCGGCCTGAAACACCGCTAGGTCCCGAAAGACGATGGGCTGTGCCAGGATATCTCGCACATGTTCCGTCACTAATAGCAACAGTACTCTGAGCAGAGGCGGTCATTGGCTGTCATACTGTGACACCGATACAGGAGCAACACATCACTGACAGCGATAATCATAGAGAGAGCACTGGAGAGGAGCTCAAAGGGCTTCTAGCCATGGGGGGAGGGGAGAGGGGAACGGGCTACTATCAATGGGGGGAAAGGGGAATGGGCTAGGGTAAGGGGGTGTAATTTTCATCAGATTCAACCATTTTTCAGCCGAAATTGGATAGGCCTATTTTCGGTCGAAAATTTCCGCAGCTGAAATTTCGGTGCATCCCTACCCCTTTCCCCTCGCCAACTCAGAATGCATGAGTAGTCTGTGATTGGACTGCACAAGTGCAGCCATGACATCAGAACAGGCGAAAAATTCAAAAAGCACACCAAGAGCTTTGCCTGGCACTCTATATCAGATACGTTTTACAATTTTAAGGGGGAGAGGGAACCCAATAGAAATACCCCATAGGGCAATGTAACTGAAAAAGCAATTTGTTTTATAAGGGTTTAAGTAACCATTTAAGACCGAGTTGTATCAGCACCATATTTATTTTTTCTTTAAAGTTATCTTGCAAATTCTACAAATGTTATTTAGGAGCTGTAATTTTTAGTTCCTGTTATTTATCAAGCTCCGCTTTATAAAAGCTTCTTTTTTTTTTTTAAAGTTTTTTTTGAAAGTTTTTTAATTCTTTATGTTTTCTTGTGCATACAATAACAACAGGTGTGTAGAGCCACAACAGCGTCTACAAGCATTTTCAAGACATTTCAAAGTGTGGCGGTTTGGTCGGCACATTTTTGTATAATCATGAAAATAACAGGCTGTTAAACATTGCTTTTAGAACATAACATGCTAGTGTAAGTAGGCATATTAAAGTGAGACGTGAGTTTGATTTAACATGCTAATCTAGTTAAGACATACTGTGTTTGCTGTAGTATGGTTCAGTTAGGCCAGGCTAATACAAGTCGCTTATATAACATAACATGCTAGGGTAACTAAGCGTGTTAAGAGTTAAACGTAAGTTTGATAAGACATGCTATACTAACTACAGGCTAACTAACTACAGGAGTTAAGACATTCTGTGTTTGCTGTAGTATGGTTCAGTTAGGCCAGGCTGTAGCAAACTCAACCCTTTAAGAGAGTTTGCCATGAGCTTTTGGAAAGGCTTGCTTGCCATATGTGGTTCACCCAGATTCCCCCGGTTCCAAGGATATACTTTTTATGGGGTTATTGCATGTTTTGGGGTCCCTGTGATGTGTTTTATGAAACTGTATTTCTCTGTCAATGGGTAATCTAATTATCACAGGCAGAGGGGAGGATTTTGTGGAGTGTCTGTGTGTATTGTACAGATTGATTGGTTGTTCTGTAAAACCCTGTGGGCAGTACTAAATTTGTGGATTGGGAATAAAAGAGGCTGTATGTGCCAGTACAGCCAGTTCCTGCTTAACCCTCAAAGTGAAGTGTCGTCTCATTATTGGGGGAGGATTTATTGTATGCTGTTCCAGTTTGACTGCTAGGAGTGTAAACCTATTCGCATGGTTTTTCCTATTCGGCTGTATACAACTTTCATATGCTTGAGAACATTCATATGCTTCTCCGGTTCGGTGGTTGTGGTGTTTGCTGCAGTGCTTGGAGTCCTCAGGAAGCGCTAGGAGCATCCTTCAACGGAGGTACCCAGTCGGAGTGCCAGGTGATCTGTTACACAGGCTAATACAAGTCGCTTGTATAACATAACATGCCAGGGTGACTAAGCGTGTTAAGAGTTAAACGTAAGTCTGATAAGACATGCTATACTAACTACATGCTGAGTCAAGACATACTATATTTCTCTGTGGTATGGTCCTGCCAGGACAGGCGTTTAGTTAAATACTTGGTTATACTGTCTGAGTGCTTATCATTGAGAGCAGGTTTATGTCAGCAGTGGTGCAGGATTCGGCAACAGTTAGAGAGCGCCTGCTTCGAGGGGCCAGTGATTCCGCCGATACCTCAAGTGGGCAACATTATGCAGTCTCTGCTCCGGTCGGTTGTGGAGTGTGCGTGGTAGGTCGGGCCTCTTGGGGCTCCCGGTCTTGCTGCTGGGTGGAGGTGGGGTGGGGATATTCCCCGGTCCCCTATGTCACGTTGGGGTTGTGCATCCCAGGTACCCCTGGACTGGGAGTCCGTCCCGGCGTTCAGCTGCACGGGTCCCTGGGTTGTAGCTGTGATGTGTAGGGGTTGAGATGAGCTGTACGGAGCATCGGCTCCTGTTCCAAGTGAGTCACTTGTGTGGGTGGCTGATTTAGCAGTCCCGCTCATAGGAGCGTGGGGGCAAGCACTTGTGCCTGGTCAACATGGCTTCCTTACCCTCTTATGGGATCGCTGGTGTGTTTTTGTGGCCCGGCGGCCTTTCTTGACGCCTGTGGTGGTTGCCTGTAATGGTAGCGGTGGGCTGCTGGGTGAATCCACGTGGCCACTATTTTCACCGCAAGGTGGAAGGATATCCCACGGTTGCACAGCATAGTCCATAGGCCCGCACAGAGCCTATCGAAGTCCCCCAAGGGGTTCGTGGGTGGTTGAGCGTGTGTGCTCCGTTTCTTGGGCCCTTGCTGGGCGGCCATCTTAGGCTGCGCTTCAGGGGCTTGGTGCCTCTGTAGTCGGTTCAGACTGTTTGTGCGCCGTATGTTCTGGCCTGTCCGTCCAGGGTGGACCGGGATATCCCCCCGGTCCGAAGGGGGGGGGCGGTAGGTTGCTTGTATCGTCGCTGAAGGGCCTCGATGTCAGGGAGAGCGTCCGCCTCTCCCCGGCCCCTGTCCCAGTAGGCTGCACTTGTCTTTTGACGCCCCTGGCCCTGACAGACTTCGGGGTGGTATCAATCTGTTCAGCGGTGCACCCCCGACATGGCTAGTGCACCCTCAGAGGTATTTGAGTGGTCTATTTGCGGCTTTTGCCCCAATTGCTGCCCACCAGGCAGGAGCTCATGCTACACACGTCTGCAAGGCTTGGTGGTTCGGCTCCACCCCATTTTCTTTTGTTTTAAAAGAAACACAGCAACTAAATAGCATAGATCATTCTGCTGCTATATAAACCAATTAGTGTTTGGCACACATCAAAACTAACTCATACCAGTCAGCAACATTCTTTGCGGTGGATCCTTTAAAAAAGTTATAATTTATGGGTTTATTCACTAGACTCCAAAATGTAGGCCAAACAGATGATCTCGAATAGTTTTCTAATTCAGCCATAGTCACAGCTGAGCTATTTGAGGCTAACTTTTTCCATTTGGATTTCTGCACTCTAATTTGGAGTTTCATGAATACACCTCTCTTGTTTTAGTTGTAATTCCTTTTACTATAATAGCCATTACTAAAAGGCAGGGGCATTGTACAGCGCTACAGAGTCTGATGGCGCTAAATAAATAATAAAATAATAATAATAAATAATAATTGTGACAAACCCCCTTCTCCAAGTGAGTTTGCCACGAGCTCCGGGAGGAGCCTGCTTGCCAGCCTCCTGCCCACAGTCTATGGTTCCTGCAGAGAAAACTGTAAAAGACTAACGAACTTGACCGATCGTTAGCACTGATTTCATGGAACAGTTTTGGGTAGGGATGCACCGAAGTGAAAATTCTGGGCCGAAACCGAAAATTCAGGATGCCCTTGGCCAAAAACCGAAAATGAAATTTTTTCCTCAAATGATTTTTAAAAAGTTTTTTTCCTAAAATGTTATTAATATTACACTTTTTAATGAATTTAATTAATCTAATATGACAAACTTCCCTTCTCCCTTCTCTTTTAGTGGTCCCCCGCTTAATGTTCCTCTCCCCTCCCACTTTTTTAGTGTTCTTTCCTCCCTCCTCCCCAGTCCCACAGTGTTCTTTCCCCCCTCCTCCCCAGTCCTATAGTGTTTTTTCTCCCCCCCTCCCCTGTCCAATAGTGTTCTTGCCCCCGTCCCATAGTGTTCTTCTCCCCTCCCCTGTCCCATAGTGGTCTCCCTCCTCCCCGTCCCATAGTGTTCTCCCTCCCTCCCCTGTCCCATAGTGTTTTTTCCCCCCCTTGTCCCAAGTATTCTTCACTTTTCATGTTATCATTACTATCTTTCATTGTGATATATAATCATCTGACTTGTTAATGCAAGCATGTCTGTTAAACTATGCACTACAAAAAAGAAAAATCTAAAAAAAAAAAAACATTAAAAATAAATTTTCTTTGACGCATTTTCCGCTGAAACAGGCTAGGCCCATTTTCAGCCGAAAATTTTGCCAGACAGCATAGACAGCAGGCTGTATGAGTGTCCCTAATCTGATAATAAAAATTTAGGAATTTCTCATTAAATACAAATAAGGAAATATAAAAATAATACAGTATAATATAACAATATCAAATATTTTAACAAGAAATATACGGATAGCTGTTGCTAGTTTTCATGTAAGTCCTAAGGTAAAGATGTTATTAATTTAAACCAATACAGGGTTATTCACTTAAGTGAGAAATCGAGATGAAGTCAAAGTACATTTTAAATTTAAGGTAAAAATATTTTAAGTATAAATATTCCAGCAGTGGGGAGGATATATGCAAGCGCCTTGTATTTAGCATCAAGAACAATTTCATTTTAGCTACTCTGGCCTTAAATTTGAAAATGTTATTCTTCCATCATTTAAATGCTTTATTAACTGTAACATGTGTCCATACTGATCTGATTTCTAAAAAGTGCATTATAAACTGCTCTGTGTAACACTGTAAACATACTCTTTATATACATTCACACGGGTACATGTCCTGTGCTAAGATATCTGTGATAAAGAGATAGCGATGAGTGTGTGTGCATAGAATGCAGGGATAAATAGAATATTAATGAAGTCAATAGATGTTTGATAGAAATCAATGTGTACAGTAGATGGATGGATAATATACAGTAACAGTCTGGAATTGTAGCTATTTGTAAAATATTGGATGTATCATATTAACCTCCTAGTGCCCTGGACGTGCAGTCCTTATCCTAGAACGAACGTGCTGTGGAATGCACTGTATCATTCTGATTCCCATTTCAGTCCTAAATAAAACCCCCCAGTGCCACCGCCTGTGTGGCCCTGTGACAAACAAGGGGTTAAATTGGAGCTCTTTGTTTCAGATTTGGGGGGGAGAGATATCTGACGTTCTGCATGGGATCATATATCTATGCTGTCTGATTTTAGGAAAATGAGCAGTACTGAAAGCATGTTCATACCGCTAGCTCTCAGCCTCCCATAAATGATGTAAAGGGCTTGAAGGGAATTTTTTTTTTTCTTTTCTGTTTCTTTTTTTTTTTCAAGTGAACTGCATGGATCTGTGAAAATAATATCAGGATTTTCCGTCAGAATGAGCTTAGCACTGTACTGAGGCGTATCTTAATCTGACCCGACACCTCCAACCATCTGCGGTATCTATCTGCCTTCTTATTTACCAAATCTTCACGAGCAAAAGACAAATTGTTCCTGATACTAAATAAAAGACGCTTGCATATATCCTCCCCATTGCTGCCTTCATTGCACAACGAGGGGGAGAAGAAAGCTCTGTTGTCTTCTGAGGATACAACAATCCGAAATAAATAAAAACAAACAACACAAATTCATATTACACATATTTCTACATTTAACTAACAAATCCATTGAATGCATGTAAAATTCCTCCCATTGTGTTTTTCATTGATTTATGTATTTTAATGAAATCAGCTAAAATGGTCTCTCAATGCTCTAAGTCTGCAGTACATTACTACAGGCGCTCCAATTAGTGTGGACTACATCTCCAATGACTGGAGCAACTGACTGGCTGACTAAGGGTCCATTACTTTATGAAATTGTAGTAGGAATTCACTGGAAAGGATAAAACTTATTATACAATGAGCAGAATTCAAATAAAACCTATTTGTGCGCAGTACAATCTTTCATAGTTTACATAGAGGTTAAATAAACTCAGGGCACGTATTTATTATCAGCATTGTTTAACGTGTGGTGCCTTATTGTTGGCATTTTTTTTGTCTCTCTGTCTTTCTTGTAATGCAACATATTTAACATGCATTATCCATTTTTTGTAAGTCAGTAACTATGTCTGTTTAACCCACTTGTAATCCAAGAAATAGCAAAATATTAAGATGGAATCGGTCTATTCTAGAATCCCTTGACCTGTCGATCTCCTAACTTCATTGCTCCCATTTTAAAGGTCAGAATATCCATGATAAAGCACGTGGTTTTATAATGTACTGTATAAGAGCAGTCATGGCTAATCATGCTGCTGAGGAAATATCAATCAGTTTAACCCTTTCCTCTAAGACATGTCTGCTACACAAACTGACAATATCTGACTGAGGAAGTGAATGTGTTAATCTGATTTTTTTCTGGGTTGTTGTTTTTTTTTGCTGCACACTTTCAGAGGAAGTTGACCTACAAATGACTTCTCACTCACTGTAGCCATTCTCGGTTTTACGATGTCTTCCCAGTTTGTAGAAAACCACATTTTTAACGTAAAATTGATAGATTTTACATGGACAATCGAGTGAGCTGATGTGTCAGACCAGGCTTCAGATTCCTAGCCTCTGTCTTTATGTGTAAATAAAACCAAATTAATGACAGCTGGTGATATGGCTATAGACTTTACCATAGATAGATCACATAGATTGGGATAGTGCATGTGATATGGATAGGTTATGTATGAGGGATTGATTTGTGAGTGTTTATATATCTTTATTTTTGGCTGATACATTGTAATGTGTTTATGGAATGCTGCTTGTAGAATAAAGATCAAGACATGAAACAGTAGTGATAGTCTTGGCTGAAATCATTGGGTTAAGGATATATTTCTGTGAAGCTGTTTGGATATACTGAGGTCAGGCCGATCTGCATTGCTTGGCTCTGACAGCATTCTGTGTCCACACATGGCTGGGGAGACATTGCAGCGGCTTTCATGGACCTAGTCACCTTCTAATGTGATACCTGTGTCCCCCTGTGAGGAGAGAGATTATAGTTCTTTCTGACCCCCTTTGCAGTGTCAGGGTTTCGGCTCTAGATACATTTTAAGGGTGTCAGGGTATCAACTATGGATACATTAAAGGGATGCAGTGTTAGGGTTCCATCCAGGGATGCATTATAGGGGTGCAGTTTCGGGGTACCAGCTATGGATACATTGTACGGGTGCAGTGTCAGGGTTCCAGCCAATGGATACATTATAGGGGTGCAGTTTCAGTGTTCCAACTATGGATACATTATAGGGGTGCAGTTTCAGGGTTCCAGCTATGGATACATTATAGGGGTGTCAGAGTTCCCCCTATGGATACATTATAGGGGTGCAGTGTCAGGGTTCCAGCCATGGATACTTTATAGGGGTTCAGTTTCAGGGTTCCAGCTATGGATACATTATAGGGGTTTCAGGGTTCTCCCTATGGATACATTATAGGGGTGCAGTGTCACGGTTCCAGCTATGGATATATTATAGGGGTGTCACAGTCCCAGCCATAGATACATTATAGGGGTACAGTGTCAGGGTTCCAGCTATGGATACATTGTAGGGATCAGTTAGCTGTGGGTACATTATTGGGGTGTCAGGGTTCCAGCTATGGATACATTATAGGGGTCAGTTTCATGGTTCATCCTATGAATACATTATAGGGTGTCAGGATTCCAGCCATGGATACATCATAGGGGTGCAAAGTCAGGGTTCAGCTGAATACATTATATGGGTGCAGTATCAGGGGTCCCCCTATTGATACATTATAGGGGTGTTAGACTTCTAGATATGGATACATTGTGTTAGTGTAAGTGTTCCAGCTATGGATAAATTATAGGGGTGTCAGGGTTCCCCCTATGGATACATTATAGGGGTGCAGTGTAAGAGTTCCAGCTATGGATACATTATGGGGTTTTAGGGTTCCAGCTATGTATACATTATAGGGGTGCAGTGTAAGAGTTCCAGCTATGGATACATTATGGGGGTGTCAGGGTTCCCCCTATGGATACATTATAGAGGTGTCACGGTTACAGCTATGGATACATTATAGGGGTGTCAGGTTTCAGCTATGGATACATTATAGGGGTGTCAGGTTCCACCTATGGATATATTCCCCTGTGTATTAGGACAGAGGCTGGCAGAGCACTGGGCGCTGTCGAGCTCTGGGAGGTGCTGAAATCGCTCCCTTTTCCTTCCCGTTGATTGGCAAAAGCTGACACTGATTGACAAGATTCCATGGCAACCCAGCAGCCAATCTGCCAAGTCCAATAGGAGGATCGCTGGCTGGCTCCGGGCAGCTCTTTTCCCTTTAACAGCAGATACACTTCGATAACCCTCTCCTGGCTCTTGGAGTTAGCAAGTCCTTATAGACAGAGATCAGCCTGCACAGAGCAGTGCCTGCTGCAGTCTTCTTGGCGTCGGATTCTGCGTCAGGCAAGGCTGCAGCTGCGTCAAAACCAGCGTCAATGTTTCAGCTGCCTATTCTGAACTTCAGCCCCCAGCAGGTAGCTGGGGTGTGCGAGACTCTGGAGGAGAGTGGGGACATTGAGCGATTGGGTCGCTTCCTGTGGTCCTTGCCAGTGGCCCCTGCAGCATGTGAGGCCCTTAACAAGAATGAGTCGGTGCTCAGAGCCAGGGCCATCGTGGCCTTCCACACCGGGAACTTCAGAGAGCTCTACCATATTTTGGAGAACCACAAATTCACCAAGGAATCCCACACGAAACTGCAGGCTCTGTGGCTGGAGGCTCACTACCAGGAAGCGGAGAAACTGAGGGGGAGACCCTTGGGGCCAGTAGACAAGTACAGAGTAAGGAAGAAGTTCCCACTGCCCAGAACTATTTGGGATGGGGAGCAGAAGACACACTGCTTTAAAGAACGAACCAGGCATTTGCTTAGGGAATGGTACCTGCAGGACCCTTACCCGAACCCCAGTAAAAAGAGAGAACTTGCGCAGGCAACAGGACTTACCCCTACACAGGTAGGGAACTGGTTCAAAAATCGAAGGCAAAGGGACAGAGCAGCGGCGGCTAAAAACAGGTGTGTATCCATACTAATCATATTGTTATATTGTTACTGTGTGAATTGCAACAATGTATCAACGGCGAGCGCGCTTAGAGCTACCCAGAAAGAACCCACTACCGAGCTTCCTCACAATGACCATTGACTCTCTGAATTCCAATCCCTTTCAAATGATATTTTATATAAGGAAAGAAATAATCATCTGCAGCGTTTTCATAAATGTATCTCCTGTCCTTATTGTTTACATTTCTGTCTTCAAAAACAATTCTAAAATAAGTTACACAGTTTAGCAATATAGAATTATTGTTTATTTACATAATAAATATTGTTTGTGTTCTGTGATACCGGATATCAAACAAAAATTGTATTATTGGATGGAATGAGAGCTTATATTTTACAGCGTTATAATTGTCACTACAATTATTTTTATTATAGTCTGAATTTAAAATAAACTTCACAAGTCAGAAGCCATTTGGCTGCGCTTTGCCACTTCCATGACTATTAATTCCTTTAACTAAAAGTCCAATGTTAATCTCTTCAGTCATATCGTAATCAGATTTAAAAAGCTTTAAGCACCATCTCTTTTCGCTAAATCTTTCTACCTATATTTTTAAAAACACAACATATATATAAATACACACACACACACATATATATATTTATATGCAGAGTCGATAGTTTTAAAGATATAATTATCTATAGGCTTTGTATTAATAACAATACGTTTATAACCCTTTATTTGCATTCTGTGTACAGGAATTTTTTCTGCCTAAAGAACGATTAGAAATGATAACTATATATGTAAATAACAATAATTCATTATTCAGTGTGAGTGTACCAGCCAAATAAATACAAGGCATCGAGATAAAATAATGTAACCTTTTGGTGTTTGACATAGTAAAAGGTTTGACTGTAAGACAAAGGTATAAATCTATTCTGTACACATGCATACCATAATACAGAATCCAGGCTATGTACAGAAATCCAGGGGGTATTTATTGTACGCATTAATGCAGTAATTAAAGTATTCTTTTAGGCTAGTTTGTCTGCCATCTATATCTGTTCAAATAGCACAATTGTATCTTTGCTAAAGGCCATTTATTTATTTTCTGTAAGCTCCATATTCCGTGTTATTTTGGCCGCATTCTAAAGGTTAAAATGTGTCCAAATGGATTAATGTTGTGCTCTGGTTTTGAAGAGTTTATCTGTTAATTGATATCAGCCATAGTACTTTCTTAATCTGTTTGCCTGTTTGATAAGCAAGACGTGTAACATGGGAAGGAGGCTGTAATGTGGGGTCAATCAATATGTAACTCAATGGAATGTTCGCACACACATTGTTCCACATTAGAACGTTGCCCCAGAACAGTCCTGTGATAATAAAACACAGTGTGAATAAAGGCTGTATATACATGGTGGTGGTTGTGTTGGTGGGGGATGGGGTGGGGGTGCAATAAGAGTCCTCTGATTTTGTAGCTATTTTTTTTCCTTGACTTATGGTGACTGTCTCCTCTGTTGTGTTTTGTCAGACTGCAGCAGCAGGTCTTATCCCACGGATCTGGACGCTCATTGGGCCCTGATGAGCGAGGGGAACAATTGGGCTCAGCCTCCAGTCCTGCAGCTAGTTTGTCCAGCAAAGCGGCGACCTCTGCTATTTCCATCACGTCGAGCGATAGTGAATGTGACATCTGACCTATGGGGCGTACTTAGCGCAGCAAAAACCAGGACATGAGACCCAGTACAGTGCCTGACTCACAGTAACAGCCTTGGCCACAGGGTCAAACATAGGCTGTCACTTAAACCAGGGAGTGCTGATCATAATGTCACATAAACCCACACTAGAAGACTGTAAGATTTGTCACCTTTGTTTTTGGGGACTTTCTCATAAGATGCCTGAAATGCCATGCTGCCAAGTGTCTGAGCGCCTGCCCTATATCTTATGTGGATATTTCATGTTGAAAGAAGACGCTATTATAATAATATTTTTTTTTTTTTGCTTTACTTTAAAATGTGTTTTTTATATAATATATGATGACTTATTTAAGGGATTGCCAATGTTAGAATTCCTCTGCTTGTCTGTATGTGCGCAGGTGACTAGTAGACAGCATGTGCGCCAAATCTATGGATCTAATGAGGGATGCTGAAATAAAATGTGTGGTGAGCATCATTTCTTACTAAATTTGCACATTTTCTTCATTATTTTTGTTGTTTTATATACATCTTCAAATCCTACTACTTTACATTCCAAGGGGTGTTTATATGTGTCCTGTTTAAACATTCCTTGTCTGGAGTACAACAAGC
This sequence comes from Pelobates cultripes, assembly GCA_933207985.1. Classification (NCBI taxonomy): domain Eukaryota; kingdom Metazoa; phylum Chordata; class Amphibia; order Anura; family Pelobatidae; genus Pelobates; species Pelobates cultripes. The sequence continues at coordinate 86,424,913 of OW240924.1, read as the reverse complement.
TTCTCCCAAAGCTTAATGAATAAAATACAATATTTCTATTACCGTGCACTTTATTTTGGAACAAAATATTTTCACTTACAAGTGAACAATGATTCTAAAGAATTTTATAAATTGGTGCTAAAAATGTAATAGCTGGTAACTGGCATAATTATACATTTATTTATTCATCTATTTATCATTTTGATGTACAATATAGAGGCAAAAAAAAAGATTAGTTCTGGGGCATTTATATTTGTCCTTGGCATTACAGAAGTGTTATAGTATCAATTAATAATTCCAAATAAAATATGCAGAATATTAAAAATGCAATCCAGCTCTGCTACCAATAATAGCACCTCTTGTTATTGCATCTTAATTGTCCCTTTCTATCTAGCGATCTATAGATCACACATCTTAGGTTTTATATATATTTGTATCTAATGAGACAAAGAGTCCATACCGTATGCCGATATTAATCATCATGTAGTATGTTTTACATATTTTTTTTTAAAACCTTCTTTGGAATTCAAACCTTTAAAATTTCAAATATATATATATATATATTAAAGTTTTTAATTCCAAAGAAGGGTTTTAGAAATATGTAAAAAAAATAATAAATAATACTACATGATTATTAATAAATATATAAATAAATAATTATATAGATAGACATTTTATGTATAATATAAATTATTATACTGGTCAATATCAATAGACAAAAAAAAATATAATAATTTAGTGCTTCATCTATTTATTTCAATAAATATGTCTAATTGAAATATAGTTAAAGGTTGATTTTCAGACTGAATATAAAAGCCAAAGTATATGTACAACATGTGTACAAACACTGAAATAAGGGACGTTTCATTTATGCTTCAAAATAATTTGCAATTCCCTTGTAAGTTCAGCACGATTCATACTTGTTTTTTTTAATAAACCCTGACTATTTAGGTTTTGATTTTTACCTTTATACCCAGTTACTCTAGGAACCTAAATATCACACAACCTTTGTCCCCACATAGGATCTCAGTGTGTGCTATATTGGTTATTATATAAATATATGAGAGAGGTTTTGGGGTATCAACCAGTGACAATATATAACTATCAAACAATAACATAATCCAGGATATCTCCTTTTAAATAGATCTGTAAATGTATACATATTATTATTATTAATTATTATTATTATTAATTATTGTTATTTTATTATGTATATGTTATTATGTAAAACATATGTTTTTTTAGATATTATATACACATATAAACACACACACCCATACATAAATAACTGTATATACACTAAATAAACTGATATATAATTTGATTTATATACCGTTATTTCTGTATGAATATATATGTGTGTGTATACACATTCATAACCCTTGTGATAACCTTTTAAATCCTAAGGAAGCAGTGCTTGTTATATCTGTGTCAGGGCGGGGATTGTTTAGTCACTCGGAAAGACAAAGGGAACGCTATTCCTTCAGTGTGGAATCCCTTGTTACTTTATTACCAAATTCTTCTTTTCAGTTTTTTTTTTTATTCAGACAGACCTACAGGAAGGGACATGTAGGAAAAAATACAAAATGCTTGAGCAAGTCTTCTAAAACCATAGAACACATCATACGGGGGGGATTTCTGCTATGCCAGGAGGGATAGCAATTAAAATATTAAGGGATTGTGAAGGTCACATTAGGATTTCTAAGGAAAACTGGTTAGCAGCAAAATACCCTCTTCTTTTTTTTTTTATTAACCACAGAGGTGCCAGTTCAGGGTGCAAGGCTATAACTAACTGGGGTCTGATATTTTGTATGTGTGTGTTTATATTTTTATGTGTGTGTATGTTATTGCTCATAGTTAATGTAACAGATAGATATAGACAGATCATTAACATTGTGCTACTTTTTTTTCTAAAAAACAAACAAAAAAAAAAGTTTCAACGAGTCAAATGCTGTAATAAAAAATATATAAAGGTCCAGTTATTATTATAAAGTACTATACACTGTAAACACAATATTTTTTTCAGGAGCTTGGGGCTTAAATATGGACACATACATATAACTTTATAAAATGACATTTAGGTATAAGACGCCTGTACAATTTAAGGCCGATGGCTGAGAATGGGTGACAATAAATGTTTATCTTTCCAGTTAAAAGTTTAACCAAAACCCCAACCTCTCCTATTACCCCATTAAAATAAAAAGAGAAATTTGTAATGGGGCTGACTGGGAATGAGTTCAGGTTCACACCAAACAAAGCTAATGTTGATTTGTGTTTAAATTGCAATTATGCTATTTATAGTAAACAGCGCTGGAAATGGCTAGAATATAGTTAAAGTGCGCATTGTGATTGTGTGTGTGCCTTTTAAACAAAACAAAACAAGAAAATATTGTGTCAAAAGTAATGTGAATGGTGAAGAGGTGGGAGGCAGATTTTCCCCTATTCAACTTAAAACTTACTAGAATATTTCCGTTTGTATTCAGAGCTGAGGGACCTATGAATGAGACATCTTGTAAGCATTCTATAAGGCTGTCAAACTGCTCAAGGTAATAAGCGCTAATGATGGGGTTTGGAGTCCTCTCCTGGACAAAAGGGGGCTCAGAGTGTTTTGTGAAGCTGAATAGCTAATAAGTTTTCAAGAGAAAATGAGTTAGCTGTCAACAGATTGATTTTGCTGGGCCAAAGAATAGTCTTGCAGGTTTGGGACTGTGCTTGTCTTGGGCAGCTGGAGACAGTGAAGCCCTTACAAGGGTGAGTCTAAAAATGGTAAAAAAATAAAAAATAAATTGTATTCAGCCACCGTGGTCACAACAATCTCCACTGTGTAAGAGTCTCGGTAAAAACAGCTAAGCCTGAATAATACACACGAAAACGATTAGAGGTTTGTATTGCCTTTCTGCCAAACACTTCAACTAAGGACATCACTAATTACCTGTAAATGTATGAAACTCTATAGGAAAGGAAGCGGGGAGGGAGGTTAATAACCCATTTAGTAACACAATAAAGTGCCCCTTCAACAATCCTCACTGCTTTATCAGATTAAAATATTTGGTTTTATATAGATTTCTGCTGAATATTTGCTTTGACAACACTGTTACAGAACAATTTCACCACTTTTTATTTTTATATTTGTTTGTTTTTTTTCAGTTGCTAATTTTGTTGTTTGTCTATTTTTTAATTTTTTTTATTGTTTTGTTTTGAGTTGGGGAAAAAATAACAATAATCGAATGGTAAATACATCTACTAATACGTTATAATCTGCAGATGATTTGTATGTTAAGGAAAATAGAAAGCTTTTAATTTTGGATAATTCAGGCACCCAATTAACTGCTTGGAGAAAGCAGACTCCTGGCTTTCCCCCGGTATCCACTCAAGTAAACACATTAGCTACACTTTGTGGCTTCTGCTGTGTTAATGGATTAGACATCACCTGTTTGTAATCTTTCAAAGAAATACGGTAAATGGAGAGAAATATATGCTTTGACCTGCACTAATATGTAGATAAAACCCTTTTATACCGCCAGTACTCCGGTAATAAATGATTAGTTCAGGTCGGATTTAAGAAACTAATTAAATGCCTGATGTTTAAAATAAATCAGTAAAGATGTTGTGACCTGGAAATATTTAGTGCCCGCTGGGTGTTGCTTACTGGTGAGTGTAAACATAATGTAGATACAAAACGTGCTCTGTAACATTGTTACTGTCCCTGTGCTGTGAACGTTCTACCCCTGGAAACAAAGTATCTGGGTAAATAGAATGTTTATTCACTAAACTGCGAATGGTGGCGGACTCGCAGGGCAAATGTTAAGTGAAAAATAGCCAAAAGGGGAAAAATGTTCCAAATCTGCTATTTTGACCTCGAATTTGCAGTCCGTTCTCCACACCTCCAATTTTAGGGTGCTAAAACCCCAGTGATTTTGCTCGTACTTTGCGTTCTAATTCCTCCTTTTTATGATCAGTTTCAGTTACAGAGTTCTATATTACAGCTCTGCCCATGCTGTATGATATTGGCACATTATCACATACATCATTTCATGCTACAGATGTTTTCTCACGGTGCTCAGATAATTTGTTGAAAATTACAAATAGAACTAGGTGGCCAGATCTATCCCTCAATGGTAAATACAGTGCATAAATAACATTATCTATCTATCTATCTATCTATCTATCTATCTATCTATCTATCTGTCTATCTATATCTGTATGTCTGTATATCTATCTATCTATATCTGTATGTCTGTCTGTCTATCTATCTATCTATATCTGTCTGTCTATCTATCTAGCTATCTATATCTGTCTGTCTATCTATCTATCTATCTATCTATCTATCTATCTATCTATCTATATGTCTGTCTATCTATCTATATGTCTGTCTGTCTGTCTATCTATCTATCTATCTATCTATATCTGTCTATCTATCTAGCTATCTATATCTGTATGTCTGTCTATCTATCTATCTATATGTCTGTCTGTCTGTCTATCTATATCTGTCTGTCTATCTATCTAGCTATCTATATCAGTATGTCTATCTATCTATCTATCTATCTATCTATCTATCTATCTATCTATCTATATGTCTATCTATCTATCTATCTTTATCTGTATGTCTGTCTATCTACATTCTATCTATTTATCATATATCTATCATCTATCTATCATCTATCTATCTATCTATCTATCTATCTATCTATCTATCTATCTATCTATCCATGTATCTCTAATCCACCCTCATGTTATCTATCACAAATTATCTGCTTATCCTGGAATATTTATGCAATGAAACGTTTCTTTACCTCCTGGACACATGTTGTCATGTTGCATTTGTCTCTTCCTACATTTTATTGGAAGACAGGGTTTTGGGATTTACACCTACATGTCCTTAACGATTAACAAGACAGCTGCCACTAAAGCCAGTGTAATGAAATACTTTTGTACATAAAACACTAATGATACATTTCTGGGTGTTTGGCAGCGATGTGAATGTGGGGAGCATTATTACAGGAAGACACAGAGTGATGTAGATGTTACAGTTTCTTTTCTTACAGTAAGATCTATCAAACAGAGACTGATCCCTGATGAGTGAATAATGGCATAATATTATATACAACCACACTCCTGGGACCTGAGAAGGATTGGGGTTAATGTACAAACAGCGTCTGTGGGATCTATGTGCTGTATGTGAAGCAATCACCATGGAAACGAATGGAATGCTGCTTCAAATTGCTCCACTTCAGCATTGCCTCCCAAATGTTCTCTACCTGTAACTCCTCTATCTAAATATATTCACCAATTGGAGAAACATCTTATTCGATCAATCATTCACCTTACAATCTTCTAATAACAGAAACATAAATACAAATAATAACATGTATATTTACTGTCATGTTTAACTCCTTAAGGACCAAACTTCTGGAATAAAAGGGAATCATGACATGTCACACATGTCATGTGTCCTTAAGGGGTTAAATAAATACCTGCTTGTATTTGTAAAGTGTCCTCATATGCAGACACAGGTCTGAACCTAGGTCAATTAACATGGCTCTCTTTATGGGGGAAATAAAGCATTTTGGCCTGCCTATTGCATTGAGAGGGGATGCTGACTGGAGTTTTATACATCTACCATATTACTTAAACATTTGTAGAATACATGAGAATAATAATATACTACCTAAACCTGCTCTGAGATTGTATTGCTGATTGTATTGATTTATTAAGGATAATAATGTTAAAAATAAATGTAATATATATATATATATATATATATATATATATATATATATAATCCATGCACTCCCGCCATTATTATTATTTTTTTTAATTTATGGATGTAGGTGCTGTACTGAGACACTGAAATGTATAAATTGTACTCTTCCTCCCCACCAGGTGTGTTACACGTGACGTCACACTAAGCTGTGCCAGTTCAGGTGCAGTTTCTACATCTATGTAACACACAGCACCAAGAATTGTAGCGAAATAAAAACCATAATTAGGACAAAATAACAAACCCGTGACTACAGCAGAGGTGGGGATATTTTATTGTAAATCAGTATTTAATAATGCCATTCAGATTTCAAGTCACAGCAATTCGCTGTTTGGAAAAGAAGCCCCTTTAAGAACTCTCTGCACTTCTGATAAAGGCGGAGGATTGATTTCTTGACTTGCATCCATGGATGGAAAAAAAATAATCATTTTCACCGTGTTTTATAGATTTTACACAGACTGCACCGTTTTTGTGTTATTAGCCACTGCCATACAATAGGGACAACTACAGCTCATGGGAATATCAGTGAGACTAGCCACATTCACACTCTCATAGTCAATGGGACATGGAACGGTTTATAGAATTATAGTCCTTTTTATAAAATCCTTCATATTGAAATGTTTATTCTACACTCAAACTTTATTTCTACACTTGCCATCTCTGTTACATTTCTTTACGAGAACCGTGAGCTCTTCTTACAGGGGGGATGAGGGGTTGAGGAAGTGCTGTTTTAGTCTTTCTCAGGTTAAAATAATGGTTGCCGGTTCTGTTTTTTTTTTTTTTATATTAATAATATTATAATAATAACAATATAATAATCAGTTAAATTATTGCTTTTCCAATCTGATGCCTGTAAGTGTTTTTCAATCTCTCGAACTCTCAATGAATCCATCTAGATTTATTTGATAAAGTTTATATCCTCATTATTTATTTCACAATTATTTTATTTTTGTGATTTCCCTAGTCTTTTTTTTTTTAATTTTTTTTTAAGAAGTGTCAGGCAAAATATGTTTCTTTGTGACTTGAAGCAGGTCTTCTTTGTATGGTATGGGTATAGAGAATGCTTTACCACTGTAGCCTATTCATCTGAACTCCTGAAAGCCAGCCTCTCCCTTATGCTACATACCATCTTATTAAAATGGCCATTCATGATGGGGGCCCCTAGATCTTTCAATTCTATTCTGTAAAATCCCAGGGCCAATGACGTGTGTCAGTGTATCTTTTTGGCTTGCTGTTTGTAAGAGTGCCTGTGTGCACATTGAACAGAGCTGATCTGTTACCCAGCTGACAGCTCTTTCTGCCTCATTTAATTTGCTCACTCTAAATTTGGTGATTCAGTGAGTCTGTGTAAGAGGCTCTGTCACCCCAACTATTAACACAACAACCTTTCCCCCCTCTAAATGTTTCCCAAACAATGCCAGGTTTCTGCCCTGGATACTGAAGATCAGGTCTCCTCTTGAGTTAATGATAGAAATATTTTTCCACAGGTGACAAAACATTTTCCTGCTTAAATATAGAATAATAAGGTTAATTTGTGTTTTCAATTATGGAGAATTCTGATCTAATTAGAATAGAATTCCTTTTGTTTCCTGAAGCCTGTCATGCCAATTGAATGAATTATAATAGTTTATGTATTTACTTAATAAATGCATTGCTGGTTAAATATTCGTTTTAACTATTGTTTTACAGGAAGAAGAAGAAAAACGAAAGGACTTAAAATAAACTATATAAATAATATCTATTGATTCAGGCTGTTTCGTTAGACAGATGTTTTGTTTATTTATCTGTGCTTTATTTATGTATTTAACACGAGATCTGCATAATAATATTCACATATATTCCTTTTTATATGATATTAAACACACACACAATATATATTGTTTGGCACTTGCTTATTATACAATGTTCTTGCAGAAACTGATTAACGTTACCTTATAATGTTGCTGTCAGGGTTCAAGAATCAGAGAATCCATTCAAGGTATTTTTCATGGTTTGTACAGAGATGTTTCCTTTGTTGTCCAGTTTAGATCGTTAAACATATTTGATAAATCTCAGACTGAACAAGGCTTTATAATGAATTATACAGAGTACTGCATTTATTGATATGATTTGTGAATTTTATATATCCCAGCTCATAACTTGCAATAACAAATATTTGCCAATCTCTTTCCTAACCATACGATTTGTCTCCGATGAAGTTTATGAGGTTTGTAGAAAATAAATAAATTGTATATATAATATTCTATTTATACTATTATATGTGATTATTATATTTACATCACATATTATATTTTGTGTGTGTGTATTAATTTACTAGCCTCAGATGCATGGAATCCCAACAGAATAAAGTGTCCCAATTTATAAACCTTACAATTGAAGCCAGTTTGAAGTGAGAGGTAGGTGGATACATCATGCCTAGGGAGACAGACAGATATACCCCATATATTTTACATTTAATACAGCTCTGCAGATACTGCAGTCACGTGCGCAGCTCACCTGATTACAAAATACGTCACACAATCAGTGATTTACGTCATAGTGATTCTTCCATTACATAAAACGCTGGATAGGGCGAGTGAGGCTATTAGTAACTACATGTACCAGATGCACTAACACCATGGAAAGGTATTCCACTTAATATCATTCTTTCATGGCTGTACGTGAAATAAGAGACACTATGATAAGACAGATTGATGTTACATGTCTTACAGTCTTATTCCTATTTAATATAATATAATATATATATTTTTGCTTTCTTTTGGATCAATAGCAAAAAACAAATGCAAGAAAGGCTGATGGAAGCAAGTCTCTTTTCAGCTGTGTAACTATGTATGTAATATATAAACCAGGATTAGTGTGCAGCTCCGGGCCCACAGTCAGTAAATTGTCATATTAAACCTTGCATATTATCAGTATGGGACAGGGCAAGTGAAAGTAACTGCAACCAACCAGATGTCCCCACAATTAAAGATTCTGCATTTTTCCTGATCCAGTAGTCAGGGCTTTAGGTTTAAACTGGATGGGATATGTGAGTGGGATATGTCATAAACCTGACAAGGCAGAACAATCCCTAAGATAAGATCCCCTCTGAAATGTTTCTGTTGAGCATTTTAAACAGTTGATTGACATTTTTTTTTTAATATTTTGGGGTGGGTTGAAAACCTGGAGGGCTCAAAATGCTTTTCCGACAGGCTCCTGAGATATAAGTTCAGCCATGTCAGATATTATAAGGTTGCCCATTGTGTCTTTGACAGAGCCCACCTGCACTGATGGTGCTGCATCATCTGAATGACATCATAATCATTGCTATGACGCAATAGCTACAGTGTGTTGGGTAGGTGCATGTGCAGAGTCTCTTACTACACTATTCATGAAAGGCCCTCAGCCTCTAACCTATTCAGCTCCTTTCTGACTATTCACACTTTTGTGGTTCCTTGTGACCCTTAAAGGAACCCACTAAGCACCATAACCACTGCAGTTTGTTTTGATTTCTTACATACTTCTCCCTGCCTCTCTCTCTGCATCTGGAAGTAAGAGCAGGAAGCTCCTGCTATCTGATCACTCTCAGCCAGTGAGCTTAGTCTTGCACCACCAGGCTTAACTCAGTGAAGAGAGGCAAGAAGAGGCGCTCTGAATGGTTTGACTGCTTCCATGGGGTTGCAAGGCCACTCTTGACACCATGACCACAACAGAGTGCTGTCGTGGTTATGGTGCTAGGAGTGCTCCTTTAATTATTCGGTCATGGTCGTCCTGTTTTTAAGATCCCATGATGGAACATTTCTGTCATGCAGATTTTTAAAGGAACACACTATCATGTTAGAAATACAAAACTTTATAGCTATAGTGTCTGCATATTTATTTAGGCCTCCACCATGTAAAGGGTTAAAAATGTTTTATTTCACTAACCTGTGTCCAGCGCTAAGGTCCCTTGTTTCTCAATGGTTCTTCCCCTTCAGCGCCATGACAACGATGGGGAAACCTAATGTGCATACGCAGCAGGTGCCAAGTGTGCATTAGAGTCAATGGTTTCCTATGGGGCTTCTGAAGGCTCTGGGTGTTCTCATGTAAAGCGTGAGGATGGCCAACATTGTTTCACAGAGTTAATTTCTGTGAGGCACCAGGAGACGCCTCTACTGGCTATCTGGAAGAGAGCCACTGTAAGTTGTCTTAACCCTGCAATGTAAACATTGAATTTTCTCTAAAACTGAATTGTTGTACATTAGAGGGTTAAGGGGACAGGGGCACTGCACCCGGATCATTCCAATGAGATGAAGTGAAGTGGATGCCTATAGTGTCCCTTTAACATTAGGAACTGTCTCCCTGCTGGTACTGGGTAGATCAATACTTTGGGTTTCCTTCTGTCAGAACTAGAAGCCCCATGCTGACTCTTGTGCTGCATGCAGTGCTCGAGATGAATGTCCATCCCCATATTACTTCCCTGGAAGAGAGAGGGACCTGCTGGGCCTGAAATCACCTGGAAGGGGTCTCCTGGTGTTCTCTCCGCAGTAGGATCACACACTGTAGAAAGTGACTGGCCCTGGACTGCGTATGAGGCAGAGCTTCGATCTATCACAAGATGAAGAGGAGCTAAGAGGGAAATATATCTTCTCATGCTTTGATTGCAAAATGCACTCAGCAAGTGCTCTTCACTTTAGAGTGATCCCCCTGTTGATGTCCGCCATGGCATCAACTGGGAGAATCTCTCAAACAGCAGTCAATTAGGATTAGGGTCATTCATTTAGGTTTAGGAGTAGTTTACGATTAAAGAATGGTTTCAACTAAGAAATGGCTCTTAAAGGACATCGAACTGCCCAAATAAATCACTATTTAGTAGATATACCCACAATAAAAAAGCAGACATTTAATTATTATATTTCATTTTTTTTATTCTTGCCTGCAGCCTTTGCAAGCCCTCCCGTTCTAACTCCGCCCAGATTTTGTGTGGCTGTCCAATCACAGACTTCCCAATGCAGTTCAATGAGAAGTTTTTGCAAGGCAGGTTCTCATCAAATCAGGAAGTAATAGGACCAGATGTCTGATTGACAGCCAGGGGGGTGTAACAAGGTTCATTTATAAAAGTGCCAATTTCTAATGCAATCTACACTTTTTGATAGAAATAATGGACACACACTTCACAAACAGGTTGATGTGCTTTACAGGTCTAGAATGTCCCTACGAGATTACATGAACTGAATCATGGGTGATGGGGTGTCGGACTGCTCGATTTTCCTCCTGCGTGGTAGTGCTGGGAGGAAGTGATAATGTTTTTTTTGTATAGTGTGAAGAAATAAAAGATTAGAGAATCAACATTTGCAGTTTCCCTGGGATCCCCTGTGTTTGTGTTTGGCACTGTCTGTATCGGTGTGGTGTGACATAGGGGGTTTGTTGAGGCTGCAGACTAGAGATCTGCAGATTTTTCAATCTATTTTTAAACATAATACAGCTCTGTGGCCCTTTAGTCCATACTGCAATTTGGATCTGGGAATGTGAATTTTATTCTGAGTCAGAATGATCATCCTCATTCAGTGAGGCTAAATACAGGGCACCATAAACAGAAAAGTGATCCATTGTGGGGTCCTTCGTACTTTATGTATTCTCATTATCTGAATGTCATGTAACAAACCAAAAGTCCCTCTGGAGTTTGGGGATGCTGTGGCAGCTATTATAGCCCTGTGGGGTTTAAATTCAGAATCTGAAATAGATGTCAGAGTGAGACACAAAAGGGTTAACTAGTACGAGGGTGTGACTCTGTAATGTAGGGTGCAACCTGTGAGTTTAATGACACAGGAAGCAGAAAGGAACCAGTGAATGTGTTTGACAGAGAGCTCTCATAAAATCTAAAAATATTATCCTATCCTTCAATACGTTAATTAAGGTAAGAGTATGGATATATTATTGCAGCTAGTTTGCAATATTTTCAGCTGTGTTCCCAAATGATATTGAGAAAACCCAACTAGAGAGTATTTTCAAGGAACAAAGATTGTGTCAATCAGCTACAGCAAAGCAGAAGGTCTACCTTAACACACCTTCAATGGTATATATATATAATATATACATATAATAATAACAATAATATAATAAAAATAACAAAGTATTTAACCAGGAAAGGTACATTCAGATTACTCTGGTTTCCAGAAAAGTCCTGGGGATTTAACTTTTGCCTCACATCCAGGTGATGTTACTATTACCCGATTTAATGGTAATGCTATGAGGCTACTAAGATGAAAGGCTTGGTTGCTTTACAGGTAAAATCCAAAGTGATCAGTCTACTCTAGAGCATAGTCTGGAATAAAAGGGAATCATGACATGTCACACTTGTCATGTGTCCTTAAGGGGTTAAACCAGTCCTCAAGGCACCCCTACCAGTCCAGAATTTAGGGATTACCCAGTTGTGTCTAAGGTGATTTCTTTTCTTTTTTCTAAAAACACCTTAGACACAACCGGTTAATCCCCAAATCCTGTACTGGTAAGGGTGCATTGAGGACAGGTTTGGGAACCACTGCTTTAAACAATAAATACTGCAGGCTGCAAGGTAGCACTTTTCATGTGTTGCCCCTCAGTATGATATTATGTGTGTACCCGAAAACATGGCGCATACAGAAGCCATAACATAGTGTTAGTTTGTGAAGATGCATTTAAAGGGACCCCTAAAGCACCTTAGCCTGCTGAAGGGCTTTATTTGTGAAGAGTGCTACCTATTTTTTTCTCTTCTTCGTTTTACAAGCCTTGGAGAGCAGCGAGATGACAGCCACCAGGCACCAAAATACCCACACGGTGCGGGGCTGGCAAAGACCCTGCACCCTCCCTGACAAACATCCAGTGCACCTAAATTTGTTTTTTTTTCAGCTAAACAATGGCAAAGTGAGGCTGCCGCCCACAACCCCTGTGCCAGTCATTTGCCATCCTAGCCAGCTCTCCCATGGTCACAGGGCAAGCTGAGATAAAAAAGTAGAGAAAAGCACAGAATTTAAAATACAAGTCATGAGTAAGCGAGAGTAGAATGATTGTCATACTAGTCTGGTCAACATACGAAAACAGAGAACTTTATAATGTGCTATCTTAAACCATGACAGAAAGGGGGCTATTTATAAAAACGACTGTGGTCTGAAGTATTAAAAGTGGACAATTACCATGGAAACCAGAGGTACCATCAGGCACAACTTTTCAGAACAGAAACTTTTAATACCCCCATAGAATATTTATAGAATTCTTTGACAGCCTCAGTAAAGCCTCACGTGGCTGCCATCTTCCTTGGCCACCATTCAGGCTTGGAGACTTGCAAAGGAACACTGAGCTTGCTGGAATTAGATTTCACTTCCATCTTCCTCTACTGCTTTGTATGGACATGCCACGGATTTGCTTAATATTATTCTTTCAAGTAATAACAGATACTCTATGATTTGTTATGACTTGATCCCTGTTTCTTAAAATAATTAAACGTTGGTTTATGGTAGGACCACAGGTTGGGGAAGATCTAATGTTTACAATTGCTAATACATCTATTTTTATTTTGTACACCAGCATCTCAGGCCAATAGCATAGCTGGGATCTACCATGGAAATGTCCCACTGCGTGGAAAAATAGTCTGTGACTTAAGTCTCCTGGCACAATCTGCTGGAGGAGGTCGTAACGGAGAAGGTTCTTGTAGCTGCATGTAAATGGTCATCAGTTTAATAGTGTTTATTTATATAGCATACAGCAGATCCCAATATATTATATAACTGAAGCACGCAAACAGAGCTCTATCCCAAACTCTAATGCATATTTTAAATAGAAGTTTTAGTATCGCTGTAATGTCTATTAAATAGTAAGCTCATCTGCCAATGTGAATACAAACCTCAACTAGGTGTTTTTACATATGTCAATTTGGTCTAAATTTAATGGAAAATCTGTCTTTGTCTTTTCTCTCCCTCTTCTCCCTGGAGAAAATTGATCTGTGGAGCATGGGCTCTTGCTGCACACAGCCTGGTTGACAAATCTGTAAACTGTCTGTGTATAAACTGATATCGGCCTCTATACGGTTGTTTAAGTACAGTAGATGTGGATATGCAACACCAGAAATTCCTTGAAGGGTTACTCCAGCTGTTGGCTCTTTGGGAAGGGAGTGTTGGCTTACTAATGAGTGGATGGGGAGGTGTCAGGACGAACCAGTGGCCCAACACGCAGAACTAAGTCAAACATGGACTAAATAACAAACAGTAACAACGTATTACTGGGCTCTAGAATGGCCGGGTTTAATGTATAAGAATAACCAGTAACGAGCTGAGGTCAGGAATACAGAAAGGAACAAATACGGACTAAACAAAGCCAAAGGGTCAGGGATACCAGAAATACAGAAAGTCAAGCCAAGCCAAGATCAATAACCAAGTAACAGGAACTCACTCTCTGATAACCAACAGGATGGAAACCACGACGGGGCACTGAATAACTGCAGATTTGGGTTTAAATAACCCAGTAAATCCTGCTATTTGCTAATTTGGGTCCCATGAACCCAGAACATGCGTGCACTGCGAAAACATGACGCTGCACGTACATTCACATCACTAGTGATGTCATTGTGGGTGGCGCTATCATATAGCGCCGCCTTGCAGCAGCCAGCGTCCTTTCTAACGCTGGACTTGGCTGCTGTAAGAGGAGCTGCACAGAGGGAAAGGCGCTGGAGGCAAGGTAAGTTATCCTCACAGTAATTGCTGTGCACGCGCCATATATCCCGATGCACAGGGACTTTGCTGGGTGGGGGCTGACACTCTTGTTAGTCCCTGAGGCTCTCTGGGTGGTTAGTTTCTCTCTCTAGCAGAGTACCAGTCCATTACTTGTTATCATGATTTTGTCTTTTAACTGAAGGTGAATAGGGGAATTTTTGATATAGGACTCACCTAAGAGAATTGCCTTGACTGGCCAGTGAGCTTACACTTTAATGGGAGTGGTCTGGGACCCGGCGGACACGTCTCGTTGCGACATTACCACATAGCAAGGGGAATGCCACCGAATACTTACCCCTAATCATGGCACCCGCCGGGTCTGCTCCTGCCAGAGATCGGAATGGGACCTGGAGGGTGTGTCTCATTGCGGCGGCATTCAAACATAGCAAGGGGAATGCCGCCGAGAACTTACCCCTAGTCATGGCACCTGCTGGGCTCGCCCCTGCCCAGGAGCGGACTGAGACCCGGTGGACGCATCCCTTTGTGGCAGCATTCCTGGGTGGCAATGGGAATGCCGCCGATTACTTGCCTCTTGTGGCGCCCGCTGGCCTCACACAGCGGCCCAGTCTGTAAACATTAGAGATGCCGACCGCTGCAAGTAAGAACATTTTAAGGTTCTTAACCCTTATAGTGCCTAACCACTGGAAACGTGCGTGTGATGTCACACACACACGTTCCCTGTCACATGCTCACCTGCAGCCAATAAAGGATCAACTATTAAAACCTTTTTTGTCCATTTCTCTGTGCTCTGTCGTGGTTTCCATTCTGGTTATCTGTGACCGCGTTTCTGGTATTGTTTCTTGTGTAATTTGACTAGTTTTAGAAAACCAGCTTTCTCTATCCCCATTCGTATAATATTTCGAATCCTTTTTTCTTTTTTTTTCTTCATCTTTTCTTTTATTTGTTCAGTAGTTTCAAACTACCGAACAACCGACCACCCCTCTGGCTTATTATGGATTAAGGAAGCGTTCAATTAAGCGCTCTCTATGTTTGGCCACCATTCGTATAGCCGAACGCCACGTGGCAGAGAAAACGGCAGTCATCTTGTTTACACGAAAGGCGGCAGTGGGACTTGGTCGTCGAGTGTCTGGAACTAAAATTGGACACTCGACTTCCCGAACCACCGATCAAACTGACGAAGGCCTGCTTCCTTTCCCTGAACAGCTAGGAGAGCGCTGTTCTGTGGTTTTGTTCACACCGATTATTCTGTACATTTATCGATTTGAGAAAAAAACTTTTTTTCCAAACCTTTTTTTTATTAAGTGGTAAATGCACAAAATATACATGCCAGTCAGATTCTTTTTATGTTTTCAAGAATATTTATATGTGTGTGTGTAGTAGGTGCAGTGAGAGTATTTGATTAGTAAATGCAGTGTGTGTGTGTGTGTAGTGGATGCAATGTGTTTGTGTGTAAATATGTGCGGTAGGAATCCCCCCACATGCCCCTTAATGTTCCTCTCCCTTATTTTTTAGTGCCCCCTTACCCCAGTGTTCCCTTTCCCATCCCTGTGCCCTCCCTTAATGTTCCTCTCTCTCCCCACTTAGCAGGGACGTTTTAGCCGCGAGGCAAACAAGGCATTTGCCTTGGGTGCCATTTTCCAGGGGGCAGCAAAAAACGCCGCCCCCAAATGCCCAGGGCAAATGTCTTGTTAGCCTTGCGGCCAACTGACATGCCGGTCCGGCGGGCGGCTGGCAAGGGAGCACTTCCTCTGAGCTGTCTGCTCAGCTCCCTCATGCGCCGCAGAGTGAGGCCGCGAGCCGGAATATGACGTCATATTCTGGCTCCCAGCGTCACTCTGTGGCACGAGGGAGCTGAGCAGACAGCTCAGAGGAAGTGCTCCCTCGCCAGCTGCCCGCCCGCCCAGCAGCCACTGGACCCCCAGGGAGAAAGAGAACCCCCCCCCAGCATTCCCAAAGGTAAGGAGGCTGGGGGGGGTTGGGTTAAATAAAAAAAATGTGTTAATGTGAGTGAGTGTGTGTATGTCTGTCAGTGTGTGTGTATGTCTGACTGTGTGTGTCTGTTAGTGTGTGTGTTTGCCTGTTAGTGTGTGTCTGTTAGTGAGAGTGTGTGTTTCTGTTAGCGAGTGTGTGTTTCTGTTAGCTAGTGTATGCGTACCTGTCATTGAATGTGTGTGTGTATTTAGAAGGCGGGGCAGGGGAAGTGTTGGGTGGGAGTTGCGCGGGGGGGGAGGGGCACCTGAGTTTTGTCCTGCCTAGGGCAGCACAAAACCAGGATACACCACTGCCTCTTAGTGTTCTTCCCCCCTAGTGTTCTGGCCGTTCTAAGGCCCGGTAATACGCCTTAGGGTTTTCTTTATTATTTTTACTTAAGTGCTGCGTGCTGGGCATATTAGTGTATCCTGACATGAAGTATAAATTCAGCATTACCACTTAGCTAGTTTTGGTTTTACTATTTATGTAGTGTCTTTGTAGTGATTTTCAGACACTGGGGGTTGTTGCTACTGTATTATATTATTCAGCACCAATCCACCTGTATTTTATTATATTTTCAGGTGAAATATTTTCTCTCTTATTACCACTTGGCTAGTTAGTGTGAAGTATCTGGGTGTCAGATGGCATGTGTGCCCATAAACTCTTGACAATCTTATCATTGTACCGAGCTGTTTTCAATAACACTTTATTTTTGGAGGTACATCTTTGAACCTCTGGGAAAGTAAGTAAATTATATATAATTTATTAATTTCTGTAAATCTTGACACACAAATGATATATCCTAACCACACATTACGCATGCCAAAGTGGCAACTTACCTATAAATAGTCATATACAGTGATCTTTCTCCTTAGCAATAATGAGTACAATTATATCTTCCATGTTCTTATATATGGACATTTGAGACTAGAATTTGACCAATTTTACTGCCTCTATAAAGTGCTTGAAAAGTGAAGATCTAGGTAGCATCCATAATGCTCATTAAAATTAAATTGGGATATTTTATGGGCTCCAATAATCTTTCATTCCTTCATAGATGTGACCTAGTATTTATCAGGGCAAAGCAAAGTTAGAGCAATTGTGGAACAAACCCATTGCTCCATATTAATATATTATATGGTCTTATAAGTGAAATGTCTTTTCTCTATTTTTCATTTTTCATTTACATTTTTAAACTTTGCACCCCAAAAATGTTTAAAGTTTATTTATTTTTCTATTTTATATACGGTAAGTTCCAAAATGACTTTTCATGTAATCTGATGAAATAGACTAATTTAGTTTAATTTCTGTTCTGACTTCTGTTTCCCAAAGACAGTCTTTTGAAGGCTTAGAAGGTATCTGTTTGATTGCAGTATAAGTCTGTTCAAGAGTCTAGGACGCATCTGCTGAAAATGTTCGCTATTAAATCCTGTCGGAAAAGGAAAATTGTTCAGCCCACTTTACCGTGGGTCAAATAGCCTGTTTAGATAATACCGAATTACATGTTGCTGAGTACACAGATTGGCGCCAAATGCCAATCAGACTATATCTAGGGTCGTATAGTTTACTTCTAGTTTAGTACATTTGGTAGAAATAATAATAATAATAATAATAATATAACTTCAAACATTTGATCAGAATTCCTTGGATAGAATAAAGCATTCTCAGCCTGAAACATATTTGCATTATTTAATATTAAAGAACATAGGTATTTAAAACTAATAATTGTAATAACAGGGGATTTTATTATATGGACTGGCTGTTCAATTGTTCATGGACCTATCTGTATGTGGTGCTCGAAATTAGACTGGCAGGAATTGTAGTGGTTATGGTGTATTCGCTGTTGCAATGTTTCAGATGATTCTTGGGTTGGCTGAGAATGTCTGTCTGGGGACCCATTCAGCCAACAAATACAAGAGTTGATTAGCTGATCCTTGTCTTCTCTCCTGTAAGAACACGCTTAAAGGAACACTCCAACTACCATGACTGCTGCAACCGGCTGCAGTGCTCATCATAACAGTAGTGCCCTGGCTGTCGTCCTAATGTAAGTAGGTAAAACTACTATTCCTGCGGGCAGAAGGTCTCTTCAATTACCGAAGTTCGACAGTGCAGTGCATAGCTCGTTGCCTGCAAGTGATCAGCTGATGCCTTTAGCCAATGAGGTGGCTTAAGTCAGGAGCACTAATGGAAGCTCCGAGCATCTCTCATCACAGGATGTAGAGTCAGGGAGAAACGTCTGGAGAATCCATGGTAAAAAGTCAAACTATTATCAATCAGTTTTACTACTTGGATTAGAGGGTGCCAGGGCACTCCTCACACCATAACAGTTACATGCATTGTAGTGGTTATGGTGCTGCATTGTTCCATTTAAAAAATGTATTTTCAGTAAATTTATCTCAATTCTCCAGAAAACTTGTGGTGGAATAAATATAGAATTGACACTTGTAAAAAAAATTACATCTTTGACCATGGGGCTATAATAGACATTATTCTATGTTTTTCATTTCAACAATAAGCATATACACAGCATTCATGATTTTTGCTATTATTAAGAATGCAAAAAGGGTATGTGTCTCTCTTAGTCAGGAGGGGAGTTAGTTTGTCTCTAATGACAAGGGTGAATATTACCAATAATAGAGAAGAGGTCTAGGTACTCCGATAGCTTGACAAAGACCCAGTTCTGGGTCGAAACGTTGCAATGTTCCCTGGATTCTAATAAATGTGCCTAAAGCTATCGGAGTGCCTGGACCTTTTCTCTGTTATTGGTATTGCTTTTATCGGGCTGGTGCTGGCCCATGGTCTAGTTTAGCTCCTTTTGGCTTTTGTGGATGGAGTGCAGTTCCTATCTGGATATTGTGCAGGGTGAATATTGGAAAAAAAAACATCTGGGTGGTTTAACATATACCTAGACTGCCAAGAAGTTTGTCTCTGGAAGCAGATCTGGCCAAATGTCCTCTCCGGTTATCCCAAAATACGAGAGAGAAGCTTTACTGTCAGTTATCCTACACAAATATAGGCACCAGGACCACAACGGAATGAGTTATATAAATATCAGTAAATTTAAATGACCGTATAGGCACCCAGGTCCCTTAATCTCAATGAAGTGGTCTGGATGCAGTGATCCTTTCCTTTTAACCATTACGATGTAAAACAACGCCATTTTGTAGAAACAGCTATGTCTACATTGTAGGGTTAAACACCTCTGTAGTGACTGTCTTCCTGTTTCACTTCCTGTGACATCCATGAGAATGGCGAACGTCAACAAATGCAACTCATAGGGAAGCAATGGATTGGACCAGAGCCCACTTAGCACGCACGCACATCTTGTCCCTATTCTTCTATGAGAAGCACATATTTTCATTATTTTTTTTTATTTTTATTTTTAGAATTGACCATTTTTTTTATTTTGATAAAAATAGACAATGGAAGGGGTACAGAAAAAAGAAAAGGGGGAAGGGTAGGGGGAATGGGATAGCAATGCGTTTTGTTTAACAATTTCTAGACATTGTCATGTGGGAAAAACAGCTTAAATCAATTCCTTGAGCATGGCTTGCATAAACACATTGAAGTCTTTTCCAGATTGGAGTTACATTGTCTCCCATGTAGTTAAACACAGTGTAACAGACATACAGTAACATGAACTTATTTACAACGGATGGCAATAACTATGATTGT
Source organism: Pelobates cultripes (assembly GCA_933207985.1). Lineage (NCBI taxonomy): Eukaryota > Metazoa > Chordata > Amphibia > Anura > Pelobatidae > Pelobates > Pelobates cultripes. Next base: position 86,404,864 of record OW240924.1, on the reverse strand, counting down.
TGCTGATGTGAGCACCTGTTGCTCAGGGGGCTTCACTCTGGGGACGTGGACTCGGTAGCCGGGTACACTTCTGTTGGCTGTGCAGTGTGTGGGGTATGTGGGGTGGGCTGTCCCCGGTCATGGGGAGGTTGAAGTCTGTATCTCTGCCACATTTCATACATGCGTGTATTTGAGTTCCCTGTGCTCATGTGGAATGTTGCAAATCGTTCGTACGCTACATTTGTGGTAATCAGGTCTATCAGCTCTTCCCCCTTTGGGGTCGAGTCAGACCTCCAGTATCTGGAGATTAATGTTTGCGCTGCTATCACAATTAGAAATATTAGTTTTCGGGAGTGTTTCAGAAAGTAAAGTGGAGCTATGTGCAGTAAGTAGGCCTCCGCCGTCAAGGGCACCTGAGACTTTGTGCTGTGGTTGACCATCTCCCCTACCATTTTCCAGTAAGGTTGGATAAGTGGGCAAGTCCACCATATGTGAAATGTGTCTCCGGGAACTCCCTGGCATCTCCAGCATTTGTTACTAGTGAAGTGATACATTTTAGAAAGCTTGTTTGGTGTCAAGTACCATCTGTACAGTATTTTCCTCGATGTCTCGAGGTGTGAGGCGCATAACGAGGACCCCTTCCTGTGGGGACAATTCTCTCCCCAGATCTTTATGCCATTCTTTCTGGTAGCCCCAGACCTTAGTTTGAGATTCGTCGATGATTGCATTGTAGCAAAACGAGAGGGATCTTTTCTGTTGTTGTTGGCTAATACATTTGCATTCAAATCTTGTCATTAATCCTGTCAGTTCGCCCCCTACCGTGTGTGTACGAGCATCTGTGATCGTGTGTGACATTTGCAGGTATGAGAAGTGGGCATGCTGCGGAATCTTGAGCCGATCTCTCAAATCTGTGAACGTCCTGAGTGCGCCCAGGTGCGTGAGCTGGTGTAGGTGGGTAATCTTGTGTTTGCTAAATTTAGATAAGGTCGTCTGTAGGGATTTAAGGACCTTGGAGGGAACACTAATTTGTAGAGTGCAGAATAGGTACAAAATGATCCTTCCCATTTCCGTAAAGTGTTTGCTATTTGAGAGTGGAGTGCTTGGTAGTTCGTGTTGAAAAGGGCTCTATGTGTACTCGTCAATTTAATCCCCCAAAATTTCATGTGGTCTTGTCTCCAGTCAAAGTTGAACGACGCCTTCAGCGTCTCCAAGATGTCCTTACCCAGGCCTATTCCCTTCCCTTGTGTCTTTGTAGTGTTGAGTTTATAATATGCCTGTGCGCTGTAGTTTTGTAGTTCTTTTTGGAGGTTGGGGAGGGAAATGTTTGGTTGGGATAGAGTCAGTAACACATCGTCTGCAAATAGGTTTATTTTGTATTCTCGGTCTTTTATTGTTATACCATGTATGTTGGGGTTGCGTCTAATAGCTTCTGCAAGCGGTTCTAAAGCTAGTACATATAGAAGCGGCGACAGGGTTCTGCCCTGCCTGGTGCCGTTTGTAATGGCAAACGGGTCGGAGAGAAAACTTGAGGAGGAGACTGTTGCGTTGGGGGTGCTATACAGGGCTTTACCTGCCGTTAAGTACGTTTGTGGGAAATCAATTTTTTAAGGACAGCGTCTAGAAAAAGCCAGTTCAGTCAATCAAAGGCTTTCTCCGTGTCTAAGGAGACTAGGAGGCCTTGTTTCCTGTCCATGTGTAGTGCTTGCAATATGTCTACTACTTTTCGGGTGTTGTCCGAGCCTTTTCTACCCTGGACAAACCCCACTTGATCATCCGAGATAATTGTCGGGAGGATGCATTAAAGACGTGTGGCTAAAATCTTTGCATATAGTTTAGTGTCCGCGTTCAAAAGGGAAATTGGGCGGAAATTTTGGCAAAGCGTTGGTGCCTTACCCTCTTTTGGGAGGGTTATCACCCTGGCCGCCAAAAATTCTGAAGGGAAGGTACCCGTCTGTAGAGCATGATTAAAGGTAGAAGTAAGGTGTGGGGAAAGGAGGTGCTTAAATTTCGCGTAGTATTGATTTGTGTAACCGTCTGGACCCGGGGCCTTCCCCGGAGGAAGGGAGTCTATGCAGTCCATTATTTCAGTCTCTGTGATAGGGGATGCCAGGCTGTGTTTTTGGGGTTCTGTTAAGGTTGGCAAGGGAATCTCTGACAAGTACGATTGAATGGACGTGGCCGAGGGATCTGGGGTGTCAGGGTCGTCCGTGAGGTTGTATAGTTGGCTGTAGTAACGTGCGAATTCTCTGCAGATTCCCGCGGGGAGGTGTATTTTGTGACCTTCCTTACTCAGTATGTATGCTATACGTGATTGTTGTTGTTTGTCCTTCAGTCTGTGGGCTAGGAGTTTGCTCGCCTTATTCCCCTGTGTGTAAGCATGTGTTTTCAGTCTATTGAGCATAAATCCAAACTTGTGTAATCTAACCTCTTTAAGCTTTTCTTGCAGGGCAGCTATTTGTTGCTTATGTACACTCATTGGGTGTATTTGGTTTTCCTTGTGTAGTTGTTCAAGACTCTGTGTGATGTGCGTAATTTCTTTGTTTCTTAATGTATGACGCTCTGCTTATTAGAGTGCCCCTGATCACTGCCTTGTGGGCAAGCCAGAGCATGTGCGGGTCTTGCGCAGAGGTGGAGTTCGTACGGAAATAATGTCGCAGCTCCTTTTCCAACCTCGTGCAGAACTCTGTGTCTCTAACCAGACTCTCGTTAAGGCGCCAGGGACTCCTGTGTTTAAAGTCATATGTGCATGCAAGAGTCGTTATTACTGGGGCATGGTCTGACCAATCCAAGGTTATGTCACACCCTAGCACTTGGGTCATGGAGGAATTGTGCATAAGACAGCCATCTATTTGTGAGTACGTATTGTGTACCTTGGAGTGGTGCGTGTAGGTTTTTTCGGACGGGTGGAGAGCTCTCCACACATCTCGAAGTCCATAGTTGGCCAACACCGTTCTGATGGCCTTGCTTTGTTTTTTGAGGGAGCTATAGTGACGGGAAGAGGGGGGCCTGGTGGAGTCCACGGAGGGATCCAGAACGTGATTCAGGTCTCCACTGACTACTAGGGTGCCTTTTCTTAGTCTATCTGCTTTGGTTAGAACTCTATGGAGGAAGTTCCTCTGGTTGGCATTTGGAGAGTATATGTTAACCAATGTGTAGTCCAGGTCATTTATAGTGCATTGCCAGATTATGTATCGTCCTACTGTTTGACTTCACTATCAGGTCCTTACTGAGGAGAATGGATACCCGTTTAGATTTTTGTGGTGTCGTGGCGTGAAGTTGGTGAGGGTACGCCCGACTTCCTATTGGTGGGTGGGTACCGGTTCTGAAGTGGGTTTCTTGTAGGAGTACAACATCTGCCTGCGTCTTTCTGAGTTCCCTCTCTAGGGTATGGCGTTTAAAGGGTATATTTAGGCCCTGAACATTATGGGAGTATAGTTTTAGACTGAATGTTGAGGGTGGCTATCGCTGGTGTCCCCTGTGTTGTAGGTTGTGAGTGGCCCGGGAGGGGCCCCAGAGGTCTCGGCGCCCTCCGCCCTATCAGCGCCTCCATTCCGGGGCTCAGAGTTCCCGTCTGAGTATTTTAATGTGCCGGGGCCCTTGTTCAGGCGAATAAACATACTAACATGTGTGATCTTAGACATTGCCAAAGTAAACAAACACAGAACATATATACAAAAACATAAAAATAACATTGTCCCCCGCATTATGAGCAAAGGGAAGTGGTGAACAAATTTTTCCCTGCTAGTTTATCCCACTAGCTATGTCCTTCCTGGGGGAGTAAGGATCCTGGTCCGAGTCCCGGACACCCAGTTGGCCGAGGACCCCGTGCCTCCGGCTTTTATGTTTGATTCCTGGTATGAAGAAGCATGTTTAAGTCGATGAAACCTCTGCGTTAGACTCTTTACTATTATAGATATATATATAATTTATTTTTTTCCTTTTAATTTATTTTAGTTATTTATTTATTTAAATTTTTATTTTTTATATATATATATATATATATATATTTATATATATTTTTTTGTTTGTTTTTGTTTTTTTGTTATTTATTTAGTTTTAATGGTCCCTCTCTTATGGGTCTTCAACCTACCCTCGGGCCGCATCGCTGCCTGGAAGGGGCAACTCCTATGTTCTATGGGTATGAGTTCGTACCCTGGGGGGGGGGGGAGAGCATATGGCAGTAGCATACTCTGGGTGGGAGATGTGTCTGGATGGGGACTACTCAACCCCCCAAGGAGGCCGTGCCCTCCCACCTATTTCTTGGACAACTGGTTTCCCAGCTTACCTCCCTTTATCACCCCCCGATTCTTTTTATGTATAGTTTTCAATAATGTTTTTTTTTTGTTTTGTTTTTTTCTACTCTTTACTGTATGTGCCCCCCCACTCGAGTTTAGGCCTACCCACAGCACATAACCATTACAGAAGCATATATATTACCCACAGTCAGGTGATATCCATGGAACATTTTTACCCTTGAGTCCATAGGGTCTCTAGTACTTGCATTGTCTTTGTGGTTACTTGAGAGTTCGCAACGTTTGTCTGGCCGACTGGCAGTTCTGTTACTTGGCCGTGTGAGCTCGCCCTGCTTTAGCGTTCTTGGCTGACTTCCATCCCGGCTGGATCTCCACTGGACGGTTAGGTGTAGCACCTGTTGTGGGTGTCTCAATGCCCCAGCTTCGCAGCAAGCGGGTACCTGCGGCAACGTCCATAGCTCTATGCGTCCTGCCATCCTTTGAAATAAGCAGTTTTATTGGGAATCCCCATCTATACGGGATGCTCCTGTTTCTTAATTCTGAGGTGATATCTTTGAATACTCGCCTCCGCCTCAGCGTTTCTGCAGAGAGATCCACGTAAACTTGTATGGGCCGGAATTGTTCCTGTAGGTCTTGTTGTGGGCGCTTGGAGCGAAGGATGGCCTCTTTCACGTGGAAATAGTGTACCTTGGTGAGTACATCTCATGCGGTGGCTGCGGGAAGGTGTTGTGGTTTCGCCACCCTGTGTGCCCTGTCCAGCAGTAGCATATTGGGAGGGATGTCTGGTGCCAGGGCTTGAAATAGGCCTGTTAGAAAGGCCACGAGTTCGGCTGTTGGAACCTCTTCAGGTATCCCTCTGACCCTTAAGTTTTGGCGCCAGGATCTGTCTTCCAGGTCCATTCATTTGATTTCTTGTTTTTCCAACCGCACCTCCATGTCTTATAGCCGTTGCACCATGCTGTTATGTGCTGCTGCGTAGTCGGCCATTTCATTTTCAATGTGGGATGTGCGGTTGCCGAGGTCCATGATGTCTTGTCTGAGCTCGGCTATAGCTGAGTGTACCGTGGCTTGTATTTTTGTAGCCACTTCGTCAAGCATTTTTTGGAAGTGCTCTCCCTGAATTTGGAGAGTATCTTGTGGGGAGTGTGGTCTCGAAAGGTCCCTGTCGTCTTCGCTTCCATCGCCATCTTGTTGCGACTGGGCCGGCGTTTTCTGGCCCCTCGGTTTTGCGGCGAAAAAGGAGTGTTTCTCCTTGGCATCCGCCGTTTTCCGAGATCCTCTCTGTGCCATGAGGGAAACCCTGGCTTTTTGGGTGGTTTCGTGCTGGGTATTAGCTGTGTACCCATGCTGTATTAGCCGATAGCTGGGGAGCTCCGTCTCTACGCGTCCATGCAGCTCGAGCGCAGGCTCCGCCCCCCATATTTTCATTATTTTAATATAAAAGTTTGGACAATCACTGAGGGAGCAGCGGATGGCAGCTCAGTGTGAGCCTTTGTGCTTGAAAAAAGGTAAGTCAAATCTATTTTTATTTTAGTTCTATATTAATTTTTACAAGTTAAAGGACCACTCTAGGCACCCAGACCACTTCAGCTTAATGAAGTGGTCTGGGTGCCAGGTCCTTCTAGGGTTAACCCATTTTTTCATAATTATAGCAGTTTCAGAGAAACTGCTATAATTATGAATGGGTTAAGCCTTCCCCCTAATCCTCTAGTGGCTGTCTCATTGACAGCCACTAGAGGCGCTTGCGTGCTTCTCACTGTGATTTTCACAGTGAGGCATAGCGTCCATAAAGCGTGTAAATGCTTTCCTATCGACAGGCTGAATCTTGTGGCGCGTAGCCCGTGCGCATTCAGCCCGGCGAATCGGGCGGAGGAGGAGGAGGAGAGCTCTCATGGCGCTGGAAAAAGGTAAGTTTTTACCCCTTTCCCCCTTCCAGAGCCGGGCGGGAGGGGGACCCTGAGGGTGGGGGCACCCTCAGGGCACTATAGTGCCAGGAAAACGAGTATGTTTTCCTGGCACTATAGTGGTCCTTCAACTGGGGGAGAATGGGGTACTGAATCTAGTCAAAGTATGGACTAGGACATGTTTCTATTCCGAACGCTATAGTGTTCCTTAAACGGAAACATTTAATAAGTAAGTGTTTATTGCAGGTTTCTCAAACTCCAGCCCTTTCTGGTGTCAATAAACTACAACTCCCATGATTCTACAACTCCCATGAAAATTGGCATCAAAGATCTCCTGGGTTGTAGGGTGTGAAGGCTGCCAGCAAGGAATCCTCTATCAATTTTCCAAGGGTCAGGAAAACAGTCAGCAAGTTGTACCCAGATTGCAGGGATGGTGACGTAGGTTGAAGACCATAATGTGGACATGTTGGAGCAAGGAGAAATCCGATTGAAGCTCTTGGTTTGCAGAAATAATCTATTCCCTTTCTCCAGCACAGTAAGAAATTGCTTCAATTTTCCTTTTTTTTGCTTCTTTTGTATCAGCAGCAGATACAGGGATGTGTGAACAGATGAACTTGATGGACTTAAAGCTTTTGTTCAATGTACGCAGCTATCTGGGCCATGTCATAGACCGCACGTGGGAGAGACGGACTTTTACAGAAGAATTGTGATCTCGATATCGAACCAATTCAATTCTATTCGATTAACTATGTCCATGTCTTATTGTGTCTCTATAGCCACTTGCAGGATTACTGGCATTAATTGTATTCCTATTTCTAAGGGAATGTTCACTTTATGTATTGCATTTTAATAATTACCTTTTTGTGTTGCATGGTTTACAATTACAATGTGTGTGTTTTTGTTTTTGTTTGCTGGTGTTTGTGGTGAATACTTTTTGTTTTGGTGTGTACTATATTTTAGTTCGATCACAATTTATTTCATTTTTTGAAATTGTTTTTTATTCTCTTGACCTTTCATGTTTACACACTTTTATAATTGTGTATTGCGATACAATATCATATCATTATTATGTAAACAAACAAACAAAACACAACAAACTAAAAATTGGTTTCCCATTGGAGGTATGGCAGACCTAATAAAGGCATGTTTTGAGTGCTTGGAAGCAGAAGTTGTGGCGCTCTTATGATATTTATTGAAAGATTGATTGGTGGACAAATTGATGAGTAAGATAGCTGGTAAGGTGGTAGTACCATGTAAAATGTCACCATACAAGACTGCAAACAAATAAAATAAAGGTCAAACCATATAAGACCTCCAACTGTAAGGCCAATAAATGAAACTGTACAGGGCTATTAACTGAAGGCAGAATTTCTAGCACAGCTAGTTTGGGTAACTCTTCCAATTATGTTATTTTGGTCCTGTATTTGAAAGTCACTTTAAATTTCTTACGATTCTCTCTCGAAGGCAGCAGTTTTTTTTAATACGTTTTTGTTTTTTAGCCTTATAGCTCCCGTAATGGCTTTCTCTGAATTGTGATTAACTTGTCGTACAGTCCGTTGCTCCATTAGGTAAGCATTTGAGGAATTTTGTCTGTGAGATGTTTGATGCTTTTTCTGCAATAACACAGAAAGGGTTAGAAGTTAGGTATTAGAAGGCCTATGTAGGGCTTCCAAAATGTCATTTTCTTAGCAATTTAATTGTGAAGCAAATACTGAAGCATATTTTAGAACAATCCCCTCCCCCTCACGAAAATAAGTTACCCAAGGAGGTTTTTATTATCACTCTAATGGTCATTAAAGTGTAAGCTCACCTGCCAAGTTAAGGCAAAACCTCTTAGGTGAGTCATACACTAACAATCTTGCTGCTTTCTGCTAAAAGGCAAAATCTATGAGTCAGAAAGCGGTAATTGTATGAACATGAACCAAACCCATGAATAGTCCCAGCAGTACTTAGCCGCGACTGCTATGGAACTAATTTCATCATGAGGACTTCGTGGGTTCCTTGTCACCTCAACGGGACTTAGCCACGAATGTTATGGAACTGTTTTCGGCATGAGGTGACTGTGTGGTTCCTGGACAACTTGGTTCGCAGTTATGAACCACTTTGAAATCCGCCAGGAAAGAGCTTTTTGGAACGAAGGTGTCTGAGACTAAGGGGAACAAATGCTACCTAAGAGCCAGGCGGAGCACCCCCATATTGTGGCCACAGGAGCTCCAAAAAGTTGACCGGCAAAAGCACCAAACGTCCTGGAACTATTTGGGCATAGGACCACGTGTGCAGCCATCAGAATTTAACACTGTGGCGTTTCCTCTACACTGCATGAATCTGAGCGCTATTTGGAGAACTTGGGTGCTCAGATCAGGGCTATTTAATGATGTATTATTTGTGGGGTTATTCTGTGTTTTTATTATGTTTTTGTGTATTTTTATGTTGTTTGCCTCTCTGTTCCTGGGAGATAATTGGCTTACCGGTCTTTAACGCAATTATCTCCCAGGCCCAGAGATTCCTGGGAGGGGCATGTGGTGAAGACAACGGAGAGCCCCCTGCTGGGGTCTGTGTATAAAAATGCTGTGTTTGGATACATTAAAGGGAAACTATAGTCACCTGAACAACTTTAGCTTAACGAAGTAGCTTTGGTGTATAGAACATGCCCCTGCAGCCTCACTGCTCAATTCTCTGCCATTTAGGAGTTAAATCCCTTTGTTTATGAACCCTAGTCACACCTCCCTGCATGTGACTTGCACAGCCTTCCATAAACACTTCCTGTAAAGAGAGCCCTATTTAGGCTTTCATTATTGCAAGTCCTGTTTAATTAAGATTTTCTTATCCCCTGCTATGTTAATAGCTTGCTAGACCCTGCAAGAGCCTCCTGTATGTGATTTAAAGTTCAATTTAGAGATTGAGATACAATTATTTAAGGTAAATTACATCTGTTTGAAAGTGAAACCAGTTTTTTTTTCATGCAGGCTCTGTCAATCACAGCCAGGGGAGGTGTGGCTAGGGCTGCATAAACAGAAACAAAGTGATTTAACTCCTAAATGACAGTGAATTGAGCAGTGAAATTGCAGGGGAATAATCTATACACTAAAACTGCTTTATTTAGCTAAAGTAATTTAGGTGACTATAGTGTTCCTTTAAATCAGTTATACTCCCAGAACTATGTGTCGTCTAGTAACTGGGAGGAAAAGGGATATAATCACTGCTCAGGGCCTTGTTCCAGCTTGTGGAGGATTCGGTGGGTAAAGTCCTTGTAAGGACTAGAGCTCCCAGGACTGTGTGTCTTCCAGTCCATGGAGGACCCCAGTCAAGCCACGGAGACTGGGGCAGAAGCTCTGAGGTTTTCCCCTGTTCCAGCTAGGAAGTGATCCTTGGCAAAGGTACCCAGCTCGGGTACAGGGAGCTCTGCTACAGTACCCCCCTCCCCTTACATAGTGTAAAAATAATCTGTTTAGAAATTAATCTACAAAATAAATATTTTAAATATGAACGTTATTTTTCTTTGTTCTTTAAGACTCTCAAGATATATTTTTTTCTGTTTTGGATGTTTTTGAATCCCAAGTTAAGCCGAATAATTTAACCTGTATTCCAAAAGGCATATTTCTTGAGCCGAAAGACAACATATGATGAAATAAACAATGCATTAACCTGAAAAAAATGGGATGTATTGTGCTTCTTTCTAAATAGTCATTTGATTGAGCACTGTGTTTTTTGTTTGTTTTTTGTTTTGTGCTTATTGTAATAATGACTACATTTCTTTTACATTGTAACTCTGGAAAAAAAAATTTCCAATTACTATTTTTTGCTGAATGTTTTTGGAACATAAACAGCCCATTATAAAAACAAGCATGCACGGTACAAATCAAACACTGATATTTAAATTATTTTCTCCAAATATCACCATTGTACCCACTCTGTCAACTGATTCATAGTGCAATGTTGCCCTCTAGTGGTAGTTAGAGGGTACAGGTAGTTAGACTGTATTTTGAATTCATTTAAAGACAACTTTAATAAGAAATGAATTGAGTCCATATATATATTTAGTTGGTGTTTTACATATTATTTTTTTCCCCAGTACAATGGGTAATACAGTATTACAAAACGAATAACTAATTAAGACTACATATTGATGATTATATGTCTTAAAGACCAGATGATGTCTTCCAGCAAGTTTGCTTTCTGTTTGTGAATCATAAAATGGTGACTATGTATTGTAGAAAGACTAATGGGATACTTTTAACTGATCTGCAATTCATGTGTACTTTTCTTTTTTTTTTTTTTTCTCTTCAAATAAGCAGAAGAGGCCTCCGAATTTTTTAAATTTCAAATTTGGTCTACTGAAATATTTAGGGCTTTCCACCTTTAAAAAATGTGAATCTGTTTGCTACTGTGCTAATGTAGAATAAGTTTGTGTATAAACGTACTCTTTAAATGTGATTATTTTCAATGTATTGCTGTAATAGCACAATTTTATTTTATTTTTTTTGTTAATGGAGAATCACCATGTGTTGTTCAACCAGGTCACTAAAAGGCAGAATCTAACGCCCTGCGATCTGCATTTCAGATACCAGTCGGATTAATCCAGTATATAAATGATTATTATTATTATTGCCATTTATATAGCGCCAACAGATTCCGTAACGCTTAAATGGGGTGCTAGTGTAGATGTATGCAAAGTCACAGTAAACTTCACACCTTTTTTTTCCCATTCGTTTATTGGAAAAGTAATTTAGGGATCTGGCGTATCCCTTTAATCAGGGCTCAAATTTGCACTCACCAACTACTAGCCACTGGTGAGTAAAAATTCACCCCAGGTGAGCTTAACCTACAGCCTCAAGACTTGCAGTGGCGAGTAAATTATCCCTGGATTGAATGATCTTTTCTTTGTATAGAGTTTAAAAAGGTCAAGTTACCTTTTATTTATTTTATACCTATTGCTTTTATTTGTTTTTGTTTTTTTGTTGTTGTGTCAAATAAATCTACTTATCAGCATTTTGAGGTCTATACCATAGCATTGAAGTGCTCATAGCCTGAGCAGTCTCTACCTGCTCTTTGTTTTTGAGTGGTTCCATTTATATATTACTTTTCTACACATTTAACAATATTACACTGTTGTTTTTTTCCCTTTTTTCTTTCATTGTTTGAATGGATACACCATATACCGTAAATGTCTAATGTGCATATTGTACTTTTGTTTAATATAATTTTATTGTATATCTATTCACAATGCACAATTATCGAGAAGCGCTTTACTGCAAATCTACTTCTTACACAGTACCTTTGTTATAAAACACTTTATTTCATAAATAATTCTGCTTGTCATAAACACTAAACATTGTTATTTAAAAAGGCAAAGCACATCTTTTTTGTTATTTGGGTTTAAGTGTATATTTGGGCTATTGCACTTTTTAAGGTGCTGCTTATTAGAATTTCAGTATTTTTTGTGTGTAATAATATTTTAGCGCCTTATACACTTGTTTTTTTAGTATAACTTTTTTTTAATATCTAAAAAATTAACTTTTCACCAAAAATAGGAGCACTTACAGGGCTTTTCTTCAATAAATAATCTTTTTTAATTTACTTACTACAACTACAGGATCTTGAGAAAGACCCATGAAGGGGCAGAAACATTGGTCACAAATGTAATTATCATGAGTTATAGTAAGTAAATTTAAGAATATTATCTATTGAAGAGAAGCCCTGCGAGTATTCCTATTTTTGGTAAAAATAAAAGTCTATATACAGCGAAGGAGACACTAAGACATGTGTCTGTAAGTTAGAGTTTCAGTAATTGTATTATTCAACATACTTTGATAAAGTGAAGGCAGATAAGCCTATAACATTTACCCCCAGGGGGAGTATGTGTAGTATGTGTTGTAGGCAACACAAACCAAAGTTTAGTTATGGGCCCCTGGGGTGGAGCATTTGGAGAGCAAGGTGTGCCAATGCTCCACTCCGCAGTTTGCATACAACTGTGGGAGAAATAAGTTCCAGGCCAGAGTTTTGATCTGTCTCCAACCCACTACTTAGCTGCAGATAATCAGCTGCAGCAGTGGGAATAAACCCCTCCCTGCTAGGCAGGTAAAGGGGGATTGCTGGCTTCCTCCCTGGAAGCAGGTAGGAGAGACGCTGTTCTCTCCTGTGAGAGAGTCAAGGAGACTGAGCATTGGGTGTTCAGAAGGAAAGCAGTGAAGGCTGGCTTGGAGCACTGGGAGTGCAGAAGGAAAGCAGCAGGCTAGCTGAGAGCACTAGAGTGCGGAAAGGAGAGAGAATTTTGTTTCTTTCTAGAAGGCATGGAAGCCACATGGTAACTGAGTGTGGAGTGCAGAGATCTGACAACGGCACTAGGTTGGTGAAACCAATTATTGTTCGGTTATAGTTTAAACCCTTGAGAGATAGGGAACTTGATGTTAGTAGGTGCTCAGACTGAGCTAGGTTTTTGTTTATAGGGATTTGTGTTATTGTTGTTTTTTTCCATTTGCTGCTGTATCTGTGGTGGAGTTTAACAATAAAGTGCCTGGAATTAAGTTGCCTTAAAAGACTGTGCATGTTTGTGCCCAAGAGGACCGTGCTGCCTGCAGACAAGGATCATAATACATACACACAAACAAATGAAGAGAGCACTCACGGGATGAATTTCAGGTTAATAATGAAGGTTAAACTACCCTACCCTCTCACCCTCTTGGGCAACCATCTATAAAACATTTTACCGTTCCCTTAAATAATTCAGACTGACACAAGGTTTGGAATGATAAATTATATTCCCCCCACTTGTTGACTTCACAAGGGGGGGAGGAGGGTTTACTTTATTTAGAATATTAAACCACAACAGCAACTATTATGGTTGGCAAGAATCCCGACTCTCACAACCCCAAAAAAGGGGGAAGGGGAAATAGCCTGGCAGCTTACCAGTTTAACTTCGAGGTGGGGCCATCTCCCGCCATGCCTTGCCAGCGAGCCCATTCAACCGGGAGTTCCTCCAGCGTCCCAGCATGAACACTGACCCACCGTGGCCGGTGGCTCACTGCCCCACTGTCCGTCCTCTCCCTTGTCCACTCGCGGCTACATCGGCTGCCAGGCCTTGCCCTCCCCTTTTTCCACCACCACAATAGAGTCTAGGACTCTTGCCGCCATCTTAACTATACCTTTTAAAGTGCTGGTAAGAACTCTTTTACATTTTTTATGAACAGGTCAGTTCCTATGTCTGACATGTGTACCCCATCATGCCTGTATAGCCCTGGGGCATTGACCCTGATATTCTCGAGCTTAATGACATGGCCACCTGCCTCCAGCACGGTTCTTGCCATGTCCCTGTCCTTCTTTCTTTTTACTCTGAAACCTGCTCTTTGTGAACTCATGAATCTCCATGTAATCCTTGGCAGTGGCGTACTAAGAAGGGGGGCAGAGGGGGCAGTCCACCCCGGGTGCCTTGGTGGGGGGTGCCTTGGGAGGGGGCGCTGCCAGGAGCGCCGGCCCCCCTCATGCTGCAGCCACCCGAGCGCTCTGTAGAGAGCCTCAGGCGGCTGCAGCTTTGCCCACCCGGGCGCAGCATGAGGAGAGGGGCTGACAGGAGGGAAGCGCTCAGCGCTCCCTCCTGTCACTCCCTCACTGTAATGTGGCCGAGCCCTGTATCATGGTCCGCGGGTACAGGGAGCATCTGTCTCCTGTACCCGGCCGGACTAACAGGAAGTACACACTTCAAAAGAGTCAGCCGGGCACAGGAAACAAAAGCTCCCTGTACCCATGACCATAAGCAGAGCTCGCCAAGCTACAACAGTGTGGGGGGAGGAGATAAAGAAATTGGAGTGGGGGATATAAAGAAATTGGTAGGAGGAGATAAAGAAATTGGGAGGGATACAAAGAAATTGGTAGGGAGGGAGATAAAGAAATTGGGAGGGGAAAGAAATTGGGAGAGAAAGAAAGAAAGATTGGGGAAAGAAAGAAATTGGGAGGGGGGAGAGAGAAGGAAATTGGAGGGGGGAGAGAGAAGGAAATTGGAGAGGGGGGATAAAGAAGGAAATTGGAGAGGGGGGATAAAGAAAGAAATTGGGAGGGGGGATAAAGAAAGAAATTGGGAGGGGGAGAAGGAAATTTGAGGGAGGGAGGGAGAGATTGACATCCATCACACACAATGCACCCCTTGCACACAGAAAAACACACAATGCATTAAACACACTGCATTACACACACAGACACACATACACAAGCAATGCAACAGTTACACACAATGCATCCCTTACACACACAGAAACACACAATTCCTTCATTACACACTCAATGCACCCCTTACACACACTCAATGCATCCCGTGCATACACAGAAACACACCTTGCAGCCCTTACACATACAAACACAGATTCACACAATGCATTCCTTACACACATATCAGGACATCCCCTACACACTCCACCCCCTGTGAACAAACTCATTGGTGGAACATGAAGGTGGACCCTGGGACCCAGACCTTGAGCTGTGTAAAGGACCCCCAAAAAATGGAGCTGCTTCCCGTTCTCCCAGAACATTGATTTTTGTGACCACAGTTACAAACCGCCTCCAGAGAGCCTGTTCTGCACCAGACCAGTGGAGCCAGACTGCAGCTAGAGCCCATCATCATCCTCATCTGGTTGTAAGTAGGCAATCTAGTATATTATTCGTGGCACTAATCTCTAATTTACTTCACATTAAAGAAACACTATAGTCCCCAGAACCACTGCAGCTTAATGTAGTGGTTCTGGTGTCTATAGCCTGTCCCTGCAGGCCTTTTAATGTAAACACGGCGGCACTGCAGCACTGGCGTTAGTTAACATGGCAAATCATATGGGTGGGGCATTGTGATGTCACATGGGGGGCGGCAAACTTTACTTTTGCCTAGGGCGGCAAAAATCCTTGCACCGGCCCTGGCTGGAGGGGGCTGTGTGAGCTGTGGCTGCACAGTGCCCCATGGTAGTTAGGGTGCCGTGCGGCCAGTACAGCTCACACAAGCAAACAGCTGATAAACTGGCCGCACGGAGGAAAAGTGGGGCGGAGCTAAGCAAAATTGGGGCGGAGACAAACTGGCACTGTCGGCGGGGCTTAATATGGCCCTTACCCACTGCTGTTAGGAGGTGCAGCAAGATGGAATCTCTGCTTCTCCACAGGCTTCAGAGAAGGACTTCAGGGAATCCAGTCCTCCTCCATCCCACTGTCTGTAAGTAAGAGTGTGTGTCTGTGTGTGTGTGTGTGTGAGACTGTCTGTGTGTAACTGTCTGCCTGTAACTGTGTGTGTGTCTGTGTGTAACTGTATGCCTGTAACTGTGTGTGTGCGTGTGTCTGCCTGTAACTGAGTGTGTGACAGTCTGCCTGTAACTGAGTGTGTGACAGTCTGCCTGTAACTGAGTGTGTGACTGTCTGTCTGTAACTGAGTGTGTGTGTGACTGTCTGCCTGTAAATGTGTGTGGGGGGCTGAAGGGATTTTGTAGAAGGGGGCAGGGGTTTTGTATTGGGACAGGTGTCTTTATAAGGGGGGATAAGTAGGGGATTTGTGGAAGGGGGTTGCGGGGGTTTTGTAGACGGGGCAGTACAGATTTGTAGAAGGGGCAGAACAGAGGTTTTGTAGGAGGGGCAGGGCAGGACAAGGGTTTTGTAGGAGGGGCTGACAGCGGTTTTGCAAAGTTTACAAATTGTAAAAAAAAAAAGAAAGAAAACCTTTAACATTTTTTACAGGTTTTTTTTTTTTGGGGGGGGTGGCAAGGGGGTGCCAAGCACAGGATCTGCCCTGGGTGCCAAATGCTCTAAGTACGCCCCTGATCCTTGGTATTATGTATGACCATACTGTGGTTGATGTAGTGAATTGCATCAACTATTTTAAATCTGACTTCATTATGTCTGATAGTTGTCCCATGTGCATGGTACCCACGTCATTCTCACCCAGATGAAGGATAATTACATCTGGGCGCCCCCAGCGCTACCTTGCTTCACTAATTTGGGTTGGAAGATCACTCCATCTCATGCCTCGCCTACTGAGCCATCTTATTCCTATATCCCTCCTTGGCAGGCCTAACTGCGGCCCTTCTGGTGTTGATGCTGCTCAAACTGCTGCCCCGTGAATGTAAGAGCGGCCAATTATCGATATTCTCTTTCACCTTTTGATCCCACCTACAATAAACCAATATTAGCGAAAAACAAACATATAAAGCTGGGACTTGTCTCTCTTTTTTGTAATATATATATATATATATATATATATATATATATATATATATATATATATATATATATATATATATATATATATATATATATATATATATCTCTCCTGACGGGGGCCAGAGGTAACCCTTGTATTTTGTTGATTTCCATCTGCCTATCATTTGGATCACACTTTCTGATGCGCTATCCAGTGCTGCGTCAGTTGCCTCTCCTATTCGGAATGAGTGAGGTTAAATAGCGGTCTTTCCCTAGCCTAGCATCCTACCCGCTGTAGATAGTATATATGTGAACTGGTACCTTGATAAAAATGTACCGTTGCCATGTAACAAAAATGCTTCTCCTTTGGTAGGTCTTATGAATGCATACCTTTCAACCGCTCGCATTTACCTTTCGCCATCTGGTCTGTTTTTGATTTTGATATGAAAATCATTACCTTGTCGCCTTCTAGTCTTACGTCTTCCTGTTTTAGACCATCCCCTAGTACTTTTTTGGACGCTGCTGCAATTTCACTGAATCTTAATGCTGATTGGTAAGTCAAAGTGAAAGCAGTGGAGAAGAAAATTGACTCCTTATCTGACGCGCAAACCTGACTTAATACCCTTATCAGGTTCTGAAGCCTCTCTCTTGTTATGGGTTCCCTGACATCACGTGTTATTTTAGTCGTCCTTTTGTAGCCTTTTAAAGCTGCTTTTACCCCAAAACTTTTAGTTAAATCTTTATAACCTTTAAGTTTTGTAAAAAATTATATGGCTGCAATTTTGTTTGCGATTGAACCTGGCTTAATTCCTTCTGAGTGTAATTTTGTCACCCATCTTACCATCAATGCTGGGGAAGCTAGATCCCACGTACCTACTTTGTTCCTAGTGAAGCGCACCCATTCTTTCCAGTAACCTTTGTACGATGTTAAAGTTCGTGGTGCCAGAGAACTGGTCAGCAGTTTTATCTCAGCCGGCCCAAGTCGACCACCTGCCAAAGGAAAGAAGGGTAATGTTGGCCTTTTCTCTCTGCTTCCGAGGCTAGCTCCTTTTTAACATTGAAATCTTGACAGTGCACCCGCTATTTTATTTTGCACACCGGTTACATACTTTGCTCTAAATGTAATGTTGTATCGGATCGATGTAAGCACCAATTGCCTTACTAAGTTTATCACTGGTGGCCATGCGGGTGATAAGCTGTTAATGCAATGCACCACACATGCATTGTTGCACCAGAAAATCACTGCCTTGTTTGATAATTCTTCTCTCCAAAGCTCTACTGCTGCTACTATTGGAAACATCTCTAACAAGGTCATGTTTTTTTTTAGCCCTTCTTTGTTCCAATCCTTTGGCCAAGCGTCGGCAAACCATTTACAGTAAAAGGCCCCCCGAAACTCGAGCTACCTGCTTCATCTGTGTATACGTTTAGTTCTATATTTGACATGGAGGGGGAACAGGAGAAAATCGGATTCTGGTAGAATATCCTGAAGAGTGGGTTTCCTTGCTAGTTTCCGAGAAGGGGAAATATGCCGAAAGACACAAAGTATAAAAACAATAATGAATATGCGTGGATGGAAAGAACAGCCCACCAAATCTGTCTGAGAATGGATTGTCTAATAATTGATTGTAAATGCAGTGTAGCTGTATCAATAAGTAAGAATTGTACCTAACTGAGACCAGGAGCTGTTGGAAAATACGATTGTATCAAATGGTTAACTATCAAGGCTGTTTATATTGGTCACCGTAACTGAATTTGTCAATTAGAAGCAGATTCTCAGTTGGCTGCAATAATTTATATATAGTCTCTTAAGCAGAAGGGTCACACAACCTAACCTGTTTCTGGTGTCTGATATCGTGCTGGGATTGCACAGTGTACAGAAACAATTCAATTATAGCAGAAAGAAAACTATCTGAACTGTGCAAATTGGCCCCAATGACCGTCCTTCTAGATGTGAGATCAGAGACTCAGCTAGCTGCAATTTTATATATATAATCGTATATGTACAATGGGTCACAAAGCATAACCCGTTCTTGGCATCTGATAACGTGCCAGTGTAGCAAAGTGTGCAGGGATATGAACTATTAAAGAAGCTTGCTCCAGTCTTAAGTTTGTACAGAAGATTGTTAGCCTGTAGTCACAGTGTGAATCCCATGAATATGGGAGTTATTGTCTAAGTAGTGAGTCACAATGATCCTAAATAGTGACTGTGAAAGACAGGGTAACTGATTATGGGTACGGGGACAATCTTCACAATATATACAAATAATGTGTCTGCTAAATCAATAGTGAAGAGGGAGGTCTGGGCAGGGTAGCTGATAAAGTGCTATAGACTAAGTGATTAAGTAAATTGTAGTCAGAGAGCGTGATATAGTGATAGGTGGCAATGTAGTTCGTATTCTGCCTGAAATGTCAAAGCTTAGCCTGGGTCTAAAAGAAGGGATTCAAATATCCTATATCAAAACTGCCCTAAGCACTCGTGCCTTCGAGGGCACCCATTAAAAAAAACCTACAAAAACCCTCACACTCCGAAAGAGAGGACCTCTCACCAAGACCCTGCACAGAAAAGCTATAGTAAGGGTACGGCCGCTGACGCCAGAGAACGCTCAGGTAGTGTTCCCACAAATGAATGGTATCGGAGGTTTCAAACCGCTCGAACAGGCTAAGTCGCGGTAAATAGTGCGGCGGCTGGTTTCCAAGTCTAGAGCGAGGAGCAGAAGATTGCTGAAACTCGAGCATATAGTAGAGGTCACTGTTGGTGCAGTGACATGGGGATAGCGTCGGTGTGTTCCCCTGATGTGCGTTTCACCACTCTGGCTCATCAGAGGGGAACCGGACCTCTGGTACAGCCCTATATAAAAAGGTATAGAACCACTCTCATTGGTCAGTTTGAAAATTCATGGGCCAATGGGAGTGTAGAGATCCCCCTGGTAGTCAGATGTAACTAATTAACCCTTTAGTAGATATAGGGAATTAATAATAGAGCTTGTTTATATGGGATGGGTATCCTGAGATTAAATTACAATATTGGAGAGTGAGTGATTGTAGGAATCACCTAACATTATCCACAATGTAAGAAGAAGAGGATAACAGATAACTAAACAGTGCGTGTTATAGTTATATGGAAATTAGATTAATGGATGATATACATGTTTATCTCTGAATAGAGCTAATACAGACAGCCTAAGTGTGCCATCTATGGGATAGAGAGATGGTAGCTGGGAATAGCTGGTAGTGGGGCATAATTAATGAGAATTTATCTATGTATATGTGACATCAAATTAAAGCCCTGTTTGCCTTCTAAAAAACAGTATATAATATGTTTTGGTGCAGTAAATGACAGAGATGCAAATTGCGTTTGAACAAAAAAATGGCTTGTGTCCTTAACCCCAGAAGGACACATGACATGTGTGACATGTCATGATTCCCTTTTATTCCAGAAGTTTGGTCCTTAAGGGGTTAAAGGTAAGACAAGCTTCTGAAGCTGTGTCCTTGAGGGGTTAAAGAAAAATGTTGGTCTGTTTTTTATTTTATTTACATTTTTCATATTAAAATAGCTTCCCTTTAACATTTACTGCCATTTTCTCTGTAAATTTATTGTGAGTGTTTAGAAGTAAAGTTTATGTCTGACAGCAAGTGATATTATTAACATCTATTCTTCCTTTCGCTAAATCACTGCAAGGAATTGTCACAATTTTCTCCGAACGGCTGTTTTTTGGGGGACTTTTTTTCTCTCAGTGGGCCCAGAGGACCTTAACTAATGCAATTCCTATAAAGTCTTTTACCTTTTCAGTTATTTTTAAGGTATTTTTAGAAAAAAAATGTTTACTTTTGTTTTTCTTTCTCTGCTCACTTTAAAATAAAGATCTACAAAATGCCACAAATGTAACAAGGTAGGAGAGGGAGGAAATGAGGAAGACGCATAAGAAAAAGAAAATAAACTCTCTGGACTGCACTCATTTCTTGAAATATACATTATTATTATTATTGCCATTTATATAGCGCCAACAGATTCCGTAGCGCTTACATTTCAGGAAAGTTCGCTCATGTCCAGTTTATCCTGACAAACTTAAAGGGTCACTCCAACTACCACAACTACTTCTATTTAGAGTCTGTATGTGCGGTTTTGCAGCTTTAAATTCTGCACATCCACAGATTTGCACTTTCATGCTGGGGACTAGTTACACAACCAGTGTAACGGATCACCTGGCACCCCGACTGGGTACCTCCGTTGAAGGATGCTCCTAGCGCTTCCTGAGGACTCCAAGCACTGCAGCAGACACCTCAACCACCGAACCGGAGAAGCATATGAATGCTCTCAAGCATACGAATGCTGTAAACAGCTGAACAGGAAAAGCATACAATCAGCATACAATCCAATTCCCCCAATAACGAGACAACACTTTGTTTTGAGGTCAAGCAGAACAGACTGTACTGCCACATACAGCCTCTTTTATTCCCAATCCAGAAACTTAGTACTGTCCACAGGGTTTTACAGAACAACCAATAACACACGTACATTACAGAAAACACTCCCAGCAATTGTACACAAAATCCTCCCCTGTGATATAATTATGGTACACAATGGGTTAACATGATTATCACAAGCAGGAAAAATACAGTTTTTATACATGTGCTATAACTTTAAAAATATATGTCCAATCTTCATAAAAATTACATATTCCGAATCAGCACACTTTAAACATAAACACTCTAAAAAATCAGACAATCTATCCAGTAGATAAAAAGTTAGCTGGAAGTCCTTTATGACCAACTGCAAGCACATTTTCCTGCCCAAAACAGTTCCATAGATTTGGGCTGTGCGGTCGGTCTATTTTACACAGAAAAATGACTAAGTCCCATTCGAATGCACGAATGGGGCCGTTCGTGCATTTAGCTTAGTATAGCAGTGAGTTCCAACTGCCGAACGGGACTTAGTCTCTGCAGCTGAAAACTGAGTGTTGGAGAAGGTAAGGGTCAGCGGTGTTCGTTGAAATGTATAGCCGATTTCAGTTCCATGGATTTGGCTACACATACCGCTGACCTCGTTCGAATGAACAAAGATGGCCGCCGCCACCACGTGTTCGTTTGTCGAATGGCGGCCACTTAGACTACTTCGGCACTTCGGCTGCATCCGAAGTGCCAATTTAAAGCTGCAGAACTGCTCCAATACAATTTAAAGGGGCAGCAAGTCTTTTAAAATCCAATCTGCTAAAATAGTCTTTAACAGGCAATATCTTCCAAGGGCCATAGTCTTAAAGGGGCATTGTTCCCAAAAGTCACAGTATGTCCCCAGATGGTTCTTAAAGGGCCAGCAGCAGCATAATACTGTATTCAAAGGGCCAAATCTCCCAGGGGCCATAGTCAGCAGGCAGGAGGCGGGCAAACAGGCTTCTCCAATGCCCAGTGGCGAGGTTGGTTTTGCCAAAACCGGCACTCTGAGTTCCCTAATGTGAATTTTGTGCAAAACGTACACCTATTGTCGGTGTGCACAGTGCACTGGTGACCGATATACAGAGCTTCTACGCTGCCTGCAAGGGGAAGTGTTCATCTACCCTCCCTCCCTATACCCTTAATCAGCCATTTGTATTTTTTGTTTTGTTTTAAAATAATCCCATCCTCCCATTACTGCCTAAGAGCCCTGAAACTGTTCAATCAAAAGCTTTTGAAAGGACAACATAAGGTTCTGAGATGTCAGAAGGGGGAGGAAACCCGTATGGGGAGCTCCGCCCTGCGCCATGATTCCAGGTACGTTTATTGCTTTTAAAAAAAATGTTTTCTTTTAATCATTAAGGGGACGGGGGAGTCAGTAGGGCATGATTAATTAAAAAGACCATGCACTCAGAAAAGGTTGGAGTAGCACTTTTAACTTTTACATTCTAGAATAAATTATTTTTGTTGATTTGTGAACTAAAAAAAATATTTATCACACAGCGTGTTTTAAAAAAAAATGAAATGTTAAAACCTTTTTTAAATTATTATTTTTTATTTAACAAGAAATATAAAAACCGTCCACTGGTTAAAGCAGTGATTGTACATTTATTGTAAACCCAAGCCTACATTCCCCATGTTACTTATTGAGTTAAAATTAGTGTGTAATGCACGGCTGCTTCAGCCTGCTCTTCCTGTATTCACAATACAAAGTATTTTTTGTGAAAAGCATGATTTGCTGGGTCTTTCACATACTAAATATGCAAGCCCCATTTGTAGTAGTGCTCAATATGCATATTCCATACTAGCCAGAATGAGTGTGTGTGATGCATAGCTTTCAATATTGGGAGATATGAAGTTGGGGTGTATGGGTGGGCATTTGTGAAGGCGTACCAGTGACCCAGCTTGCGTCACTGGCAATGCCTATAACGGCAAGATGTTATTTTTTTCCTGGAGATGAGTACTTTTAGATGACTTTGGCCCTTTAAATGTGTTTATCGTGCTGCCTGGCCACGCTACAAAGGGAGGTAGGAGTCACAACAGGGAGGGAGGTTAGCACCTAGGGCAGGGGGAGAGAGGAACACTAAAAGGGATGGAGAGACCACTAAGTTGGTGGGGGGGGAGAGGAGTGACCACTAAGTAGGTGGGGGGGAGGAGTGACCAAGTGGGTGGGGGAGGAGTGACCACTAAGTGGGTGGGGGAAGAGGAGCACCACTAAGGGTGGGGGAGAGGAGTGACCACTAAGGGGATGGGGGGAGAGGAGACCCAGGGGGTGGGGAGAGAGGAGTGACCACTAAAGGGGGTGGGGAGAGGAGAGACCACTAAAGTGGGTGGGGGTAGAGGAGTGACCACTAAGGGGGTGGGGGGAGAGGGGAGAACCACTAAGGGGGTGGGGGGAGGCAGGGGTGGACTGAGCGGTCGAGCACTTCGGGCATGGTCCGAGGGCCCACCCGAGAAGGAGGCCTGCCACCCAGCCACTTTGTGTGTGTCTTTGGCACAGACACACAATTTGCGCCGACCGCTCAAGGCCAATCGATGCTCCTAGTGCAGCTGCGTCGGGGTCTCGCCGTCCTCAACCCACCCTGGACCCAAGACCAGGATCCAGCTTCCAGTGGGTAGACCTCTCCTAATCCAGAGAGCGTATCAGGAACAAGCTCTTACAAGAGCTTATACTCAAGAGTGTGGTTATCCCATCCCCCAAGCATGAGCCAAGGCTTCAAGAAAGGGTCAAGCAAGTCTGTTTAATGAGCACCAAAGGATTTTCTTTTATACAGGATTTTCCACAAGGTTACCACGTGGTCTTGTGGAACAGCCAATCAAACACATTACAATACAGTCAGACACTCCCAGCCAAGGTACACAAACCCTCCCCTCTGCCTGTGATATAATTACTAAACACAATGGGCTAACTTAATTATCACAGACAGGAAACTATACAGTTTTACACAATATTCATAACTTTAAAAATATACATCACATTCACATTACATATTCTGAACCAGCATACGCAGTATACAAACATATGTCAAAATCATACAAATTGGTCCAGTGGTTCAGAAGTTAGATGGAAGTCCTATTTGACCGACTGCAAGCATGGCTTTCCTGCCCAAAACAGTTCCACACATTTAGGCTGTGCAGTCGGTCTATCTTCTCCTCTATCTTAGAGATAATTGGCTTAACTGGGTGTAAGCCAATTCTCTCCAGGTACAGAAAATATCTTTATTCACAAGAACAGCAAAAATACACAAAAATACATAATTCCTATCATACTGAACAGAACCCCCACATTCAATCTATCCCCAGATAGCATGGATCTGAGCGCTCCATATATCCGAACAGCGCTCAGATCCCACGAACAGAATGCAATCGCCATGGGGTTAAAGTTCAGCAAGGGCTGATGAGAGATTGAGGAGGGACAAAGCGGCCAGTTTAAACTGGTCTGGCAGTGTCACTGGTACAACGCCCTGCTAGAGAAACAATAGACAGGAAAACGGGGGAGGGGAAGAGGCACATTTTCTCATGGAATTAAAGGGGCAAAAAAAATGTTACAATGCAATATGCCCAAATAATGTTTTTAAAGGGCCATACACCCCAGGGCCATAGTCATAAGGCAGGAGGCTGCCAATCAGGCTCCTCCAAAAGTCTGGGGCAAAGAGCAGTTTGTTGTATAAAAAGCCAGTGACAAAGGGCAGTTTGTCACAGTCGCGATGCAGGGAGCTTCCCCCTCCCTGCTTACCAACAAGCCGTGAGAGGAGGGAGATTAACAGGCAGAACCTGATGAGAGAGCCAGACTCCCATCATACTCAGCCAGATGCCTCCTGAACCAAAAAGGTATGTAAGCAGTGGGGTGGTTAAAATATGTAATGTTATCTGTATGTGTTAGTGTGTCTGTGTATCTGTATGTATGTTAGTGTGTCTGTGTATCTGTATGTATGTTAGTGTGTCTGTGTAGCTGTATGTATGTTAGTGTGTCTGTGTAGCTGTATGTATGTTAGTGTGTCTGTGTATCTGTATGTATGTTAGTGTGTCTGTGTAGCTGTATGTATGTTAGTGTGTGTATATCTGTGTGTATGTTAGTGTGTATGTGTTAGTGTGTGTCTGTGTATCTGCATGTATGTTAGTGTGTGTCTGTGTATCCGTATTAGTGTTTGCATGTGTCTGTGTATCCGTATTAGTGTGTTTGTATCCGTATTAGTGTGTTTGTATATCTGTATGTATGTTAGTGTGTCTGTGTATCTGCATGTATGTTAGTGTGTGTCTGTGTATCTGTATATCTGTATGTGTGTTAGTGTGTCTGTAAATTTGTATGTCAATGTGTGTGTATGTATATGTGTTGGTGTGTGTATGTATTTGTGAGACTGCACCTGTGTATCTGTACAAGCAAATATACCCCTACATTCAAAGACAAACAGTACACACAAATACACCCCTACATTCACACACACACACTCCATTCAAAATATGCTTACAGTCAAACATACAAACACTGCTCGGGGCTAAGTACAGCCCTCCAAGGATGGGAAAATGGTAGGTACCCATCTGGGAACGTATTATGGTAGTTGTACGAAAGATGGGGATCTACCTTTTTTTCCATCCTTACAATAGGTGGACCTAAAAAAATCTTGCACCAGCACCCACTCTAATTTAGGTAAAAAATGTGAAAAAAATAACTTTTTTTAAAAAAAATTCTTTATTTTTGTTGTGCGTTGCGGAATTCACATAGTAAAACTTAAGTGAATGTTGACAAGAGTACATTATGCCTGTTTGAGATACTGCACAATTTTTTTAATTATAATGGGAGATAGCGAGGCGTGGTAACCAATAAGGGTGGCTCATAATAAAGATAATTATTCCACTGTGCATGGGATTGATACTTGCTAATAATATAAAGCTTTTCCTACGCACCGGTGGGGGTTTCAGCAATGGTCAAACTCAGAAGCGTATAGAGCAAGAGAGAATTATCAGGCTATTAGTGCCACTGGAGGCAATTGATTAGGCTACTGCAAACACTGTATGTGATTCGGTTTGTAGGGTAAGACAAAAAGAATAGTTAAGCTAGTGTCGCGGTAGAGATTGTCTTTAGTTCACTCAGCTGATGCCCTTTGAGGGTGAGGCGCGGCCATTGGGCCACCAGAGTCCAGCAAACTTGAGCAGGTCGCTCCAATGAACCCCAGCTGCTGCCTGCTCTGATATTGTGTATCCCAAAGGCCAGTCCTGACCGGTCGCTGGTGCTGTAGCGTGTGGGCTTTCAGGTTCAGGCATCCGGCACTGCTTATTCAGATTCCTCCATCTGCGGGATAATTGCCAACAGAGGTCTCCCCGGGCGGTTTGCGATCCAGGTAAGAGGCAGCTGGCTTGGGGGTTGTGCCGTCGAGATTAGTGAGCAGTTTGCGCCATCCGTCTGCATCTACACCTCCACGACACCACATGGGAGACATACAGTAGAGGTCGCTCCATGCATCTTCCTTCAGCAATTTGATAGGCATGAGGTTGTCTGCTTAATTGTAGCTTCGCCCAAAGTTGTGAGCACAAGTTTTCACAAGGGGAGTAGGCTGTGAGGTAACTTGCCGAGAAGCAGGCCCAGGTATGGCAGCCATCTTGATTTGGGCCTTGGGCCTATGTAGTGGCATGGTGTTGCCTCCGAGTGTGGCCTTGGGGTGAGGACCGGGATCACCCCCCCGGTCCAGAGGGGGGAGACTCAGGACCGGGTTCGCAAAGGTTCAGCGTGTCTGTCGGGAACTGATAGGCAGGATAGTGGAGCAGCGGCCGTCCACTCCACTCACCGCCGGGCAAGGTCTCGTCTGATGCAGCACAGATCTCTCCTCCGAGGGACTAGAACTCTGGGAGCAAGCCTCTCCTCGGTTTCGGTGACCCTTTCACACCAAGCGTCGCAGTTGGTGGTCATTTAAGTTATTGAAAGTCATGGTTTCCAGGCTTAATAGATTGTAGTTTGCAGGAGCTGATCTTTCCTGCGACCGTTCAGCTCGGCGGCCCCGCCCCGCCCCGCCCCCCGAATAAAATAACTTTTTAAATGGAGGAAAGGGGGGCTGGGGACCTAAAAACTACCCCACTACAGCCCCTGTCCATCCACAACCACCCATTACTACAGTCTCTATCTGCAATTTGAACCCCTATACCCCCTCTACAGCACCTTTCGCCCCATTAGAGCCCCTGTTGCCCACTAGAGCCCTTATCTTCCCACTAAAGCCCCAGTCCCACACACTACGACTCCTGTCCCCCACTGAAGTCTCTGGGGCACAATGTTTGGGTAACTGGCTGGAAGGGGAGCAATATCTGGGTGACTGGCAAGAATAGGGTGCATTGTCTGGGTGACCGGCAGGGGTGGTGTACAATGTCTGGGTGACCAACAGTGGTCGGGTGCAAAGTCTGGGTGACCGGCAGTGGTGGGGTGCAATGTCTGGGTGACCGGCAGTGGTGGGGTGCAATGTCTGGGTGACCGGCAGTGGTGGGGTGAAATGTCTGGGTGAACAGCAGGTGTAGGGTGCATTGTCTGGGTGACCGGCAGACAGTAGGGTGCATTGTCTGAGTGACCAGCAGTGGCAGGGTACAATGTCTGGGTGACCGGCAGTGGCGGTGTGCAATGTCTCGGTGACCGGCAGTGGCAGGGTGCAATGTCTGGGTGACCGGCAAGGGGGGGTGCAATGTCTGGGTGACCGGCAGTGGTGGGGTGCAATGTTTGGGTGACCGGCAGTGGTGGGGTGCAGTGTCTGGTTGACCGGCAGTGGTGGGGTGCAGTTTCTGGGTGAACAACAGGAGTAGGGTGTATTGTCTGGGTGACCAGTGGGGGGTGCAATGTCTGGGTGACCGGCAGTGGCGGGGTGCAATATCAGGAGACACTAAAGGGGGTAAGACATTCAATTTTTTTTTTGTCTTCTGAATTTCTAGCTAGAATATATGGCAACTCGTATTCCAGTGCGTATGTTCTGGAAAATGTAATTTGCCCCTTAGCCCACATGCAATATATCCCTCTATATATTTGGACCAGGGGATTACAGACTATGAAGCCTAAATGAGAGAAAGTTTAATTGATTCTGCTCTGTTTGTAGGTCTGGTGCGTTTTTTGACTATTTGTTCTGTAACCGTAGCGAGTGTATCTGAATAGAAAGTTTGGTTGGAATATCACAGAAATAGCTGCAGGTGTTGGAAGAGGCTGTGTTCTCCTCTGTATAGAAATTTACCTATAATAACTACTTGAAAGACACGATCATTGCCCGTGGCAACATGTATCCTCTGTTCCTGAAGTGCTTTTGGAGGACAATTTGGGGGTCTCTCAATCTTGTACTTTGTGTGCCTCCTAGCATCCGATGTGGGAGAATTCTGAGTAATCGTATTTGGCAGCCTTACTAAACTGAAACCTTAACCTCAGAGAGCATTGTCAGAGCAGTAATGACTGGTTGAATGGATACATAACGGAGGTATTAAGACATCCTTTAACCTCTTCACTGCGGCACCGTCAGCCCACTGGCTTTGAAAAAAGCTAAAATGTTTCTGTTGGGTAAAGAAATTAAATGTATTATGGCTTATGATTTGGTTGTGTCAATTTTAGAATAAGGACAGAGCTAAGCAAGGTACTTGTTGGGTAAGGATATATTTTAATTTTTTTTATTTTCAGTTCATTCTTTTTACTTTTAATTACAAGATTAATATTCAGTAGGGAATCTGTCTCCCCCACTTTCTATATCAACGTCCGTGCTATTATGTGATGGTGTTTCAGTGCAGAATAATTCTTGATGAATACAGTATGAACAGCAAACTATGCTATGGAATAAACACTGACTAATAAAACAATCTAATATTATTTAATATGTAAGTAAGAAAATTGAAATTTTAGAGGCAATTATTGATCCTGTGTGCTGTGCAGCATGTCTGTCTGGCCCAAGATACCTTTTACTGAATTAATCCGTGACAAAACTGATCACCTGTATCCTGCCTGTCAACAACTCCTCAACAACTGGAGCTACACCCATACCAATTTACCAAATTTGAAAAACTTAAAGGGACATTATAGTCACTGTAGCGGACCCCGGGTAACCCGACCGGTTACCTCCACTAATATCTTCCTTCAGCCGTTCAGGAACCACTTACAGTATCAAGAGACCCATTTCCCCCCAGTAACTGGACAACACACCGCTCTGGAGGAACACTGACTGACTTCTGTTTATTTCATCACACAAGGTTTTACATGCACATACCCCTACATGGGGTCTCCAACACAAAACATCAGGGGTTTCCATCCCAAGAAGCTGATGGGGGATGGAAGAGGGACAACGTCCTGCTGTGACCGGAAAAGGAAGGGGGTGGGGTAGAGGCACAGACAAGCAATACATTCAGAATAGTATGGGGGTAAAATTGTTTTGGTGTACAGATCATGCCCCTGCAGTCTCACTGCTCACTTCTCTGCCATTTAGTAGTTAAATCACCTTTCTTTCTGTTTATGCAGCCATAGTCACACCTCCCCTGCCTGTGACACTATAGTCACCAGAACAACTACAGCATAATGCATTTGTTCAGGTTAGTATAATCATTCCCTTGAAGTGTTTTGCAGTTAACACTGTGTTTTCAGAGATTAATGCAGTGTTTACATTACAGCCTAGGTATACCTCCACTGGCCACTCCTCAGATGGCTGCTAGAGGTGCTTCCGGGGGCAGTGCTGCACAGTGTGACTGACATTCAGTGTCTGCACCCTCTGCATGCAGACACTGAACATTTCTCATAGAGATGCATTGATACATCTCTATACATCTGTATGAGGGGATGCTGATTGGCTAGGGCTGTGTTTGGCACCACTTACCCATCTTACCTCCTTGACAATCTTAGACAATCCAATGCTTTCCTATGGGAAAGCAGTGTGATTGGCTAAGATCACCACTTCTGAGGATGTCTACCAAGGAGGCAGATCAGGGACAGAGCCAGCAGCAGCAGACTGGAAGAAAGGTAAGATTATACTATATTTAGGGGGCAAGGGGGCTATATAGTGTTTTTAACAGTATAAGATCAGGAAAACATGTTTATGTTCCTGACCCTTTAGTGTTCTTTTAATTAATATTGCATTGTACTGTGGGTTTTTGTTTTTTTATCTGTTGCAATGTTTTTAATTTTCTTTGCATGCTGTGGTTTTCTTAAACTTTTTATTCACCTCCGTACTCGAGTTCCAGTTTCATTTTGATTTCTGGGAGAGTGGACCAGGAGCGGATCACAGAGGAGAGGCGTTAATAATACTACATGGCTATAGAACAAGAGCCTGCTTTATGTGGCTTTAGAAATTGTGAGTTACCAACTGTCACCTGCCAAGCTTATATTTACAGTTGCAGGAAAAAGTATGTGAACCCTTTGGAATGATATGGATTTCTGCACAAATTGGTCATAAAATGTGATCTGATCATCATCTAAGTCACAACAATAGACAATCACAGTCTGCTTAAACTAATAACACACAAATAATGAAATGTTGCCATGTTTATATTGAACACACCATGTAAACATTCACAGTGCAGGTGGAAAAAGTATGTGAACCCCTAGACTAATGACATCTCCAAGAGCTAATTGGAGTGAGATGTCAGCCAACTGGAGTCCAATCAATAAGATGAGATTGGAGGTGTTGGTTACAGCTGCCCAGCCCTATAAAAAACACACACCAGTTCTGGGTTTGCTTTTCACAAGAAGCATTGCCTGATGTGAAGATGTGCACAAAAGAGCTCTCAGAAACCTGGAATTGTTGACTTCATAAAGCTGGAAAGGGTTATAAAAGTATCTCCAAAAGCCTTGCTGTTCATCAGTCCACGGTAAGACAAATTGTCTATAAATGGAGAAAGTTCAGCACTGCTGCTACTCTCCCTAGGGGTGGCCGTCCTGTAAAGATGACTGCAAGAGCACAGCGCAGACTGCTCAATGAGGTGAAGAAGAATCCTAGAGTGTCAGTTAAAGACTTACAAAAGTCACTGGCAAATGCTAACATCCCTGTTAGCGAATCTACAATATGTAAAACACTAAACAAGAATGGATTTCATGGGAGGATACCACAGAGGAAGCCACTGCTGTCCAAACAAAACATTACTGCACATTTACAGTTTGCACAATAGCACCTGGTTGTTCCACAGCAGTACTGGCAAAATATTCTGTGGACAGATGAAACCAAAGTTGAGTTGTTTGGAAGAAACACACAACACTATGTGTGGCGAAAAAAAGGCACAGCACACCAACATCAAAACCTCATCCCAACTGTGAAGTATGGTGGTGGGGGCATCATGGTTTGGGGCTGCTTTGCTGCGTCAGGGCCTGGACGGATTGCTATCATCAAAGGAAAAATGAATTCCCAAGTTTATCAAGACATTTTGCAGGAGAACTTAAGGCCATCTGTCTACCAGCTGAAGCTCAACAGAAGATGGGTGTTGCAACAGGACAATGACCCAAAGCATAGAAGTAAATCAACAACAGAATGGCTTAAACAGAAGAAAATACGCCTTCTGAAGTGGCCCAGTCAGAGTCCTGACCTCAACCCGATTGAGATGCTGTGGCATGACCTCAAGAAAGCGATTCACACCAGACATCCCAAGAATATTGCTGAACTGAAACAGTTCTGTAAAGAGGAATGGTCAAGAATTACTCCTGACCGTTGTGCACGTCTGATCTGCAACTACAGGAAACGTTTGGTTGAAGTTATTGCTGCCAAAGGAGGTTCAACCAGTTATTAAATCCAAGGGTTCACATACTTTTTCCACCTGCACTGTGAATGTTTACATGGTGTGTTCAATAAAAACATGGCAACATTTCATTCTTTGTGTGTTATTAGTTTAAGCAGACTGTGATTGTCTATTGTTGTGACTTAGATAATGATCAGATCACATTTTATGACCAATTTGTGCAGAAATCCATATCATTCCAAAGGGTCCACATACTTTTTCTTCCTACTGTATTTATGTTTACAGTATTATGCTATGGAATATACGTTTTATATTTGTAGGTCTATTTCGTGACCCATTTCTCTGTATTATTGGACCAGAGTGACTATCTCTATTATTGAACCATCACCCCAATCTTGGCTATTAATTGTGAAGTTTGTGTTACTGTGTCTTGTGGATGGTTTAGACACTGGGGAAGAGGCATACACTGTTCTAAAAGCGCCAATTAAATTTTACTGTATTAGTAGTTTTTTGTTGTTAATTATTCTGACCTTTTAATTTGAAACTAACTATGAATTCTCAGCAATTCTCACCTTAGTCATTAACCCCTTCACCTCCCTTCCCTCCAGCATCTGATGAAATGTCTAGAATCGAGGAAATTCCTCCATCTTAATGTTCTTCATTTTGTGACGGAGTATAGTGATAGCAAAACAACCTGTCACTTCCTCCCAGCATCATGCAGGGAGACAGCGTGGAAGGGAGAGGAGGCAGCCACAGTGTGAGGGGAGAGGAGCCCTGTAGGAGCTGCTCCAGACCCCTCAATCCCACCAGCAGCAGCAGGACTCCAAGCCACCCTCCTGGACACTTAAGGTAAGCTAACAGCTTAGACGGCTTTCTTTTTTCTTGTTAAGCTAACAGGAGGTGGCTGGAGATATTAAAAAAAATATCACATGTGTATGTGTGTGTGTGTGTGTGACAGTATTCATTTATGTATGAGTGTGTGTGTGTCAGGGTGTTTGTGAGTGTGTGTGTGTCAGGGTGTGCATCTGTGTGTGTTTGTGTGTGTGTGTATGTGTATATATATATATGTCAGTGTGCTTCTGTGTCTGTGTGTGCGCACACATCTGTGTATGTGCATCTGTGTGTCAGGGTGTGTTTTTTTTTTTGTCATTGTGTATCTGTGTCATGGTGTGTGCATGTATCAATGTTTGTGTGTGTCAGGGTTCATGTGTGTATATGTCGGTGTGTATCTATGTGTGTGTATGTATCGGTGTCTATATTAATTTGTGTGTATTTGTCAGTGTATTTATATGTATCTGTGTGGTAATGTGCACGAATATCTGTGTAAGTATGTATGTGATAGTGTATGTGCATACATCCAAGCAGTCAAACACCAGCACAACAGACAAGCACACTCCTGCAATCTAACACAAATATTACATAAAAATACACCCCTGCATCCCAACTCCATAAAAATATACAAACACACCCCTTCACTCACACAAATACGTCACACAAATGTACATCCGCAATTAAAAGCGAACATTACATTCAAACACCCCTGCAATCTATCACAAACAGCACATACAAACACACCCCTGTATTAACACACAATAACTATATACAAGCACCCCTTCAAACACCAACACTGTACATTACACGATAGCGCCAGTAAATGCCGAAGCGCTGTACAGATACACAAACTAGAAATTTTGACTGGGGGTGCCTTGGAAAAATACTGAAATATTAAGGGCACCTTGAACCTAAAAAGTTTAGGAACCACTGTATTACTGTATAACAGTTCTATCCGGGGTCCGTTGTCTCCCTCTTGTGGAAGACTTGATGTTTCTTCAATATCATGTATTTATGTGCATCCTGATTATATTGAGCAATATTTAAATATATATATATTAGAAAAAATCACCAAAATCTAAGATGTAAAAAACAGAAAATAAATGAATAATTTAACTATTTGTATTAAGGGTTATAAAATATCTGCAGAATATTTTCAGTTAGGCAAAAGCTAGTAAATGCTATCCCTTTTATAATATGGTGTTTCTTAAAACTATTCTTCTAAAATCTGACGACAAATATCATGTTTAAAAGTGTAAATTGATGACCCAAAAAATAAATAAAATAAAAATTTAGACCTTAAATTGTTGCTAAAAACAGGTAATAATGTTGTGTTCAGTCGAGGCTTGACAAAGAGCTATGAGGTTTGAAACTGCTGTCGTGTCATCGTGTTGGTAACTGAATAAAGTCACATACTGATACAAAGGCTGAGGGATTTTAATTTATTTTGATGGACCTTGGGCAAGCCATACACTCAGGGTGCACATTAAATATTAATAGGTGGATTTAATAGATCATAGAAACATAGAATGTGACGGCAGACAAGAACCATTCGGCCCATCTAGTCTGCCCAATTTTCTAAATACTCAGTAAATCATGTGGTGTAAACCAACTAATATCATAAAATTTGCCTTCATTGTCATTATACATAAAATGTCACATCAATAAAAAAATATCATTACAAATGTACAATTTAAAATTACAATAAAAAGTTTAAATAAATCTGTGTTGTCAGTGGTATACCATACAACACATGGAAGTTTGTCATACAGGGAACAGTAAATCACTTTAATTTAGCTGTTGTACCTTACTTTATATTAATAATAAAGAGACTGAGAACTGTAATTATTTGAACTTTAATAGTGTAATGTGTTTAATTAGATATTTTACAACTAATTTTAAGTTAAATGGTTCTATTGTATCTGTTTTCAATTTTATATATTTTAATAAAAAATACATCGACTAATTTCTTGTAATTCAGTCTCATAAACTGAGATATACAAAATCTTACTTTGTAATAAGAGGTACATTATTCTAATGTACACTAAAAAGTGTTTATAAATGGCATTAAAGTACGTAAAGTATTAGAATGTAAACTCTCATCAAATATATGCAAGGGATAAAACCTTCAATTCATAGAATGGGAAAAATAAAATGATGTGTGAATATGTGTAAAGAAAAGAGAGAGAGGGAAAATGAATTACAATAAAAACGAAAAGTCATTCTCATGATTACGACATCTACAAATGTTTTTAATCCAGAACTCTTCACTTTATTCTAATCCCTTAAATTTGTTCCATCTCTGTTGTGATTGGGGTGTGTCTCTATGACTTCACATTTTCTGTGTAATATTATGAGGAGCCTCCGAAAACAAATGCGGAGAAATCAGTAGTGCCAAATTTCGTGCAGATGGTAGATTGGTTAGGAGGGTCTCCTTCCATAGTAGATTTGGCCACATGGACCCTGCAGAATGTACAACACATCATGTTGTTGTTATTATTTATAAAGTGCCAATGAATAACGCAACGCTGTACAATGGGTGAACTAACAGACACGTCTTTGTAGACGAATTGGACGCACAGGAACAGTGGGTTAAGGGCTTGGTGAGCTTACATGCTAGAGGGAGTGGGGTAAAGTGACACAAAGGGTAAGGGTAGGGATGGAAAAGTAGGTTGGTAGAATAGTTTTCACTGAAGACTCAGTGTTTTTAAAAAATATATTTGTTTTACAGTTGCAAGAGAGGAATCTGGTTACAGGGGTGGGAGCTAGTAACAGTTTAATTGATATGTTTTCCTGAAGAAGTAAGTTTTCAATGATTTTTTTGAAGGAGTGGAGACTGAGTGAGAGTCTAACAGAGAAGGGAAGGGAGTTCCACAGGAACAGTGCAGCCCGGGAGAAGTCTTGAAGGCGAACATCAGAGATGGGAGTATGGACAGAGGATAGACGTAGGTCTCCGGCAGAGCGTAGACGGTGTGATCTTTGATCTTGAATTGTGTACCACTTATTTTTTTAATAATAACCATCTCATTTACAGGAAAAATAATATTTTTATTTTTAACCTGAGTGTTCCATTTAAGTGCCCCTACACCTATTTTGTGTAGTACTCTAGGCTTTTTTCTGGAAGGTGAGATACTACAACTTTTTAAAGTGAATTCTCTTTATTGTGAAGACTTACGTTGACCGATCTGTAATGTAAATACTTTTACTGATCAAACCCGATCATTAATAACTAATTGATATCTCCATCCCCTCACAGGACCCGTGTGCCAGAGGCTTGGGCGGAAAATCCAGGGACGACTCCTGTTAGAGCGCAATATATGAAATCAAGATTGGCAGCTGCATTGACCCCGTTGGTCTCAAATCGGAAGAAAGAAAGGAAACTAATTATTTAAAAGCTGCAGGAATCTCATTAATAGGGTTACTTTGGAAGGATAAGTATGTACTTTCCTAGTACGTTCTTTATTGTGTAATTCAAATGTTTCACTTGTGGCTGCATGAAAAATCTGGGATTAGGGCATTGCACCATTACCTTCCAAGTTAGTTTTTAATGGGGAGTCACTGACTGGCTGATGGCGTCAGCTGACTGCTCTCAGCCAATCAGAGGCACCCCTGCCCAGCAGCACTCCGCGCGTCCTGAAAGTGAAATTTCAGAAGCTGGATGCCGCCTGGAGGGGAGTGGATATCACCGCTGGAGGCAACTTTAGGGTTAAACTGGTCGAGAACGGTTTAACCTCTTAAGGATAGAATGCCCTCAAGGGCCTTTTGCCACCATAACAACTTAATTTAAATGAAATTGTTTTGAGGCTGGGAGTGTCCCTTTAAATTTGAAATTCACTTGGAATTCTCACTTTATTAAATAACACTGTTAGACTGTCGAGGTAAAAAAATGTAACCATTTTAAAATTATTTGAATACCAACAATGACGGAGGGTGGAGTCACCAGAGCACAACTGGCAATATAAACACTCCAGCACACTGTAGTGGTTATGGTGCTCGGGATGTTTCTTTAAATACAATTAGCATTATAATTTGTTATATGTCTATATTATGTTCTATATAATTTGAGAATAAAATTTGTGACATATCTACATTATGTGCGGCAGATCCATATGGCATTATGTGCATATATCCACATAAAAATTGCTGCACATAAATATAGAATCATTACAAGTAACATATTATATTAATACAGTTCCAGAATATCCTGAAAATATTCAGTATTGTCCTGTGGGTTTATATTCACATTATAATATGTTGCAAAACTGTATTGAGTACCGTCCTCTCCTCTAAATAAATTATTTTGTTTAAATTGTATCTAATTTCACTGTGCATTCTCTTATTGGTTTTAGTCAGCATTGATGTGTCCCCAAAATCACCAACTATCGAGAATCTGAATTCAGAGGACGAGCCACATAATCTGCATAATCAAATTATTCTAGTGGTAGTCAGTCACTTAGCTAATTCTAGCCAAAAGGCTAAATGAAATAATGTTCTCCAGCATGGGACAACAAACTCTACCCTCAAGGGCGCCTCCAAGTGGACATCAAGGAGTTTGGGATCTTTTTATTCTGCACCTGAAAACACAAGGGTCTAAGATGACAAAACCCAACATATTTTGGAGGTTAAAATATAAGATGGTTCATGGTGTATTCCACTTCAAATGATAAAATCCTTCCTTGTAATAAACTACTCACTCCTACACAAACGGCGTAATTATTCAAGGAGAATGAAATACTGTTTTTTCACCGAACCGTTAAATGTGGACTGAATTACAAAATGTGACTAAGGCAGAGTTGGATCATTTTGGACACTTCATTTAGTTTTTGGGCAGTTTGGTTTACAATTCCCTATTTAATGAAAAACCCTATAATGTAAACCACAGTGATAGCTCTGTAGAGAGAGCTCTACCTGCAATCAATGTCAGTCTAGGCCAGAAGAAGGCAACCTGTTACAGCACTGTGCCCCATCGAGACTTTACATTCCCCTGGCATGCGAGTCCTATTATTTAAAATGTATCAACGTATTTGTATGTTGCCAAATGCTGCCTATGTGCTATTATGATTGCTGCAATTGCTTTGTATTGATGTGTTTGTGCGTATGTGGGCTGTTGGAGATGCGTTTGTGGGAGAGCAGTTTGGGTATCCTTCCAATGTACACGGCCTTGGCACACACAATGCTACACAGACGTTAACACACACCACTACACACACAGTGACATTGCTTCCCATTTAGCAGCAGGATGGTGGCTTCCCCGGGGCAGAGTGGGCACTGTGTGAAGTATATGGTGGAGTGCTTAGTGATCGAATATATTGCTTAAAATGTGTTAATATGTATCTGAAGTGACAATTTAAGGTACAACTTTTTATACCAAACAATAAATATACAGAATGCATCGTACTTTTATACATTAGTATTTATTTATTTCTATTGTTACTGCCTCTCACCTCCCACTGTAATCAGGCACTAGCAGATATCTGAAGAAGTTCTACTGGGAGCTCTGTCTGGCCCGCCCCGGAGGAGATTCTCTGTCTGGCCCGCCCCAGAGGAGATTCTCTGTCTGGCCTGCCCTGGAAGAGATCCTCTGTCTGGCCATCCCTGGAGGAGATCCTGTGATTGCTCCAGCCCGTTTGTGTCTGGCCCACCCCGGAGGAGATCCTCTGTCTGGCCATTTTTGGAGGAGAACCTTCAGATTGCCCCAGCTTATTTGTTTCTGGCAGCCTCACATGCCATAGCTTGCTGACTCAGCGACGATCACCTTGTGTTTAACCACTCATATAAACACACACACACACACTTAAAAATCTTAATAATAACAATGGGGAGAGTACATTAAAAAAAAGCTTATATATGACCAAATTAGCATTATAGTCTTTACTTAGAAACTCGTGCCTGTTTAGTAAAAACCTTCACGTCGGTGAAATTTCTTTTAAGACAGAAAAACCGACCTTTAAGTATATTTATCAGGCAGGATTTAAAATGGAAGCTTTTAAGGCCAATATAACTATTGACATCAGCCTGTTGAAATTAAAATTAAGATTAGTATCACTTATTTCATAGGTTAACATAATATTCCAATCATTGACATTACGATCTTTTAAAAATTCCAATAAAGGCTCTTTATCTCCTCTCCATATAAGATGACAGATAATAAAAATATCATCGATATATCTCTTATACAGGACCAAGTTTGCTCCATCACTTTTGCCAAAAGAAATACAGAAATACTCAAGTGTGAGCCTGCTAATGAGAGGATCAGCACTCACATGATATACTACACTATGGTCTAGGTTTTGTTTTTATTCCAGGCTGTTACCCAGAGTGTATTAAAGTGAAATCATATAATCTATTTCTAATGTACTTTCACTTCTTGTTAGGTATGGAAACTGGTCAAATAGAAGCCTACATTCCCTGTTACAGAGGCTGATATTATTATAGACATGAGTCAGAAGAGCTTACATTCTACACAAGTTCAAAGTCCTTGTTTAGTGCTAGGACACAAAGCCAGGTCTGGGTGATATTAATGGCTGATGGGAGAAGCCAGGGGAAGGTAAATGTACTGCCCAGGTGATATTAATTGTGGATTGGAAGGGGTGAAGCCAGGACTGGGTTAATGTTTAGTATGGATTGGTTATGCTGGTCAGGTTAAGGGGCAGAGCCATAAAAGAGTTAATCAGTTGGATCAGCAAGGAAAGGGTTAATGGTTTGTAGCATCAGCCAGGAAAGGGTTCATGTGCTGCCCAGGTGTGATTGATTGCTAATTGGAAGGGATGGGGCCATAAAGGGTTAATGATTGGGTGGGGCAGCCAATAAAGGGTTAATGGTTTGGAGGCACAGCCAGGAAAGGGTTAATGTGTTGCCCATGTGTTATTGATTGCTTATTGGAAGGGGGTGGAGCCCTAGATCTATAAATCTGATCACCCGGGGGTGGGTGGGTATGAGGTGGAGGATGGAGGTTAGTCCCCTTGTTTCCATCATTCTTTTTTCTGTGTGCTGCAGGAGAGGATCTCCCCAATGTGTCTTGGGCTTCAGGTAAGAGACTTTTATAGTAGATTCAATGTTTGATGGAATGTTTAACTGTTTGTGTGCTGGAGATTAATAGTATTAACGGTCTGTGTACTGGAACTTAGTGATATTAACTCTCTGTGTGCCGGAGCTTAATAGTATTAACTGTCTGTGTACTGGAATCTAGTGATATTAACTGTTTGTGTGCTAGAACTTAGTGATTAACTGTTTGTGTACCAGAGGTTATTAGTTTTAACTGTCTGTGTGCTGGAGAGAGTGTGTGATATTAACTGTCTGTGTGCTGGAGGGAATGCAATATTAACAGTCTGAGTTGTGGAGCTTAATATAATTAACTGTCTACACGCCAGGAATGAATGAAATTAACCCTCTGTGTGCCAGAGGCTAATGATATTGCAATCTAACATTACAATTAACTCTCTCCACAAATAGCACATTTATATTTAAGTGTTAATTTACAATCCCTGTCCCTGATCTATAAGGAAGCCAAGTTGGAGGTGTGGTTGTGTATTTGTCTAATATTTCAGACTGTCAGTTGTATGAATGACACCTTCAGAGAGTTTCAAAACCCAAGGGTAAAACACTTGTTTTATTGATTTAATTATTTAATAGTTGAGAAACACCAATTGAGTTTTTTTTTTTTTTTACACAATGACGTCTCCCACTTCTTTGATTTGATCTGATGGATACTGGGAATCAGGACCACCCTAACTATGTTTGGGGCCCCAAACCCACCTCCACCTTTATTCACACAAAGCAGGTTTAATGATGCGCTGGTGTGATTTCTAGGGATAATTCCCTGGTGTCACACTTTAGGGGCCAAATCGAGGATGGCGGGGCAGGACTCTGAAATAGGCACTGTCCTGCCAAAATTGGGACAGTTGGGAGGCCTGCGCATGCATACACAGAACTTGCCACGTACCCCGTCCTAATTCGTAACACACAGAACTTGCATGCAAACATAGATACATGTTAATACGCCAGCATGTTAGTGTAGATACACTAACATACAAATCCGCTTATATTGACATACAAACACACATTCAGATTATTCGCTAAGGTGAGAATTTCAGGGAATTCCTGGTGAATTTCAAATTTAAGGCCAAAGTATTGTGGATTTAAAGACTTTTTTCAGTTTGTTTATGTTGGCCTTGACTTTTTAAAATTCACTCTGACTTTCAGTGAATTCTCACTTTATAGTAAATAACCCTGATATTCAATATCCCTCCTCCTCTTGCGTACGTGCTGCCTGGCGAGGGAAGGAATGGGAAGGTTCTAACTGCCGCCCTGGAGTGTTCTATTATCCAAGAGCGTTTCCTCCAGCTTATTCTATGTCCTTCTCTTGGCAGGTTACTGGGCCAGCTTTCCCTTCGTTCTTCATGAAGGCATGGTGAATGGTGCCAAGCGTCTCCATGGTCCCTGGGTGCGAGATGACTGCCTTATAGAAACATAGACATAGAATGTGACGGCAGATAAGAACCATTCGGCCCATCTAGTCTGCCCAATTTTCTAAATACTTTCATTAGTCCCTGGCCTTATTTTATAGTTAGGAAAGCCTTATCCCTATCCCACAAATGTTTAAACTCCTTTACTGTGTTAACCTCTTAAGGTCTTGATATTTATACAGATATTCGATCTGCTCTGTACAGCTGGTAGCCACACTATCATAGCTCCCTCAAACCACGTGGCCCTATTATACCTCCAGGCTGGGGTTTAGATTTACTTTTCCCTGTTAGTTTGAAACTGGAATATGTATGGTTTAATTCAGAATATAACATCGAAAGATGGAAGTGTGGAATAGTGAAACTAAAAGAGGATGGGGTAAGAAGAATAGGGAAGAATCGATGAGAAAGGAATGAAGATGAAATATGTCTTAATATTTCATATAGTAATAACTGGTTAATCTGTTTTGATGTACATTGATGAGTTCTTCCCTAACCTCTCGCCCTCTTCTCCTTTTTTTTTTTTTTCTCTTCCTGTTTCCTTCTCTCCTTCCACTTTCTGATCTTGAAATTTACTGTACTGAGTAATACTTTTGAGCATCAATTGTTTAAGATGTATCTTTTTATGGCTGTGATTTTGTTGAGATAATGGAAAAATAAAATTATATATAAAAATATTTCCCCGCTCTTTTCTCTATATGCGTATAAGTCTATGTTGAGGCAGGTAAGGAATAAAAGCACTACCTTGCAGTATTGTTCATGTGCACCAGTGATCTAATCATGGTGTTTGTTTATGATCGCACCTGTGATTAGCTAATTCGGACGTTAAATTTGAAATTCACTTGGATTCTCACTTTAGTGAATAACCCTGCTAGACCGTCAACGTGCCTTGTGGAGCTGGTTATGAACCAGTTATTGTAGATTAACAATGCTGACAAATGCAAGCAACATGTGCCGGTGTGTGACATCAGATCACATCTATGACATCACAATAGCAGAGCTGCACTCAGTGGAAGAGCAGTAAGCCAATTTTGAATTTATTCTGCTGCTCTTCTGTATAACACATTGCTCTTATGTCATATTCGTTATTAATCTTTATGTTTGCAGCAATGGTAATGCCAGAATAATAAGAAAAGTTACAAATTGTATCTCCCATTTTCTATTTTATAATTCACAGAAAGATAAACCCAATACAATACTCTTGTAGCAATCAACCCGCACACAATGAGTGTCAGATTTTACATTATTCATTGTTGTTGAAAGGGGTACAGTATGTTTGGGTAAATCTTCAATTATAAATCCTATAGAAACATAGAATGTGACGGCAGATAAGAACCATTCGGCCCATCTAGTCTGCCCAATTTTCTAAATACTTTCATTAGTCCCTAGTCTTATCTTATAGTTAGGATAGCCTTATGCCTATCCCACGCATGCTTAAACTCCTTTACTGTGTTAACCTCTACCACTTCAGCTGGAAGGCTATTCCATGCATCCACTACCCTCTCAGTAAAGTAATACTTCCTGATATTATTTTTAAACCTATGTCCCTCTAATTTAAGAATATGTCCTCTTGTTGTGGTAGCTTTTCTTCTTTTAAATATAGTCTCCTCCTTTACTGTGTTGATTCCCTTTATATATTTAAATGTTTCTATCATATCCCCTCCTGTCTCGTCTTTCCTCCAAGCTATACATGTTAAGATCCTTTAACCTTTCCTGGTAAGTTTTATCCTGCAATCCATGAACCAGGTTAGTAGCCCTTCTCTGAACTCTCTCTAAGGTATCAATATCCTTCTGGAGATACGGTCTCCAGTACTGTGTACAATACTCCAATTTAGAAAATTGATGAATTCGGGTAGCCAGGATAAGATAAAAATTACATCTGTCTCCTTTAAAACAAGAAAATAGGATTATTTAAGTAAAAAAAAAAAATGACAATGTCTAGCCTCCCATGAGCAAAGTAAGTCTTAAAATTGCACTGTTAGTCGAAGGGTTTGATGCGTTGTTTCAGTTAGTCTACACATGTATTGACTTCACATTGGGGTTTGTGATTTACTCCCTATAGAAATTAGCCCTTTTAAGGCCCCCCCCCAGTCATTGGACCCCCAGCAGCACATTCACAGATGGGGTGGTGTCTATGCAAAGTCTCAAGACTGTGACCGTGCTGCTTTAACACATTTTTGCTTGTTTGCTTGAGATAAGTCGCAAGTAGTTTTGCCATTTTGTCTTTGGCGTACATCGATGTAATTTCCATATTTCTCCTTTTGTTATAAAACCAAGTTTGGTGTGAACCAGAGAATTGCAATCTAACGTTCAGTCAAGCCTAGGGAAACCGATTTGGCCAAACCAGAAAGGCTTGGAAACTTAGCCAATCTCTGTACTGCAACATATATATCCATAATATTTATATGCATAGATTTTTACAGTACAACAACTACTTCATTAGAAGGATGAGAAAATGAGCCTGTGTCTGGTCGGAATTCGGTTGAACAAGTAGAATTTTTTTTATATTTGTGATTTTGAGAATTCATTCGTGTCGTATGGGTTTGGTCCGGCCGATCCCTGGTTTATTTCCTCATTATTTATTTAGTGGGCTGTTAACACAACTCATTCTCAACCCTGCTTTGAGAATAATAAGCGTTGCAGTTCATGGTATCTAGTAAACCGGTATTTCTGACTCTCCACCTAATCATAATTCACTCCTAATCCTACATACATACAGTATCTCACAAAGTGAGTACACGCCTCACATTTTTGTAAATATATATCTTTTCATGTGACAACACTGAAGTAATTACACTCTGCTACAATGTAAAGTAGTAAGTGTACAGCCTGTATAACAGTGTAAACTTGCTGTCCCCTCAAAAGAATGCAAAACAAAGCCATTAATGTCTAAACCGTTGGCAACAAAAGTAAGTACACCCCTAAGTAGAGATGTCCAAATTGGGCCCACTTAGCCATTTTCCCTCCCTGGTGTCATGTGACTCGTTAGTGTTACAAGGTCTCTGGTGAGAATGGGGAGCAGGTGTGTCACATTTGGTGTTATCGCTCTCACACTTGCTTATACTGGTCACTGGAAATTCAACATGGCACCTCATGGCAAAGAACTCTCTGAGGATCTGAAAACAAAGAATTGTTGCTCTACATAAAGACGTCCTAGGCTATAAGAAGATTGCCAAGACCCGGAAACTGACCTGCAGCACGATGGACAAGACCATACAGCGGTTTCACAGGACAGGTTCCAGTCAGAACAGGCCTCGCCATGGTCGACCATAGAGGTTGAGTGCACATGCTCAGCTTCTTATCCAGAGGTTGTCTTTGCGAAATAGATGTATGAGTGCTGCCAGCATTGCTGCAGAGGTTGAAGGGGTGGGGGTTCAACCTGTTAGTGTTCAGACCATACGCCACACATTGCATCAAATTGGTCTGCATGGCTGTCGTCCCAGAAGGAAGCCTCTTTGAAAGATGATGCACAAGAAAGCCCGCAAACAGTTTGCTGAAGACAAGCAGACTAAGGACATGGATTACTGGAACCATTTGCTGTAGTCCAATGAGACCAAGATAAACTTATTTGGTTCAGATGGTGTCAAGCGTGTGTGGCGGCAACCAGGTAAGGAGTACAAAGACAAGTGTGTCTTGCCTACAGTCAAGCATGGTGATGGGAGTATAATAGTCTGGGCCTGCATTAATGCTGCCGGCACTGGGGAGCTACAGTTCA
The DNA here is from genome assembly GCA_933207985.1 of Pelobates cultripes. Classification (NCBI taxonomy): domain Eukaryota; kingdom Metazoa; phylum Chordata; class Amphibia; order Anura; family Pelobatidae; genus Pelobates; species Pelobates cultripes. Next base: position 86,360,469 of record OW240924.1, on the reverse strand, counting down.
TTGAGGGATCCATGAATGCCAACATGTACTGTGGCATACTGAAGCAGAGAATGATACCCTCCCTTTGCAGACTGGGCCGCAGGGCAGTATTCCAACATGATAACGACCCCAAACACACCTCCAAAACGACCACTGTCTTGCTAAAGAAACTGAAGGTAAAGGTGATGGACCGGCCAAGCATGTATCCAGACCTAAACCCTATTGAGCATCTGTAGGGCATCCTCAAATGGAAGGTGGGGGAGTGCAAGGTCTCTAACACCCACCAGCTCTGTGATGTCATCATGGAGGAGTGGAAGAGGACTCCAGTGGCAACCTATGAAGCTCTGGTGAACTCTATGCCCATGAGGGTTAAGGCAATGCTGGAAAATAATGGTGGCCACACAAAATATTGACACTTTGGGCCCAATTTGGACATTTCCACTTAGGGGTGTACTCACGTTTGTTGCCAATGGTTTAGACATTAATGGCTGTGTGTGAAGATATTTTGTAGGGACAGCAAATTTACACTATACACTTTACATTGTAGCAGAGTGTCATCACATGAAAAGATATAATAAAATATTTACAAAAATGTGAGGTGTGTACTCACTTTTGTGAGATACTGTACATACATACATATTTGCTATATAAGGGTAAAACATACATAAAGTGGGTAACTTACAAAAAGCTCTTTATTAACCAAAATAATATAAAAATTACAAAGTTTTTCTGAAAAAACAAATTACAAAACAGGCAGATTTGGCAAAGGTGCATAGGCACCCATCTACTGGGGGGGGGGGAGGGGACAGATATGGCAAAGATCCCCCACGGTGACTGTTCTGCTGGGTGTCACATGTCTGCGTGGTGTAGGGAAGGTGAGGATATTTTTGTTTTTTGCTGCCCAACACTCAGTGGTTTTAAGGCAAAGGCAGCACTTTTCATGCCATGCACAGCAGTAGGAATCAATTTTTGTGCTGCCGTGCCAATACAGTGGTTTTCAAAGTCGCCAGAGTCAGCACATTTTATATCCTGCAAAACAGCAGAATTAAAAAAAAATCATAAAAAAAAATAAAATCTGCTAAACAGCACCCTAACTTGGTGTCCAACTTCGATTGAAACTAATCAACGTCCGAATTTCTACAATATTTTATATGAATTTCGGGTCGTGGCAAAACAACTTTAGCTTAAAGGACCACTATAGTGCCAGGAAAACACTAGTTTTCCTGTCACTATAGTGCCCTGAGGGTGCCCCCAACCTCAGGATCCCCCTCCCCCCAGGGTCTGGAAAGAGGAAGGGGTTAAAATCTTACCTTTCTCCAGCGCCGGGCGGGGAGCTTTCCTCCTCCTCTCCTCTTTCCTAGTGACGTCATCGGCTGCATGCGCGGCAGGAACCGCGCACGCATTCAGCCAGTTCATAGAAAAGCATTTACAATGCTTTCCTATGGACAGTGGCGTCTTCTCACTGTGATTTTCACAGTGAGATGCACGCAAGCGCCTCTAGCGACTGTCAATGAGACAGCCACTAGAGGCTGGATTAACCCTCAGTGTAAACATAGCAGTTTCTCTGAAACTGCTATGTTTATAAAAAAAAAAAAAGGGTTAACCCTAGCTGGACCAAGCACCCAGACCACTTCATTAAGCTGAAGTGGTCAGGGTGCCTATAGTGGTCCTTTAATGAAACCATGTGCAGATCACATTACTCAATTCTCTGGTATTTAGGAGTTAAAGCAATTTGATTATTCAGCCCTAGGGAATCCTCCCTGTTTGTGACTTACACAGCCTTCCTGAACACTTCCTGTAAAGATTCATCTAATATTTACACTTCCTTTATTGCAAATTCTGTTTAAGAATTTATTTCTTCTGCGCTGTAAATGACTTTCTGGACCTTGCAGGAGCCTCCTGTGTGTAATTAAAGTTAAATTTATAAAGCAGGAGATAAAAATTTACATTAAAAAAATGTCTTTCATGCAGGCTGTGTCAGTCAAATGCAGGGAGGTGTGACTAGGGCTGCATAAACAAAGTGATTTGACTCCTAAATGGCAGAAAATTGAGCAGTGAGGCTGCAAGGGCATGATCTATACACAAACTGCTTCATTCAGCTAAAGTTGTTTTGTGGACTACAGCGTCCATTTAATGCGTTAAGAAATTTCCACTAAACGAATTTCAGAATTACCAAAAACCGTAAACAAAACACATTTTTCCCCTTTTGCATTTCTAATTGTGACCACCCTCTTTGCATATCTTGGTTCTGAAGTAGGGCGGCTTACCCGTGATCCATTTGGACTGTAAGCATGTCTGGGCTCTTCCTGCCCTCCCACTTGGCTTCCTTCTCACAACGCTGCCATTCAGGGGAGCAATAAGGGATTTCAATACAGTCTAGCTACATCTATAGCTGGATTGCACAGCACTAGCAGACCAGAGACCCAGCTGGGCCCCATAATGGAGTACCGGCTGTCACCACCTAGGGGCAGCCATGAGTAAAGGGGGGGAGGGGGGAAGCTGGAGGAGCACTAAAAAAATCCAACATATAAATAATTTATTAATTAAAAAAAAAATTTTACTCGCTGACTTCTTGCTCGATCTGTGAATAAAAGAAACATTTAGTGACTGTCCCAATAGCCATCAATTTTTATTTATTTGCAATTTTGCAAGTACGTAGCATACAATAAACAGACATGTGTATTCGCATTTAACAATATGTCAAGTTCATATCCAAAGAACATATGCAAATGGTATGTTACCAACCAACATTTAAGATACATATATTGCCATATCTGTCTAATGCATTGTTAACACTTTGTAGTATGCACTTGTTTTCAATTTTATGTGGAGTAACGTAAAATCAATAAAACATCTATATTAATTGGGAAGGGGGAGGGAAAGGGGGGCAAGTCATAACGATCCTGTCGGTAGGCACCTGTGCTTTACTATGGTGCAGGTCAATCTGTCTTGTCATAGGTGGCTGTTATGGTGGTGCATAAGCATCTTGAGGTAGTCAGAGCCTTCGTACCATCAGTGGCAACTCTAATCATGTGTAAAAATGACCACCATCATCCCTGGTTCACCATCAATTCCCTCTCATGAGCACAGATGTCGGGACTTGAGATTTAGTTGGGGCGTTGTCATGGTGTTGTCATCCCACATTTTCCATGCCTCTCCCCAGAACTTATTTTGTGTAGCCGGGGACCTAGCCATGACTTTGTAACATTTCGTAGTATGTAAGATTCCAGTGCATATCTCTGTGTGAAGCAGTTGCCTGCAGCCATGATTTGCTTATGGCAGTAAGAGCCGCTGTGAGAATATGGTAAATCAAGTATTGTTTGGCTTTGGGCATGTTAGTGGGGATAGCTGCAGTATATGTTTTTGGTGACTTTGGTAGGTCAGCTGTTGTCACCTGTTGGATAAGGTCATGGGTGTTAGACCAAAACATTTGCAATTCCGAGCACGACCACCATATGTGGAGCATAATGCCTGGGGACTGGCCACACCTCCAACATGCATCTGATTTATTGGGGTCTATTTGTTTCGATCAAGTGGGTACTATGTACCAGCGGTATAGAATTTTCCTTGCAATCTCTGTGTGACGTGCAAAGCGTGAACCTCTTATTGGTCTTAAAAATGTTGGACCATTGGTCATCCGGTAGTTGCCGTTTTAGGTCTTTTTTCCTACGCCTGTACAAAGGGGAACATCTGTTTGTTGAAATTCGCTTTGGTATATATATGATATCACTTTTTGGGGTTGCTTATGTTGCATGCATAAGGACTCCAACCCTGACCGCTTCTGTCCATTTACATAATTTGGACCTGTACCCTTATTCTTCCCCAGCCATGATCTAATTTGCATATAGGCGAATGCAGCCGTGGCAGGAAGTTGATATGTTTCTTGCAGGGTCTCAAAGGGAATAAGTGTGTAATTAAATTATCAATGATCTGGTGGAGATGCGTTAGGCCACACCTCGACCAGTTATTTACATTTAGATTCGGTATCAGTATGGCAAACGTTTGTAAGAGTGTTGAGGGAGAAAGTCGTGTGTAAATTGTGAATTGTTCTATATTTATCTCACATTTTTAGTGTAAGGTGCACTATAGGTAAGATGTCTCGATATGGTTTCCTGTGTTGCCAGGCCAGAGATGGGAGATAGTGTCCTTCTGTGTGTTCAGCTTCTATTTGCATCCATGGTGGTGGTGATTTGCATTTGTGAAAGGCCGAGATCAGAGGGCTAAGGATGGAGCCACTGTAGTACTTGGTTAAATTTGGAAGTCCCATGCTTCCTTGTTTGAATGGTTGTTATAAGGTTTGGGCTGTGATCCTAGGTTGCTTGCCATTCCATATAAAGTTATTAAGTACCTTTTGTGCTTCAGGGAGATAGTTTGGGAGTAGTTTTATTGGCAGTGTGCGGAAGAGATATTGGAACTTAGGTAGTATTCACATTTTTACTGCCGCTATTCTACCAAACCAGGAGATACATTTGCTTTTCCAGCTCAAGAGTTGGTGTTTGATATCGTTTAATATGTTGACATAGTTCGCCTGATGCAAGCCGTGTGCGTTTGTTGTGAGGTTTCAACCCTAGGAACGTAAGGTTGTCCTTTCTCCATTCATATGCGTGTGTTTGTTGCAGGGTTTGTAAGAGCGTGACAGGTATGCAGATGCTTAATGCTTGCATTTTTGCTATATTTAGTTTATAGTAGGAGCATGTGCTGTCCTGTTGCAGAATATTCTGGAAGCGGCACTTCTGGCTTAGTGAAGGACAACATGACATCATCCACAAACATAGTGATTTTATGATCTGTCTCACCTATTTTGATGCCATGTATTAGGTAGTTTTCTCGTATTGCCTGTGCTAGTGCCTCTAAAGCTAAAATGTGGAGCATAGGTGATAAGGAGCATCCTTGATGGGTGCCATTGGAAATTTCAAAAGTGGGTGACACAAACCATCCATTAGCTGGATGGAGGTCAAAGGAGGGATCTTGTTCAGGAAACCTATTTGTCACGCCCTGTTCCGTTCTGCTGAAATGTCTGGCCTTGGCTTCTAGTATCCAGTACTCTTTTTACAATTCTTGTTTAGTTTTTCTGGTTTTCTAGTCTGTCTGTTTTTTTTTATGCTGGGTTTTCTGGGTTTATTCCTTTATTACGTTCTTGGAATTCCCAGTCTCCTGGATTTCTTTGAATGTTTGTTTTTTTTGTTGCCACACCCATTCCTTTGCCATTTAATCCTTTTTGTTTCAGCCTGTTCCTGCAATCTGTGGTCTCATTTCATCTGCTCCTTTCTTTGCAGGTAAGTACTGTGTGTGTTTTATTGTTGTTTATTTAGTCATGGATATCTAGGCAGTTAGGACCCACCGTAATTGGAGTACTTTGGCGCAGTGGTGGGCTGCATACATCTTGGCCATTTATGTATGTCTAAATCTCCAATGTTTTACATATATAGTGCTTGGTTATGTCACCCCTTGTATCTCCTGTCTTGTTTTATTTTGTCTTGTATTCCCAGTTCATGTACAGTCCTGTCCTGTTCATGTTTCCCTCATGTTCTGGGTTCTGCTTTCTGTCCTGCTCCGGTTCTGGGTTCTTCTAGTCTTGTCTTGTTATCTTGTTTGGTGCCTTTTCTAGTCTTACCTTGTTTCTAGTACTGGATACATATCTGCTTTATATCAGCTCCTGGCATCCGCTAAGCTGCATCAGGGCCCTGGTATGTGGCTGCACAAACCCTGGTCTTTAACACCAGGGGGAGTGTGGTTACCCTGCACCAGACCCTGATTGTCCATTTCCACGCTGAGACTCCTATCAACTTTACCAGGCGCACACAGGTGTCCCGGTCTTCGGACCGCCACCTGTGATACTATTAGACTGATGGAGCCCCTTTCTGTGTTTGTGCTTTGGTTGGATGAATATCCGAAGTAGATTATAGACTCGTACCGTGTAGAAGAGGGAGAGGTAAAGGGAAGAATAAAACTGGGGAAGAAGGGGAACAAAGTATATACAAACTATCCCCATCCTGGGTATGGTACTTGTCTGTTGTACCATGGGGGTTGGAAACTCGCAGTCTCCTGGTGGATGGCTGTTGGGCTCTTTCATGTTGTGAAACATATTAGGATGTGTTAACGAGCCTGGGTAACAATACTCCCCCCCCCCCTTTTTTTCTATTAAATGCTAGATCCTTGCCTCTTTACGAGTCGGATCAGAAGTAACAATGTGGTAGCAATCGTGGTGTTATGCAGCTCACATACTGCTCGATATCAATAACACAATAATGCATCATTTCAATATTCATCATAAACTAAACATTATGCATTCTATATCTGTGTCTTTTTCCTTCCCCCCTCCATATTGCTCTGAGCGTGGGAATTCCATCACAGGCGCTGCTCCCTGATCCTACTATTTACACCCATCGTTCCACCAGAAAAGAAGAGACTCTGGTTTTTGGGAAGTTTCAGCAGCCACATACTATAATTACAAGTACTGATATTCCACCTACCCCTCTATTCATTATGCAGTAGTTTTAAAAAAAAAAGTATTTATTTTTGTGGAGGCCGTATATTGATAAGGTCTCATTGGAACTGTCCCGTGACTGTCATAACAGTAAGCTGAAAAGTATACATCCACATTCCCTATTAGGTAGATATCAACTAAATGTCCCTGCTATGCTCTAAGGTAGGTACTTAAATGTTTCCACAGTGATGCTGAGATTGTGGCCACATTGGAGGCTTTTTTCTTGTAACTCTGCTAAATCTCTTTAACCCCTTAAAGGACACATGACATGTCATGATTCCCTTTTATTCCAGAAGTTTGGTTCTTAAGGGGTTAAAGGTTCCACCTTCAACCTGTTTAGCTAAAAGTACCTTTAATGAATCGTTCATATTGGTGAACTAGATTGTAAGTTCGTTTGAGCGGGGACCTCTTCACTTATTGTCCTTCAATGCTATTGCTGAGGAAGAAGTGAACACGCACTTTTTACCTGTTCCCCCCTATTTGTTGCAATTTGAATGTAGGTGATATTACAGGAGACTTTAGGAGACATTTCTGTTTTCATCTGTTATGTGGTTGTAACACTGCACTGTATGACTATTTTGAAGTAATAAATCAGTATTTGGATTTAAAGCTCCATGAGTGCTGTAACGGCATGTTTGCCTTATATTTACTGTGGAACTACAGAATTAAGACGCCAGCACTGGGGACCCCAAGAAATCCAGCAATTGAGTGAGTACAGATACATTTATTGGATCTAGTTTGGGCAAGTGGCACACTGTTTTTATGTATATTATGCTACTATCCCCAGTGTATAATTGTAAAGCTCCATAGAATATATTATCACTATACAACTAATAATAAGCATTGTAAATATGGTACCATTAATGTCTTTATCTGCGGTTCCTCTCCAGCGGTGCCAGTCTTTCCATCACATTGGGGCTTTCTGGTCATTGGTTGATCTTCAAGGATAGAATCCACCGCTGAGAGAGGTACTAGATTAATAAAAGACTTCATAATCTACAAGAGAAATGTTTATACAGACAGGTACACACAGAGACAAATGGAAATTTTAACACACAGACAGATACACTAATGCACACACTGGCTGTAATTCAAAATCAAACCCATTCATGGTAAATTTATTTTAAAAATAAATAAATTATATTCTACGTAGGAAAAAATTGCAACTAGTTTATCAAATTAATTCCTGAGGTGAGGCACAAATCAGGGCAGCGAGTTCCATCATTGCCAAAGTCACAATTTTAAAAATGTCACTAGATATGTATCCATATAACATATAAAACAATTTATTCACACTTCTTAAATTAAAAAAAAATAAAAGAGAGAGAGAGATGGTGCCCTGGGGAGAAAAGTTACCTGTAGGCTGTTACTATTTCCAATGCACTAGTAAACTGCTCTTCAGCAAGGAATGTATGATTTAACAACTTACCAGAGGTCTGAAAGGTGATAATGGTCAGTTTTGCATCTAGAAGCTCCTGCAAGGGTTTCTGCAACCACAATATATTTGGAGTGTTTCCTTAAAGGAACATTATAGTTTTTTGTTGTTGAAAAAACGGCGCCTGAGAGGGGATATGATAACATTATACAAATATATTCGGGGGCCAGTACAAACCTTTATCTGGAAATCTATTCAAAAATTGGGCTATACATAGGACACAAGGTCACACATTTAGGCTGGAAAAAGGAGATTTCATCTAAGGCAAAGAAAAGGTTTTTTTACAGTAAGAGCAATTAGGATATGGAATTCTCTGCCTAAAGAGGTGGTTTTGTCAGAGTCATTACAGATGTTTAAACTGCAATTGGATAAATACTTGCAAAAACATAACATAACATTCAGGGATATAATTTCTAATTAGTGGGGTAATAGCTGTTTGATCCAAGGAGACATCTGACTGCTATTTTGGGGTCAAGAAGGAGTTTGTTACAAAATTGGAAGCGCTTCAGACTAGGTTTTTTGCCTTCTTTTGGATCAACAGCAAAAACATATGTGAGGAAGGCTGAACTTGATGGACGCAAGTCTCTTTTCAGCTATGTAACTATGTAAAAACACCTTAAATACAAATGGGTGATCCCTAAATCCTGGACTGTTAAGGGACATTTGAGGAATGGGTTTGGAACCACTGGTCTAGAGATAGAAAAAATTGCTTGTTTTATCTCTCCAGGTGGTATTTTTGTGTATTACTCATTCTCCAATCCTCTATCAGACGCTGGGCAGTCCGAAGGTTCAGCACAGTATCTTCACTGTCCAGAAGAGTTCTATTCTAGGAACAGCTATCTCAGATATCCCACCTGGAATCTGTTGAAGCCCATGCCCCCAACTTGGGAGTCACAGCCCCGAGTGCTCCTATCACAACTGGGACTACTACTGAGACATATCTATATATATATATATACACACACACAAAAACACACACACACAAACTCCTCATTTTGCGACCTACCTGTTTTACGACGGCTCGCACTTACGACCAGTGCTCTTGTGGTGGTAAGTGCGAGGCATCGTGTGAATTAGAGGGATTCCCTGCTCTGCTGCGTTCATCTATGTTCTGTGAAATTTTCACGAACATAGACAAGTGTAGACAAGCGCACCAGAGCAGGGAATCCCTTAACTTCTCACTTAAAGACCAATTCGTTCTATGACCGGGTCGTAGGAACGGAACCTGGTTGGTAAGTGAGGAGTACCTGTATATGTCTGTGTGTGTGTATATATATATATATATATATATATATATATATATATATATATATATATATATATTACACACAAAGTTTAGAGTATTCGATTGCATGCTTTTTTACAACTAGTTTAGGGTAGGATTGGTTGGTAACTGTGACTTGGTGGGGGGTTGGAAGATAAATGGAACATAGCTGGGAGAGGATGTGTGTAGGCTGCTTGTTGTATTGCATTTGATGCTGTAGTTTGAAGATAGGGACTATTGTGGAGTGACCGGGGCTGTATAAAAAGTTTCTTTCTCCATCCCTGAGGCTTACTTGAGCCAGGTAGGGGAGAATTTGGAACCCTGTTCGTCCTGTGGGAATTGCAGCATGTCTGTACCCCCAGTGCAATGAGTAGATACAGTACAAGTGAATGATAGTCTCCTTCCCTCTATTAGATAGTCAGCCCTGCAGGTGCTGACCAGGCAAATCTCCCCTGTTGGCCTCAGCCACAAAGCAGGAGAAGAGGCGGGCTGATCATGCCTCCCCACTCCTGTCTACCGCCATGAGGCCATGGCCTTGGTGACCATCTGGCAAGTTTGACTTAGGATGTGATGTGCAGCGAGCACACACCCAATAAAATGCTTTTCATTGGGAAGCATATATTCCATGCTGCCCTATAAAATGAAATTGATGACTTCCTCATGATTGTTAAATGTCACATGACCGAGTGAAACCCTGTCATTGCAGCGCCAGTGCCTCCAGCGGCCGTCAGGATGACCCTTCAATCAAACAGCAATGTTTTAGATTGAAAGGGTAAAACTAAAGAGCCTCTACTCCAAGACTACTACACGGAGATGAGACAAGTGCATTTTGTGTTCCTTTGATCAACCGTAACAATAATTCCGTCTGCGAAACCAAAATCCCCAGTCAATAAAACCCTGCTTCCAGCAGCTATTAGAGTCCAATCCTTGGCAAGCTGCAGCTCAGGTAATGCTTATTCCTTCGGCACAGGTTCAGGAGAAGGCCAAATCTTGTATTTAAAATAATTCTATAATTTTTGATGAACAACAGATTTTTACTTTTTGTAAAAAAAAAATTTTTTTTTCTTCTTCTTCAGCATCTTTCAACAAAAATCTAAACTTATTCTCCGGCTTCACAGATAGAATGGACTCAAAGGATGCACTGTAGAAGTTCTCAATTGTAAAAGTAGTAAAGAGTATTCTAATTAATTTAGTTTTACCTTAAATGTAATTTATCCTTAAAGAAACTATTGGGGGAAACTAACCCCCCACCCCTGCCCATGATCATTTAGATTTCAAGGTCCATATTTAAATAAATGCAATTCAATTTAACCCTTTACTATTCTGTAAACCAGCTCAGAGACCGCCTTTTGTTTGCAGCCAGATCAGCCTCCACTGATAGATCATTAGGCCTGATAACATTTCTGTCCTATCAAACGCTTCTTTGTAGAGAAGCACTGTGGACGTAAAAGTGCATGCGCAGCAATCGTCGCGATGCACCATTCAAGTGTTTCTCATAGAATTCAGGGTCCTCGTGCAATCCATAACCACATCAAACAGCAAGCAGGGGGCTTCACTTGGTTCTGAACGTGGAAACATCATTTAGTGGCGGTCAGGGTGACAGCCACTGGAGGTGTGTTCAGCACTACAATGTAAACATTACCGTATATCTAAATATTCAACACTATTATGGGTATTCACATCAGGGTATCAATTTAGGGGAGCCATCTACTAAACAGTGCACTATAGGGAATGACGTGCATCCCAATTTTGGAAAACATCCGAAAATTTTCCAGACGTATTTTAGGTCATTCAAATTGATAATTACCGAATTTTAACAAAATCTAACTATATTTTTCGTCTTTGCGCATGTAAAATGCCATTGTGAGCAGCAGAGGGATTCCCTCGCAGTGCATACGCTGAGCGCTGTGCACTTTCAGCATCACAGGAATTATTTCCTTCTCTGCTGTTAAATCATATTGGGATAAGCAGTAAGATAGGATTTAAAGCACTCCTGTTACCTATAGTGATCAGTGCTGGGCAGCATGCAGAACTTGGCACTGAGCACCGCAGATCTTCCTTTATCAGATGGACTCCCTTGTGATGTCAGTAATGACTGGATTGTGGTTGATCACAGTTCAGCCACAGTAATTTGAAAAACAGACTGCAGAGGTCACTTTGTGTCTTGCACAAGAGCCATCGGTCAGCATGGGGCCACTAATTGTGGAACCAGCTACAGAGGGGAGCTTGGGTATCAAGTGATACCTAGAATCCCCAGTATTCAACAGGGACACAGTCCCTGCTGGTAAAAATCCACATGACTAATTTCTTCTCTCATGGCTCCTAAAAGGTAGGTCAACCATGACTGAACGACCCAGTCATCTGCTGTTCAGGGATAAACCAGTGGCTTAAGCACACCTAAAGATAACCCAACTACCCCCACTGCAAACTGAACCTATGACAGAGCTGACCTAAACTGTTCCTTAAATTCACTCCAAAGAACTGTCTGTTACTAGACTAGTACAGTTGGGAAGTAAGTAAATTTTAAAACTTGGGCCAAAATTTCAGTAGTGGAAGCAGTGGCGCACCAGTGGGTGTGGGGTCTGCCCCAGGTGATGGGAGGTGGGCAGGTGCCCAGTGCACCCCTTTCTCACAGGAGCAGGCACCTGAATACCGGCACATTGCCCCTGTGGGTGCCGCATGGTACGTGCCTGAGCACGGATTTCCCACCTCCATTGCGTGCCCTGAACTGTTGGCGTAGCCGAGATAGGACGTCATCCCAACTCTGACATCAGTACAGAATGCAGACACTGGACCCCAGGGATGAGGATCCAGTCCAGCTCAGCCAGGAAAGAACATGCAAGCGGAGTGGACCTCACTGTTAAAATAATAAAATGTCAGTGTGTTTTATATATCAATGTCAGTAAACGCGTATAAATTTCCCTAACTTTCTGTGTGCTTTCATAGGTTCTCTTTATGTGCATTGTAGGAGATATTTTTCACACTATTAAAACACGTCTAGTTTAAATTTCACATTATTATATCATGGAGTAATTAAGCCACTGTTCCATTTGAACTCAAAAGCAATGCGACTTGGATGTTCTTGGCCTCCATGATAAGAAGTAAACACATGTTATGCATTTATCGTACAGCAGGTGTCACTGTTATACCAGAATAATAATCCCAAAGCTTGGTTTTGTTCATTTGATAATATTTATAACCATCATTCTGTGACCTTTCGCAGGATGTGGAGAATGAGTTGTTGTGGCAGGATGGAGCCAACTGGGTTCATGCTTCAAGACGTATGTTGAGAAACTCACATTGCAAAACACGCATAAATAGTGCACAACATCACTTGCAATACTTGCGGAGTCACGGCCTGTTTGTAACGGTCTGATTTCTTTCAATGATCATCTAATATTAGCGCTGTGAATTCCATGATGGCTCAGTAGCCGTAACGAAGGAATGATTTACCGACATACAGAGAGAGTTGGATATCTGTCTAAACGCACTAAATGTTTTCTATGACATAAAATCTGAAGCATATTTTTAACTTCCTTTTCAAATCGAACTTTTATTGTGAAAATGAAAGTATTAATTCTGGGGGTAAGTTGTTATGAATTAACAGACCTGTAAAATTAAAGCCAAAATGACAGTTTGCTCACTTGTCGGCCATCGCTATCATGCGCAGTTGGCAGCGATTTCCATAATACAAAGGTTTTCTTTATGAAAAGCGGTCTTTGACGGTGATAAAATGTTCAATTTCTTATGAAATTGTAAGGCAATCAAGATATGTACATTAGATAAGATGGGGCTACTTTGTCGTTGCCAATCTGTGGCTAAATGCAAAGTTTCTGACATTCTCCCTCTGCCCGTTATGATGGCTGGTGGGAACAGACATAATATCATGCGATGTGCAATAGATATCTTTGAAATATTACTGCACACGCACAAGGTTATCTATAGAAGATCCCATGGTCGCACAGGTTCCTCCATAGTTCCGTCTTGTTCTTTCTTCCACGTACAGTATTGACAATGGCACCGCAAGCCCAAGAAGTAAGACTGCACAAATATGGCGGTCCTGAGGTTCAATGTAAGTATATCTCCCTCTACCACCTCCATGAAAGATGACATGTCACCTTGTGGGGTCTATGCCAAAAATGCAAAGACCCCACAAGTGACAGTGCAGTTTTAATGACTGGTAGTTAGCAGCTGCTGGAGGTCTTAACATCTCCTGTAGACAACAGAATGAGATACTGAATGCTAAGTAACACATGGTTTCCATGGTAAAATTACACCTGTCTCCTCTAGGTGTAACAAGGTAAAGACTAGTTAAGGAGTGTAAAATCTCAATACATGCTATATTAAAGCAGTCTATTTTTAAGTACTTGCCAGCAGTAACCCTTTTTCTGTAAGCGTTATATGTTGTTTTTTCACAAATACCAGTGAAATTTGGCAAGTAAGGGGCATGGAGGACAACTTATTCAGATGATCGCAGGTTAATATACATGAACGGAGCGTGGACCATTTGGAGTCTCCTGGTGGAATAGTTATCATAATTATTTGAAAAATGCACCTTTTTGATGAACGTCTAATTTGCAAATCCGTAAAAACTACCTGGTGGTCTGTATCGAATGGAAGTAGGCTTGAACATTTTTTATTTTTTTTGTCCTGCAAGCGACCATTTTTAACCTGTAGGCAATAATAATGCTTAATGATTGTTTGTTTTTTAATGGAAAGCATAGAAACGAGCCCACGACCTTCAGGTAGCCCCCCTCCAACTGTCTGTTTCGATGCGCACAATATTATTGTAGGGTTTCTTTAATCCTAAAATTCTGCAAATACAGAGATCTAGCCCTTTACTAGTGGAGGTGTAACTCCACCTCCAGCAGCGACAGAGTGTCATTAGCTAGTCCACTAATGGTGACTAATATCCATTCTGTGCATATTGGCCATTTGTGTTGAGCATGCACAGCATGCTGGCAACAAACAACCAGTGATAGCAGAGCCCTTCCCTCGCTACTACCCAAGTCCTCCTCAATGCGCCCTTTTTGACATCCCCTCCCCCCCCTAGCGAGAGAGTCACATCACTAGAGGACAGGGCCTCATTATGAAATTACAAGTACGTTTTTGCTTTATTTTTTCCCACTTTTGGTGGGGGACAGTAAAGGCAGCATCCAGTATCCACTTGTATCGAGGCTGTGTGTCATTCTAGAGTCCACTGCATCGCAGGTCACTTTGCTCCTCACTTCGATGATGAACATTGTAACCACATCAATTCTGATGTTGTGCCATCTGACCCTCAAAAAAAGAAAGACACTCTGACATTTCTGTGTTAAAAAAATATGCAAATTCTTCCAACCATCTATCACCATGACACCAAACATTTCAGCGTTAAAAATGCAGAACGCTATAACCATAACTACTTATGTAAGAAATATCCAGACACACCTGCGGTTTCTTCTAAAAGGCTGTCTTTATTTGACACAAGAAAGTGGAGACAACGTTTTAGCTCCTCTCTGAGCCTTTATAAGTTTGAACAAACCAAAAGCTAATGAAACAAACAAAACCAATATTTTTGTGCACATCTCTAGTACTTAGAAAAAGATAATATATTTAATATTATATTGATTCTGTCAGAGGCAGATAGAAGCTTAATGTTATAGCTGTCTAAGCGTCAGAAGAATGCCTGCGCTACAGAGAACCTCCGGAGGTCAGCTGCCAAGTCAGGCAAAGATAGACCGAAGTTAAATATAGTGAATATTTGTGTGCAGTCTGGTAAATTCAGCCCTTAGCGAACAGACCCCTCTGGAGTGACATCCCTTGCTTAGCATACACCAAGGATTCATTCTTGACATCCAGAGGTCAAATGCTAAATGCACCCTGTCCAGCATCTGACTAATTAGTGCTAACATAACACTTGCTTCCTGGTTTTACAGAGCAGCAAAAATTCTCTGTTAAAGAGACACGAACCGCAATTTAGCTGCCGAAGTGCTTTATTTTTTAACACTGTGCCAATCCATTTTAGAAAAAGAGCAGATTTTAAAAGAAATTGGCACTTTTATTAATGAACCTTTTTAACCTCTCCAGCCCTCTCAGCTGTCAATAACCAACTGGCCCCAACACTTCCTGGTTCGGTAAGTTCAATGGAGCTAAACTCGAGAGGCAACAATTGTCCAGCTCCTGCCTTGCCAAGACTTCTCATTGAGCTAAGTTGGGAAGTCTATGACTGGACAGCCAGAAAGTCTGGATGGGATTAGAAGGGGATATACCTTTAATGAAAAAAATGCATAATTTTAAAAGCATGCATTTAGTATATCTACTAAACAGTAATTTTTGTATTTGGGCAGCGGAGTGTCCCTTTTAAAGAATTGCTGGAGAGATAAGAGGAAAATAACTCCGTCATAAGAATAATTATTCCAATGAATACAAGTCAAGTTCTTTGCAATACGTTTACACCATAAATATAGTTTATTAAAGGGTTCACAGAACTAGCCATTATATTTCTTGTCCATCCTTCCCGTGTTGTCTGAGGACTAGAATGAGTCTGTGTGCCAAATCTTACACAGAAATAAAGCAGAGAAACAAAAAAAAAAAAAAAGTGCCCAGACTTTCCCCTTTCCTCTTGTGTCTGTGTTTTTCCCAATAAACGTCCCCAACCCACCTGTGGTTCATGTCTGCTTATGGGCTGTTACAGTGTTACAGGTGTTCTGCTATCAGCACTGGAGACAGGTTACCCAATGACAGACTATGGGGCAATAGGTTTCTTTTCATGTTACCAGGATCGATGGTTACCCTATTGGTAGACGCTGAGTGCCACCTCAGAGGCCGCTAAGTACCGGAATTGGCACCCATGTTACAGGTTCGCCCACACTCTCTCAGGGCATCATTGTTTTCGCTATGTGATCGCAACTGATTGACTGGGATATTGTTAAAGGAACAGTAACTGTAAAATGATGGAAATTTAATCCAGCACTAAGACAGTCTGCTTTCTGCCTTCTGTGAGATCAGTAATGATAATCTCTGTGCAATGGGATGCTTCTCCAAGACTTATTCGCTGCAGTCTGCTCAGCATTGCTGTATGTGAGGATAAACACGAAGCCCTTCAAAAATCTAAAAATTGTAACGAGATCTTGCCTCTACTAGCTGTTCAACACCCACTAGCAGTGTGATTTTAGGCAAAAAGAAAACATTACGGTTTCTCAGAAATTCCAAAGTTTTACATTGTCAAACAATAGGGAAAGCATCTATTCACCAAAACCACTTTATTAAGAACTAAACAAACCACAGAACAATAGGTCACACTGGAGAAATACAGCTCAAAATCTAGAATCCAAAGTTCTGCATTCAATCAGCAGAGGGCACTATAGATTAAAAATGACTTCTTTTTCTACTTCCCAAGCGATTTCGTCATTAGTTTAAAGCTTAGTCACTGGGTATGGAGCTGTACTTTAATAAAATAATAATAATCTGCTGTAGAGAGGTCACAACAAAAACGCAGCAACATAATCTGGTGAGAACCTGCATACAGATATTTATTCTATGCTACTAAAACATTTGCAATCTTATTTTTAGCCATTGACTGGTACAATATTATTTTAGCTTTGTGATTTAATAACTTTGTATGCGAGAGGGTGTTACTGATTATTTATCGAATTGGCCTTCAGCCTGCTTATTGGACACTGCTACCCAAAACCCTTCCCTATTTTGGGATGATGGTCTCCAAGCCCCCCCTGGCCTATAAAGTAGTGGACCGGTTATTGCAGTTACTTGATCCTGAATGTCACTACACTGCATTCTATGTATATGTTGTGACAAGGGGTCACCAAGGCTTATGGTCCAAAAACTGTGCCAGCAGACAATATAACTGGACCATGGTATGTCCAATACATTGGTTCTTTATATTTATCTACTATCTGTGTCCCCAAGGCTCTGACCACTTTAAAAACAGCCCTAGAGTCTTGTGTTCCCACCGCACATGGCAGCCACCCAATTATTATATCACAATTATATATTCCATACTGGCTCACAAAACCATGGTAGGACTACAAAGAAGATGTTTCTCTACTTCCCAAAGTAATGGAAGAAAAAGGCTGCAGTGGGTACAATCTGTGAAGTGTTTACAGGCCAACAAAGGTCTGTGTCTGCAACATTTTAAACCATAATTAGTCTTTTACTCTATTCAGAAGGGGGGCGGAAACCTAAACTGCTACGCCAGTACATTTTTGTATTCCTATCACTATAGTGTTCCTTTATGGATTTGAGATAAATGGAGAGCAGAAGAGACCTCCAACTGGGGGTTCTTCTTTTCTCCACCCTTAGCAACCACCGCGCATGCACTGATTCCTATGGTAACTCCCTAGCTGGTGCAGTTAGCGCCGGCTTGGGAGTATAGAAATGGAGTGACTTTACTTTGTTCAGATGGGGACAATGAAGCCAGCATGTCGACATAATACAGTAGGTTAGCCTTGCTTGGGGAAGTGTCCTCAAAGGAATGAAGGCCAGACAAGGAGCGAAGGTAAACTGGAGAGGTGGGTATTACAGAGGTAGGTGTTACACTTTTGTAAAGAGGGCAGTGGGGGAGCAGAGGAACAAGTAAGAAGTGACAGTTTCCCTTTAAGAATTAAATGAAAAAATGTTAATTAGTGGCTGACTTGGGTTCGTAACATTGTTGCAAGAATTGTCTGCTATAGCAGTTACAAAGTTGCACTTTATCACAAGCTTCAATTGTTATATGCTAGAGGGAATGGAATGAGTAATGGTTTGGTTTCTTTTTGTTTTACATTCTCTTATTGAAATAAAATAAAGATAATTTTTCCAACGATTTTAGTTTTCGCTCTTTATTTCGGATCTGGCTATATTCTTGGTTAGAACTTGGTAATTATTATCCAAAGTTGGCACGCTTTTCTTTTTTTTTTTTTAAATGGCAATCCGATTTCTTGGTGATAGAATGCATCAATTGCTAGCCTGTTGGAAAGGCTCCAAGCCTCAAAGCTAGCAGCCAAATATCACAAAACCAATCACAAGATGTGGAATAGAAGGAGATGCCATGGGCTGGCTATCGGCTAGGCGGCTTGCTTGGAAGCCCAGTCTGTCTTCGGCAAATCTGAATTAGCTAGCACAGCCTGTGTATTTGTGATCATAGATCCTGTACCATGGTGGCAATCGCTTATTAAAAAGGGTCTGTTGCCTATATCTTCTTACTCAATACTACGATACAGGTCGGAAGTTTGGGGCAATTATCCATAATTAATCCATAACCCGGGGTATCAGATGTACATTGATTTATTTCTGCTCCCTATCCAATAGCACACACCAACAGCAAACCCTTCCTCCATTCTCCAGTTGCTCCTTAAGAGTGTGCTTGATGGACATGTGCACGGTTTAAGATGTGGCAACTGAGACCAGAAAGAAATTCATAAAACACTTGTCTGCGCCACTGGACTGTCTCCTTCCACTGCAGCTGCTGTGGGGAAGGACATAAGCAAGTGGCTGTACAGAGACACATTGCCAAATGGCCCAGAGTATTCACTGCTACAACAGTCTCAGCACTCTGTTACGAGAGGTCTTTCAAGACTCCGGGATAAGATTAATATTTATAGATCTAATAAAAGAACACACAGTGCATTCAGTTATTTTAGCAATTTTTTTTCCATAGCCCAAAATATTCACGGTGTTAAACTGTGCAAAAGAAACCACGTTAATTAAATTCAGAATGTTCTGGAAAGGAATGATCTAATACGTTAATGTGTTTATAGGGTAAGAGTGTTAACGTAATTACCTTGTACATCAATATCTGTATTCTAATTATTCAGGGCCATGTAAAATATAACAAAATACAGTGAACTGGAAATAAGGCAAAAAGAAGGCTGGGCATAAGCCATAGAAGCTAAATAAGGTGAGAAATCGGTGGAAAACATTTATATAGATAATCGGAGGGGAGGGAGAACATGTTATGAACAGATCGTCAGTGTGGACAAATTTTCCAACACACAAAGAATTAATTTAAAACTATTAAAGGACCACTCTAGGCACCCAGACCACTACAGCTTAATGAGGTGGTCTGGGTGCCTGGTCCAGCTAGGGTTAACCCATTTTTTTATAAACATAGCAGTTTCAGAGAAACTGCTAAGTTTATGAATGGGTTAAGCCTTCCCCCATTCCCTCTAGCGGCTGTCTCATTGACAGCCGCTAGAGGCGCTTGCGTACTTCTCACTGTGATTTTCACAGTGAGAGCGCGCAAGCGTTCCTATGCGACCGGCTGAATGCGCGCGCAGCTCTTGCCGCGCGTGCGCATTCAGCCAACGGGGAGGAGAGAAGGAGGATCGGAGGCAGAGAGCTCCCCACCCAAAGCTGGAAATAGGTAAGTTTTAACCCCTTTCCCCCTTCCAGAGCCGGGCGGGAGGGGGTCCCTGAGGGTGGGGGCACCCTCAGGGCACTATAGTGCCAGGAAAACGAGTATGTTTTCCTGGCACTATAGTGGTCCTTTAAAGACATCCGTTATTGACTTGGCGCATATAGAATGATTATTTAGCTGGCACAGAATATATTAATATAAATATAAAGTTTAGCTTTTTGGTAGATTTTAATGTTCCAGGGAGTAGTTCATCTGTCCTGAACTTTCTTAAGACTCTGCCAGTGTATTAGTATTTATTAAAGGAACACTATAGGGTCAGGAACACAAACATGTATTCCTGACCCTATAGTGTTAAAACCTCCATCTCGCCCCCCTAAATAAAGAAAAATCTTACCTTTATTCCAGTCTGCTGTTGCCTCTGTCCCTGATCTGCCTGCTTGGCTGACATCATCAGAAGTGATTCTCTGAGCCAATCACAGTGCTCTCCCATTGGATTGGCTGAGACTGTCAAGGAGGTAGATCAGGGGCAGAGTTAGCACAAATCAAACACAGCTCTGGCCAATCAGCAGCTCCTCGTAGAGATGAATTGAATCAATGAATCTCTATGAGGAAAGTTCAGTGTCTGCATGCAAAAGGTGGAGATACTGAATGTCAGTCCCACTGCAGCACTGCCCCAGGAAGCACCTCCAGCAGCCATCTGAGGAATGGCCAGTGAAGTTATCACTAGGCTGTAATGTAAACACTGCATTTTCTCTGAAAAGACAGTCTTTACAGCAAAAAGCCTGACTGTAATGATTCTACTCACCAGATCAAATTCAATAAGCTGTAGTTCTGGTGACTACAGAACTAAACGTGTGCAGAGCAAAACAATTCGTTTTTTTCAAACTGATTCAGATTTGAAAAACTGTGAAAAATTCCAAACCTAAGTGAAAATGAATGGGTAAGCCCTAAAATTAAGGTCTGTATTGTACTTTTAACAAACAAACAAAAAAAAACTACTCTCAAAGTGTAAATTTATGATTCAAAGTTGGTCGAATTTCTATTCAGACTAAACAAAATTTTCAGTTCTGGTCTTTACCACATCTACTAGAAGGCTCTCCCCTGTATCTACAATGGTTTATCTACAAAAAGTATTTCTTGACATTACCATTTAGTAATCCCAGTGACAAGAGTCTAGAGAGGAGGGGGCGGAGCCTGGATGCCGACCTGACAAGACGTGCATCACCTGAGCTCCACATACCGAGTCAGAAACTCAACGATAAACCCGGGCCGCTTACTCACCTGGACCGGTGCCAATGTTGTCCTAGTTAAGGGGACGACGGCACACCCAATGACACCACACTCGTCTCCTGCCTTGAAAAGCCCCCTGACAGCCTCCACGCTTCTCCAATCCGGGGCATAGGCTGAAGATGGACTCTCTGGACAGGGATAACCCTTATCCCGCCACTGAACTGTCTGCTACCACAACTCACTGTGTTTATTATGTTAACTCTTTTTATGATATTCACTCCTACGTCTCACAAATGACTAATTATACTTTGGCGGGAAGTCTTGCGCCCCCACACGCCATTATCTTTGTCACCACCGGCTCCAGGATGCTCCATTAGACCCTTCTACGCTCATGCAGGAATTTCATTTTGTGTTATGATTTTATGTTAAAACTAAAGTTTCTTTGTTTTATTAGCCACCTACCTTCAGCTGTGAGTACCTTACACCACATTGAGGCATTCCAGGGGTTATTCTCACTGGCAACATTATACTGGCTCACCCAAACAATCTCCCCCAGAACACATCCATTATACACAAACACCTCGCTTACAATCCAGCATGCTTACTGTGTTATAACCTTGTTTACACCATAGGAGAGCCACATGTGTTACTACGTGTATTAGCCTGTACCGAGCCTGACTTAAACATTACTATTCTCTTGCACCATATAACCATACTCTGTATACTCAAGGTATATAGCTAACGACACTATGACAATATCTTACAAACTTGGCTAATCTGAGCTATATTCTATCTCACTCTACTACAACTAAAATGTACAACGTATGTTTTACTAGGTTCCAATCTCTTCTTCAGATTTGACAGGTTGTTTATTCAGCATGTAATAAAGTTATCTTAAACAAAATATAGTGCACAGTAATTGCCTGCCATACCTCTGTACCAATATGCCAAACTAATTCTGTCTGTTGATGCTGTTGTGGCACCACAAACTTGCTTGTTATCACCTGCACTGCAAAAAGAAAGAATTTAATTTTTTTTTAAAAAGTCTAGATAGGGTGTCCATGAAAATCCATTTTAAGTTCTAATTGAAGAATGAACCACCTAGTGAATCTTACAAGTGACGAATATATTGCCAAGCTACTGCAATGTACAGAATTTATCTCTCCCGAAATGGCTTAAGAACCACCAGAGGAACATCATAAAATAACCCAAAACATAATGAAGTAAAAAAACTTTCCTACAGAATACTACATGGCACAGTACAGGAAGCAGGACATCGGCATGTGAGCCGACACTTCAATGGCCATTGCCACTTCTAATTACTGAAGTGCTCGTGATGCCTTTTTAACATAGATGAACTATTACATTCCATGTTCAAAAACTCTCTGAGCTACAGATTGCTCTGGCAGCATCGACCTTAACTAGAGGCTTCATTTTATGGTCTTTCCAATCTGATGTGATTGATATCTTTTTGTATTAACCAAGGAATTCAGGCTACTCACCAAACACAAACCGGATAAAGCTAGCACGGTCAGCTAAGTATCATGGCAATGAATAGTTAGTTTTGGCCTGTTGACTGCAAACTTGCAACATATAGGCCAGTGATGGCGAACCTATGGCACGCGTGCCACAGGTGGCACGCCGGGCCCTTTCTGTGGGCACGCGGCCATAGGTTCGCCATCAATGCAGAGTAGGCACCTGCCTGCCCAAAACAGCAGGCGCCTACTCTGCTTCTGTGTCGGGAGGCAGGGGGAGGGATCTGTGAAGCAGATATACACACACAACACCCCTCAAACACACACACACAGCACCCCTCACACACACAGCACCTCTCATACACACACACACAGCATCCCTCACACACACACAGCACCCCTCATACACACACAACACCCCTCACACACACAGCAACCCTCACACACACAGCAACCATCAGACACACACAGCACCCCTCACACACAGCACACAGCAGTATTCAGCAGTCTGTGTGTGTGCGTGTATTCAGCAGTCTGTGTGTGTGTGTGTATTCAGCGGACTTTGTGTGTGTGTGTGTGTGTGTGTTCAGCGGACTGTGTGTGTATGTATTCAGCGGACTGTGTGTGTATGTATTCAGCAGTCTGTGTGTGTGTACTCAGCAGTCTGTGTGTGTGTACTCAGCAGTCTGTGTGTGTGTGTACTCAGCAGTCTGTGTGTGTGTACTCAGCAGTCTGTCTGTATGTGTATTCAGCAGACTGTGTGTGTGTGTGTGTATTCATCAGTCTCTGTATTCAGCAGTCGTGTGTGTGTATTCAGCAGACTGTGTTTATGTATTCAGCAGCCTGTGTGTGTATGTATTGCATTTGTTGGATATACTAATAAATATAAGCTTAATTTCATCTATTTATATCATTATTTAAAATTTGTATCATTGAACTCTCTGTTGTTGTGTTCTTTTAAAACAAAAGTTGTTAATTAGTTCGGACAACAGTACGAGTTGTTTTTTCTAAACTTAAACCTCAGTATTGAGGTTTAATTGCCGTGTTGGCACTTTAAAGAAAAAAAAGTTGGCATGTATTGCGATTTGGGCACTCGGGCTCAAAAAGGTTCGCCATCACTGATATAGGCCAAAATAGAGTTAGAAAACATTTGCTTGTTAGTTGTGAGCTCACGGTTTAGGTTAAAGCTCAATGGAATGTAGACTATGCATTGTACAGAGGATCCCAGTGTGTAACTTTGGCAAATCCAAGTGTTTATCAGCCATAAAAATACGTACGAAAAGAGGACATCAGTTGTACTACTATTTATTGTTTAGAGTCAATGTACTGATGCCTGGACTTTTTAAAGAGATAGAAAGCTTTAAAAAAGCCACAAAGATAAAAAATATACATATTGCTTCTATGAGAGAGTACTTTGTAAAATGAACAGGTTTTTTTATGACAGTTTATATAATTTCAACAAAAGTTAAGATGTTTGAAATTGTAAATGTTTTTTTTAAGCAGGTCAGAAAAAAAGCTGGGGTTATTGCTCAAATAGGAATTATAAAGAATTGGCAAATGTAAACAAGTTTTAGACCAAAATAGTCAAGTCAGAAACTGTTCTAATGTTTCCATCTCTATTAGCTTGGCCAACAATTTGCTATTCCCTGATTATCCTTCACATTTTCTCTCTATGACGATCAGTATATTGTGTCTTATTGATTAACATCACATAAAAATTGTATTATCCAGTCTACGTTATAATAAAAATCTCCAACAACCATCATCCCATATTTAAAAATAACCTTAAGAACGATGACTTCCATTGGAACACTTTTGCTGGCAATGCATCATGGGAAATTTAATGCACAAGCATACAGGATGCCAGCTCTAGCCATGACTGGTCTAAAATATCGGAAGAAGGAGATTGAGGTCCCTTCTTGATATGCAAGTCTCCAATATGTAAATGTACTCTGCTCATGCAATACCATATGATGCTAGGATGATGGTGTATCGTGGAACTAAGTTTAGAGTTTGTGTGTCCTACAGCCCAAGACCCTAGAGAAAAGAAAGGCAGACTTTACCAGACATCAATGTAGACAGGACCAAGCTCGTATCATGAAGATACACCAAGAAGTTGGGGTGCAGACATCATAGCTGGAATAAACAGAAGTAAAAATTTAAACTTTAAAATATTTGATAATAATGTCCTTCAGGACATGAAACACAGCTAGAGTTTGTTGTCCTGATGTCTGGGTGTATTTAAACTAGGAGGGGGTGCAAAAGGGTGATAAAACATCAATTCACTTGCCCCCCAAAACAGGGACAGATGGTGCCTGTAGCAAGTATTATAAAAAAAATTATAAACTTAGAGTCATGTCTACAAATGCTCGCAGTTTAGGGAATAAGATCCATGAACTTGTGGCAATGATGGCAACTGATAATGTAGATTTAGTCGCTGTTACTGAGACATGGTATAATGAGAAAAATGACTGGGACATAGCAATACCAGGGTACTCTTTATATAGAAAAGATAGGGAAGGCAAGAAAAGGGGGAGGGGTGGCCTATGTGAAGGATAGCATAAAATCTAGCCTAATAAAAGTTAGTGAGGCGAACATAGAGTCCGTTTGGGTTACGTTAGAATTTGGTAATCACACAGTAACTCATGTAGGTTTGATTTATAGGCCCCCAGGACAAATAGAAGAGTTAGATAATCTACTAGTTGAGGAAATAGCTAAAATGACAATGAAGGGGGAAGTTATCATCATGGGTGACTTTAATCTTCCTAATGTGAACTGGAAAACCAAAATAGCTGCTTGTGCCAGGAGCACACATATTCTAAACTCCCTACTGGGATTGTCTCTAAAACAAGTCGTTGAGGAGCCAACTCGTAAAGAGGCCATACTAGATTTAGTGTTAACAAATGGAGATTTGGTATCAGATATTACTGTAGGTGAAAGTTTAGGATCCAGTGATCATTAGTCAGTGTGGTTTAATATAAGAACAGTGACTGAGTCACATCACACAAAAACAAAAGTTTTAGACTTTAGAAAAACAGACTTTTCTAAAATTAGAATATGTGTAAAGGAGTCATTATCAGACTGGAGCAATTTAAATGGAGTCCAAGAGAAAAGGGATTATTTAAAAGTTACACTGCTGAAGGCAACAGAAAATTGTATTAGGCTTGTCTGTAAAAGCAAAAAAATTTAAGAAACCACTGTGGTACTCCACAGATGTGGCCAAAATAGTAAAAAAAATAAAAATAAAGTTAGCATTTAGTAATTATAAATAAATTAAAAAAAATAAAGAGTGAGGAAGATAGACAGATCTATAAGATTAGGCAAAAAGAGGCTAAGCAAGTTTTAAGAGTTTTCAAATCACACACAGAAGAGAAAATAGCACAGTCAGTAAAAAAGGGGGACAAAACATTTTTTAGATACATAAATGAGAAAAGGAAAGTAAAACAAGGATTAGTTTAAGATTTAAGAACAAAAGAAGGAAGGTATGTAGTAGAGGATAAAGAACTAGCTGTCTACCTCAATGAATATTTTTGTTCATTATTTACAGATGAAAATAAAGGAAAGGGACCTCAGTTAGGAAAAAGGACAAAAGAATCATTTGTTACACGTGAGTTTACAGAGGAAGAGGTTCTATTTCAACTGTCAAAAGTAAAGACAAATAAGTCAATGGGACCTGATGGAAATACACCCAAAGTTATTAAAAGAGCTTAGTGGTGTATTAGAAAAACCATTAACAGATTTATTTAACCAATCATTGTTAACAGGAGTAGTCCCAGAAGATTGGAAGTTAGCGAATGTTGTGCCCATTCACAAGAAAGGTAATAGGGAGGAGTCGGGCAACTATAGGCCAGTAAGCTTTACCTCAGTAATGGAAACCATGTTAAAGGATCGGATTGTTGAACATCTAAAAACACATGGATTTCAAGATCAGAGACAACATGTGTTTACTTCAGGGAGATCATGCCAAACTAATCTTATTGATTTTTTTGATTGGGTAACTAAAATTATAGATCAGGGTGGTGCAGTAGACATTGCTTACCTAGATTTCAGTAAGGCTTTTGACACTGTTGCACATAGAAGGCTTATCAATAAACTGCAATCTAAGTTTGGATTCCAATATTGTTGAATGGGTAAGGCAGTGGCTGAGTGACAGGCAACAGAGGGTTGTAGTTAATGGAATATATTCGAAGCTTGGACTTGTCACCAGTGGGGTACCTCAGGGATCTGTACTTGGACCCATTCTCTTTAATATTTTTATTAGTGATATTGCAGAAGGTCTTGATGGTAAGGTATGTCTTTTTGCTGATGATACTAAGATATGTAACAGGGTTGATGTTCCAGGAGGGATAAGCCAAATGACAAATGATTTAGGTAAACTAGAAAAATGGTCAGAATTGTGGCAACTGACATTTAATGTGGATAAGTGCACGATAATGCATCTTGGACGTAAAAACCCAAGGGCAGAGTACAGAATATTTGAAAGAGTTCTAACCTCAACATATGAGGAAAGGGATTTAGGGGTGATTATTTCTGATGACTTAAAGGTAGGCAGACAATGTAATAGAGCAGCAGGAAATGCTAGCAGAATGCTTGGTTGTATAGGGAGAGGTATTAGCAGTAGAAAGAGGGAAGTGCTCATGCCATTGAACAGAACACTGGTGAGACCTCACTTGGAGTATTGTACACAGTACTGGAGACCGTATCTTCAGAAGGATATTGATACCTTAGAGAGGGTTCAGAGAAGGGCTACTAAACTGGTTCATGGATTGCGGGATAAAACTTACCAGGAAAGGTTAAAGGATCTTAACATGTATAGCTTGGAGGAAAGACGAGACAGGGGGGATATGATAGAAACATTTAAATATATAAAGGGAATCAACACAGTTAAGGAGGAGACTATATTTAAAAGAAGAAAAACTACCACAACAAGAGGACATAGTCTTAAATTAGATGGACAAAGGTTTCAAAATAATATCAGGAAGTATTACTTTACTGAGAGGGTAGTGGATGCATGGAATAGCCTTCCAGCTGAAGTGGTAGAGGTTAACACAGTAAAGGAGTTTAAGCATGCGTGGGATAGGCATAAGGCTATCCTAACTATAAGATAAGACTAGGGAGTAATGAAAGTATTTAGAAAATTGGGCAGACTACATGGGCCGAATGGTTCTTATCTGCCGTCACATTCTATGTTTCTATGTCTGCTCTATATTCTACAACCTAAATTTGGGTTCATGATTGTGGTTTAATTTTGGTGGTGGGCACGGTGTAAATGCTTTTGACATCTATGTCCCCTATACCGGATGCTATATAGACCATGCCAGCTCTATGAACGGGGGCATTGTCCGCATCAGTTGACCTCATTTGGAATATTAAACCCCTCTGTCACACTGGGAATAGGGAGATGGATTTCTCCTCTGATTTTGTTTTCTTGGAATGTCAATATTACGATTCCGTTCGATCCTCGTCTCGTATGGGCTGATAAGAGGAGTATGCCAACTTCTCCCTTGTTTTAATGGTTTTTAAGGTGGGAACCTAGACTATTTTTTTTGTTATTTTATTTGTTCTGTGCTGCCGGTGTACTACCCTTTTGATGTTGGAAGGAAATTCATGGTAGGTAATGATTTAAACACACAGTGCAGAGTTTTTAGCGTTGTTGCCTTTTACTGTTCTCTACCTCTTTCAAAAGAAAAAATATTTACCAATACTTCAATCCTACAAGACTTCAAAAAGGGAATGTATCCCTTTAAACATACATCTCTTAATGCCTTGAAATTAAGAAAACCAGCACTTTATATTACACATTCTGTCAAACCAAAATAACCGTTTTATTTACATATAGTATTTTCACATTACGAAAAATTGTCCTTTAAATGATTAGGTTCTATCATTTTCGCCATGTATCCCATACATACAGAGCTTGAAAATATATACTTTTACCTGACCCAGGACAAGTGGCAAAATTGAGGCTGTTTGGATCTGAAATATGTTTATCACTATTAAACCATCTGTATTCAGACCCAGGGTGTATGGCGCAGAGAGGAGATTAACAGTGTTATGTCCCAAGTGGTTCAACAACAGCTGCAAATTTTACTAGTTTAACTTCCTCAGCGAGGAATTAATAGAGGACTAAAATATTAAAATCTCACCAGGCTATGGACTGAATGGCCATTACCACCCACATACACTGCATGTTCTCTAAAACATTGAGAACTTTAAAGGGGGCCAAATAAAGAGACAAGGTTTATTCAAACATGGAACCAGTGGACTCGTGTGAAACAGGAGGAGAGTAAAGGGGCTAAAAAATGGCTCGGGTTAAAATAGCATTTAATATGGGGATACAATGAGAGCTTATGGAAGTTATTAATCTTTAAAGGGACACTAAGTACCATAACCACTACAACTAATTGTAACACAATATCATGGATCTGTATGTGTAAAAAGATAATTATAGAAAACCTGTCCCCTCCTGCCACTCACATAATGGCAATTTTCACTTATCAAAGCTGCTAGCCTTGGATGGCAAAAAAAAACAAAAAAAAAAAACAACTTTGGCACGTTAGTCCCGTGCTTCGTCAACCTCAGACTTTACAAATGATTCTCTTTCACAATCAATGAATATTTCATAAAGACTTTCTGTATGAAATGCTCTAAAGTTGCGTTAAGGTCTATAAATGCCTGACAAACTTTCCCATGGTCATGAGAAAATATAAGAAATGTGGTTTTGCGGGTTCTATTTTATGACTGCTAAAGGTTTGAATTCTTGTTTCAGCCAAAACTTAAGTAACATTTACCTACACAAACCCAGAAAGTTAATATGAAGACTGTATTAATTATAAAATACTTTATTTTATACTGTGTGACTACAAGCATCCCCTAAACATCAAAGTTTTAATTCAGTAAATGTCTGTCTGGCTTGTTTTAATCTTGAATTTCCCAGCAGATGTCTTAATACTCATTGACACATTGGCAGAAGAGGACAAAGTGAGTCATCTTTCTACATTGGTCATTAAGACATTTTCACTGTGGCACCATTGGTTCTATAGACTTCTATCTGCACTTAGAACTCTTGCCAATGAGTTGCCTAACACAGCCGTTTGTACTTGTTATTTCCACAGCAGTGAGAACCTGTTTGCCGAACGGTCAAGACATGAAATGCATATTGTATGAGCCAGTTCAGCAAATCCAACAAGCGTCTGTCTTCCAAACAGCTGTGGAATGATCCATAAAGGTTTTGTCTATTGCTACATCTTCATTGAGAACAGCTGAACCTCAGCCTCGCTTCCCGGAATCTCCCGTCTACACTGAGCATTGGCATCGCAGAACATACAACACAATTCATGTCTCATCATCATTTAATCCTTTTCCTGCCAGATGGTTCTGCAACAAAATGAGCAAAGCAATACAATGAAGATTTTAAATTCACTTGTGGCCTTTACAAAACTCTTAAATGCATTTATGATTTAGCAAAACAGATTGTACCCAGAGAAGCTGACCTTAGGCGACTGCCTAGAGCCCTGGAGGTTAGAGAGGTTCTGGAACCAGTAATATGCATGGACCCATTTACCATCCTTATGTGAAGAATGAAAAGGAAGTCTCAAACTGGTGACTGACCTAGGGCCTTGTTGGATCTTAATACTTCTCTGATTATACCTAGAGGCGCTAATTATTTATGGTAGTTGAGTCCACTGCAGCTAGTAGCATGGGCTGGTTTGCAGGAATAATGAGGTTCTTCAAACAAAGGTTTATAGGAGTACAGAAACTCAAACAGGTTGTATTTGGACAAAATAACACATTTCTACACATTTGAGTTCTCAGTTATTCTTTAGATACTGTTCTTTAAAATAGCATTAAGTTATATGAAGAATCCAACACATGGTCAGACCAATCTAACATTGCTAAATCCATTTTCCTAGCTATGAAAGGGTTCTAGATGTCTTTGCTAACGGTCCATAGGCTATTAATGTTGTAAGACGACAACAAAATGAAAGTCTCAGAGCTTGTTGACATAATAAAATAATAAGACAAACAAAAAACATAAGGCTGCGCCTTCCAAAAATCTAACAAATGGGGATATTGAAGAATATCCATTACCGTTGGTTTATGTGTAAATATATATGTTGTCAGGACTTTTTAGAATAATAAAGAGATTTTCTTTACAGCACAGGTTACAAATATATTATTGGAAGAGTATAAATGAATGCCGAAGACAATTAGTATGGCCAACTCTCAGTTTACTAGAGTTAGTAAGGGATTAAAGGGACACTAACAGAGCACTTCAGCTTGCTAAAATGCTTTGTGTGTGTGAAGCGTCTAATTGCAATTTAGGAAAATGCGACTTTCTATTTGAAATCTTTTCAGAAACACGTCATTGGCTGTCCCTTGGCTCTACAGTGCTCTGCTAGAGAGGGCCTGCCTTCTCCCTAAATCAAGAGTGTGCTGGTTGCCCACTTTATTGCAGAGCTCCCTGTCTTGCACCCTGGAGAACTTGGGCTGAGAGCAACTAGCGCCCACATTCATGGCTCAAAAGAAGAGCCTTCTCAGTGACTAAAAGTTTGTTCTGGGAAAAAAGGGGGAGGGCTTTCAAAGGCTGTATACAGCAGATCTGCAGCTTTTGCAAGCAGTTATTAGATATATGACAAATAGTGAATATATAATGGGGGAAAATGCCATAATAAATACCTGCATGTCTTCAATGGGGAAGGGCCATTAAATTGTTCGCAAAAAATAATGAATAAATAAATTTTCATTTGAGTGTTCCTCAATGAGCCTCATGGAATTGGATCTGATTTGGAACAATCCGAGCACTATAATCACTACAAAGTGCTGTAGTGGTTATTGGTGACCGTAGTTATCTCCCCTCCACGCCTTCATAAGTAGTCAAACAATTTTAGAATGATTTGACTTCTTACATAGGGTCTGCCCAACACCGCTCCCCGACTCCTCTTACTCAGGAGCTTCCATTAATTCTCCTAAACTAGCAGTGCAGGGTTACATCATTGGCCGAAAAGGTTGGCGGATCGCTCTCAGCCAGTGAGCTAAGCCATGCAGTGCAGGCTTTTTTAAAAAGGTTTGACTGCATACAATAGGGGGCGCCAGGAGCGCCGGCCCCCCTCATGCTGCAGCCGCCCGAGCGCTCCGTAGAGAGCCTCAGGCGGCTGCAGCTTTGCCCGGGCGGTGCGTCAATGAGGGCAGACCGCACCGCCCGGGCGCAGCCTGAGGAGAGGGGCTGACAGGAGGGAAGCGCTCAGTGCTCCCTCCTGTCACTCCCTCACTGTAGCGTGGCCGAGCCCTGTATCATGGTCCACGGGTACAGGGAGCATCTGTCTCCTGTACCCGGCCGGACTAACAGGAAGTACACACTGAGTGTGCACTTCCTGTTAGTCCGGCCGGGTACAAGAAACAAAAGCTCCCTGTACCCGCGGACTATGATACAGGGCTCGGCCACGCTACAACTGAGGTAGGGGAGGGGGGAGCATGAAATTGGGAAGTGAC